>OY728134.1:614989340-616239340 GCA_963277665.1 Viscum album
ACGAATCCTCCGAAACCTATATTATATTTTAAAGTTTTTAAATCAATTATTTATAAACACAACTCACCTAAATATTTTAAAGGGTATTATTTTAGTGTTATTAGTTATTATCCTTATAAAATAGTGAAAAACAATCCACTTTGGCTGAAACCATGGGCAAAACCATGTTAATATTTGTGGTTTGGATTATTTTATTATATAAAGTCCCAAACCTATGTTTAGAAATTAATAAATAATTCCCCTCTCTTTTTCAATAAATAAGCATCCAACATCCCACTCCTCTTCACTAAAAACCTATTTATCATAATTTTACTCTCCCCCTACCTCTCAAAATCCCACCCAAAGTGTTCTTAAGATCTTAAGAAGCTCTTACCAATCTTTTAGATGCACCCTCACAAGTAAGGGGATTATCTCTTCATCATTTTTATTATAGTACTTTATTTATACTAAGCCTTTTTATTTCCAATGTCTCATGTTTTAATGTGTTTTACACATAAATTTACTATCCTTATTATTAAAAAGTAACGACAGACCACCATTCACTCTCATTAAACACTTTCATTATTCTTTATGTACACCCATTATGCTACCAAAATTATCCCGTGATTTCCCTTGACAATGTTTTATATTGTGAATACCCATCCACAGTTATACTAAATGTTATTAACCAAGATTTAACTATACTTCATTTATTGGGGACTTCCATGTATATAACCCACACTCCTTAACCATGGGATTAAAAGTTATGAAATATTTTATTACAATGTATGATCTATGTCGCACACAAATTCATGTAGAATATATGAATGTGACAGGAGGGACAAGAATTATATAGCCCTATAATGAATTAGTTTAAATTTTTATCTCGTGATATTCCATATATGGTGCATGAAAGGTTGTTCTAATCACATAATTTTATTATGTATTAGAAATTTTCCTTGACTTAAGCTTATTATTTCATTTATTCTTTTGTTTCCACATTCTTATGTTTCCTTGATATTATCAAATAATATCATGATTTCATGTACAATTTTATCATTCTAACCCATTTTATTTCAAATTTATATGAATCTTAACTTACATGTATTACTTTAATCATGTTATTCTTTGATTATTCCCTTATTGGGCTTTATATCTCACCCATTCCTTATGTACATCACCCGATTATCTCATGCAGTTTTATAAGATTGATGTAATTTTAATATCATGTTAAGGAGTCTTAAATAATTCCATTGTATCCTTATTTTAGTTTAGTTTTATATATATCTATTTCATCAAATACACTAGGCATCATGGTCTTTAGGATTTCATTATTTCTTTCTTTATGTAAAAAATCCTGAAATAAAGTGAATAAAAGACATGGGTTATCATAGTCATGGGTTATCATTGATTGTATAATACCTACGGAATAAAAATTATCAGTTTTACTAAACCCAACACAAGTTCATGATGTATTCCACATATGTCTCCTAAGGAAGTACATACTAGATCAGTCACATGTATTAAATCTGGAAGTAGTGTAACTAGAGTACAAAATATCCTATGAACTGGAACCCCTAAAGATCATAGATTTTATAAATAAATTTGTATGAAAAAATATAACTCTCCTTATAAATGTACTTTGGAGAAACTAGAAGTATAAGTAGGAAACAAGGGAACCTAAGGATGTAATGAAACATAATTACCCTCATATATTCTAAAATGAGGATATGAGTTGAAATTCCTAAGAAAAAAACTCTAAATGGAGAATAATGTAACAACTTAGAATTTTATATATATAATTTATCTTCTAAATAAATAGTGTGTGTTATTTAAGAATATAGTATAGTATAATGAAAATTCACTATATAATAAAAATACTACAATATTTTATTTCATTCATTCAGAACACTACATTTAGAGAATAAATATTCCCAATAAAACCGAATGTAGTACAATGAGATAATAAAAACAACATAAAGAAAATAATAATAATAAGAAAATTTGGATCATTTTAATCTATAATAAACATAACACTTCCAAACAATATTGTAAAAAAGAAACAAAACATTAATAATGTAGTCGACATTGTTAAAATTAATAATACAAACAAATTGATAGGAACTGAAGTGAATGATGAATAGATGAAATATGTGGTATTTAAATGAAGTATCAAACCAATGTGACCATTAGAATAGTAACCAAACCATTGGAATAGTAACATGACTGTTAAGAATAATAATACAACAATTAGAATAGTAATATGACTATTAGAGAAATAAATTAACCAGTAAAATAGTAAAATTAAATTTAAATAATATTTACCATGGATAATCACTAATATAATAATATTGTAAAATAAATATTGAAATTATAAACTCTTATATGTGTATTTTTTTTGATTAGGTGTATTTTAAATTATTTTCTAAAAAAATATATATTTTTATTTTAATAATTAATAATACATAAGTTAGAAAATTATTTAGATGAAATACATTTTATTTTTTGAATCAAAATTTTGAAATTTTATGAGGGTGAATTTTGGGTAATTCAATGAAAAACATGAATTTTTTGGTAAATATTCAATATACAATTTCTAAAAATACAGATGTTTTACGATGAATTATTAATGTAATAATTAATTAATTAATACTAAAATGTTTATCTCCACAAAAAAGAGTTTAATAAGACAAATTATTATTTTTAAATAATAAACTTATATTAAAAGGCTAAAATTTAATTTCCAAAGTCTAAATAAGCAAAGTATTCCATTAAAAAATAGTTTTTCATTTTTCTTATTTAATTTTGTATAAACTAATAAATTTAGTTTATAAAGGGTTTAAATTATTGAAAATATATATTTTTAATTAAATATTATTCATAATGTCAAAAATATCACAATTGAAAATTTTACCTTGGAAATAATAATTTATTCAATATTTTATCCCAAAAATATCTCTCCCCTAAAGTATAAATACCCCTCTCCATTTATTTGGAAAATCACTTCCCATACAATTCTAAAATCCTCAAATATATCAAATAATATCCTCCTAATAATTATATAATCATTAGGGTTGTTCTGGTGTTATTCAATCCCAAGACCTAAAGTATTTAGTCCCATAGAAAAGAGTAGGATTTAATAAAGAGGCAACATAGAATCCTCTCTTTTCTTTATCTTCTTCTTCTTTCCACTCTCTCAGTATCTTTTATTTTTCTAAAATCCTAAACTATTTATAATATAGTAATTTTATTATGATATGGTATAATCATTTTTAATTCATTTAAATAATATGTACAATCTCTCTTCACTCTTTTGATACGTCACATTAATGTAAAGTTTCATCTACCTATGATGATGTCGTTCATGATTTACTTATTACCTACTTTAAGGATAGTTAGTAAATATTATATATTATATTTATAACTATATTTTAATTTATTATAATCTTCTATCAGTAATTAAAAAAAGAAAAATTTTAAAGACTCAAAATAATAAACCGAAATGAAAACATTACAATTTTAAGAAACTTTTTCATAAATCAATTTCATCCTTAACTAAAAATGATCAAAAAATAAATTTTAATGGTTATAATTGATCAAGAATAATTTAAATGATTATAATAAACTTTTTTATTAGTGTTTTAATAAGCATTATATTATTATACATGATGCGTAAACATGACAAATCAAAATGGGACCTAAGGTAAGGTGACACTCAACCCCAATATTTCAATTTGGATTTATCACATGTTTATCTTTGTTTTCAAAATTATTATTATAAATATCTTATAGATTAATTTTTCAATTCTTCACCTAGTTTATTATGGGTATATAAAAGTTTTGAATTCATTGGAATTAATTCTAAGACACATTTATAATTTTTTTTCTTTCAAATAATTTTCTCAAAAAACTCTCGTCAATTTTTTTTATTTTTTTTATTATTATTTAAAATAAATATGATGTATTATTTGATAATTACGCCCATTCATGAAAAAAATAATGTTTTATCTTCCACTTTTTTGAACCCCCCATTATGTTCATTGATATGTGCTTTATGTCATCACTATGGAAGCTATTCTATTATCATTGTCTCATATCATGTCTATGATTGATGTATGTTTAACATTCTACGAGTCATGTGATGTATCTTATTTTAAATATATTTTTTCACATAATTTTAAATAAATATCAATGTTTTTATTTTAAAATTCTCCTTAATTTATAATATTATAAATCTATATCATTTTTTTGTTGAAATTGAAATTCTTTAAATATTTTGATGAAAATGGGAGTTTTGGGGGAAAATTTGATTAAGTGTTCTTTAGTTTATGTTATCAATATATTTCAAGAACAAAAAATTTATGGGTTTTGGGTTAATAATCCTTGAAATTATAATTTTCATGTATTTTTATGATGTTAGTTTCTTGGATTTAATTCTATCATTGTTCCAAGTCTTTGTTTTTAATATTCAAATGTTGGAATAAATTTTAATTAATATCTTGAAGCCATGAATTTATATGTTTAATTCTGATTTATATTTTTAAGTTACATATAGGTAATTGTAATTTCAAGGAATTGATGTAGAGGTTAATTTTCACTTGTTTTAAGGCACCTTCTATATTTTGAAGGCTATAGAAGGATAATCCTATATTCAGAGGGGGCAACGTAAGGGTATATCCAGCACTCCAAATTGCATCAAGGTCTTCAATGAAGTTCAACGACTATGTAAAGGTCATCATATAAACCTATGAAAGGGTAAAATGCGCCTATATATGGGTATTTATGCACATCAAAAATCACATAATGGTGATATATGACCGGTATAAATATATCATTCGAGCTACATTGGCTCACATAAGGGTACCACAAATGTTAAGATCTCATGTAATGGTATTTGGGCTCTTTCTTCGTGGTATCACCATAGTTGAGGAGTGTCAAGTAACAATATCAACATATTCACAGAGGACTCATAAACATTATAAGAATTTATAATACGTACTTCCATAATTCTCAAATCTATTTTGAATAAAAAGTAAGCTCAGGTTGAACTCAAGAAATATTTTTTGATAATCTTTCAGTGCTTGTGAGGAAGATGGAAATATGAATCAAACTGAGAAATTCATCTAGGTTTATAATGATTAGAGCCAAATCCAAGAACACATGGGGATGCACATTATTCTAAGAGGGATTAACTTGAGTTACCATAAAGGAAAATTTGAATAGTAACTTCAAACATGTGGAGACCAATGATTTAATACTTGATAAGTTTTCTATTATTTATAGAAATAATAGTTCACTGATAAATTATGGGGAAATTTATTCATGATGGGGGAAAAAGATCCACCACTGATTTTTTTATCCATCATTGAATCTGACCATACAAATATGAACTTTTAGATTGAAAGTAGTGGGGAAATAACTGGTTGAATGAGCTTCACATTAAGGATAAAGGAATCTCAAAATAGATGAGGGAATGGGATCTGACTTGACAAAGAAGAATTCTTTATTCCTGATCTCATATCTTAATAAATTTCTATATTAATTTTCTTGTGTTTTTCTTTACATTTTTTAACATGCACTTTAAATAGACAAATTAAGGGGAATGAAATTATTTTCCCATTTTAGATCTTATGTTCTGGATTTCTTTACTCAATATTTCAATTCATTCTTCCTTATAAATTTTCAATTGATTTATTCTTGATTTTTTTGATTTATTGATGGATGAAAATCAATATCAAGGATATTTTGAATTCTTTTTTCCTTTATAATATATTTAAAATCAGATCAGTAGGCATTGGAAAAAATAGACATTGAAGATCAAAGGATAATTTAGTTTCTTGAATAACTTATCTAGTCTACAAATTGTTTTTTCTAGGACATCATCCATTCAAAAGGCTACCTCAGTCTAATTAATTCTCAACTAGTATTCTTTAATGTATCCCACCTATAACCCTTATATTTAGTTTCATACATTTCTACTAGTATGAAAACCTTTCTTGCAACTTTTTCTCATATCCATTTAATGTTTTTATCACTTTTCCTTTTTTTTATTAGAATATATTTAGAATATACCCTTAAAAAACATTCCCTCCTTCACCTAGGTTAAAACCTACTTACCACTATACTAGTGTGAGTAAGAGATATAAATTGATATTTTTAAATCCTAAAGAGTTATATAAATTTTGTATCATTATCAGGAAAGATCGACATTCAGTGTGTTGGAGATCTAAAAAAAATAATTAAATAAAAATAAATATGTTGTTTGAGATGATTATTTATTCTGGAATTTATTCTTTTTTCTGTTCTACTAAAAAATAGACCATATTGGGGTATGATATCAACTAAAAAAATTACTATGTTAGTTGTACTTATTATGGACACATTTCTTGGCTGTGTACCCATAATAATCTATGATAACCACATCAATTTGAAGAAAACCATTATTTTTGTTATCAAAAAATTTAAAATCAATCATGATGTATCCATGAGGTCTCAAACTCTGAAGAATATGAATCTGTAACTATTAAAGTGCCACCAAAATAACAAAAATTAAGAAATTTTGGGGGTATATTTTCTTGGGTTGAGGAGAAAATTGAAAATAAAAATTTTAATGATAAAAAACATATAAATTATTTTTACAATATAATGAGAAATTTTATTGATCTGGATGTTGGAATAATTTTTGAAGAGAGTAAAAAAGTGGAATTTTCTTATTTTTTTAATTTTTAAAACTGATTTTCAATGTGACCTTCACTATTTAAAAACTATAAATCCTATAATTTTTTATTTGGTTTTTTATCTTAGGGAAGAGACAATGTACTTATGAGTAAATATTAATTGATGAATTCTTAATTTCTTATCCTCCCAATAATGATTCATCTGGAGATTTTTTCAATGAAGTGGAAATTAGTGTTGGTGATTTTGGAAAAAATTGTTTTAATTTGAAGTATCTTGAACCATAATTTCCTAATAATGAACTAAGAATTTTCTCCTATAAAATTCAATTTTAATAGTATATTGACTTTTTTTATAATTATAAATAATGGAATTTTAACCTGAAATAAATGATTAGAAAACACTATTCAAACTATGAATAAATTATTGTTTAATAGCAGTGACTACAGATTTAGGTTTTGAGTTTCATTTTAGAGTTGAGAGTAACTTTGGAGATGATTTATATTTGATTTATAATGATTAAAAAAATTAAAACATTTATGAAAATCCTTTTTTTAATTTTTTTTCTAAGACTCGGCCACTTTTAATTTTTTTTAGAAATTATAGGTTATATGTAACGTCCTAGACCCGAATGCCACTAAAAGGTGCCCTAAGACTGGTTTTCCACATGGAATCAAGCACATCTCCCCAAACACTGGGGGCCAGTGACTAGTAGAGAGGGCCTATGGTGTGTCTATGGGGAGACTATTCCATGTTATCAAATTGAAACATAATGGTAGTAGTCATACAATCAATTGTGGAAGAAGTAACAATCAAAAAATAGACAAATGACCAGAATAGATAAATAAAACCAAAAGATATATCATATAAAAAATAGGATGATACATGTCATGTTTCTATAAAACATCCAAAACATGCATACATATCATCAGTACAATACATGTAACAGATGTATAGAAAGAACAAAAAATATCCAACTAAAATCATTAGCCTCATCTCGGTCCTATTATCCACTACTCCTAAGAACAAATCAAAGACCTGTAGTAGGGCGCTTTCCCTTGTCCATACTAATAATCATATAGTCTGTTCAGGTACCCATCGATAGTCTGAATAGGGTGTGAGATACAATCCTAATAGGAAACAACCCAAAATTATATTTTCATCTAGTCAGTGAATATATAACAAAAATAGTTTGTAGGAATTAGTATAATAAGTAAGTAAGTACTGAAAGTAAACAACATATAAAGTTCCAGGTTCCCATAGACACCCGTCCTCTACTACCTGCTTCGACCTAGCTGGAATGTCTCTAAATGAATAGTAAGTACACTAAAATTTATTAAGTATGTTCATTTAATCAACTAATCTTATTTGATAATTAAGTTTTGATACCCGGAATATGTACCAATGTCCACCGAAATAATATGTAATCAAGAGATTCGTAACCAATCCATCTATAAGCTGTAAGGCACTATCTGAATCCAATCTTGTGCTTTGACTTGGAAGATGCTTTATATAAATCATTTAATTTATTATTCAGTTATGAACCTAAGCTCATCCTTGGCATTCCTAATTTTGAATCTAGGTATCTCTTTAGGTGTATCATGAACCAACACTTTAGAATACCTTCCTAGGAATTGCTTATGGAATCGTGGTATCGCTCTAGGTGTGGTATAACATCATTTCCATTTGAGTGCATCCTTGGTGGTCTACTAAGGGAGACAAAGTGTCAAACATGGTGTATATGATCAAATTTTATCTAATTCCATCATTGAAAATCCATAAAGAGTTCAAGTATCACTCAAGTGTATAACAATATTCCCCCATGAGTTAGTCCTTGGCAGTCATCTAGGGAGTCTAAGCTTTATTCGGGTGTAAGCAAGGTAGTATCCAAATGAGTCCATCCTCGGAGTTCATATATGAACCCATGTGTCACCCAAGGCATATAAGCATTAAATCAATTTAATTATATCAATATCATCACTAAGAACATTTCATTCAACCTCACCTCATAATGTGGGTCAAGGCATGGTATAATATTATAATACATAACCACTTAATTAAATCATGTGTGTATTTAATTAAAAGGGGAATTCACTCCTAAAAAAGACATTACTTGGAATGAACCCGAGGTTATGGTCATTCCATTACATTCCTTAATAAATTAAACCCATAATTCAAATTAAAATTCAAATTACACTTCAATTTATAAATTGAAAACCCATGGTAAGGGCAAATGACACACATTAAGGGTGACCCAACTCATATGCCACCCATGGTGGTCCATTTGATTATACAACACACCTGAGGGGTGGTTCCAATTTGAGTTCCATGATCTTAAATAATTTTGAATGAGTCTCATTAATTACATAGGTAATACCAATAAATTTAAATCAAGGATTAATATCCATTTCAAGGGATTTTCTCCCATAATTGGGCACATGACACAAATACACACACACATATATATATAAACACTCTATAACTAATGTAAAAGAATGAGACCAACTACCATAGGTCCTTAGTTGAATGATTATCTAGTATCAACACATGATTTGACTCATATCAGGAGAAAAATGAAGAATGAGTGAAGAAATGATGTGGATGCAATGAGATGATCAACACTTGAATTCAAGTTTGGATGGAAGAACGAGAGATAAAGTTATGATTTATCTTTAAGGAGGATATCCCATGGTTATATGGTCCAACAACGGAGAAGAGTGAAATAGAATTTGGTTTTAATTAATTGATTAATGTAATAATTGAAAATTCACCAAAATTCAAGGGATGCACAGTTTGGCAACACAATTGGCGAAAACGTGAACCCACTTCTGTAGGATGGGGAAACGTGCACGATTAATGAACACAGTTCGAGAAACTATGTCCAAAACTTAAAAAAATAATCTATTAAAATTCTATGGTTTTTTTGCACACCCATGAACCCCAAATCACATAGTTTTTCATACCATGTGAGCTCCTCCTACTCTTTGCCCAGGTACCACATGGTTAGGAGTAACCATGAAGATTACCTCACACTATTTCTACTAACTGTGTGGAATGCCTTTTTTCTCCCCAAAAGTTGGGTTTCGGGCTTTGAACCAGCCCCAAACACCCCCAATACCTCCTTGGACTCAAAGGAAATTTACATTTGGCCATAATTAAGTATTTAAACTAGAAATTGGCAGAATATAAAATACTTAATACCTCAAGAAAGAACCAAGTTCATAAAAACATCCCATCTTAAATCAATTCTTCCCCAAATTTCCCTTCTAAGTGTGGTGAAGCGTAATATATGAACAACTATGGTAACTATTCTCAAACATTATCCTCCCACTCCAAGGACTCATCCAATACGTGAACAGGATTCCATAACACCAACACTGGATGAACTCAACTGCCTCATAGAACCTTCGTGCTATGATCCAAAATATGAATTAGATGCTCCTCGAAGGACTCATATACCTATAAATCAACCTCCTTAGGTTGAAAATCATGATAAGGGTCTAAATGATAACTATGTATCTAATATATATAGAAGACATCATGCATGGATTGATACCTCTTAGTTAATTCCAACTGATAGGATACTAGATCGACTCTCTCCAGAATCTTGAATGACATGACATATGATAGTGAAATCATAACCATCCATGTTCCAGTGGTGTCTTAGCCTCAATGAAACATGTAAAAATACCCAATCACCAACTTTGATCTATATATGTTTTCTACGGTGATCCACATAAAATTTATGTCAAGACTATGCAGTAGACATTCATTTCAAAATCAAATGATCTTACTCTGTAGTCTCATGAATGAGACGATGTCCAAGTATAACTGACTCTCCTTCCTCTAACCATAATAGGGATGATCGGCATGGCCTACCATAAATAGTATCATAAGGCACCATATGAATAGTATCCTGAAAACTATTATTGTAGGTGAATTCAACCATGGGTATATGCCTATCCCAAGATCCCCAAAAATCTAAGACACATGCTCACAACATTTCTTCAAGAACCTGTATCATGTGCTCTGACTGGCCATCAGTCTGATGGTAGTATGATGTGCTTAGAAGAAAATGTGTACCAAATTCCCTATGTATACCTTTTTAGAATAGTTAAGTAAACCGGGCATACATATCTACTTTGATATTATGAGAGATCCCATGAATATGTATTATCTCATGAATATACAACCTCCCAAGCTCATATATTTAAAAGTTCTCCTTGATAGGTAAGAAATAAGAAACCTTTCTGAGCCTATTAAAAATAACTCAAACAACATAATTACCTCAAGGAAACCTCGATAAACCTATCACGAAGTCCATTGTGACATTAACCAACTTCCACTCAGAAATGGGAAGTTCCTGTAAAAGTATGACTGGTCACTGGTGTTCCACCTTCACCTTCTAATAAGTATAAACTCTCAAAACAAACCAAGATACATCTCTTTTCATTCCCAGTAATCAGTATTGGTGATATAAATACCAATACATCTTGGTGATGCTGGGGTGTACTCCCCAATATGAAGCATAAAAGTCTAAAATAATATTCACACACATATCTGCTGAAACCCATACACTACCATGTACATGAAGAATCTCATCCTCACCTATGGTCCAACCAGGAGGTGGTTCCTCAACTGCCACACTATCCCGTAGGAATATGCCCTCAGAATCCAACATCTTCCTCATCCTCACTCTATTCAGAAGTGTATAGGTCAAAACTAAGGATGATAGAAAATTATTCCATGGACTGTCCTGCACTTATAAGTGCATATCAAAGAATAAATCCATGAGCTTCCACTTGCTGCTAGCCTACCGGACTACCTATATTTAATCCCTCCTACCCAGTGCATTTTCCATTGTATTTACTTTACTAGGAGTGTAGGAAAGCTTGAAGTTGAAATAATTTAGGTATTCAACCCACCTTTGCTACCTCATATTCATATCTTGATGTGTAAATATGTACTTGAGGATTTTGTGGTATGTGTACACCACAAAAATCTCTCCAAGAAAGTAATGTTTCCAACAATGAAATGTGTGAACAAACAAAACTAACTCGATATCATGCATTGAGTAGTTCCTCTCATGTGGCCTTAACTACCGAGCCTCGTACACTCTATCACCCTACATAATAACTTCTCCTAGCCTGATACCTGATGCATCATAGTAAACAATGTAACTCCTTCTTGGATCTATAAAAATTAGTATTGGTGTTAAAGTCAATATCCTATCTAGCTCCTGAAAGGATGAATCACATGAATCTAATTATACAAACATCACACCCTTCTTAGTTAAGAATGTGATTGGCGCTTTTAGCCAAAAAAAGTACTGTATGAAACACTTTTAATATACATATATCCCCAAGAAACATTATATATGAAAGATTTTTTGGGATTATCCTAGGAAAATATAGCTCTCACATTCTCTAGGTCAACTAACACTCCTGTATTTGAGATAATGTGACTTAATTAGTGAATATGATACATACATAAGCAGAGCTTTGTTATCTTAGCATATAACTGATACCCTCTCTGGGTATTCAATATGATCTCAAGATGTTTGGAATGACTGTGTAAAGTGATATAATACACCATGATATCATCATTTAAATCCACAAAAAATGAATCTAGATAAGGATGGAGAAATTGGATCATCAATTCCATGAATACCATGGGAACTTTCATGAGATAGAATGATGTAACCAAGTAATAATAGAGACCATACCTATTATGAATGGTTGTGTGATATATGTCTGATGGTCTAAGACACACTGGATTATATCTAGATCTCAAATCATTTTTTTAGAAAACCCAAGATCCTTAGAGATGATCAAAGAGATCATCTATTCATGATAGAGGATACTGATTCTTAATCTTCAAATGGTTCAATTTACGATAATCCACACATAGCTTGAGGGTACTATCTGAATTTTTTAAAAAAAGTATCATCGAACCCCATAGAGAAGTACTGGGTTGGATAAAACCCATTTCCTCTAAATCCTCTAGCTTCCTTTTGATATCCTGTGTCTCAGTTGTATCCATCCTCTAAGGAGGAATAAATACTAGTGAAACTCATAGAACTATATTGATAGATAAATCTACCTCTATCATTTGAGGTAATATTGAAAATTCATCTAGGAAAATGTCTCTTAAACGATTAACCATTGGAGAGAAATCTGCATGATGTGTTCCTTTATCATCCAAATATAAACTCACAATCTGGGTTGTCATCCTACCCCACACACGATGTTTGGGTTCATATATACTCGCCTAGATATCCCATTGACCTTTATGAATAAACTATTTAACATCTGGTGATTTGAATGTCACCCTATTGTGATATCAATCAACAAAATCATGACAGGTAATGAACCATTCCAACTTGAGAATAATATAAAAACTTGTCATATCGAGGACAATGAGGTCCCATATAAAGTGACACCTTCCAATATCAAGGGGGAAATCCCTGAAATGATGTACATCCTCATTTATTACCCCAACGAAGTATTAAGTGTCATAACACTATTAAAACATTGAAATTTGAGCCCAAGTATCTCCATAACGTGCACAAATATAATTATATGAGAAGTGTCTGTATACAAAATAGCTTATGATAAAGTAGAGGCTACTATAATAGTACCTCTCACAGTAGATGGTCCAAGATTATGATCCTCAGGTGTTAGTTTCAATACGTATATCTGGCCTGATCCATGACCCTATGACGCAGCCTAGCTAACCTAAACAGATCCAATTTTATATGACTAAAAATTCAGAGTTTGACTACCATAACCACAACAACCACCTTAGCCTGATCGACCGACTGTACTCTAGATCCACGCTTGATAAGAAGTTGTAGACCCTTGTTCTACATGTGGAGTTTGTGTGAAACCTCTCTCACTAGCTTCCAGAGGAAAATTTCTACAAAATCATTTGAGATGACCTATCTTGATGTAGGATCGACACTTGACTGGGTCTCTCATGCACTAAGGCCTCGTATGTATCGATCTACCACATTGGTGGAACCTCACATGGCTACTTGAGTATGTGCTATGTCTACTAATGTCATTGTGTGGATGATCCAAATTATTATTCCTACTACTATTTGATGCAATACTTGATTTAGATGTCGAACCACCCTAGATCGCACCCCCAACCTCTCTCAGGTCACGATCTATGATAAGTGCATGATTCACTATTCTAGAAATAGTAGTTATATGAAAGATACTTACCTATGATAAAATGTATTACCTTAGACCATCCTCAAATAACCCAGGTTTAGATAAATCATCACCCTTTAGAATAGGTGTGAAGCACTAGATCTCAATAAAATGGGATGCAAAATCCACAACTGATAACACACCTTCTCCAAGTTCATGAAATCTCAAGATCTATCATCCCTCAACATCTCAGGATAGAAGTAGCCATAGAAGTCCATATGAAAATACCTCCAATATATATCTCAATAACGATCTATTTGAGTAATGAAATCACACCATCTCTTGGTGGAATTACACATCATGTAAGTAGAGAGTTTTAATATGATCTCACGAGGTGTCTCGAGATTCTCAAAGATGGGTAATATGGAATCTAGCCATGAATATATAGCCTCTAGTACACCATCCACAAAAAACATGGGTGGATGTTGTTGATAGAACTCACATGTAAACTCTTCCATAGTTGGGAAGGTTGTGGTTCTCCCTAAAATATCTGCATGAATTAGATAAAACCTTCAAGGAATTGTACCTCATCATCTTTGTCAAGTACAACTGATGGTTCTATAGCCAAAAAAACTGGAGGATCTATTGGTGGCCCATTCCCCAAGAACTTAGGATCATGATTGGAACCCCCCTTCTGGTGTGCAATTGGAGGATGTTGCGGTGGCATACCTCTACAAATTCCAAGAACACGCCTCATATCAAGACGATATTAAAATTTTCAGCTAAAATCATAGAAATTGAAGTTGGATAGGTACAAGAAATCCTATATAAGAACACAACAATCTTCCTACTCCTTTAATTAGGTATGGGTGATGTACAAATCATATAAAAACAAGTAATTATTCCTACTTCCCACTAATAAGGTTGGTTATGGTTCAAGATCTCTACGAACCAAAATATGATGTCCACCTAATCCACACCATAACACGTTATAGTTCGTGCGACTCATGGTCCATGAATCAACGGGCCATAATTGACTGCTTAGGGTGTCTACTTTAGTCTAATCTGGAAATGAATACTTAGGTTACGACATGAACTCTATGTACCAAACATGTTTTCTCAATTACATGTTCCCAATATCTATCACAAAATAGATATATCAATCATGGAACATATCACTATAGTATTCAATTGAGTAATGCATCCTATATGGTATGGCATAATGCATGACATGTGAATTGTAATAGGTTCCTAAAATTATGCATGAGATGATATACCCTTATATCACCGGGTTGAAATAAAATATAACCCACAATAATTTTAATAATAACATAAAAATTCAAGTGCATCACCCAATGGTGTAATCAAATCAATTGTAGTATCTTAAATTCATATGTAAAAAAAATCATTCCATGCAAATTTGGATTTTTTTTTCTATATGTGGGTTAGCTATGCCCAGGGAAAACTCATTACCAAATCCATACCCCTTCCTATCCCTTTCTATTTTCTCAAAATAGTAAAGAAAACAAGAAAAGGAGCCTTTTATTCCATTTTAACATCATAGACCTTGATGCCACTAAAAGGTACCTCGAACCCAATTGGATACATGGCCTTAAGCACAACTCTAGAAATTCCAGAGGTTACTGACTAGAAGTGAGAGAATAAGGTGTGTTTGTGGGGTGATTTTTCCCTCTTATCAGAGTGTGAAATAGTGGTAGTAGTCATATAATAAATTTTGGTAGAATTAAAAATTAGTCAATATAAAAATGCAAGGAATAGATAAATGAAACTAGAAGTAATCTCATATACAAAAGATGATAATACATGTCATATTTCTATAAAATATCCAAAATGGGAATACATAGAATAAATACAATACATGAAAAAAGTACAAAAAAACCCAAAACTATCCCATTAGAGTCCTGAGCCTCTACTCAGTCCTATGCTCCCCTGTTCCTTAGAAGAAATCAAAGACTTGTCGAAGGGAAAGTTCCCTTATCCATACCTGGAATCATATAGTCTTTTTGGGTACCCATTAATGGCCCAAACAGGGTGTGAGATAAAATACCATAAGTAAACCAAAAAAATTTACAATTCCATCTATTTAGTGAATATATAAAAACAATAGTGTGAATGCATTAATAGAATATGTAAGTAATTATTTAAAGTAAACAACCATTAAAGGTCTGGGTTCCCATTGACATCCATCCCCTTCTACCTACTTTGGCCAATTCGGGATGTCTTTTAATGAACATTCATTCCTATCTCATTTAATATGTTCATTTAATCAACTAGTCTCATTTGATAAGTAAGTCTCTAGACCTAGCACATGGCCCAGAATCCCCCATAATAATATTCAATTAAGATATGACTAATGAGGCCATCTATAAGGTGTAAGGCAGTGACTTAATCCAAGCTTGTTCTTTAACTTGGTAGATGCATCATATAAAGCATTTAATTTTTTTGTTAAGTTAATAATATAATCTTGTATTTAGTATTCCTATTCCGGGATCAAGGTCTCACTCCAGGTGTATCATGAACCAACACCTTACAGGCTTGTCCTAACAATTCCTCATGAGAATCCTATTATCACTTCGGGTGTGGTACAACATCATTGCCATTAGATTCTATTCTTAGTGGTACACTAAGGGAGTCTAAGTGTCACCCATGGAGTATATGATCAATTGGCCTCTGAGTCCATCATTGGTAATACATAAGGAGTCCAAGTATCACTTGGGAGTATAACAGTCATCACCCATGAGTCTGTCCTTGGCAGTCTACTAGGGATTCCAAGTGTCACTCAGGATTAAGCAATACAGTAGCCAAATGATTATGTCCATGGAATTATTATATGAACCCATGTGTCACCAAAGGAATATAATAATTCAATCATTTTAATTATGTCAAGTTAATCAAAAATAAAATTTAATTTAAACCTCACCTCAAAAGGCGTCTCAAGGCATGGTCTAAGCTTAAAAGACTTATCCACATAACTAACTCATGTGTGTATTTCATAAAAAGGAAAATTCAAGATTAAATAAGACATAAAATGGAATGAGCATAGGTTTATGTTCATTACATTCCCTTTCTTAAGCAATTCAACTCACAATTAAATTTACAATTCAAATTACACTTCACTTCATAAATTGAAAACCCATAAAAAGGGTAAACATAACACCTCTAGGGTGAACCAACTCATATGCCACTCATGGTGGTCCATTTTATTATACAACACACCTAAGGGGTGGTTCAAATTCAATTTTCATAACTAAAAATAAATTTTAAATGAATCTCATTAATTACAAAGGTCATACCAATTAATTTAAATCAAGTATTAAACTTTATTTAGAGGGTGTTTCTATGATAATTGGGAATGAAACATAATATATATATATATATATAAACACTATGAATTTGAAGGAAAACCATGATACCACCTAACATAGGTCCATAGTGGAGTTATCATCTAGTATCATCTCCTAATTCGACTTAGGTTAGGAGAAAAATGAAGAAAGGGTGAAGAACTAATACATACCCAACAAGATGATAAACACTCAAATACAAGTCCATATAGAATAACGAGAGAGAAAACTATGAATTAGATTCGAGGATGAGTGTCCATGGGTATGTTTCCCAATAAGGGATAAGAGTGAAATAAAATTAGGTTTTAATAGATTAAATTAACGGAAAATGGTAAATTCACCAAAATCCCTAGGTCACATAGTTTTTTCACACTGTTGGATAAATAATGATCCAACCATGCTCCCAATTCCATAGTAAGGGGAAACTCACACGGTTAATGTGCACATTTTGACTAAATTTACATACCTTCTATTTCAAAAGTCTGTAGTTTTTCGCACGTACGTGCACCCAAAATTTGAATGGTTTATGTGATATCCTCATAGTCTTTTTAAAGGTACCATATGGTTAGGAGTAACCATTTGGACTTCCCCACATGGTTTCTACTAACCATGAAACAATACTTTTTATCCCCAAAAGTTGGGTTCTGGGCTCTGAACCAGCCGTAGACACTCTTCGATACCTCCATGAACTCAAAAGGCATTCACATTTGACCATAAATAAGAATTTTTACTGAAAATTGATGGAAATTAAAATATTTTTTTACCTCAAGAAAGAACCAGGTTCTTAAATTATAAATGAGGTAGAAATAGATTTAAGGGGCATGATACACCCCTAAAAGCACCAAGTTTGAAACCATCAATTCAAGAGAATTATAAATTTACCCAATTTCAATTAATTCTTGAAGTGGAAATCACGATTATTTCTACTTCTTAGAATCATTCCAAGTAACATTTATTAGTTCATGATTCTAAGGAATTCTTAGAAAAACTTAAGGGATTTTTTGTTTCAAATAAGCTTTTATGTTTTAAACCAATGTAGTTGGTGGAATTTGGTGATATTATTTATTCTATACTAAGAAATTTCTCTGAGTTTTGAACATATATAAAAGTATATTTTCAGGGATATTTTTTAGCTGTGAATGGAGTGTAGTGTTCCATTAGTGGTCAAGGTTCCCATGAAATATATTTCCTAAAATAAATGGGCCATCAACATGTGGTGCTTTATGAATAAGAAACCACACCCCCTAAGTAACTATAGTTTGTTCTTAGGAAGGTTTTGCTGGGTATTTTAAAACTTTTACTATATGGGAGGAAAAAAAGTTTAATAAAAAAATTGGGATTTTTTCCCTTTTATTTCAAATAAAAATACCTCATCATTTTTAGGTGAATCCTTCCATTCTTACACTTTTCTCACCTTTTCCCAAAATTTAACATAGAAAATCTACCATCTATTCTCTGATACTTCACTTTCATAAAATATCCCTTTTACATGGTTCGATATTTTTATTTTCAATGATTTAATCTCATATATTACTTATTCTTATCTTTTAGGTACTTGAATTAGAGAAACCAATAATATATTGAAGTATTAATGGAGGATAATTTTGGGCATGATAATTAAGAGAGAACCAATAGATATGGGAGTAACTTTTTGAATTATCTCATTATTATTTGAATTTTCCATGACGGTTTAAGCTATTGAATGATCCCCTAAAAAGATAGTATAATATTTTATGTGAATATTTCTTTTAAATCTTATCCTTATGGGAAATTAAGTGTTGGGTGAAATGCTTTAAGTTGAAAAAATATTTTTTGAGTTAAATATGGTTAAAAAATTATGGAAGATATACCTTCCTTTATCCATGATTTTAAAAATCAGTATGAAGTATAGTTAAAATCCTATTTATTACACTTGAAATTTTCTATTCTATTTGGAACATTTTAAGATATTTGGAAACATTGATGCATGTTGATTTTTTTTAAAACACGATAATTATCCAAGTCTCTTTGAAAATCCTTTTATTCTATATGTAAGAAAAAAGGATTTGAATTTTAAAAGATATTTTGGAAGTGTTTTAATCTATGGAAAAGAATTAAAAAATATTTTTTAAGCAAAACTATTGAAATTCTTCTCTAATCTTGAGATCCAATACCTGTGACAGTGTTGATTTTTAAGTGGGGGGGGGGTCTTTATTTGAGATAAACTATATTTCATTGAGTTCACTTCAATTTAGCCTAAATTGTTTCAAATTTGACTATTTTTTAAGATTTATTTATCATTTTCAGTGATTGTTTTGGGGACTATTTTGATCCTTTCATCGATTAATCATTTCTATTCACCATGGGTTCAATCTTGTAACATTTAGTTTCTATTTCTTGTTGAAAATATTTTTTTTGGAAAATTTTGGGAGAATTTTTATAATTATAATAGGATTTAAATTTATTATCTAACTCTAAACTAATAATCTATGCATTTAATTGATCTAAAAATTCACTCTTAATCTTTGGTTGAGAATTTTATCCTTTAAATTAAACCTTTT
Source organism: Viscum album (assembly GCA_963277665.1). NCBI lineage: Eukaryota > Viridiplantae > Streptophyta > Magnoliopsida > Santalales > Viscaceae > Viscum > Viscum album. Next base: position 615,009,054 of record OY728134.1, read on the forward strand.
TGATGAGTTAATTATGAATACTTGTTAATTATTTAACCAAATCATCCATTTAATAGTTTATAATTATTCTATGATAAATATGTGTATCTTTTCACCTTGTAGAAAAAGTGAATTTTAGAGAAACTATTGAATAAATTTTATGTTGGATTAAATCCTTTACTTTTTTTGAAAGACAGTCAACTCTATAAAACTAGAACCTAAATTTTGACAAAAAAAATTCATTTTAAATGATAAATAATCCATTTCATACTTGAGATAGTTTATAAGGGAAACATTTCCAAAAAAACCTTATTGGTTGGCATGATAATACAATCATTTCTGGGATGAGTTGGAATTCCACTCAGTTTATTGAAATAATTTCTCGAGGACAATAAATATCTTATGTGTGGGGGAATTTGATGTTTCCTTTTTTTAATACATATTTTAAAAATAATTTTCATGAAAATCATAATGTTTTGAGGCCAAAATGTTCCTTAATTGATAATATTTTGAATCCTTGTCATTTCTATTTGAAATTTTAATTCTTTGATTATTTGGATGAAACTATTAATTTTTTTTTCTAATTTCATTAAGTTTTATTTATATTTTATTATCCATATATTTCAATAACAACACACTTGTAGTTTTTGGTTGAATATTCACTGAAAATATATTTTTCATGTATTTTGACAATCTCAGGTTTGTAGATTTAATTATATCATTGTTCCAAGTATTCATTTTTAATACTAAATTGTTAGAATAAATTTTAATTCATATCGTTAAGTCTTTAATTTATTTTTTTAATTCCTATTTATATTTTGAAACTATGTAAAGGTAATTATGTTATGAAGTAACTAGCATAAATCCCAGTTTTCACCCATGTAAAGGTAACTTCAGGATTTTGAAGGCTATAAAAACGAAATTCCATATTCATAGGGGCTGTGTAAGGGTACATCAATCACCCCAGACTATGTCAAGGTCTTCATCAAAGTTCAATGAATATGTAAAGTTCATCATATAGACTTGAAAAAGGATAACATCCACCTGTGTATAGGTAATAATGTTCTATAACACTCGCATAAAGGTGACATAGGACCTATGTAAAGGTATCTCCATGACTACAATATCTCATATAAGGGTCAGAGATTTCTCATGTAATGGTATCACCAAAGTAGAGATCAGACATAAAGGTATTTGGGATCTTGCATCAAGTTATCAGAATAGTTGAAGAATGCCACATAAGGGTATCTCGATCTATAGAGAGGCAATGTAATTGTCAAAAGGTTTTTAATACATAGTTCTCCAATTATCAAATCTATTTCAAAGAAATTGGAATATCAAACTAATATTAATCAAGATTTTATACTAATCTTATAAAACTAGTTAAAGAATATAGAATTATTAATCGATCTAAGAATTTTTTTTCAAGTTTGGAATGATTGGAGTTGAAGTGAATAACACGAAGGGATGGAAATTTTTGTTGGTGGGATTAAATCAAGTTACCATGAAGCCAAAGATGAATAATAACAATGGCTACATAGATACATGTTGTTCAATAATGGAGAAGTAATTTGTGATTAATGGTGTAGAGATATCCCTAATAAATTCATGGGAAATTCATTCACAAGGGGGATAATAGATCCCCATCGACTAATAAATCCACTATTAAATCTAGATCAAAAAAATTAAAATAAATATCAAGAAAAAAAAGAAAGGAGTTAGATTCATGAGCTTCACTTAAATTATAAAGGAAGCTTGAGATATATGAGCGAGTGATATTTGAGTTGGATATAGAAGAATATATCCTTCCTTATCTCATCTCTTACTAGATTTTTAACTTTATTTTCCCTATTTTTTCCTTTTCATTTTTAAACATGAAATATAACTAAACTCATTGATGGGAATAAATTTTTTTTCATATGTTTCATATTATATTCTAGATTTCATTATTCAATATTGTAATTTATTTTTTATTACCATTTTCACTCGATTCAGTATTTATTTTGGTTGATTTATCAATGGATGAAAATCATTATCAAGGTTTTTTAAATTAATTTTTCCACTATAATAAATTCATAAGTTGAGTGGAAAGAATGGACATTCATGATCAAATGAAAATTTTACTTCCTGAATTACTTCTCTATTTTTCAAATAATTTTTCTATAACATCATATATTCAATAGGATGACTTCATCTAATTACTTCCCAACTATCCTTCTTTTATGTATCCAACCTATAACCCTTGTATTTAGTACCTAACATTTATAACACATTACCAACATTTCTTTAACATCTTTATCACATTACTTTAAGGTTTTTATCACTTTTACATGACGTTTTCAGTAAAATAGATTTAGAAAAATCCCTTAAAGAACCCACCATTATTACCTTGGGTTAGACCTTTCTTACCATTGTACTAGTGTGAGTATGGGATATAAATTGATATTTTTATAGCCTAATGTTCTATCATCAATCATGATTATGAGCATATTATGATTTTATAGGTGGTACCAGTGTAATGACCTGACCTGAACCACGAAGTCCGATCCAAAGAGCCACATGACCTCATGTGTGCCTTACCATACACAAGATGCTATTGGGTAGAAGTAAGGGTATGAACACTATCAGTGGGGAGAATATACCCTCAGTATCATATCCTTTCAAAAATTATATAAATATAAAAACAATATATGAATCAAAATAACAAATAAAAGACGAAATATCAAATGTAAAACATATTATAAAAATAAATAAATGATCTTCTAAAGTGTAAATCCAAACCATGGTATAAAGTACAAAAAGATAAAGGAATAAAGTAACACAATGGTAAATTCTATGGAGTCTATCCCGATCCTACTATTATCTATATTATCCTTATATCAACCATTTACCATAGACCCCTTTCCCTTTCTTGGATCTCTATACAAAAATTATACATGTTCTTTGAGATACCCATTAAGGGTGTGAGTAATAAAACCCAATATGACACCACCAATGAATCCTTCACCGCCTTGCACATGTATAACAGGTTTATTCCATGACAATGAAAAATGCACAAAAAAACATAAAAAATTATATACCAATAACCAGTGTACTAACCAAGTCACCACGTTACACAACCATATGTACTTTGGTTCCATGTCACAAGGATGATAAAGATTTCACAAATGATCAAAAATAGACACAAGGCTGGATATATATCACTTGGTATCCTCAAGGGATCAAGAAAAATAATCTAATCGGTATCTGTAAGGCATCATGATCCTTGATGTTACTCGGTATCCTCAAAAAATCAAGTTTTAGGCTGACCCACAAGGATATCATGCTCCTACCCATTAATGGTTCCACCACCATCACCATCACATGTCGTGCATGCTCCCCCTATAAAGGATAAACATACTATAATGGTCCACCTATTAGAAATACCAATAATAACCTCTTATGAAATGATAATAGACAAAAAGGCATAACATGATAAGAAAATCATAACATGTCATCATGAGAATATAGTAGAAAACATAAAACAACCTTTAATTGAAATTAAGCATGATATCAAGATACATTATGAAAAATCTTGGAAATAAGGATCATATATGGTTATCATGGGCTACATACACATCCATAAGAAAAGAAAACCAATAATGGATAACAAGCTATGCCAAACATCATGAATAATGAAACAAGAGTACATAAGGTCCTAAAAAGGTAACAAAACTCATACCTTAAGGTAGTTAATGAATAAGTCCAAGGATTTTCAAATAATTGAAGGCCAATCCATGTTACACACCCATGAAGAATGAACTCAAACATCAAGGATGACTAAATCGGGTTTCATTTGTTAAGAAAGAAGTTTATAATTGATACTAAAGGAGATTTCAAGTCAATATGGTGGTTCTAGATTCACATACCTTAAGGAATACACCAAAATAATAAATTTTTAGGTATGTCAAAGGGGAGGACACCAATTCACCGAATCTATTATCGATTGAGGAACAGATCATGAATTCCTCAATGATTCTATAATATAACCACATGTATAACTAAAAAACATTTATCCGTCACCAATATATATAGAAAAGATATTCAAGATGATAATCAAGGAGTAGAGAGTCTCATAATGATTAATCTTTTATGACTTACCTAGAAAAGTCCACCATTCTTGATAATTCTATCTCTGATCAAGGGGTTATCATTGGTGCATCAATATCTCCAAAAATATAGAAAATAATCATCCATGTATTAAGGTTTTATCATTAATGCTCTATCAATAATAGGTATAAGAAGAATATCCATAAACACTTACCCATATAACATCTATATTAAATGGTATATCTTGATTTAAATAGGGGATGATGTCAAATCACTAGATCCTCCATTGATCTAAGAAGAGAGGCAATAAAAATCATTGGATATTCAAGGTAAACATAGATCATGCCTATATCCATTTACATATATGAAGGAAAAAAAGAATAATTTTTCATAGATCAATAAATAACTCACCATTCTAGCATCATCAGATCAGTCCAACCTTGAAGAATAAAGGGGAGATGAATGGGAGAGGCTAAGGATCAGTATTGGAGGTACAAAATTCAGAATAGGTGCATTTGGGTCAGATTTGGGTGTTAAAGAGGGTAAAATATGAGTTTCATTAAAATACCATGGGGTGAATTAATTTCACCCTTGGACTGGGCACACTGGCTGGCTGGTGTTCCATGTAGAACCACCTCGGTTTTTAGAACACCATCAGTCAGCTGGTGGAACCCTACCAGCTAGCTGGTGGGTTATGAATATAACATGCTAGAATTGGTTCACTCATAAGAAACCGAACCTAGTCTATTACATACCCTCAAGCATGCATCCCCATATGCTAGAGGTTTCCGACTAGAATCAGGGGTCTAAGGTGGTACAATAGGGATATTATACCCTCATGATATGAGCATCACAATGATGAGAATAAATGAATAAATAGTTGAATAATAAAAAATGAAAAATAGGGAAGTGGAATAAAATCATCTAGATAGTTGAAATAAACAAGCCAAAAGTGGCGTCATATACCAAATGATGAGTATGTCATGGTACTATAAAAAAGGAAGGCATACATGGAAGTAGACACACCTAAATTACATGGATAAAAAAAGTAAAAAAATACCAAAAAGGATATATACAATAGAATCATGATCCAAGGATCAGTACCATGTTCCCAATATCCTATGTTATAATTCAATCCTGAATCCATGACCGAGTGCTTTCCTTTTTCATACCTGCATCCATGAAGTATGTCTGGGTACCAATTGAAAACCTGAATAGGGTGTGAGATATACTCAGTATGCCACCAATAGCAGTGTCTATAACAAATCTAGATTGTGTATAAAACTATAATCATTTGCAAGTAGAACAAATAAATCTTTAATATGAATGAAATATATAAGAAATTACATAATAAATATTGTAACTATGAGAAGGATAAAAATAATTAATATGAGTACATAAAGTAAAGTATACTAATAACTACTAGCTCTAGCATCCACGACATATGTAAAAGTATTATACCTACATGGGCCAGGTCTCAAGGCTATAGACCAAGGAGACTCCTCAAGTCTAAGGAACTCATCCAATGGAACTCAAAAATAGTATTAGACCTACATGGTACAAGAATATAGGTATATTGTCCAAGGGATCATAATATCCAGAGATATAAATGTATATGGAGGTCGTAGGTTCCATACCTTGATCCCCCTCATCGGTTCTATATCACAATAATGACCAGTTCCATACCATGATAATGATTGGTTTCATGCCATAATAATAAACATCAATAAGTAATATAAAATTCAGGGATATGGTATTTTCAATGCCCAGGTATAATCATCCATTTCATTACAATATCCTTATTTAATCCATTAATCAACACATTCAATTTATTTAAGGATTATACAACCGGGTGACAAGCTCACACTCCCAAAGGGTAGTTTATAGATTAGTTAGATTGATGAACCCACCTCAAAGGTAGTTTGGGTTGGGGTTAAAAACCTCCAACCATATCAAGGTGTTATGTGGGCATCACATTAAGTCTCAAACAATTAATATAGGATATTGATTAATTTGATGATCAATATCTGAAATGTTCGACATGCGACATAATAGTGATAATTTAATAAATGAACAAAACTTAAGTAAAAATTTATAGACCACCAACTTTATGGTAGTAGAGGAGAAATCATCTAGTATTGGCTCTTGGTTTAGCCTAAAATTAAAGAAAATAGAGGAATAAATAAATAACCTAAAAATAGGGCTATTTCGCTCACACCAAAATAGTTCCAAATATGGTGAAATAAAATAATAAAGGAAGGTAATGGATTGAATCTCATTCCAATGGCTATCTAACATGATAGAAAGAACTTTATTCAAGCACTGAATGAAGAATAAATCTCAAAGACTATCTTTAGAGCTTGATAATCTTCAACGAGATAAGGGGGTGATGTGCATGGATATGGGAGAAAAGGAGGGTGAGAGTTTTAAAATAGGTAAGTAAAAATAGGTACATTAACCCTTTAAAAGGGTCACACTATTTGGCCACATGGTTGGCCAAACCGTGTGCCAACCATGTTTCAAGAACTATCCAAAGGAACCCCTCGCACGAGCTAGTCGCACGGTTAGGATAATCATTCATAGCATGTGAAAAAATTCTCTACAACAATTTATCCAATATTTTCATGATCGTACAACCTTGGATTCACAATTAGAATAAATCATGTGACCCCTTATCTACACTGGAGAAACCCACATGGTTTGGAAAAACTATTGGGAATGGGCTGTATAGTTTAAACTAACTAGGAAACCCACCTGTTTTCTCCAAAACTCAGGGCGTCGGGCTTTGAAAAAGCCCCAAATACCCCTAAAATGATCCTTAACCCATTAGGAATTCATCTTATAAAAAATATCTAACTGAAATTAAAGGGGTTCTTTACCTCATATAAAATCCAAGAAGTTACACTACATTTACCTACAGACTCAAAATAAATCTATTAGTTAGTTGGTGGAGCCCACCAACTAGTCGATGGTAGTTTTCAGCCACCAAAAACCAACTCCCCTCTCAACACCCTATCCCTTGATTACTAGGTCCTTTACTCATCAAAATCCACCCCTTTATCTTCTATATTAGAGATGAAACAAAAGATGAATGAGAAATTTATAAACTAAAATTTTATCATACATTGAAATAAAAAAAGGATGTTACACTAAAGTTTAAACATCCCTATGAGTAATTAGGTAACGTGATGTATCTCATGAGATAATGGATATTATTCATGAGCATGATGCTATTTTTTCACATTTTATAAAGTGATTATTTTTAAACATATGATACACGTGAACATGATTCTATCTCTATTCCCAATTTATATGTGGGTGTTGAAAAAAATATTATGATGTTTCCTTATTATGAATATGCCACATTCCATGTCCCTTTCAAATTATTCCATCATTATTATTATGACGATCCTTTACTTATTATATGAAGATAATGATTATTCTCACACATGTACTATATTAATTCATATATCATATACCTTCCCTTTTATTCCTCCCCTTACTAGGATTTTAAATCACCATTTATTCAATACATGTACTTATATTATTATGTATATTAAGTAGATTATGAAAGCTTTTAGGAGGACCATGATGAATGATTTAAATAATGTTTAAATTTTTATATGTAATCATATTGTATGAACGTAATTTTCTCAAGACACTAAACATTTTTATTATGGATTATATTATTATTAATTTATATATCATAAAAATTATGTAATAATATTGTATGAAACATGTGGGTCATTTTAGTTTTATTAATTTTTAAAATAAATATGTGTTAGGAAATACATAGACGTGTAATGAGGATAAAAAACACTAAAAGTGTAGAAAACATAATTTTAAGTTTTTAGTATACTATATATGATATATTATATAGGATCTTATGTATGGTTTTGTTAAGTATTCTTAAATGGGTTTAAGAATATAAAATGTATCAAGTTATAAAAAAGTAAATTTTCACTTTATCATTCTTTCGTGTAGGATGAATATATGTATATATTGATATACATTTCATGAAGTGAAATGTTAATATACCTCTCAAATTATGAATTTGAGTTATCATTAATCGATATTCATCAAAACCAGTAATTAAAAGATGTTATTATTTTGGTTTTGTAAAAATTTTACTCATTGCTAATTCTTTTCTTGGTGTTTTTTAAAAATCACTTATAATTGGTGTGTCTGTGTTATTTTAATTGTGGTTAAAATTTTTTGTGATTATTTTTTTATAATTTTCACAAAATATTATTTACCAGTTATTTTTTATTAGTGAGGATTTAAAAAACAACCACTATTTAATAATATAAATAACTACAATCTTAACTGTCATTAAATATGAACTCTAAATATTATAGAACAAATTTAGCAATTTTTTTAATTAAACAATGGTTTTCTATAATTTAATGGTAGTTTTTGCCACCTCTAATTTAATTATTTAACATTTTCAAAACTATCACTGAATTAGGTACAATTATATTTTTTTGACATTTTTTCGAGTGGTTAAAACTACTGAATTTTTATTAGTGGAAATATTTACCACCATAAATATTTTTAGTCCAAAAAAATATATCAGCGAATTAACTTATAGGCTTAAAAAACAAAAACCAATATTTAAAAATATTATCCAATCAATATAGTATAATAATAATAATGATTCTTATACATAAAAAGACAAAATTATACTTGATAAAACAAAATTAGATACCATTATAGTTTAAAAAAATTAAATAAACTAATCACTTCAACAAAAAATATTATACTTGATAAAATATCATTAGATGAAATTATAATTTTCAAAATTTCAACAAACACATCAGTCATCACTTATATTCTCTTTAAAATAACATCACCCTCTATCTCCACTACAACATCATGATGTTATTAATTTCCTCTTCCCATTCTTCCCACCTATTATGCCTATATTAAAATTAATTAACCACACATTAGTAATGAACATATTAAATAAATAATAAATAAACTATAATTAAAATGATGAAGTATTATCTTTAACTGTGACCAAATACAATCAATGTTGAAATTATTTATTAGATACATTATTTTATAGAAACATTTTAGAACTTGAAGAACCATGATCATATTACATTGGTTTAAATAAATCTTTCCTTAGATTTAATAATTATAAAAAATCATTCTTAAACTATTTGAAAATCATAAAATCTCATTAAAAGAATATTCATTTGATAGTTAATTTGTATAATTCTCACTTATAACCACACAAGATATATTCCCACATATAATACATAAAATAAAGGATAAATAACTTCTAAAGTGATTGAAATTACATCCATGGATCAATTATTAAATTTAGGACATACTCATTTAAAAAAATAATATCATGATATAGGTATGATCATGAGTCAATTCAAATAATTCACCACCAAAACTCCAAAAAAACATCTTATACTTCATTACATCCAAATTTTGTGAGGAAAGTTATAAGATTTGATCTAAACTTAGTTTAAATTAATAGTACAATAATAAATCATAGGTAGCTATACAAATGACCAAAAAAATTTATGATCCACTATATGTTGCATGAGACTGACTAATCCATTTAACCCATCACAATTATTTAAAACATGACTCTTTAAATAGTCTATCCCATACATGATATTTAAAACTAAAAACTAACCCAACCATGACTAGGAACATCCTTACTATAAGATCCTCTTAATAAGGGAAACTATCTAAAACTACTTTACCTAATTTTTTATCCATTCTTCCTCCCCAAATGAGATAATTTCACAATCCCTTGGTGAACTTCTATCACATTATAAAATAATAGAATGATATATATTTATATACATGAATATATTTAATAAAATTCAATTTTTATATTCTCTTTTTAATCCCATAATTAAATCTAAAATTGTAAATAATATGGTATTTAAAGAAAATATTAAGAACCTATTATTGTGTACATTAGACTTATGAATTAGGAATCCTTTTCAATAATTACCAAATAAAGAGTAACTACTAAAATGAAGAACATAAGTGTAAATTTAAGAAATTTGTTGATTTGGAATCCCTTGTGAATGTTTTTTGTTTTTTTAAGAATACTTATAGATATCCTCTAAAATATAGTATCCAATGCACTCTCCAATTCTAAGAATTGATCACTATAGGTTTTAATATGTTTTTCATGATCTTTAACTGAATTTTTCAATGCATGTGATTCCCTTTGTGAACCAAGATTACAAAAAACTATAAAAATATACTACTAAAATCATAAAATAATATATATGTTACTTTCCGAAGACCTGGGATAGATATGGTTGTCATGAACCAACCCAACAAGGCATTCCTGACCGGTGGAAGATCAAGGGTGATGACCCCAAGCTCACCTCTAATAAAATATGGGTTGGTGAAAAGTGAAGAGAAGGCATAATTGAAATGATATGCCTTTTCCTAAATATTTTTACACATGCACAAAACCATCTACATCAAAAAGTTCATAGAAATAATAAAATATTTCTACATCTAAAGTACAACCATTAAAGAAATAACCTTTAGGGAATACATCATATTACAAAAGTATAACCAATAAAAGGGGGGAAATACACATCCTATCAAAAATGAAGTCCCATCCTAAAAATAACTGGAATGAAGGAAATCCGAAGAGTTCTGAGCTCCTGATATCCAAGTACAACCCCATACGCGGTTAAATCACCAAACCACCACAAAGCTCCATAGATGTCTCCGTCGATCTATCTATAGTCTGCACAAGACACAAAATTTGTGGGAAAATCCCATGAAAGTGTGAGTATGGACATACAAAGTAGGATTCCCTAAAACCAAAATAGAGAAATAGAGAGATACGAAATAAGTAATCTCAACCCATAACAATAGGGGAAAAACCCAAGATATATGATCATAAAGAAACCAAAATGAGAGACAATGGGGATTTCTATCTCCATAGCCTAGCCAAGTAGGATGAGTCTGCCTAAAATTATAAAGGTCCATCTCTGATACCCATCATCTCGAGTGTCAATAAAACAAATGAATGTATAAGACCAACACATCACCACTATTTTTCATAGTCAAGGGTCATAATATCTAATAGATAGACTATACCCTAGTATGATAGGTGGATCCACTCTGTAGATAGAGGAACCAAGCCCTTCTATAGAAATGAGTGTCCACTTAATAGTTAGAGGACCAATGCCTTGGAGCAATAGGGGGTGACACTTGGTATATAAATGAATCACGTTCTTATGCGACAAGTGGTTCAACTCAGCCTAAGTAGAGAGTATGGGGGACCCATTACCTGGTGCGATGGGGGGTGGGGGGGGGGGTTCTAACTCCGACATCTCTATGATGAACCTATATGATCATTTCTATTGGTCAAGTTTCACTTGAAGAAGATTAACCCTCATCACACCTTGTATCGTATCTAAAAATACACTATGGAGGAATATATCATGTTCTACGTAGAAAAATACATAGATAGGACACTCACAGGCCAAAATCTAAGTCCTAGAAGAGGAGATACATAAGGTAAAAGATCCTAGGGGAAGTACACAATGTGTACATGGGATCACATGGTGTGTGTCCTCACCTCTTTTCCTGATCATTTTCTCACTTGAACACGTATTGGGAAGACATTTCATACTACAATATGTGTACTAGAAGTACACCACATGTTGTAGCCACCCGAGGCTTGACTGTGAGCATCAGGATCATGCCCGTGTACACTGCCCATACCCATGTACATTGGTCATGTACTTATACCCATACCATGTACGAGTAAACAGAGGTTCTCAAGTACTATGTTTGTGCCTATGTGTCCGGTCATGACCATGACCATGCACTCTGGGAGGACATGGCAAGCCACTAACACCAGTTCAAATGAAATATATTTCAACATACACAAAGTGTAATACTTTTTTATCACCCAAAATCCTAATTGTTACTGCCAGGGTACTACATGATGTGTTTTCATCATAGTACACATTGTGTAGTTGGGTTTGGAATAGAAATGATGGAAAGATTCACATGTATTATGATCCACAAATTTCACTTTAAAACTGGACATTTGACCACCCAAAATATATGGGTTACATCTGCAACCATCGACCTCCAGATTTCGATGGCTAGAATTCAGAAATCCATTAACCCATCAATGAGCTGTCACGCTGATTATCCAATAAAAAAACACATGTTAATTACATTTTAATGGTATTAAATGTTCATTTTTGATCTTATGGGCCTGAGTTAGTGGATTTTGATTTTGAACATCCATTCTCATCATTTGTGCACTTCATGCCTAATGTACAACAATTTAGGCCCAATAAGTCATCTGATTATAAGGAATGTAATTTTCCATATTTTAATTTGATATTTTTTGAAATATATCTTCACTTCAATTTAAACATTTTTCATTCAGGGATCAATGGATTATTCATAAATTATGATGGAGATATTTGGTGATGAAAAGAAACAATTCTGGAGAAGGAAGATTGGACACCAGCCCACTGATGAGAATGTGGGGCCCACAATATAGGCCCAATGAAACACAAATTTAGTGGTATGATAGAAGACATATATAGTAACAAATCAGTCTTCAGGATCTAGTGCTAATTCTTCCTCCATGATTTTTATTTAGGTAGCACAAATAGTATATCAAAATCTGGGCCAGAATCTGCGGCCCAGAAAAACAGCCCACCAATTAAACCATATCTCGAACACCATAACTCCTTTTGGGCTTATATTTTACAGGCCATTAGGGGACATCCGGAGATTAATTTAATTCTTCTATGGACCACCCAAATTCGGCCATCTAAATGGTGTTTTATACACCTCTGTTTGGTGGATGCAAGCTGGATGCCTTTTCGGGTCAAGGGTGGAAAGTCTTCTTTCCACAAACATTCCACCACCCTAGACCTACCATACTCAAGTGAGATGACGTGTACTGTTTGAGGCTTGACCCAAGGGCTTAAAAATGCCTATTTAAGGTAGTTGTGTAGGAGGATTTAAGGATCTTGGGTGTTTGGTTTAATTGTAATGTTATGCTGCCACTATGTGTTTGTAATCGCATTTCAATTTTCCATGTAAGTTTCCTTTTTGTACTTCTCTGTTCTTAATCAACATCTTTCTCTTATATTCTTCCCATTTCTTTCATTAAAACTTTATAATCACAAAGAACAGTGATATCTCTTTGTTGGGCTGAATTAGTTCACACATAGGTGTGAATTTCATTCACACACACGGAGGAGTGCTCGTTATTTCCGCGATTTTAATTTCTTCAATCTAATTCTTGTAAGCCATCTTCTACCCACCATTGAAAGTATACCATCAATGGAGGGATAACCCTTTAATGGGTTGATCTTAGGAAGATGCAAAGGCTGGATTGAATTTTATTTTATGAACGAATTGCTGTTAATTGGTTAACAAATTTAAGACTTCCATTCTTCAGTTATTTCCACTCTTCATCTTCATTGTGTTTGAGGAAGCTAAATCCAATTACTAAAATGACCATATACCTTGGAGACATCATGAATTTGGTTCTCTAAGTGTATAGGGGATTATTAATTTAATTTAGTTTCATCAAACCAGAAAATGATGAAGGTAGTGTTTTTTTAAAGAATGGATTCATCAAGAATTAATTAAACCAAATTTGTCTAAAGAAGTAAAATTCATTCAATCCACCACTAGCATAATCTTAAGATCAACCCATTTTCATTTAATTGAATTCACTTAGTGACACATACCTGTCATGGGGTGTAACAAAAACAAATATTACCTAAGTTAAAATGCAGTAGAGTGGTTATCCTAGGTTGTCTCTAGAGAGGAGTGCACAACAATTAAGTTGTCACCTTAAAATAAGAGAAAGAAGTTAGGATGTTTTTAAAAATTGATTCATTTTGAAAAGACAAGAGTGAAGGAAAAAGGTTTAAGAAAAGGGTTGAGAACAAATTTGTAAAACAAGTAATTGAAACTATTATATGAGAAGGGTGATTAGGGTATAGTTGGTTATCCATTTGTAATTCTATCATAGTTCCAATTTATCCAATTCTCTTCTGCTAAATCGTTAAGAGTGAGAATCCACGATCGTTTATTCTCACTCCCTTGGTCAATTAAAAATGTGAGAATAAACCTTACTAAAATCTTAGGTTGGTCTACTCTCCTTCCAATGTGTAATAGAGTTGTAGAAAATACCCCCAATTATCTTAGGCAATTCCCAATCGGGTCTTGTTTATCCCAAGTAATCAAGAACATTCACTACTCCTCACACACGTACCAGTGATCACCGAGTACTTCACCACTAAGTCCTGGTATATTCCATCATTTATAAACCTGAACCTAGTGGAAGGAGATATTGATCATTGACCAAATATAAATGAACAACAGAATCTAAAATCAGATACAATCATACATGATAATAAAAACTGTTATAGGAAATTGAAATTGATTCACATAAGAGAAGAGAATTTTAAAACATTAAGAGAAGGAACTCATGAAATAAAACATGGAAAACATCTCCTTTCCCAATCACATAGAATTTTACCCCACCATGGTAAGGGTAATTGTGACTAAGGGGAAAGAAGAATTCATTACAAACTAAGAAGTTTAAAACAAAGAAAAGAAAGAAAAGAAATTTGATCCTCCAGAATCTTTTCTCCAGAAGTTTTCCTTTGTTCTGCCCACCAGCCGGCTGAAACTCACTGAGGTCCCTTCTTATAGAATATTGGAAATGAAGGTGGATATCGACCCTGAAAAGTTGAGAGTCATTGGACATGTGTAAAGAAAGATATGGCCGAATCAATGAACATTATGTTTCTGGACGCCAAACACTGTTTCACCCACTCCACTTAGACACGCCCAAAAGATGCCTTAATGAGATTCATATTTTGTGAAATTTAATTTTAACCGTCCCTTGAAAGTCCTATGTCGAAACCATCTGTAAGAACCTCATTATAAGGTAGGATGAAGGAGATATTCCATATTTAATGCTGTGGGGGTCCATTCTGCCTGCCAAACTGATTTCTCCACTTAATTGAATTTTCTGTACCATTGGGTTTCGAATTGGGTCTTGGTCCAGAAGACACATTTGAATCCCACAAGCATAGGAATCCTATAAAAAAAGATTCACTTCAATTGGACCCATATTATAATAGTTATTCTCGAAAAACAGAAGCTATATAAAAATGCCAATTTTACAGAATTACCCCATTTTCACATTTAAGCCCAAAATACACCAAAAACACATAAATGATGCAAATACAGTAACATTGAATAATTGGGAGGGATTAAATCATTGAAAAACATATAAATAATAATGAAAATATTAACTCTATAAATTCCCCCACACTTATCACTTGGACTCCTGGACAAATCAGAATCAAAATTAAATCAAAGTAAATTCAAAAGACATATCCATGAGATCCACCAATTTGAAAACAACAAACAAAATATATCATGCCTCATCAAAATATATTATTTCATGCTCTTAATTTAATATCATTCAATATATTTACTCTTCATTTCTCATCCCATGCACATGAAACACTTACCTAACATTCATTATCTCTCATCACACAAATTTTCAATTTTTTGAGCAATGTCTTTCTCATCCAAACTCATACAAGGGTCAACATAGGCTTGATAAATTCCTAAATCTCCACCTGATGTGAGTCAAAAACATATGTTTATCATGAGGACTTATTAAGGTTGTTCTGTGGATTTTGGTTGGTAGGATTTATATGTGAAAGATTATGAGGCAGAATGAGAGGGCTTGGCTCTTTTTGAAGCAAAATTGCATTAATCTAAATTTCACAAAAGTATGGTCTCCTCTTCACTCCCCTTAGTAGAAAATAAGCTCCTTCTTCATGGAATATCAAGGAATGTTCACACAATTCATCATTTCAGCAGCAAACATTTCAATTTCTCAAATATAATATTTCTTGAAAGCTCCAGAAAAGGCACAACTTTCTTTTTTACATTAGAAGCTCCAGAAAGGCACAACTTCTCTCATCATGAAAGCTCCAGAAAAGGCACAGATTTCAGCAGAATGATTTTTTTTACAGCAATAACATCTCTTCAACATTTTTTCACCCAAAGTATCCCCCAAAAAGGTAGTACAATACAAGACATCTTCCCCCCCACACTTATGTTCAAATAGATCATGCAATTTCACTTCAAGAGCAGGTTGGATAGGGAATATTGGCTTGTAATGTGGCTAACCTAACAGGATGTTCATGGCTTCTATGGAATAAAAGGATTAAATCTTCAAGGTGGGCCATTATGAAAGGGATTATCTTGAAAAGGGGGCTTTAAAACCAAAGAAATTCCTCAATCATTTAAAACACAAGTACCTCAAACCCTCAAGTTTTGACAGGAATAAATCAAATTCTGGTTAAATCAAGCATGATTTGGTTCTCTCAAGAAGTGAGGTGAATGTAAAGAATATGAAAATAATAGGTTCAGAATCCTCACGGAAATGTGATTTCAAATATAAAGATAGTGATATGTGGCATGGGATTCAAAAAACAGAGTATTTTTCATGAAATTCCCAAAGAATTGAACTTGAAACAATGTCATTTTCAGCATTCATTTAAGCTCAGTTTCAAGGAATAAATTATTTCACTCATGGAGATGGGTTTCAAAAATGTCAATGATAATCATTTCAGCTCAAAAGTTTCAAAAACACACAAAAATTGAAAAATAAACGCACAAAGTTTTAAACACACACATGTTTTTTTAAAACAAATAGGAAGACAAACAACACATAAAAATCCTACACTACAAAGGTTCCCTCCCCCACACATAAATGATGCAGTGTCCACAATGCATTCGAATGTTTTTAACATGTAAGAATATTGGAAATTGAATCACAATTAACATGAAAATATAAAGGAGAGGTATGACCTGATGGAGTTTATTGATAAACAGGTTGGAGGAGTGTGATCTCCTCCATTGGATCTGATGGCATGGTCCCAAGGAATTTCTTCAATCTTTGCCCATTAACAGTGAATGGATCCTTTGCTCCATCCTTCAAAATCTGCACAGCACCAAAAGGATATACATGAGTAACTATAAATGGACCTTCCCACCTGGAACGAAGTTTACCTAGAATCATCTTGAGTATTGAATTGAATAAAAACACTTTGTCTCCTGGATGAAAGTCTTTTGGTTGGATCAGTTTGTCATGAGCCACTTGTGTTCTCTATTTGTAAATCCTTGAATTTTCAAATGCTTCCATTCTAATTTCTTCCAGCTCCTGTAACTACAATCTTCTCTCTTTCCCAGCACTTTCAAGATCTAGATTCATCTTCCTCACAGCCCAGTATGCCTTGTGTTCCAATTCAACAGGTAGGTGACAACTTTTCCCATAAATCAGCCTATATGGACTCATTCCAATTGAGGTTTTGTAGGATGTCCTGTAAGCCCATAATGTGTCTTCTAACCTTTGGCTCCAATCCTTCCTATTTGGATTAACAGTCTTTTCCAAAATTCCTTTGATTTCCCTATTGGACACTTCAGCTTGCCCATTAGTCTGTGGATGATAGGGAGTTGATGTTTTATGATGCACCCCATACTTTTTAAACAAATACTCCATTATTCTATTGCAAAAGTGAGTCCCTTGATCACTAATGATGGCTCTAGGAACTCCAAACCTACAAAATATGTTAGCCCAGACAAAATCACAAACAACTTTAGCATCGTCAGTTCTGGTGGCTTTTGCTTCCACCCATTTGGAAACATAATCAACAGCAAGAAGAATATAAGAATTTCCAAATGACATTGGGAAAGGGCCCATAAAATCTATTCCCCAAACTTCAAATATTTCACAAAAATTAAGTGGATTTTGGGGCATTTCTTGTCTCTTTGAAATATTTCCTGTAAATTTACATTTTTCACACCGTTTGAAAAATTCATGAGAATATTTGAAAAGTGTTGGCCAATAAAGTCCAGATTCTAAAAACTTCCTCGCTGTCCTTTGAGGTCCAAAGTGGCCTCCACAAGCTAATTTGTGAAAAAACTTAAAGACTGATTCAATTTCATTTTTAGGAAAAACATCTTCTTATCATTTGGTCATTGCAAATCTTCCATAGAAATGGATCATCCCAGATGTAATATCTAGATTCAGCTTTCAATTTTTGAATTTGGTGATAATTTAAATGAGATGGGACCTGATATGTTTCCAGATAATTGACCATGTCAGCATACTAAGGTACTTCTCCTTCAATCAAGTACAACTGCTCTCCTGGAAGGTGATCATTTAGTGGTTCAGTGTCTGGAATTTCAACTTCAGCGGTGTTGGGTAGTCTACTTAAGTGATCATCCACTTGGTTCTCAGATCCCTTCTTACCTTTGATTTCTATGTTGAACTCCTGTAGTAGTAGCATCCATCTCACTGGACTTGGTTTTGCTTCAACCTTCTTCATCAAGTACCTAAGAGCTGCATGATCAGAAAACACAATGACTTTAGTTCCAAGCAAATACGATCTAAATCTTTCTAAAGCAAAAAACAACTGCTAAAAACTCTTTTTCTATTGTTGTGTAGTTGAATTGAGCCGCATATAAGGTTTTAGAGGCATATGCAATGACTTGTGGCCTGCCCTCAATTCTCTAAGAAAGTACTTCTCCAACTGCTTGGTTTGAAGCATCACAAAGTAGCTCAAATGGTTCTTCCCAATTTGGTGGCTACATCACTGGTGGTGTAATCAATCTCTTCTTCAACTCATCAAATGATTCCCTACATGAACCATTGAAATCAAAATCAGCATCTTTCAAAAGTAATCTAGAGAGAGGGAGATAAATCTTACTGAAATATTTTATAAACCTCCTGTAGAATCCTGCATGTCCTAAAAATGATCTAACATGTTTCACACAAGTTGGGTAAGGCAAAGAATTTATCACTTCAATTTTTGATTTATCAACTTCAATGACTTTCTGAGAAATGACATGCCCAAGGAAAATTCCTCTCTCAACCATAAAATGACACTTTTCAAAATTCAAAACAAGGTTTTTTTCAATGAATGTTTTCAAAACATTTTCCATATTTTTCAAAAAATGGTCAAAAGAATTTCCAAAAACTGTGAAATCATCCAAGAAACCCTCCAAGAAATCTTTAATGTGATCAGAAAATATACTTACCATACAACTCTGAAATATACCTGGGTCATTACACAATCCAAATGGCATCCTTTTGTATGCAAAAGTGCCGAAAGGACAAGTAAAGGTAGTCTTCTCTTGATCTTCGGGAGCAATGGGTACCTGAAAAAAACCCGAAAATCTATCCAAAAAGCAATAATGAGTTCTACATGCCAACCTCTCTAGAATCTGGTCAATGAAAGGGATATGGAAATGATCTTTTTGAGTGACCTGATTCAACTTCCTAAAATCTATGCATACTCTCCAGCTATTCTGAATTATTACCAGGATTAATTTATTCTTTTCATTCCTCACAATGGTTAGGCTGATTTTCTTTGGGACTACATGGATGGGGATAACCCATTGTGAATCTAATATAGGATAGATGATCCCAGCTTCTAATAACTTCTCAATCTCTTTTTTCACAACCTCCATCAGGGTAGGGTTCAACCTCTTTTGGGGTTGTCTGATAGGTTTGGAATCTCCCTCAAGAAAAATTCGATGTGAGCAAATTTTTGGGTTTATTCCTGGGATATCACCTAAGATCCACCCTATTTCTTGGAAATTCTCTCTCAAAATCTCAATCAATGATTTTTCTTGAGTTTTAGATAGATTATTAGTAATTATTACTGGTAATTTCTCTCCCTCCATAAGGTAAACATATTTTAAATTAGCGGGGAGTGGTTTTAATTCTAGATCAGGAGGATGATCAAGAGATGAAACTAAATTGATGTTCTCCACTTACAATGGTTTGACATCCTTCACACAATAAATCATATCATCTTCATCATCATTTAACAAATTATCAGAGAAATCATATTTTACCTCTTCTTCTAATAGGAAATCAGAACCTCCAAGAGTTTGGGAATCCATTTGTTCAGTGATATCTTTAATGGAAAAATTATCTCCTAATGATAAAAATTCATGAAACATACCTGATTATTTAATTGGTTCTATGTCATCTTCATGGGAGAGTGCGAAGAGTGAATGATCATCTGATGGGTGCCTCATGGATTCAAAAATATTGAAGTGGACAGTGCTATCTCCAAACTCCATGGTAAGTGTCCCTTCATGGACATTGATGATGGTTTTGGACGTCTTTAAGAATGGTCTCCCCAAAATTATGGGTGATTGTGATGGGATCCTATCATCTTCCATATTCAACACATAAAAGTCAGCAGGGAATAAAAGATCTTCGACTTTTACCTGGACATCCTCCAGAAGTCCTGCTGGGAAAACTGTGGATTTATTTGCAAGATAGACCACCACTCTTGTGGGCTTCAAGTCTCCCATCTGCAAATTATTATATACTGAGTGAGGCAATACATTAATTGATGCACCTAAATCGCACAAAGAAGTAGGGAAATTTAATGAACCAATGGTGCATGGAATAGAAAACATCCCTGGATCTTGACATTTGGTTGGCAATTGTGGTGTGATAAGGGCCAAGACACTTCTTCCCAAATTTATCCTCTCATTCCCTTGAAGTATCCTCTTCTTGGTGCAAATATCCTTAAAAAATTTAGCATACTTTGGAATTTGTTTGAGTTCTTCAAGCAGAGGTATGTTGATTTCCACTTTCTGGAAGGTGTCCAGAATTTCTTTTTTGCAGTGGTTCTTCTTGTAACCTCTTTGATTCAATCATCCTTGATGGAAATGGTGGTGGTATATCTTTCTTCTCACTTTGTTTCCTTTTAAATGGTGTTTCTTGTTTATTCCTTCTTGGCCTATCATTATCATCCTCCTCTTTCTTATCTTCTTCCCAATGCATTTTCATATAATTTTCATCATTTCTAACTTCATTCTCACCCAGATCAGTTTTTCTTGTTTTAGGTTCAATGGTGGATGGTGGTTGGAGTTCTTTTTCGCTTATTGTAGTTATAATACTAACATTATCTTTTGGGTTTGGGACTATTTGGGAAGGGAGTTTACTTGGATTTTTGGTCAGAAAGTCCATGAGACTTTCAAACTTGTTGGACAAATCGTTAACAGTGTCTTTCAGTCCTTCAAACTCATATTTTTGTTGGTTTTGAATTGGAGGTTGTGAACTGGTGGATGGTTGCTCATAGGGTATTTGGAGATTGGTTGTTTTTTGGTAAGAATGCTGGTTATAAGATAATTTTTGTTGAAATGGTCGTGGATTCTGGAATTGATTCTGGAATGGTGGTTGGTTTTGAAACTGATTTTGGTACGGGGGCCTAGCTTGATTCTGATGATTTCCAAATCCATATTGGACTTGTTTAGGCTCTCTCCATCCTTGATTTTTCTGGAACTACCTTGATTGAAATGCTGGTATACAACTTTCCATTCTCTGTATTTCAGCACATTGTTCAGTAAAATGATCGGGTGATGAGCATAAACCACATACCTTAACTGGCGCTTGTTGGTCACTAACTTGCTTCAAGGCCATCTGCCTCACCATACTAGTTAGCTCTTAAATCTTAGTTTCTAATAATGGTTATGGATGAGAAGTGCGTACCTCATGAATATTTCTTGTTCCAATACCTCTTGTTCCAAATTTCTGCAAGTTTTGGGAAATCTTCTCAATCAAGCCCTTGGCTTCTTCTGGTGACTTGTCAATCAGGGCACCTCCAGATGATGCATCAAGAAGGTTTATGTCATTTTCCAGTAGTCCTTGATAGAAGAAGACAAGAAAGTGATGTTCCTCAATGGATTGATGCAGACAGCTGGCACATAGATTCTTAAATATCTCTCAGTACTCGTAAAGGGTTTCTCCAGATGATTGTCTATGTCGTAGATTTTCTTCCTAATGGCTGTGCTTCTAGAGGTGGGGAAGAATCTTTTCCTGAAACATCTTACCAGGTCATTACAGTCATGTACATCTCCTGGTTGTAGGCCGTACAACCATTCTTTAGCAGCTCCATCCAATGAAAACGGAAATGCCTTCCACTTAACCTCCTCCTCAGTAATTCTACGGGGTCTAAAAGTTGAGCACACATGTGTGACCTCTTTAATGTGTTTGTTTGGATCTTCATCTGCCAAACCATGAAACTTTGGAAGCAAAGGAATAATGTTAGGTTTCATTACAAAATTATTTTGTAACACTTGTATGACAAGTTTATTGTTTTGATTAAGGAATTTTGGTGCACATAGGTCTCTAAGAGTTAGGTTTTGATTTTCAGCCATGATGACAGGCTCAGAGTGAACACTTGAAGTTTCACTTGAGTCTGCTAGGGGAACTTCCTAAAATTCAGATTCCAAATTAATGTTTCTATGTCCATTCAATAAGGTTCTTTCAATTTCACGATTTATGGGTAAAGGTTCAATTTTTGAGGATCTAGTCATGCCATTTTGAAGAGAAAAGTTGAAAAGACAATGGAAAGAAAAGAAAAAAAATGTTGGCACTACCTCCCCGGCAACGGTGCCAAGTTTTGACATGTGCCTGTCGTGGGGTGTGAAAAAAACAAATATTACCTAAGTTAAAATGCAGTGGAGTGGTTATCCTAGGTTGTCTCCTGAGAGGAGTGCACAACAATTAAGTTGTCACCTTAAAATAAGAGAAAGAAGTTAGGATGTTTTTAAAAATTGATTCATTTTGAAAAGACAAGAGTGAAGGAAAGAAGTTTAAGAAAAGGGTTGAGAACAAATTGGTAAAACAAGTAATTGAAACTATTATATGAGAAGGTTGATTAGGGTATAGTTGGTTATCCATTTGTAATTCTATCATAGTTCCAATTTATCCAATTCTCTTCTGCTAAATCGTTAAGAGTGAGAATCCACGATCGTTTCTTCTCACTCCCTTGGTCAATTAAAAATGTGAGAATAAACCTTACTAAAATCTTAGGTTGGTCTACTCTCCTTCCAATGTGTAATAGAGTTGTATAAAATACCCCCAATTATCTTAGGAAATTCCCAATCAGGTCTTGTTTATCCCAAGTAATCAAGAACATTCACTACTCCTCACACACGTACCAGTGATCACCGAGTACTTCACCACTAAGTCCTGGTCTATTCCATAGTTTATAAACCAGAACCTAGTGAAGGGAGATATTGATCATTGACCAAATATAAATGAACAACAAAATCTAAAATCAGATACAATCGTACATGATAATAAAAACTGTTATAGGAAATTGAAACTGATTCACAGAAGAGAAGAGAATTTTAAAACATTAAGAGAAGGAACTCATGAAATAAAACATGGAAAACCCCTCCTTCCCCAATCACATATAAGTTTACCCCACTATGGTAAGGGTAATTGTTACTAAGGGGAAAGAAGAATTCATTACAAAACTAAGAAGTGTAAAACAAAGAAAAGAAAGAACAGAAATTTGATCCTCCAGAATCTGTCCTTCAGAATTTTGCCTCTGTTCTGCCAAACATCCGGCCGAAACTCACTGAGGTCCCTTCTTATATAATGTTTTAAATGAAGGTGGCTATCGACCCTCAAAAGTTGAGAGTCATTTGACAGGTGTAAATAAAGATATGGATGAATCAATGAACATTACTTTTCTGGCCGCCAAACACTGTTTCACCCACTCCACTTGGACACACCCAAAAGATGCCTTAATGAGATTCATATTTTATGAAATTTAATGTGAACCGTTACTTGAATGTCCTCTGTCGACAAAAGTTGTATGCACCTCATTATAAGGTCGGATGAAGGAGATATTCCATATTTAATGTAGTGGGGTCCATTCTGCCTGCCAAACTGATTTCTCCACTTGATTGAATTTTCTGTACCATTGGGTTTCAAATTGGGTCTTGCTCCAAAAGGCACATTTGAAGCCCACAAGCATAAGAATCCTACAAAAAAGGATTCACTTCAATTGGACCCATATTATAAGAGTTATTCCCGAAAAACAGAAGCTATATAAAACTGCCAATTTTACAGAATTACCCCATTTTCACATTTAAGCCCAAAATACACCAAAACACATAAATGATGCAAATACACTAACATTGAATAATTGGGAGGGATTAAATCATTGAAAAACATATTTTGTGTGTTAATGTTCTTTAAAACCATAAAAAATTTGTGTTCTTTAACTATATCACTTAGGTTTATTAGTGTTCTTTAAAACCATACAAAATCAAAACCAAGTTGGCCACTTCATAGCCAAAAATCCACCTCATAGGTCGTGTGTCTTAGGTATCTTCTTAGGTCTCAGTGGATTCGACAACCCAATATAGACTACAAGGACCGTTCTACCTTCATCTCTTGGGTAAATTTGAGCGTGAATCAAATTTTGGCACCATTGCCGGGGACCAAGTAAGTACCATAGACCAACAACCTTCTTTCCTCACCTCCATTCTTATATTCTCACCGAAGATCTCTTATCTTGTCCCTTTCTCATTTTTTTGGCACATGTACGCCTACACCCGTGATAATTTAAATAGACTAGTTAGGGTGGAAAGTCCTAGGATAGGGGAGTCAAGTGAACATAGGGTATTGTATCCATTAAATCCTAATCTTCATAATACTCCAGAATCAAAAATTGAACCAATTCTAATGGAGGGTCTTCAAATAAATCAAATTGTAAATCCTAAGGGAAATAAAATGGGGAACCAAAACAAAGAAGCCCTAAACCTAGGGAATGTAGTCGATCAAACCATGAATGAATACCTCACTCCATCTTGGACCAATGCACCCTCATGAATTAGACACAATTCCCAAGGAGATTCCAATTACATATTTAAACCCCATGTTCTAAACCACCTTCCAACCTTTCACAGGATGAAGTCTGAGATGCCCTACCTTCATGTTAAGGAGTTCAATGACATTTTAGAAACCATGTGCCCCCCACATCAACTAGAATCGGCTCAAATGAGGCTATTTCCTTTTTCATTGAAGGATCGAGCTAAAAATTGGCTAAACAACTTGAGACATGCATCAATCCACTCATGGGACAAATTACAAAGAGAATTCTAAAAAAAATACTTTTCCCACCACAAAACAATTGCACTTAAAAAGAGTATCCAAAACATTTTTGAAAAAGAGGAGGAGTCATTCCATGAAACATGGGAGAGGTTCAAAGACACTCTAAACATGGTTCCACACCATGGTTTTTCTATACCTGAACAAGTGAGAATTTTCTATGAAGGGTTGGGTCCGGGGAACAAACAATTCATTGACATGATGTGTAATGGAACCTTTAAAAACAAAGCCCCAAATGATGCTTATGAGTATCTAGAAAGCCTTTATGAACAAAACCAAACATGGGGAACTTCACCTTATTCTGAAAAGCCACAAAGAACTACTGAAATTCATACACTTAGAGAAGAGGAAATCCTTTGGGCTAAACTCACAGAACTCTCTAGGAAGGTTGAAGAGATAGACCTTAGGAAAGTCCATGAAATCCAAACTGTTGACCTTGTTTGCACAATTTGTGACAAACATGACCATAAGATACAAAACTTCCCAACCATTCCATCCATCAAGGATGTTATTTTAGGAGGACCCCCAGTGGAAGTAAATGCCTTGAACTTTCAAAAGCCTCAATACCAAAACAACTTCAACCCAAGGTATAATGGCCACCCATGCTTCTGCTGGAAAGATAACCAACAACCTAGCCAACCACAGGGACAAAATCCTTACCCCCATAAGAACTACCAATCCCATAACAAGTTCCAAACCCAACCTATCCAATACCAACATCCACCGGTCCATTTTCAACAAACCATCCCACCTCCAAAATATCCCCCCGGGATAAACCAATATTCTCAAGAACATACCCAAACTGTTCCACAAAGCCTACTAGAACAATTGTGCAAAAAAATGGAAAGGATTAACTCAAAAGTCTCTTCCCTAAAACCAGAACTTCAAACCATCAAAACTGGAAAGGCACCCATGCCTACTCAGGCGGTGCCATCCTCAACTTCAAGGGGAGAGTCATGTTGTGCTCAAAAAACTCATGAACAACTAAATGTTGTGACTATTTTAAGAAGTAAGAAATCAATTGAGAAACCTGAAAAACTAATTCAGAACCCACCTGAAGATTCAAACTTGGATGAAAATTCAAATCAACCAATTGATCAAACTGAAAAACACGATAACATTGTCAAAGAAACAGCTCTTCAAAAAACAACCCCACAACCTGCACCATTTCTTCAATGCATTAGGGGGAAAACCAAGCCTGAATTGAGTGAAACATTGAGGGAAATCTTCTCACAAGTCAAGTTGAACATTCCTCTTCTCGATTCCATCCAAACCATACCTGCCTACTCAAAATACCTTATGGAATTGTGCACTTTTAAAAGAAAATTTTCACATAAAAAAAGTCCTTTTGGCTGCTAATGTGAGTACCACCATTCAAGGGACCATTCCTACTAAGTTGAAAGACCCAGGTTGCCCTTACATCAATTTTGAACTAGGAGATAGAAAAGTTTTCAAGGCCTTGTGTGACCTAGGTGCTAGTGTCAATCTCATCCCATATGTTGTGTACTGCTAGTTAGGCCTAGAAGAGCTCCAACCCACATCTGTCACACTTCAACTTGCTGATCATAGTATTAGGATTCCAAAGTGGATTTTAAAGTACATTTTGGTAAAGGTTGAAAACTTCATCTACCCTGCTGACTTCATTGTCCTTAACAACCATCCAAACTTAGGAAATAAGGAACAAACCCCAATCATCCTTGGTCGTCCTTTCCTTACAACAATCAACTATGTTATCCAAGTCCAAAATGGGAACATGACCATCACCTTTAGGAACATGAGTCTAGACTTGAACATCTATAATGCAAGATCACAAATAGGGGATGATGAGGAAATTCATGAAGTAAACATGATAGGAAGAATTGATAATGAATCCATAGATCATCAAGGAATATTTGATGGATGTTTAAGTTAGGATGAGATTGATTTCCTTTGTTCACATAAAGGAAGTTTATCTCCTTGGCTTGAATCATTTTCAAATTTCTCTTATGATGAAGTCTTAGGTCCAACAATCAGTGAAACCTTTCAAACTTCCTTCCCTAAATCTGAACAAACCAATCTTGTAGCTAAAACTTTTATATGTGGGGAATCAATCCTTTCTGAAACTCTAAAAAAAGAAATTGATATTGATCCAATGTCCCAATATTCTGCTGAAATTCTAAACCAACCTGATCTTGAATTGAAGGAACTTACCACTTCACTCAAGTAATCCTTCATAGGGGACAATCCAACACATCCTATTTTCATTTATTCTTCTCTTGAATCTAATCATGAGAGGATGGTTCTAGATGTCCTTAGGAAACATAAGAAAGCCATTGGTTGGACCCTGTCTTATATTCCTGGGATTACCCCACTTATCGGGACACATAGGATAGTTCTAGAATCTGATTCAAATCCATGTCATCAACCTCAACGACGACTCAATCCTAATCTCATGGAGGTAGTAAGGAAGGAACTTCTAAAATTGTTAAAAGCTGGTATCATCTATCCCATATCAGAGAGTGAGTGGGTGAGCCCAATTCAAGTGGTTCCAAAAAAGGCTATAATCACAGTGATAACCAATGAGGATGGAGAGATTCTTACAACTAGGGTGACTAGTGGATGGAGGGTCTATATTGACTATAGGAAGCTGAACTTATTCACCAAGAAGGACCATTTCCCCTTACCATTCATTGACCAAGTCCTTGAGAGAGTGGTAGGTCATGCCTTCTACTGTTTCTTAGATGGGTACTCGGGGTACAATCAGATTGAGGTATCCATATAGGATCAAGGGAAGACTACATTCACATGTCCATTTGGCACATTTTCTTTCAAACGCATACCCTTCGGGTTATTCAATGCCCCTGGAACCTTCCAGGGGTGCATGCTAGGAATCTTCTCAGACATGGTTGGGGATTTTCTTGAGGTCTTCATGGATGACTTCTCTATGTTTAGGGATACTTTGGAGGGATGTATTAGGAATATAGAGAGATTTTTGTCAAGATGTGAAGAAAAAAATCTAGTCCTAAACTGGGAAAAATGCAATTTCATGGTTAAAGAGGGACTAGTTCTAGGCCATATGGTCTCAAGTAGGTGGATTGATGTTGATAAAGCAAAGTTTAACATCATTTGTCAACTTCCATCACCCAAAACAGTCAAGGATGTGAGGTATTTCCTAGGACATGCTGGTTTCTATAGAAGATTCATCCAGGACTTTAGTTCAATCTCTCATCCCCTTTGTGCTCTCCTAGTAAAGGATGCTCCATTTGGTTGGACAGAAAGCTATGAGGGTTCATTCTCAACCCTAAAATCCTCTCTCACATCTCCCCCCATCATGAAATATTGAAATTGGAACCTTCCTTTCGAACTTATGTGTGATGCCGGTGACTTTGCTGTAGGAGCTGTGTTAGGACAACGTTGTGATAAAAATACTTATGTCATTGCTTATGCAAGAAAATCCTTAAATGATGCCCAAATCAACTATACCACCACTGAAAAAGAGTTACTTGCTATTGTGTTTGCCTTAGAGAAGTTTAGGTCCTACCTCTTAGGATCCCCCATCACTGTGTTCACTGACCATTCTTCACTAAAATACCTCTTCCAAAAACAAGATGCTAAGGCTCGACTGATTAGGTGGGTCCTTCTCTTACAAGAATTTGACCTCACAATCAAGGATAAAAAGGGTGTTGAAATTTTTTTAGCTGATCACCTCTCTAGGATGAAATTCAAAGACAACTCAAATCACCTTTCTGTGTCTGATTCATTTCCTGATGAACACCTATACTCTGTGAGTGACTGCCCTTGGTATGCTGACATAGCCAACTTATTAGTTATGGGAGTAATTCCAAAATTCTTAGGGACTCAAGCTCAAAGGAAATTATTTTTTGATGGTAGGAACTATGTGTTTGATGATCCATAACTCTATAAGTTCTTCCCTAACCAAGTCATTATGAGGTGTGTCCCAGAATCTGAACAAGTGTCCATCCTTAAATTTTTTCATAGTGAGGCATGTGGAGGTCACTTTTCCTCTAAAAAAACTTTTGCTAAGGTTCTTCAGTGTGGTCTCTTCTGGCCCACCCTCTCAAGGGAATCTTACACATTTTTTAAAAGTTTTCCTAGGTGTCAACAAGTAGGGTCCATCACAAAATGGAATCAAATGCCACTCACTCCCATCTTAGTGGTTGAAATATTTGATTGTTGGGGAATTGATTTCATGGGTCCCTTCCCAACCTCTAGGGGATACCTCTACATACTCTTAGCTGTTGATTATGTCTCAAAATGGGTTGAAGCCATTCCCAACAAGTCCAATGATCATCAAGTTGTGATTCGATTTCTGAAAGAGAACATATTTTCTAGATTTGGAATTCCTAGGGCTCTAATCAGTGATTGAGGAACCCATTTTTGCAACCTCCCATTCTCTTCACTCATGTATAAGTATGGTATTTCTCATAAAGTGTCCACTGCATACCATACTCAAGCCAATGGTCAAGCTGAGTTAGCGAATAGGGAGATTAATAAAATTCTTGAAAAAACTGTCAACCCCTCTAGGAAAGATTGGTCTGAGAAACTCTTCGATGCTCTTTGGGCCTATCGAACCGCATATAAAACCATTTTAGGAATGTCCCCATATAGGTTGGTTTATGGAAAATCATGCCATTTACCTATTGAAATTGAGCATAAGGCATTTTGGGAAATCAAAAAAATGAATTTTGACATTTCTTTAGATGAAGAAAAGAGGAAATTAGATCTTAACGAACTTGAGGAACTTAGGATAGAGGCTGATGAAAATTCAAGGATAAATTAAGATAGAGTTCAAGACTACCAATCTAGGAATATCAAAGTCAAACATTTTGAACTGAGAAAATTTGTACTCTTATATAGTTCAAATCTTCATTTACACCCGGGAAAGTTAAGGTCTTGATGGTCAGGTCCTTTCATAGTGCATCATGTTTACCCCCATGGGGCAGTAGAGATTCAAGATCCCAATAGTGGTCAAATTTTCAAGGTCAATGGTCATAGGTTAAAACCTTTAATTGAATCATTCAATAAACAGGAAATAGAGGTTGAGTTAACTGATCCAACCTATGAACCAGAAAAAAATTGATAGATTTAGGATCCATGTCGAGCTAACGACGTTAAACAAAAGCGCTGCACGGGAGGCAACCCGTTGTTTTCATGTTTCTAATATTTTTGAATCATATTTAATTTTTTCAAATAAGATTAATTAATCATTTTGATATTTTAAAAAAATTAAAAAAAAATAAAATAATAATAATAATAAATAGACTTTTGACCTATTCTTCTATTATGAGTTTGGATGGGTATGAAAGGGGAGCACTATATTAATCCGTGTCACGTGGTGTGATCCTTGAGTAATACCATATCCAGAAATTTAAAAAGAAGATAATGTATCATCATTTTATTTTATTTTATATATATACTTATATTGTACTTATATATATATATATATACTGTTTTGTTTTGTTTGTTTGTTTTCCTTTTTTCCACTAGGGAACTCTGCAAGCGACATAGATATCAAAGGACTAAATTTGAGTGGCAAAAACTTCAAACATCAACCACCAGGTGACTTCATTCCATGATCCTAAAATTTCAATTTCCTTATTGAACTCCCCTTTTATTCCCCTACCCCATTCTAAATTCTCTTTTTATGAAACTAGGGACAATTTCATTCTAAGTTGGGGGGTGTGGAAACAAAATGTTTGTTAAAAAAAACAATGATAAAAAAGAAGTAAAATTCCTTTATCATTCATATAATAACATATTTTCTCACATTAAAACTACATAGGAAATAATTTTTATTTCCTTGAATCTTAATTTAATTCATGATTAAGTTTAAAAGCATTGATTTTGGAAGTTTGGTTGTCCAATGAGAATTTTCATCATTTTTATTTTCATCTATTAAATCAAAATGCCACAATGCACGTCCTCTAGATCGTGGGGTAATAATTTGAATCCTAAAGGTCCCATAATAAATAGCATAGTCTGGTTTTATTTTTATGAATAATATGAGTATTAAAAAAAATTGCGTGTAGAGCAATGGATTGATAAAATGCAAGGCTTTCGGCACTTGGGGATCGTGACTCCAGAGTTGTCTAGTCCTGAGTTTTTCACTCTATCTCTATTTATGGTAATATTATTTTGTTTTTGATCAAGTTAACTCAATATGATTCCCAAGTATGTGGGCTTCACTTGGTTCCCAAAGGCCTTTGAGCTTGGGAGTCATCGGCAAAGTCTCGCTACATGGGTTAATTTGATTAACTACAATCTCAATTACAATGGAAACATTGCAAAATCAAAAAAAATCAAAAAATAAAAAAGAAAGAAATAATGAATACTCATATTAGGATTAAATGTGATTCCACCTAGCGCTTCCATGATTTTCCCTTGAATGAAAATGAACCCCCATATCTATTGTGATTCATAACACATCATTACACCTAATTGAGTTGGATGAATTATGATGATGGATTTGATCAAAGGAATGGTCTTGGTAATGAGATATGCTTTTAAATTTATCTTGTTTTGAATTATTTTTATAGGTTATAAAGATATATTTGTGTGCATTTTACATTGTGAGCACTGTTTGTTATAATGTGTTTGAAGAAAGGAATTCAAATAAAATCATTGAATTATTTGCTCGGGACTAGAAAATCTCAAGTTGGGGGGTGTGATTAGCCAATAAAAACACATATATTAATTACATTTTAATGGTATTAAATGTTCATTTTTGATCTTATGGACTTGAGTTAGTGGATTTTGATGTTGAACATTCATTCTCATCATTTGTGCACTTCATGCCTAATGTACACCAATTTAGGCCCAATAAGTCATATGATTCTCAGGAATGTAATTTTCAATATTTTAATTTGATATTTTGTTAAATGGATCTTCACTTCAATTTAAACATTTTTCATTCAGGGATCAATGGATGATTCATAAAGGATGATGGAGATATTTGGCGATGAAAAGAATCAATTCTGGAGAAGGTAGATTGGACACCAGCCCACTGATGAGAATGTGGGGCCCACAATACAAGCCCAATGAAGCCCAACTTTCATGGTATGATAGAATAAATATATAATAACAAATAATTATTCAGGATCCAATGCTAATTCTTCCTCCATGATTTTTATTTAGGCGGCCCAAATAGTATATCAAAATCTAGGCCAGAATCTGCCGCCCAGAAAAACAACCCACCAATTAAACCATATCTCGAAAAACATAACTCTTTTTGGGATTCGATTTTATAGACTATTAGGGGACATCCGGATCTTAATTTAAGTCTTCTATGGCCCACCCAAATTTGGCCATATAGAAGGTGTTTTATGCGCCTTTGTTTGGTGGATGCAAGCTGGATGCCTTTTCGGGTCAAGGGTGGAAAGTCTTCTTTCCACAAACTTTCCACCACCCTAGACCTACCATACTCAAGTGAGATGAATTTTACTGTTGGAGGATCTACCCAAGGGCTTAAAAATTCCTATTTAAGTCAGTGGTGTTGTAGGATTTAAGGATCTCGGGTGTTTGGTTTAATTGTAATGTTATGCTGCCACTTTGTGTTTGTAATCGCATTTCAATTTCCATGTAAGTTTCCTTTTTATACTTCTTTTTTCTTAATCAACATATTTCTCTTATATTCTTACCATTTCATTCATTAAAACTTTATAATCACAAAGCATAGTGATATCTCTTTGTTTTTCTGAATTAGTTCACACATAGGTGTGAATTTCATTCACACACACGGAGGAGTGGTCGTTATTTCCGCAGTTTTAATTTCTTCAATCTAATTCTTGTAATCCATCTTCCGCACACCATTAAGAGTATACCATCAATGGAGGGCTAATCCTTTAATGTTTTGATCTTAGGAAGATGAAAAGGTTGGATTTAATGTTATTTTATGAACAAATTTATGTTAATTGGTAAACTAATTTAAGACTTCCATTCTTCAGTTATTTCCACTCTTCATCTTCACTGTGTTTGAGGAAGCTAAATCCAATTACTAAAATGACCATATACCTTGGAGAGATCATGAATTTGGTTCTATAAGTGTGTAGGGGATTATTAATTGAGTTTAGTTGTATCAAACCGGAAAATGATGAAGGTAGTGTTATTTTGAAGAATGGATTCATCAAGAATTAATTAAACCAAATTTTTCTAAATAAGTAAAACTAATTCAATCCACCACTAGCATAATCTTAAGATCAACCCATTTTCATTTAATTGAATTCACTTTGGTTTATTAGTTTTCTTTAAAACCATCCAAAATCAAAACCAAGTTGGCCACTTCATAGCAAAAAATCCACCTCATAGGTTGTGTGTCTTTGGTATCTTCTTAGGTCTCAGTGGATTGGACAACCCAGTCTAGACTACAAGGGCTGTTCTACCGTAATCTCTTGGGTAAATTTGAGCGTGAATCACAAGCTTCTAATCACCGCTCCAGATCCAAAATCCATGGAGGCATCACCTGATACCCACAATCCTTCCCAACCCATATGAAAATCACCATATTTCACATTTTTTACACAACCAACATGAATATAGGGGTTTGACCATTTTCAAAATCACCCCTAGAAATGTCATACCACAACCTCATCATCCAACAGTGAAGAACGTAAATAACAGTTGGTAGAAACATGTTAGAATGAAGTAGAAATTTTCATTGGATGATATGATCTCGACCAACAATCATGAAGAGGTGGTAAAAATGGCTATAATTTGATGAAAAAATCACAAATAATTGGATCAAGAATTACATAACAAATTTTGGGGCTCATGAAATAATAGGAAACTTTGAAAAATGAAGTTGATAAATAATCCATGCTTGATCGAATAAAAAAGGGTGGAAATCCATAAATAACATTCCTTACCTAGATTGTTGATAAATTTTCGATGAATATCACATTTTTATGCAATTAATAAGATATGTTGCTTTCACCACCTACCTTTAGATTCACCTCGATCAGATCACTGATCCACATCCTTAGGTTTTCCAAAGCTGACGATAAATTATATCCTCTAATACTCCCAAGGTTACGAGGTTAACCCTATTTAATCATCATAATGATGTATTTATAGAGGTTTAGGCTATGTTAGGAAATTTAATTAAAATAAATAAATTTATTATTTATTTTGTTAAATAGACCCTCCAACAGTAACTTCCCATGGAATGTCTAACACAGACCAACCTTAGGTCACACCTAGGGAAAACCCTGTGTTCTTGAATCAACTATAGTATCAAATTTCCCATATGAGATCTATAATAATTGGAAAACCATTTAAGCCTAAATGGTGCATGCACACGTAACAAAATATATTAATATTTTTAATATATTAATTCTAGTGTCTCAAGACACCCAAACACAACACCGATTTCGAAGATCAATCTAGATATATACATAGAAATTTCAAAGATCTAATCTATAAAAAACCAAATTTGTTACGTTATCCCCTCCTTTTTGGATTATCACCCTCAAAAGAACAAGCTAAACAAACAGGTGGGGGTAATGAGTCTTCATATAACTCTCACACTCATAATAAGTCTCCAGTATTCTCTCATGTAATGAAAGTGCATGAACCAATGGGATGGTTCATCTACACAAAATCCTCTCATACCAATTCTCAATTTCCACAGAGTACTCCATGAAGGTAGATCCATCAACAATTTCTATATCACCCAATTCAATAATGTGAACACGGTAATGGATGTATCTACTTAACTTTAAAAAATGGAAGACATCATGAACTTGGTCTAAATATCTGGGAAAGTCTAGGAAGTAACTAATCCAACCACCATAGGATCTCAAATAACATCATGAATATAGGAGATAGATTTCCCCCCAACCAAACCTCCAGAATCCTTATTTTGGGGAGACTACTAGGAAAACATGATCTATTTTCTTAAACTCCAAGGTCCAATGATATTGATCTATTTAAAATTTCTATCTACTCTGGGATGTTTTCATGCACTCGTATATCACTTGACCCTTCTTCATCATTTCATACACCATCTCTAGACAAATGAGAGATGTCTCTCCAATATCATTCTAGTATAAGGGTGACCTTCAACGTCTCTCATACAAGGAATATAAATGTGTAATGATGATAGTAGAGTGATAGCTGTTATTATAATCAAACTATACTAATGGAAATATATCCTCCCATATTCAGTTGAAATATAACATACATGCCCTCAACACATCCTCTAACATTTGGATAGTCCCCTTGTTCTGTCCATCCGTATAGGGGTGAAATGTTGTACTCATAAGCACCTAGATACCAAAATAATCATAAATGCCTCTCCAAAACTATGATATAAATCAAGAATCATGACTGTAGAAGATCTTTAAGGTTACCCCATCAAACTGGATGATCTCCCACACATAAAAATACCCCAAAATCTAAAAAAACTATGCTCATAGATGGAAAGGAAGTTCACTGACTAGGTAAGTTGATCAACAATCATCTAGATAAGATCATGGCCTATCGATACCTGTGAAATCCCCATCAAAAAGTCTACATAAATATCATCCCATTTTCAATGCATGATCTCAAGAGGCTTATGAAACCTGTCAAAACCTATTGCTCAACCATCATCTACTGACATGTGAGACACCAAGAGAAGAACTCAACAACACTCCACCTCATGCCAGTACACCAAAACAACTATTGAAGGTCATCATACATATTTTCCAAATTGGGGTGTATAAACAAGATAGAATTGTGAAACATCCTCATCACCACCTTACACAACATGACTGGAACCACCGTTTGTATCTTGTAAAGGATGACGTGCTCTCTTCCTTCAAAAAATCCATCTAGTTCATATGTTAAGGATTTAAAGTCATGTAGAAACTCATAGTCAATGTATCCCAACTAAAAACATTTCACATAATGAAGAATTTAAGGATTCACCCCCATCGATTAGAAAAAATCTTCACCCCTCTCCTCTATTTGGGTTAGCTGTAATGAAGCTATCTACTCAGACGCCTTATCCACTAAGTGAGAATGAGACTTCCTGCTAATGGAATACACCACTATGTTACCCTATCAAGATTATAGAATATCTCCAAGTCATAGTCCTTTAGGAACTCCAACCATATCCTCTATCTCAGGTTATGGTCTCTCTATGTGAAGATGTACCTCAAACTATGGTGGGGTGATTAAAAAATCACTCACCTAGAAGATAGTGCTTCAACATATTTAGAATGAAGATCAGCACTTCCAACTCTAGTTCATAAGTTCTGTAGTTATTATCATGGGGTCTCAAACACCATGACCAGTATTTTATCAATACATACCTATGAATCAACAGACAACCGAGCTCATCTCTATAAACACTGAAAAAATACATACTCCATTCCCTCCTCTGGTAGTCTCAATATAAGAGCTCTAGTCAACCTCAGTCTCAACTCCTCAAAGGCTATCATACACTTCTCCATCTTGGTAAATGAATCCAATTTCCACTTTAGGATGGTAAAAATGGATAAAATCATAGAGAATTATTCCATGAACCACCAATAATACCCCTCCAAGACAAGAAAACTTTATACCTCACACACACTCTTGAGTGGCTGCTAAGAAATCATTGTATCAATCTTCACTGGGTCCATAGCTAAACCATGCTAAGAGATGAAATGACCCAAAAAGTGAACTTTTAAGATCCAAAACTAGTACTTCATGAGATTACCATAAATCTGGTGTTCTCAAAATAAGTCTAGGTCCATCCTCATGTTATGTTCATGCCCCTCCTTTAATTCAGAGTAAATGTGTAACACCCCAAAAATCAAAATTGGGAACATTGCATTCGATAGCGTGTATGACACACAATACCAAGTGAATAAGAGAATATGATATTCCAAAACTTATAATATATTTACTATTTTAAAGAAATTAAATATAACTTATAGCTTACAATTGATGTGATACTGAGTTAGCATGTGACATACACGACAACAAGTTTCTTCAATGGCTGGCGTTACACACATGATTGAGTTTTAACGAAAAATAATATATTATTAAAATATTATTATTTAATATAATAATACTTAACCAAGACGTTAAATTAGAGTTTATGAATATTATTAAATAACTTCTGAGAATATATTTTTTAGAAAAATATAAAATGAATTAATAGGTTTATAATTAATTATAAATGAAAATATAAACCAATTGAATATAAAGGAAATATTATTATTTTTATTCTCAGAAAGTCATTTTTTTAATAAATTAAATTAATTAAAATTAGTTAATAATATTAATAAAACATATATTTTATATATTCAATCAAATATTTTTGATATTCATCCAATATATTTGATAAGTATAAGATAATAACAAACCCAATATTTTTATTAACGCAGTTTTACCGCCTTTTAATGGTGAACCTATTTTAAATCCAATTTTTTGAACCTTTATTAATATTATATGTCCAAATAAACTTAATATTTTAAATAAGAACATAAAAATTAGGTTAGGGTAATTTTTTTGGTATTTTCCTATGAATTTTCCTTTTTTGATGAATAATGTAAAATACTGAATTCTAACACAAAGGTTCTTTTTCATCTAATTTATTTATAATGATAAATTATATTTTTGATTTATTTTAAATTTTAATTAGATCATATTTTTATAAATTAATCCAATTTAGGTCGTTTGAATCAATTTTACTTTGAAATTGAATATAAAAACTTAGCAAACTTTTGAATGTTTTTACTTTAAAAACCTGCATTGTTGTCCCTTCTACGAGATTAAATTTAAATTAATTTCTACCACTTTTGTGATTAGAATTTGGAAAAATGGATTAAATATTTTGAATCAAAATATTTTTTAATTTAGAATTAGGTCAAATCTTCCTTACCAAAAAATATTAGTGAAAGTAATTAAAATTAATTACAAAGATTAAGGTGAAATTAAGATTAACAAGAAACTAAACCCTAAACTAAAGGCCTAATATGATCTATAAACTTGTTAAAAATATATTGGATGGCCATATTTTGACCCTATACTCCTTGGATATAATTTTTAAAATTATGTATCCACTTTAAATAAACAAATGTGGGTGGTGTTCTTTTTTTTTCAAAATATTACAAGAGTGTCACTCCTCCTCCACTATAAAAGGAATCATTTCTTCCCACTTCCTCAAAACTCTGAAGGAAATTAGGTTCAGAAAATATCGACCTAATTTACTCCCAAAAATCTCTCCCTTACTCCCAAAATACTCTCTTTAGGTATAAAAAATCCAAGGAATACTTTTGGTGCAGAGCAAAAGGATTTACCCGATTAAGAGGTAACATATTTCCTAAAGAACTTTAATTTTATTTTCATTATACACTCCATAAACTATTATTAGTCCATGTTTATATAGAAAATATAGTATAATAAATATAATAGTATTTTTTATACTAAGGGTTTTACCTACACTAACACACACCTCCATATTATGGGTAACAGACATACTATTTACGTGTACCACAAACTGTCGCCTCATGAAATGACGATTGTTTTTTCCTTTACCACCTCTCATAGTGGACATTATTGTGAAAAATATGTTTATATATGTTATATATGATATTAATTAATTCTTTAATCTTATGTAATTATTTTATAATGCATGTCTTTATACTTTCCATTTTTTGTAAAAATGATAACATCACTTGTGGAAGTATGGACTATCAACCCCTCAAAGAAATGTGACTCATTCACAGGATACGTGGAATGTATAAAGTAAGTTTTTAATTAAACATATATACATAAAAAAAATCTATATTATAATCATGAAATAATTAAATTTATGGGAAAATTATATATATATATATATATATATCATTTTTTTATTACCCTTTCACACACTTAAAAAGTAATAACATCGTTTGTGGACATGTGGACTACCACCTCCCCGAAACGATGTGATTACTTTTAAAATAAATATAAATATAACTATATATGATTAAA
Organism: Viscum album; assembly: GCA_963277665.1. Taxonomy (NCBI): domain Eukaryota; kingdom Viridiplantae; phylum Streptophyta; class Magnoliopsida; order Santalales; family Viscaceae; genus Viscum; species Viscum album. The sequence continues at coordinate 615,048,085 of OY728134.1, forward strand.
TAACTTTTTATTTATTATATAATGATAATTATAGAAAGATATAATTTTACTTATCTTTTTTCCATAATAATCATTGAAAAATGGGAACATTACTCATGCGTACATATGAACTACCGTCTCCATGAGTGTAACATTGGTTCATTTTTCATAACCATATTTAATAATTGATTTTAAAATTATAATAGATTTATAAATATAATATTTATTTAATTATTATTATTTTCGAGAGTTTACAAAATGACCCCTTTGGCCATAGTTGATTTACCAAAGTTTTTTTCGATACATAAATCGAATTTGGTCAAAACACCCGTGGTAAAAGTAATTGTTTAATTAATTGTATAAGAAATATTAATAAGTAAAATTAAAGTTATTATAAAAATGAAAATTTTTATCAATAAAGTAACATACATTTGTTATTTAGGAATATAAAGACACATGAGACAAGTCCGACTCAAGGTAAGGGATTTTCATATCACTTTTTTTACATCTGTGAGATAGATGTCATGTTCTCAATTTATTTATTTTTTATGGTGTATATACCACTATTTTACATTATATATCATTAATATAATTACTCTCATGACATTATAACTTTTATTTAATTTTATTCATTCATGTGTCCTAGGATTTAAAATGTTTCAAGCTGGTAAGGTAACTTTGGAATGTTTAAAGATTATTTTCCTCAAGAACGATTTCATTGAGAATTAATTTCCATTGAAGGAAATTATATGAACATTATTCAATAAACCCTTTTATTATCATCTAATATGGTTAATAATTACCTTTTCAAGTATTATTACCATTTTTTCACTCGTTGGTACTCAAGTTGTTTTAGAAAAATGCTTTTAAGAAAACCCGACTTGATTTCTATCTTTAGTCTGAGAACCTATTTTATTCTGAAACCCATGATTTATTAAAATGTTTTCAAAAGTGTTTTTAAAATTATTTGGTAAAGACATTTTTACCCTTTTTATTCTTTTACCAATGTTTTTAATGAAATATTCTTATCTCTTTCTGAACAAGGAATTTTTATAACCTTTTACTCTGCAAAAGGAATGTCCTTTTTACCTAGTATAGAATGTACTTATTTACCCTATGTCATTCCTTATAAGCTTTATTTCCATGTTTAAAAGGTTAATTTTTAAATATTTATTTTTAAATTTATTTTCACAGAAGTTTTTTTTCAAAAGTTTTTTGAATCAAAAAGGATATTTTCCTCAATAATGTTTTTAAAAGATATTTTTACAATATTCCCATTCATCATTGAAAAAAAATCCTTTATTCTACTCCACTTGGGGTATATTGTATTTATACCATCCTTAATATTCCTCTAGATAGTTTATGATTGAATTGGACAAGGACAGTATTCAAATTCACTTTTTTGATTCCTTTTTTCCCTTGAAATATTCAATATCCTATAATCATTGAACATTGAATTTTCCCTAATTTACCATGTTATTTATCATGAATATGTTCATTTCCTAAACTGTAAATCATTTTTATATAGTGTTTACTTTGAATGTTATTTGAATATTTGGGTAAATATTGATAACTCAGTATCTCTTACTCCATTAAGATATTTGATAAGGAAATTTGTTAAATAAATTATTCAATATATGAGGAATTTTTTTGAATGGTATGACATAGGTGGGCCCATTTATAGATATCCCATCGATGTATCGATAGTCTCATGGAATGAGTCATTTGGATACCCAACTTAGATGGTTTTTTAACCAATATGTTGTAAACCGTCTTGTGAAAGGTGTTGATGGTAAAGGTACCATGAACCTAAGAAACATGGTGTCTAATAATCATGTATTTATCTCATTTGGTTTTTGTTATTATTCATCCATGAGATTTTTCATTGACTTGTCTATAGATAAATTTCATTTCGGTTCAGTGATTAAATGTCATGTGTTTCAGTTTCTTACCTTTGTATATTGATTTTTCCTTATCTAGTTATCTTAATGGCATGTGTTTCTATTTATTACCTTTCCATATTGTTTACTCACTTCCTTCTTAGTTTTTTTATTACATGGTATGTGTGTTCAATTATTTACCATGACATAATAATTACTCTCATTGATTCATTATTACTTCCACTATATTTTTCCCTTAACAAGCATTTGAGCTCACCCTTATTATGTTTATTTCCCCAATAATCCAAGAATAATTCTATGTAAGATATAAAAGGATTTACTAGATGGATTACATTTATCCTCGAAGTTATTTATTTAAAGATAAAAAAATACATTGTAATAGTATATTGATTTGTAATACAAGACTCATTTATATATTTGGCTTACCAAGACTACTAAACTCTTTGGTCCTTTATGATTTGATTCATTTTAATCATGTCAATGTAATAGCAGGAGACACTGACTTCAAGCTATTTGGGGTTGGGTTACTACAAAATGAGAATTTCATTGTCACAAACCAACCCTGGTTGACCTGGAACCGGTTACCCAATCCGATCCGTGGAAAGGCCCAAGAGGCATTCTTGCTCCTCCTGGGATGGTGACAAGTGCTAAGGCATCAACAATGTACAAAAGAGAATGATTTTTTCCAATGAAAAATGAACTAAAAATCCAAAATAAATAGAACAACACAAAATAAATAAATGACATGAAAAAAAGGACGATCAAGACTAACATTCAATAATACAACTATCCTGACCACGACCAAGACCCCACGTAACCCCATGGGTCACTCTCCAATACGGAGACCAATCGTCGACCAAGGAAATCCGAACCAAATATGGAACCTACAATTGAAACTAAAAAGAATAATAAAACTATAAGCATGAGTACTAAAACTCAATAGGTAGGCCCGACTAACTCTATACCCAAAGCATATCCTTTAAATAAAGAAAAGTTGATTTCTGGTTTGAAACACAAGCTATAAAAATAGAATTTTCTATAACTTTCATTTCAAAATACACAAATCACAACCCATTTCCCTCATGTTTTAAAACAAGGTTCATTGTGAAGACAAGTTAAGTTCATGGGGAGGAAGGATAAAAGCGAACCAAATAAGAAACATTTATTTTTTGTTATAAAGTTAAATAGGGCTTAAAAACCTTTTTAATAAAAAACACATTCATGACTAGAAAAATCCAAAATAAAGGAAAAGGGAGATGGTATCACATTGAGGGAAATTGTTGGATCATCATGTGAATACCTAGAAAATCATAGGAGAACCAGAACATACTATACATGTGACTAATCTTGAAGGCATGCCTTGCTCAATGAATTCATAAAGCCCTAATTCCTGACCGTATCCCTACCTGGGCTGGCCGAGGGCTCAGATCCTATAGCATTAAACCCAATTATGGCCTGTTATGGGCCACTAGCTAGTACAATAACCTTGATTAGTGTAGAAAAAGTTCATATAAATCCTCTTGGCTATGCTAGGTTCCTGTGATAAGTTAACAATGGGGGGTGTGCCAAACATTTCAAGTAAAAAGTCATACACTTATATACTACCACACACCACTATAATACATACCATCCTGAGACCCCCGTAGGTCTCCTAGAGTTCCACAAATAAAGATACCACAAAGCAAGACCCCAATCTCAAAGCACGAAGCAATAGATATCAAATCTACTTAGGTATATGCCCATATATATACCTAAGTTATCAAGACATACTTATCTCATACCTGATGAAAGAATACCACAAAGGTAACACCATAAAGGTAGAATTACCACACAGGTAACACCATGAAGATAGAAGTACCACACAGGTAACACCATGAAGATAGAAGCGACTCAACTCACAATTTGGTATAACTTATGTACATAAGTACCGATGATTAGTCATAAGTCTAGATCATCTTATTCTGTTAAGTAGCACTACTTCTGACCCAAACAGAATCGATAGGTAACTAACCCCCGCTGACCCACAAAGGATCTAACCCACACAGAATCGATAGGTAAATAACCCCCGCTGACCCACACAGGATCGGTATGCGCTGACCCACACAGGATCTGACCCACACAAGATCGGTATGCACTGACCCACACAAGACCGCTGAGCGCTGACCCACACAGGATTGATAGATGATGAACGACCCCAGATCGATGTTCTTTCTACATGTTACAGCCAGCCACAAGATTCCTCACACCTAGTGCACTCGGGTTCCATAGAATTTGCCTCTCAAGATATCAGTCATTCCTCAACCACCTCTAATATCCTGAAAGGAGTAACCCAATAGACCTTAATGTTCTAAGGGTTCCAACACGATAGACGACGTGTCAATGAGACGCCCGGTCTATGAGTTATAAGCGTTTTAGTCTTGAGGGCCTGGTTGGATTCAGGTTCAATCCAACTCAGCCATACTCCAACTGTCTCCAAAACTCAAGTGGAGTATACCAAAAGAACTGTCTCAATCCAAGGATCCCAACACCGTAGATGGTTCATCAAACAGATGTCCGGTTTCGGTTTGGGTCGACCCGACCCAATCCGGGTCTGACCCAGCTGGGCTGGCCCGCAACGGGCTCAGCCCGTTGGGCCACGGTCCGACCCGACCCACATGTGGGGTGGCCCGGCCCACAAGGGGGTGTGGCCCGCTGGATAGGCGGCCCGACCCACGACGGAGCGTGGTCCAAAGGTGGCGTGACCCAGTGGGGTCTGCCCTAGCCGGCGCGGGGGGGGGGGGGGGGGGGGGGGGTCCCCTACTCTCCCGAACGGCCTAGAGGCCATTCAGTTTTGTGAAACGGTGACGCTACGTAGGCACCGCCCGGTCACCGCTTAACCTACCCGAGGCATGGGTTCTACCTCCACTACGACTTCGGCTCTGACCCTCTGCTCGCCACTGGTACGCTGGTCGCGCCACCTCCCAGTTAGCCGATGGTGTGCTGGTCACGCCGCCTCCCCTTCTGTAGCCAGCTGATGTTCCAACCGCCTTCTATATCTGTCATGGATGACGAGATGCGACCCCTTTCTCATCGGTGGCACACGACGGCATGCCTCACCTCCTCCACGGTCGGCCGGTGCCAGCCGTTCTGACGATCACGAGCATCTTTTTACCACAGCCTCCTCTTACGGCGTGCATTGGTGTGCCGCCTCCTTCCTAGTCGGTCAGTGTCATCATGCCGACGGACATCCATGGAGGGCGCAAGAGTATCAATGTTTCGGAGGGTTTGGGTCGGGTTCGTTAGGCACGCGGCCTCCGCATTAGCTCATAATCAAGAGGGAAAATTAAAGGGGTCAAGAAATTCACTTGAATTTAAAGAAGAATCTAAACCCTACCTCATAAACCCATTGGTGAACATATGCACTTGACAGTGGATCAGGGATTTTTGTTCCTTCCAAAGGCTTCCGATGATGCTGCTTGCACGCCATCCTTCAGTTCGGGGTTTCAGTGTTGCTTGTTACTGCTCACCAAAACTGGCTGTCATGACCCATTCCCGAGGGCCCATGCTGTGACTACCCCAAGCCCACCTGGCATAGGTCAGGGGCTGGAAAATAGCACCAGAAAGGTGTTGCCCTAAAATGGGAAGGCATTGCCTTTAAAACTATACATACATAGAGAGTAGAACACAACAAGAAGCAACCACTAAGTAAACTGTTGTAGTAAAAAGAGTGCTGAAAGTAAAGGGGCTGGAATACAAGCCCAATTGAAAGTACGAGTATAACTCAAAAGTAAAAATACAACTGAAAAGTGAAAAGAAACTCCTAGATCATCCATCACAGATCCTACCTGAAGGGTAGGTACAGATCGCCTCCTCAGCAATCCACATCCGCCCGTCTCCTCTGTGTCACGTCTTGCCGAATGGTCCACCTTTGTGCACCATCCAGTCTTAGCTCCCTCGGCCTTGATCAACGTTGTACGTCATCTGTACCCGACACAACAAGGTGCGGACAATGTCCGTGCAGGGGTGAGTATAACAACACTTAGTAGGGACCCGGAGACCCCATAGGTCTCCTAAAGTTCCACAAAGGAAAACCACAAAGCAAGACATCAACTATACTTAGGTATATGCCCATACATACACCTAAGTTATCAAGATAAACACATCTTATACATGAGGGAAGAAGACCACAAAGGTAACACCCCGAAGGTAACACCACAAAGGTAAAAGTACCACACAAGAATCACCACGAAGATAATACCACAAAGGTAAAAGTACCACACTGGTATCACCACGAAGATTGTACCATGAAGGTAAAAGTACCACACTAGTATCACAACAAAGGTAAAAGTCTTAGTTTAAACAGAGTCTCAGCTCAAACCATGTTTTTAGTAATGTATAGAAGTACATATGATTATTCGCGAAGCTAGATCATCTTATTCTGTAAAGAGGCACTGCTGCTGATTATATGGAGTCTGACCCATAGAGGATTGATAGGTAATTACCCCCGCAATGACCCACATAGGATCTGACCCACACAGGATCGGTATGCGCTTACCCACACAGGATCACTGAGTGATGACCCTCACAGGATCGATAGGTACTAACCCTCGTAATGACCCACATAGGATCTGACCCACCCAGAGTCGATAGGTAACTAACCTCCGTATTATCTGTCTCATACCTCCGCCTCACTGCCAGCCACTTGATTGCTCGCACCTAGTACACTCGAGTTCAGTAGAATATGTCCCTCGAGATATCGGTTGAACCTCGACTACCACAATGTTCCACTAAGAAGTATCCCAAAGGTCCATCACATCATAAGGGACCCAAATAAACAAACAACGCATCAATCGGGCGCCCGGTCTGTAAGTTATTAGTGTTTCCGCTCCGAGTGCCTGATTGGATTCGGGGTTCAATCCAACCCAGCCATACTCTAACTATATTCAAAACTCAGGTGGAGTATAACAAAAGGACATTCTTGATCCAAGGCTTTCGGTGCCACAGACGGTTCGTCAAACGGATGTATGGTTCTCAAGATATGGCCACAAAGGTGAAACTGGGTCCAGATAGGCTCGGGTCCGATCCGACCCGGTCAGACCGACCCAGCCCGACCCGGTTGGCCTGGGCCACAGAGGGCCCAGCCTACTGGGCCATGGTTCGGCCCGAACCACAAAGGGAGTGGCCTGGCCCAACCCATTGGGTGGCCAGCCATGGCGGGGTCCGCCCTAGCCGCAACCCAGGGGGAGCCCCCCCCCCCCCCCCCCTCGGTATTCCGAACGGCCCGATGGTCGTTCGGTTACACTGCTGGCACACGGGACCATCGGAGCGGTCCCGGTCAGCGTGACGCGGCCGACCGATTCCCCTCCTAGTAGAACGCATTCAAACTGTTGTCCCCTTGTGGTTGACCGTCGTTCGGCCTCCGCCACGGCCAAGCGGTTGCGGCCTCCTGCTATGGGGGCGCGGACGCGCGCCGCCGCTTCACCCCGTGGCTGGCCGGATGTCGGCCGCCACCCTGCTCTGCCGCGGCTAAGGGTGTAATTTCGGACCAACCCGACCCGAACAGCCTCATGAGGCGGCCCGAGCCCGGCCTTGGGCCGACCCAAACCATCGGGTCGAGCCGAGATTTTCCCGCCGGGCCAGGCTTTTCCAAGGCAGGTCATGGTGGGGTTTTATTATTTTCAAAATAATTGTTTGTTTTAAAACTTTTTTAAAACATTTTTTTAACATTTATTTAAAATGTTTTTTTACATTTATTTTTAAATGCAAGTTTTTTAGATATATTTTTTTAAATGTTTAATATGTTATTTGTAAAAACGTTTATTTTATTTTTTATTGACATTTTACAATGGGTGAATATGTTTTGTTTTTGTCTAAATGGATATATATATGTGAATCTATATATATTATGTGCAAATTGTAAAAAAATTAATGTGGGGTTGGGGGATGCGGAATAGTGGGTGAGTTCAAAACATTGTTATTTAATCATTTTTTTAACTTATTTATAATTTTTTTAAGCATTTGTTAATTTTTTTTATTTAAACATTTTTATTTAAACCATTTTTAACATCTGTTTAAAACATTTTTTTTACATTTATCTTTAAATGATTAATTTAAAAAAAATTAATTTTTTTAAACGCATGCTTTTTACAAGTATTTTTTTTAAATATTTAACTTTTTTAAATTTTAATATAAAAAGTTTTTTTAAGTGTTTGTTTAAAAAACATTAATTTTAACGTTTGTTTTTAAAACTTTTTTAAAAAATATTTATTTAAAACATTTTTTAACATTTGTTTAAAACAATTTTTACATTTATTATTAGAAATTTAATTTAAAAGGTTTTTTAATGCCTGTTTTTTACATGTATTTTTTTAAACATGTTTTATCTAAAAACACTTTTTATTAACATTTTACAGTCGGTGGATATGTTATTTTTTTCAAAATATATTTATATATGTGTGTAAATTTATATATATTATGTGAAAATTGAAAAAAATAATAAGAAGAAATTGGGGGATACACAGTAGTGAGTGGGTTAAAAGTTTTGTTATTTAAACGTCTTTTATCATTTATTTAAAATGTTTTTTAAATTTTATTAACATGTTTATGAAAAGTATTTTTTAGCATCTATTTAATTTAAAACATTTTTTAAACATTTTTTAATTTTTTTAAACGCATGTTTTTTACATGTATTTTTATTAAGCGTTCAACATTGTTTTTTAAGAATGTTTATTTTCTATTTTATTAACATTTTACAATGGGAGGATATGTTATTTTTCTTCTAAACAAATTTATATATGTGAATCTATATATATTATGTGAAAATAAATAATGAGAGGTTGGGGGGTGTGCAGTTGTGGGTGAGTTAATTTTTTTTCTAAATAGATTTATATATGTATATATAGTATATATAATATATGCAAGTCTCATTATATTTAAAAAAATTAATGAGGTTGGGGGTGTACGAACATCATTAGGAGAATAGTTTTTTTTGTTTATATATATATATATATATATATAAAATATGAAAAAATTGTAAAAAAATAATTAGGGGTTGAGAGGTGCGTTGTCATGGGTAGATTAATTTTTTTTCTAAATAGATTTATATATAATATATGCATGTTGCAATATTCTTACAAAAATTAATGAGGTGGGGGGCGTGCACCAACATCATTAGGTGAGTATGTTATTTTTTTATTAATATAAAATAAGTTATTATATATAAAATATTAAATCATTGATATATATATATATATATTATCAAAAACTTTATATATATATATATATTATATTAAAACATTTATATATATATATTATTAATGGCTTTGTTTATATATATATATATATACATATATATAATATGCAAGTTTCATCATATTTAATAAAATTAATGAGGTTGGGGGGTGTGTGCGAACATCATTGTGTGAGTGTGTTATTTTTTAAATATATAATATGTTATTAAATATATATAATGATAAATGATTAATATATATAATATGAGAAAATTGTAAAAATAATAATTAGGGGCTGGGGGTGTGCCGCAGTGGGCGGGTTAAATTTTTTTCTAAATAGATTTATATATGTATAATATGTATAATATATGTAAACTGTAACATACTTAAAAAATTAATGAGGTTGTGGGACGTGCACGAATATCATTAGGTGAGTGTTATTTTTTTAATTAACATACAACAAGTTATTATATATATAATATTAAATCATTAATATATATATATTAATATATTTTTTTGTATATATATATATATTATATTAAATCATTTATATATATATGTATATTATTAATGGATTTTTAAAAGCCACACTTAATTGATATATATTATTAACGACTTTGTTTATATATATATATATATATATAATTATATATCGTTAGACACACACACACACACACACTATAATTATATATAATAATAGTTATATGTATATATATTATTTTTTATTAATATATATAAGGATATATATATATATATATATACATATATCGTAGACACACACACACACATTATAATTATATATAATAATAGTTATATGTATATATATTATTTTTGGTTAATATATATATATATATATACAGTCTGGTGATAATATAATAGATGTAGCGCCTGGGCCAGTTGGTCCAGGTGCAGCCATGGAAGCCTAAGGTAGGGGGTTCGAATCTCCATACCAGCAGCTTCCCGTTGTATTTTTTTACAGCAGGCCGGGCTTCGTACGGGCCAGCGGGGCAGGATTTTTTGGCCCGACCAGGCCTGATTTACCTACAGCATGAGCCCGACCTAGCCCGACGCGAGCTTTGCCAGGCCGGGCCTCTCGGGACGCCGGGCCAAAATTACACCCCTAGCCGCAGCCGACGGGCCGCGGCCTCCTACTCAACCGGTGACCTGAACGCACGTCGCCCCACCTTCCTCGCGACTGGCCTGGTGCCGGCCGCCGCCTTCTTCCGCAAGCCATCGCGGCTTCGTTCCAAGCCCGAAAATCATGTCGTTTTCATATCCACAATCCTCGGGCCGAGTGCTCCACGTCCATATGTCACGTTCGACAAAACTTTGTGTTTCCAGCATCATTAAATATTTGGAGTCGAAAAACGCACGAAGAACACGTGAAGAACAAAAGATAAGAGGCAAGGTATATGTGCGCGACGATGGCCATGTTAGTTTGACCATCGTCGTTGTGAATCCAGAATATGAATAATTATCAAATAAATTCTATCATAATTCAAAATAAATCCCTACCTCAAACGTCCGTTGGAGATGTCGTGAGGAGGAAGATGAGGTCGTTAAAGGGGATGTCGGCATTCGTCACTCCCGCAACATGTTTCTGATCCGGGCTTGTGCGTCTTCCTCATTATTCGTTGGGGGGTGGTTCTTCATTGGAAGATTTTCCCACCCAGGCTTTCCCTCCCTTTCACCAGCGAGAATACAATCTACAAGAAGAGTTAATAAAATAACTCTTCTTTTACAAGTTGATTCATTAATTCAGAATTAATGAATCCTATTAATTAAAGAGGAAAGTGGTTACACATTTTGTGTAACCGGGCATTTAATGCCCAACATTAAATGCTCGACAACCCTCATGTAATCCCCACTTTCATGATTCAAATGGGAGGGTTTAAAAATAAAATAAAAGTTAATTATTTTATTTTATTATTTGTCCAACCCTCCTTCTAAAATCCAAAAAACTATCTCCTACCCTCGATCTACTGAGGTCGAGGTGAAGGTCTCCTAAAGAAAATATCGGCGCTGCGAGATCAACAGTGTCCTCAGATTTCAATTCCAAGCACCGATTCAAAAGTTACAAATCACCGCTCGCGCATTTACTGAACGTACTTGAAAAAAAGTTCAAAAAATTATTAACGGTCACCCTCAACCTATACCGGTCGAGGTTAGACTCTGCCAAAGTCAAACACGCCCCAACTAACCCAACATTACTCTTGAATTTCCAATCCGAGTTACCGTTTAATAGTTATGGATTTTACAATAAAATAATTGTCACTTAATTATTTTATTTATGGCCAAAAACTAACTTTCACTGGTAGATCATATCGGCCAATGTTAGTATCTTCCTAAAGAAATCATACCCTCATGAGTTCAGCGGTGGTCTCAAATTTTTAATCTGAGTTACCATTCGTGAGTTATAAGCATTTGAAAAATAGAACAACTTTATCTAATTATTTTATTTACGGTTATGCCATTTTTGGGTTTTCTCACCATAGGCTGGCGCCGACTAGACTTAAGTTGCGCCTAGCATAAAATCGTCATCCTGAACGCAACAGTGCCCTCAAATTTCTGATCCGGAAAACCGTTTAAGAGTTATTCCACTTTTTCAGAAAAAATTCTTACATGTGTTAATTAATGCTTAACAAAACTTCGACGGTTCATTCCGGACACTTCGAGCCTCAAAATTGTGCGTCGTTAGATTTCGCGGTCTCGAAATAATTCTATATAATTAAAAAAAATTATACGAAAATTCCGGGACATTACATTCCCCCCACCTTAGGTATTTACATCCCCGAAATCCACAACATAGACTAAGGAAACAAATGGGGGGTACTAAACACAAAACTGAGTCTCCCACTCCCATGTGATCACCTAGAGGTTCTTGTGCTGCCAGCGAACACCCACCAAAGGTATCAACTGCCCATGAAGGACCCGCTTCTGTCGATCCTCAATCTCTATTGGAACCTCCATAAACATCCCCCCATCATCTAAGTCAATCTTGCCATGGTCGATAATGTGCGATGGATCATGCATGCATCTCCTCAGTTGTGACACATGGAAAACATTATGCACCCGGTGCATCTGTGGGGAAAGAGATAGACAATACGCCACCTCGCCCACTCTGCTGAGAATCTAGAGAGGTCTGATGAACCCAAATCTCCACAAACCTCATCGAGGTGAGACCCAGAGGAAGACATGGTCTCCCTCCTCCTGTCGTCATAAAAATTCTACCAGCTCTGAGCAGTTTTCACTTGCTAACAAGTGAGGCATCGTGATACAAGCTCTTTCACTACTTACTTCATCCCTGGCAATCAGTACTGACGCTGGAGGTCCTGGTACATCTTCGACACTCTAGGATATACCGTTAAAGGGGATATATGGATCTCCCTCAACACCTCCTCCCAAAGAATCACTGATAACATGGTTCATCCTCTAAAGAGAATGACGCACTCCCCACCTTCAGAAAATTCTTCTGGAGACCATCCTGAGGATATCTGAGCACGTCGGGCCTCGCAGTCAACGTCTCAAGCTGTGCATCCCGAATTCACTAAAGAATTGGGGGAGTGATAGTCATAGACTGGAGGTAAGCTGCTCCATCTCTTTCCACGAAGGATATCTGCAGCGTGACTAGTTGCTCTGACACCTCACTCAGCAGCTTCTGACCGAACCTCCTGCTGAGTGCATCTGCTATCATGTTCCCCTTACCAAGAGTAAATACTATCTCATGGTCATAGTCCTGGATGAACTCTAGTCATTGCCGCTGTCACAGCTCCTGAAATCCCTCCTGAAACTTCTCTGTCCACAAGAAAGGCTCCCTTTTCTTTGTCAAATTTGAAAAGGGTGTTGCGACCCTAAAGAAGTTAGGTACAAATCTTATGTAGTACCCAGCCAAAACAGAATTCCCTCTACCTTTGGGGAGGTAATCCTAGAAACATCCTTTTAAAAGATGTCCCCACACTCTGCCACTCACTTTGGGACTAAAAACTCAAAAATCCTACTGCCATGAGGGTAAGGTTTTCCAACTCAAGAGTTATCGGTTGCACCCTCCTATGCATGAGTTGAACCTGTGCTTCCTGAGTTTCCTTTTCACTAACCAAGGAAAACCCCATTCTAACGTTGTATAGAAACCAAAATTCTTTTGCCTAATATAGTCAATCTGATTATGAACTGTGGATGTCCATTCCATACCCAAACTAACGTCGTAAGGCCTCGATGCTGCAACCAAGAGGTTCCAACCGAAACTCTGGCCTCAAGGGTCAGATCACACCGTCGGTGTAAGTGTGATTATCGAGTCTCCTCCCAAAGGTATCTCCAGACGTGAGGGTCAAGTCAACGGATTAACTAGAAACTCTAGGTCTTGAACAAGATTCTTGGAAAGAAGGAATGATTGGTACCTATGTCTATTAATACGGTGGCTAGTAGTAGATACAGACCGTGCCTCAAATCACTCATGGAGCCCTTGGGTCACACTCCTTGACCACATGCAGCTACTCCCTTTCCCTGTCCTCCAGCTCCCGGAGCCTGGTGGGGACCACATTGGGGTGGTGGTTGTAACATATCAAAATGTGTACCACCTCTTGATGCTCTCCTAGCTCCTCTTCCATGTCTGCTACCCTGCCGATTCATTTGTCCTTAACACTTCCTCTTCCCGAAACATTTTACATGCCCATGTCTCTGAGAATGACGCCAGTTTCCTACATTCCCTCTACTAACATTTACTGGCTGTATCTGCTCATCCAAAGAACATTCATCCACAATGTTTCTCTCTAGAAACCTAACATAAGTAGGAATTCATAGAGGAATAGTTTTGGCTCGTATATCCTTAAACAAACCTCTCTTGGAAGTCTGATCCCTGAAGCACTAATCGTATCGTATTCATCGAGTACTAGGAATGGTCGACACACCTCGATGAATATTTAGTTATCGACATGTCATCCTGCTGAAGCTGTAGAAGCTCTAGGGAACTCTCAGCCACCTCCTCAAGCCAGTTCTTAGCCGCCTGTGAGTCGGGCTTGCCTCGAAACCTGAGGGGTATCTGATGCTGAAACACGTGTAAGGAACTAAGCCTACATGTGTCCTCTACCGGTACTACTGGTTGTAACTACTGAACAACGAACAATGATATAGTTGGCACACTAACCGAAGGTACCATATCAGGAAACGATCCAAGTACCAAAGCCTCATCACCATGTGGACCATCCTCATGGTCACGCGCTGATAAAAACTAGCATCTAGGATCACCATCTGATCTAATGGTGTCTCAAATAGGTGGAAAACACTAGAAAAAGCCTCCAGCTAGTCCTCAGATGTCTAGGAATCTGTCTCGCCTTGAAAACTCGGTGGCCTGTGCCATAGGAACTCATGCAATGTGATCAATCGGTGTGCATCGTTCGCCAATGCGGCTGGTGATAACTGCTGCCCAACATGTGGTGGTGATAATAGTACGCCACCCGAAGGTGCCAACATAGTAAGAGGGCACTACACCGGAGCCTCGTCCCTTAGTGGGTCATCATCGTGTACTCTCTTAGGAATCCTAGATGGCTGTCTACATGGCAGCATCCTGATAAAGAACAGGTGCACCACTATCATTAAGTTATACCTGGTGAGCAGACTCCAAAGAAATCAAAAGAAAAAAACCTCAAAAACACACGCAATCAGGGTTTTTGTGCATTGAGTCAGAAATCAGAATTCAGGGTCCTGTTGTATGGATACATCGGCCGCTGCATCGACACTAGATTCCCCAAACTAAAAACCACACTCATAGCACTTAACACTATTTCCACATAGAAAAGATCAGAGTCCTAGTTCTTCGGTAGAACCGAACTCCTTTGATACCACTTTGTCACGAACCGTCCCCCAAGGCCCGTGTCGTGACTACCCTAAACCCACCTTCCACAGGACAGGGGCTGGCAACTAGCATTGGAAAGGCATATCCACAAAATGAGAAGGGATTGACTTTAAACCTATACATACACATAGAGTATAATGCAACAAGAAGAAACCACTAAGTAAACTGATGTAGTAAAAAGAGTGCTGAAAGTAAAGGGGCCGTAATACAAGCCCAACTGAAAGCACAAGTACAACTCAAAAGTAAAAATACAAATGAAAAGTGAAAAGAAGCTCCTGGATCGTCCACCACAGATCCTACCTGAAGGGTAGGTACAGATCGCCTCCTCAGCACTCCACGTCCGTCTGTCTCCTCTGCGTCATGTCTCGTCGATTGGTCCACCTCCACGCACCATCCAGTCTTAGATCCCCTAGCCTCGATCAACATTGTATGTAATCTACACCAGACACAACATGGTGAGGGTGATTCCCATGCGGGGGTGAGTATAACAATACTCAGTAGGGACCCCGAGACCCCATAGGTCTCCTAAAGTTCCACAAAGGAAAACCAAAAAGCAAGACATCAACTCTACTTAGGTATATTACCATACATACACCTAAGTTATCAAGATAAACACATCTCATAAATGGGGGAAGAATACCACAAAGGTAACACCACGAAGGTAAAATTACCACACATGTATCACCACGAATATAGTACCACGAAGGTAAAAGTACCACACAAGAATCACCACGAAGATAGTACCACGAAGGTAAAAGTACCACACAGGTATCACCATGAAGGTAAAAGTCTTAGTTCAAATAGAGTCTCAGCTCAAACCAGGTTTTTAGTGAAGTATAGAAGTACATATGATTTGTCACGAAGCTAGATCATCTTACTCGGTCAAGAGGCACTGCTGCTGATTATACGGAGTCTGACCCACATAGGATCGATAGGTAATAACCCCCGCAATGACCCACATAGGATCTGACCCACATAAAATTGGTATGCACTAACCCACATAGGATCACTGAGTGCTGACCCACAGAGTATCTGACCCACACAAGATTGGTATGCACTGACCCACACAGGATCGTTGAGCGCTGACTCACACAGAATCTGACCCACGCAAGATCGGTATGCACTGACCCAAACAGTTTTTTTGAGCGCTGAACCACACATGATCAATAAGTACTAACCCCCACAATGACCCACATAGGATCCGACCTGCCCAAACTCGATAGGTTACTAACCTCCGTATTATCCGTCTTCTACCTTCACCTCACTGCCAGCCACTGGATTCCTCACACCTGGTGTGCTCGAGTTCCGTAGAATCTGCCCCTAGAGATATCGTTCATACCTCGACTGCCATGAAGTTCCACAAAGAAGTATCCCAAAGGTTTGTCACGTCATAGGAGACCCAAAGCAACAGACAGCGTGTCCATTGGACGCCCGGTCTGTAAGTTATTAGCATTTTTGCTCCGAGGGCCCGGTTGGATTCGGGGTTCGATCTAACCCTGTTGCACTAAAAATTTATCCAAAACTCAAGTTTAGTATAACAAAAGGACCATATCGATCCAAGTATTCTGTTTCTATAGATGTTTCATCAAACAGACGCCCGGTTCTCAAGATATGGCCACAAAGGTGAAACTGGGTCCAGATGGGCCCGTGTCCGGTCCGACCCGATCGGACCGACCCAGCCTGGGCCGACCTGACCCAGTTGGCCTAGGCCGCGGCGGGCCCGGCCTATTGGGCCATGGTCCAGCCTGGCCCGTGAAGGGAGCAGCCCGGGCCAGCCAGCTGGGTGCGGCCCGCTGGGTGTCCCATCATGGCGGGGTCAGCCATAGCCACAACCCGGGGGAAGGCACCCCCCGGTATTCCAAATGGCCCAATGGCCGTTCAGTCACCCTGTTGGCACATGGGACCATCGGAGCGGTCCCGCTTGGCATGACACGACTGAACGGTTCTACTCCCAGCGACGTGGATGCGCGCCACTATCCACCTCACGACCGACCGGGTGTCGGCCGCCTCCTTCTTCGGCGAGCCATCACGGCTTCATTCTAATCCCGAAAATTATGTCGTTTACATATTCACGATCCTCGGGTCGAGGTATCCACGTCCATATGTCGCGCTCAGCAAAACTTTTTGTTTCTAGCATCATTAAATATTTGGCATCGAAGAACACACGTAGAATTTGCAAAGAACAAAATATAAGAGGCAAGGTATATGTGCGGGATGATGGGAATGTTATATTGTCCATCGTCATTGTGAATCCAAAATATGAAGAATTATCAAATAAATTCAATTATAATTCAAAATAAATCCCTACCTCAACCATATGTTGGAGATGTCGCGACGAATAAGATAAGGTCGTTGAAGGGGATGTCGGTGTTCGTCGCTCCCACAACACGTTTCTGATCTGGGCTCATGCGTCGTCCTCATTCTTCGTTGGGGGGTGGTTCTTAGTTGGCAGATTCTCCAGCCCAGGCTTCCTCTTGCTTTCACCAATGGGAATACAATCCACAAGAAGAGTTAATAAAATAACTCTTCGTTTACAAGATGATTCATTAATTCAGAATTAACGAATCCTATTAATTAAAGAGGAAAGTGGTTACACATTTTGTGTAATTGGGAATTTAATTCCCAACATTAAATGCCCGACCACCCTCATGTGGTCCCCACCTTCATGATTCAAATGTGAGAGATTAAAAATAAAATAAAAGTTAATTATTTTATTTTATTATTTGTCCAACACTCCCACAAAAATCTGAAAAACTAACTCTTAACCATGACCTACTGCGGTCGAGGTGGAGGTCTCCTTAAGAGAATATTGGTGCTATGAGATCAACGCTGTCCTCAGATTTCAATTCCGAGCACCGGTTCAAAAGTTACAAAATTACTCTTGTGCGTTTAATGAACGTACCTGAAAAAATGTTTAGAAAATTATTAACAGTCACCCTCGACTCGTGTTGGTCGAGGTTAGGCTTTGCATAAGTGAAACATGTCCCAACAAACCCAATGGTCCTCTCAGATTTCTAATCCGAGTTACCATTTAAAACTTATAGATTTTACAATAAATTAATTTTCACTTAATTATTTTATTTAAAATCATAAACTAACTTTCAATGGTGGCCTGCACCGACCAATGTTAGTATCTGCCTAAAGAAAGTATACCCTCATGAGTTCAGCGGTGGTCTCATATTTTTAATCCGAGTTACCGTTCGTGAGTTATAAGCATTTGAAAAATAAAATAACATTATTTAATTATTTTATTTATGGTTATTCCATTTTTGGGTTTTCTCACCGTAGGCTTAAACTGACTAGACTTAAGTCACGCCTAGGGTAAACTCACCATCCTGAGTGCAATGATGCCCTCATATTTTTAATTCAGGCAACCGTTTAAGAGTTATTCTACTTTTTTCAGGAAAACTACTTATTGGTGTTAATTAAAGCTTAACAAAACTTTGACGGTGCATTCTGGGCACTCCAGGCCTCAGAATCGTGCGCCATCAGATTTTTTGGTTTTGAACTAATTTAATATAATTAAAAAAATTATACAGAAATTCCTAGACATTACACCGGCTCCGACCTCTAAGGGTTTGGTGCCTCAACACTCCTTTAGCACTTCGTTTCTTGGTGAAGCTGTGCCGAAACCTCTCCCCAAGCTCTATATAAATAGGAGAGGGGGAAGGTGTCTAACGATGTTGGGAATTAATGGGGGCTCATTAATTAGAAATATTCCCAATTCTCCAACGATACAGTTACATAGGAATGAAAGGTCATGTCATTTAATGGCTTGACACATCACTGGTCCCACACACTATTTGTCCATTGGAGGATATGAAAGAAAATAAAATAATAAAATAATTTTATTATATTTCTTTTAAAAGTCACAGAACATAACTTTTTCTCCAGGCCTACTGTGGTCAAAGTAAAGTCTCCCTTAAGAAAATCCCAGTGATGTGGATTCAATGGTGCCCTCAGATTTTTAATCCAAGTACTGGTTCAAAAGTTAGAAAATTCCACTCACGTGTGTACTGAACGTATCTTAAAAAAGTTCAGAAATTAATTATGGGCACACCGGGCCTTGGAATCATGCACCGTCAATTCTCACAGGCTCATAATAAATCCATATAATTAAAAAAATTACATGGTAAAATCCAGGTCTTTACATTCTCCCCACCATAAGGATTTTCGTCCCCAAAATCACCAACATAGACTAAGAAAAAAAATTGGGGTACTAAACATGAATCGGAGCCTCCCGTTCCCATGTACTCTCCGGGAGGTTCCTGTGCTGCCGGTGATTGAACACCATAGGTATCGATCACCCATGAAGGACTCACTCCTTTCGATCCTCAATCTCTAATGGATCCTCTGTAAATGTCACCCCATCATCAAAGTCCAGCTCGCCGTGGTTGATGATGTGAGATGGGTCATGCACGTATCTCCTCAGCTGGGATACGTGGAAGATATCATGCACCCTCTCCAACTACATTGGAAGTGCCAAGTGGTATTCCACCTCACCTATCCTCTAAAGTATCTGAAATGGTCCGATAAACCTCAATGATAACTTTCTGCCTCGACCAAATCTCTGTAAACCTCATCAAGGTGACACCCGTAGGAAGACATGGTCTCCCTCCTTGAACTCCAAAGGTCTCTGCCTCCTATCATCATAAGAATTCTGTATCCTCTGTGCAGTCTTCATCCGTTCTTGGATGATCTGTACCTTTTTAGTGGTAGCCCATACCAACTCTGGACCCATAAGTACATACTCCCCAGGGACTGTCCAGTATAGAGGTGATCTACATGGTCGATCGTACAAGGCATAAAATACTGCCATACCGATGGTGGAGTGATAACTGTTATTGTATGCAAACTCAACCAAGGTAAAATGATCCTCCCAACTACGGCCAAAATCTAGGTCACATGCACGAAGCATGTCCTCCAATGTTTGAATGGCCCGATCAGTCTTGGATAGGTAGAAAGTGGGCCGATTTGGTGAGTCGATCAACAATCACCCAAATAGAATCATGTCCCCTGAACGTACATGGAAACCCTTTCACAATGTCCATGGATATTCCATCCCACTTCCACTTAGACACCTCCAATGTCTGAGCTAAGCCTACTGGAACCTGATGCTCAACCATTAATTACTGATAGGTGAGGCATTAAGAAACAAACTCTTCCACTGATTTCTTCATCCCTTGCCACCAATGCTGATTCCAGAGGTCCTGGTATATGTTCCCCACACTAGGATGTACTGCCAAAGGGGACATATGGAACTCCCTTAAAACCTCCTCTCGTAGCACCACTGGTACCATGGTGCGTCCTATGAAGAGGATAACGTGCTCCCCACCTTCTCAATATCAATCAAGTTCCTGTCCTGAGGATATCTGAGCGAGTCGAGCCTCGCAATCAATGTCCCCAAGTTGTGCCTCCTTGACTCACTGAAGGAGTGGGGGAGTGACTGTCATGGACTAGAGGCATGCTGCTTCATCTGTATCCACGAAGGATATCTGTAACACGGATAGCTTCTCTTTCTCCTCACTCAGAAACTGTAGACCAGACCTCCTGCTGAGTGCATCTGCTACCACATTCCCCTTCCCAGAAGTATAGACTATCTCAAAGTCATAGCCCTGGAAGAACTCTAGCCATCACCCCTATCTCAGGTTCAGGTCCTTCTGAGAGAAGATATACGTGAGACTCTTGTAATCAGAGAGGACTGTAAAACATTTTCCCATCAAGTAATGTCGCCACATCTTTAAGGAGAAGACCACTACTACTAACTCTAGGTCATGGGTAGAATAGTTATGCTCATGTTGTCTCAACTATCATGAACCATAAGTGATCATTGCTCGCTCCTGCATCAGTACACATCCAAGTCCAGTACCTGATACGTCGCAGTAGACTACATACCCAAAACCATCTTCAGGTAGCCTCAAGATGGGGGAACTCGTCAGTCTCTACCTCATCTCCTGAAAACTCTGCTGGAATCTCTCCATCGACATGAAGGGTTATCCCTTCTTCGTCATTGCTGAAAAGGGTGTCGTAGCTCTGTAGAAGTAAGGCATGAATCTTCGGTAGTATATAACCAATCCTAGGAAACTCCGCACCTCAGTCACACTCCTGGGTGGATCCCAAGAAAGTATAACCTCTATCTTTGCTGGATCCACTACAACCCCAGCCTCCGAGATAACGTGTCCTCGAATGTGGACCTCTCATATCTAGAACTATTACTTAGAGATCTTACCATAAAGATGGTGCTCTCGGACTGTATCCAAAACTATCTATTGATGATAGGCATTCTCCTCCTACGTTTCTGAGTATATTAAGAAGTCGTCGATGAAGACCACAACAAAGCGATCGAGTTATGGCTAGAAGATCTTATTCATGAGTCCCATGAACACTGCTGGGGCATTGGTCATGCCGAATGACATAACCAAGAACTCATAGATTCCATACCGACATCTGAAGGCCATATTTTGTACATCCTCATCTCGTACTCTGATTTGATGATAACATGATCTGAGGTATATCTTCGAAAAACAACGAGCTCTGTTCAGCTAATTGAAAATATCATCAATCCTTGAAAGTGAATACATTTTCTTCACGGTCACCTGGTTTAGGCATCGGTAGTCCACACAGAGTCTCAAACACCCATCTTCCTTCTTGGAAAAAAAAGCAGGGCTTCCCATGGAGAAACACTGGGCCTTATGAACCCGTTTCTCTATAATTCCTCTAACTGTACCTGTAACTCACAAAGCACCACAAGATCCATCTGATATGCTAGTGTAGATATCAGTGATGTCCCGGGGTACAGGTCAATGTAAAAGTATATCTCTCTACGTGGAGGTAGTCCTGGAACATCATCAGGAAAGACATCGACATACTGGTCCACCACTACAGGATAACTAGGACTCTAAACATAAACAACTCCAAGGGTAAGTCTAGTCAACTAATGTGTAATCGACTACACCCTCATCTGGGTAATTCCATCCTATGCTGTAAAGGTTCCCTTCTCACTAGTGAAGGAAAACCTGGTCCCACCAGTGTGAACACACCACACTTTTCACCTAATACAGACAATCTGAGCACAGACTGTGGATAACCAGTCCATATCCAAGATGACGTTGTAAGGCCTCAACACCGCTACTAGAATATCTCAGCCAAAGCTCTCACCTCCAAGAGTAAGCTCACACTTCCGGCACTAGTGTGTAATCGTCGAATCCTCTCTCGTAGGAGTCTCTATCCATAAGGATCAAGCCAACAGCTCCACCGGAATCTCAAAGATCTGAATAAGGGACATGGTAACATAAGAGTGACTATAACCTATGTCTATAAGTACTTTAGCCAAGGTGGAGTAGACATAGATCGTACCTCTAATAATCTCTGTAGAGTCGTGGCTATAGGCCTAAGCTTCCTGTAGCTATGATCTCCCATGTCCACCTACTCCCTATGGTCGGGGTGGACCACCTGGAGGTGGTGGTGGTAGAACCTTGAATTGCCGCCCACTGCCTGCTGCATGTCCATATCCTCTGCCACATCCTCTAACTACTGATGGACCTCCCTGATCGAATCTCTGGCTTTGCCTCGGTGGTCCCTCGTCTATCTGATGGTCATCCGTACGGTGGGTCAGGCAGTCGCGAGCCATGTGACCCTGCCCGCCACATGTGTAACATTGTCTCCTCCTCAGCTGTCCTCCTTTGTACTATGTTCCCTTCACCACCGAACCTGCATCCTAAGGTCATCCACCAGAAGGCCTGGCCCGCTTGGGCCTCTACGTCATCCGTCTACTGCCTGTTGCAGATAACTCTTCTACCTGACGTATGGTGGTTTCTCTCACTGCCGATTCCTGATAAAACACATTTTTATTGAATATTTTATTTATAATAAATTATAAAATTTCCTCAAATTGTGTTACATATGTTTATTTATAAAATATTTAGGATTAGATCATTTATTTGAAAATTTGTGGGAAATTCTAGTTTTACCCTTTACAGTGTACTATAGTATTTCAAAAATAAATATTTTAATATTTATTATTTGAACTTTAAATTTTGTAACTATGTTCATGAATTAATGGGATACAACTTTTGTTCAGGACATTGAAGCTAAATATAGCATTTGGTTGGACTAAATGGACCATGAAGTCAAATGTGGGATGGACCCGCCAGATTAGACATTGGTTCTCTATTTTGGCCACAACTCCTTTATCTGAGCTTGGATTGAGCCCAAATTTTCAGAGGAGATCTCCAACCCAATTTGGAACAAATAATTCTTCTATAAAAACCACTAGTTTACTTTTTTGAAGGTAAAATGGATGGTGAAGTTTCATTAAATTATTTGGCCGAGATTCCCCATTCACACTTAAAACCACTTTGAACCTAGCCTCCCCACCACTCTATAAATTGGTGTTTTTACTATTTGGAAGGGTTTTTTGGGGAATTGAGAATGTTTTTCCAAAAGGGTGTCTCTTTGTATCCCCGCGCAATTCTTGTAAGAGTAAGGCCTTGTGCTAACATCTCTTCCAAAAGGCTATCCTCTCCCACCTTCTCTTTGTATTTCTTTGCTTTCATGCTTGTATCTTGAATTTTTCTTCAATTAATCTTCTGTATTTTTCCATTTTAATCTTATGATCTTCCTCTTTGGGCTGGAATTCAAGAGTGGAGACAATATTGGGTTCTACCCTTTCAATCCTTTTCTTATACAAAACGTCTCCACGATGACTATACCGCCCATGTAAGAGTAGTTTTCTTAATAATCAATCTATGTTATACCCTATTCATTTAATTATTTTGAATCATCGAGGTACTATAATTCAATTAATATGATCAATGAATTGAGTTTTTAAATTAGAAGAAACTAATAAAGCAATTGAACAATTAACACAAAAACACACGAGGTCGAGTATTGTGTGAATTGTGAGAGCGCGATCTTAATCAGTAAAACAAGACCACACGATATAAATTTGTAGAGTTAAAATATAATCCCTAAGTTAAATTCATCCTCATTTTGCAGAATGGACATGTGCCTTAATTTACCACTGAATATAATCTAGATTTAGAACGTTAATCAAATTAGGGTGCCGTGATTGTATGTTTCAAAGATAGCCTAGTGTTTAATTCACTTCATCTTTGTGGTAAAGTTAATTCCCATAGGGTTTGGGGGTTAACAAATTAGGGGATCATAATTAAGTGGATATTAATTTAAATGATAATGATTAATAATTAATTGAATATTTAGAGTTAGATCGATTACGTATTTTGAATATTTTCTAAAAAAACATCTTCTTGTTGCGTCGAATTTCATTTCAAAATTAAAAACAAAAAAAAATGTAATCTTCTTCCAGAAAACTTATTATAGTTTTATAAACAATGAAACCCCCCATACTTTCAAGTAGTTTTTTTATTATATTTTTTTTATAATACCTTTAAGAAGTTGTTTTAATTTACTTCCTCCTATGAGAGACGACCTTGGTCAGTCACTTTTCTGCACCTATGTAACCCAAAACCGAACATCATTTGAAAGCGACCATGATAGCACCTTTAAAATTGGAGTCGTTTTCAGGGAGGAAAGTAATTATTTCAACCATTTAAAGGTATTTATTTTATTTTAAATTTTATTCTATTCTTCTCTTCTTTCTTCATTCTTTACCCAATCTGAATTTTTCTTCTTCTTTTGTTTTTTTTTCTTATTTTTGGACCATCAACTCAAACTTCTCATTTTTATTTTATTATGGTCCACTTTTCTTCTTTTAATTTTATTTTATTTATGACAAGAACTAATCCTGATGATCTTTTAGATCTTAACCCTGATATTGAATATAGCCTTTAGGCTCAAATCAGACATTCTCAGTCTACGAGAAGTTTCAACATTCAACCAGTTTGATAATTCCTCCACTCCAAGAAAATTGAAATTGGAAACACTTCTATGTAAAAATTAAAATAATAACCAATGGCTAAAAATAATGGAAATGAACTTAATAGAACCATTTGGAATTGGATTCACCTGATATTAATTATCAACCAAATTGCATTGCATACCCAAACCTCGAATCAGACATTGAAGTAAAATATAGATTGATTCACCTTCTTCAAAAATTTCACGGATTATCTGGTGAGGATCCTAATAAAAATTTAAAAGAATTTAATGTGGTTTGATCAAACTCAAAATCAAGAAATGTTTCTGAAGATCAAATCAAACTAAGATCATTCCCATTTTCACTTGATGGAGATGCAAAGGACTGGATGTATTATTTACAACCTGAAGATGTAACTTGTTGGAATGATTTAAAACATCTTTTCTGGGAATTTTTTTCCAGTATCAAGGACCACTTCCATTCGTAAGGAGATATCTAGGATAAATCAAGACCAAGGGGATTAAATGTATGAGTGCTGGGAGTGATTCAAGAAGTTGTGTGCAAGCTTCCCACATCACCAAATCAGTGAGAAACTCCTTATCCAATACTTCTATGAAGGACTCACACCTATGGAGAGGAGAATGGTGGATCCCACAGCTAGAGGAGCATTGGTGGAAAAGACGCTAGTAGCTACATGTTCATTGATCACCAAGATGGATCAAACCTCCCAACAATTTGGAGATCGAGGTGCACCACATGTTAGGGGAGTACATAGGGTAAGTTCATCATCTCTTGAAAGTCATTTGATTGATACCAAGTTGGAAGAGTTGACAACTATAGTGAGACAGATTGATTTGGAACAAAAGAAATCCTAACCTCCTCCTTTAAGGCCTTGTGGAATTTTCACTGAGACAAGCCACTCAACTGACTGTTGCCCCCAACTACAAGAAATAAAAGATTGTGCAACAGTGTTTACTGGGAGACCATATCAGCAGAAACAACAGACATATACCCAAAACAAGTTTGATTCATTTGCTCCAAAACACAACCAAAGGTGGAAGGATCAATCAGACATGAAGTATAGATCTGGACAACAACAAAGGCCCCCTTTTCAACAAAACTTCCTATAGCCTTTGCCTTACCAACAGGGTTTCCAACAACCCCAAAGAAGATTCGAATCCCAAGAATCAACAAGACAACAACAAGAGAATCCCCCACCCAAGGTATATTCTAACACTGATGACCTTTTCAATAAAATTGTTCTTAATCAATAAAATGAGCTGAAGATTCAAGGTTCAGAGTTGAGGGAGTTGAAGACTCAAATGAGCCAGATTTCCACTGCCCTCCATGAAATGGTAAGTAAGAATTCTGGAAATCTACCTTCCCAACCTACTCCAAATCTCAAGGGGAATGTCAGTGCCATCACATTGAGAAGTGGGAAGAAAAAAACCGATACATCTGCACCTACCATTCCACCGGGATTCACCTCAACTCCGGAGAAGACCCATTCAAAACCAGCCGATTAGAAACCCAAGGAGAAAGATAAAGGTAAGAAAAATATTGATGATGTTCCTCCTAAACCCCTTTCGTTTCCAAATAGGGTTGTACAAACCAAGAAGATGGATGAAGGGGCAATTCAAAAAGAGGTTTTGGACATATTTAATCATGTGGAGATCAACATCCCTATACTTGAATCCATCAAGAAAATCACAAGGTATGCGAAATTATTAAAGGAACTTTGTACCAATCAAAGAGGGCTCAAGGGAAATGAGAGGATAAATCTTGGAAGGAATGTGTCAGCACTCATTACACTAACTCTAGAAATGCCAACAATGTGCAAGGATCCATGGGCATTCACCATCCCATGCACCATAGGGGAGTTTCACTTTTATTATGCTCTTTTTGATTTAGGAACTTCCATAAATGTGATGCCTCACTCTGTATTCCCTTCTTTACAGGATGGTGTTGTAACTGATGAGAGTAGTGATGTAGTTGGAGAATAGAGCTACAACATATCCAACTAGAGTCCTTAAGGATATAATTGTCTAGGTAAGATACATGATCTTTCCAGTAGATTTCTACATGCTTAACATGAATGAAGATCAGCTAAGTTCTCAGGCTCCCATTATCTTAGGAAGGACCTTCCTCAAAACTGAAAAAAACTATCATAAATGTCAATGAGGGTACACTTTCCATGGATCTTGGAGATGAAGTTGTCATATTTAATGTTATGTAATCCATGAAGTACCCCTCAGAGGACCATTCTGTGTTTGTTATCTCCCATTTTGAACGACCAAATAAAAACACCATGGAATTTTATTGTCCTATGCTTAGGAAGATTATGAGTATTGGTTCTAGTTTAATGTCTATGAGCACTTACACACCTGTTTTGAATGCAAAATAATCTCTTAGATTTGATTTTTAAATGGATTCATATTCTGATTTTGATCATGTGAACTCTGATTATGACATGGCTATTGAGTATGCTGATGGATTTGATGTTTTATTCACTGATTGTAATGATTTATATTCTAATACTAATGCTCTTTGTGAACATATTTCAGTTCCTTCGATGTCTCCATCCATACACCACCCCCTACATTGGAACTCAAGACATTGCCACCTAATCTCAAAAACTCATACTTATTAGCTGGTGAGAAATTACCTGTTATCATTGCTAACAATCTCCCTTTTGAACATGAAGAATTTTTTTTGAATCTTTTGAGGGAGAACATCAAGGAAATAAAGTGGACCTTGGTTGAAATATAAGGTATTATCCCCTTCATTTGCATGCATAGGATTCTTTTGGATGATGGGGATAAACTAGTGAGGTATCCACAATGGAGACTCAATCCAACCCTTTTGGAAGTTGTTAAAAAAGAGGTTGAAAAATTGCTCGAGGTAGGTATAATTTATCCCATTTCAGATTCTTAGTGGGTGAGTCCTATTCAGGTTGTTCCTAAGAAAAGTGGTGTTACTATTGTTAAAAATGATAATGATGAGTTAGTTCCAATTAGGGTACAAAATAGTTGGCATGTGTGTATTGATTATAGGAAACTAAATCAGTCCACCCGCAAGGACCATTTTCCCCTCCCATTTGTTGATCAAATGATTGAGAGACTAGACGGGATGACACATTATTGTTTCTTGGATGGATTTTTTGGATATTTTCAGGTTACTATTGCTCTAGAGTATTAGGATAAGACAACATTAACTTTTCCATTCAGTACGTTTTCCTACCGAAGGATGCCATTTGGACTTTGCAATGCCCCAGGTACCTTCCTGAGATGCTTGGTGAGTGTTTTTTCTGATTTTATTAAGACCTGCATGGATGTATTTATGGATGATTTTATAGTGTATGGGTCCTCATTTTATGAATGTCTAGGTAGTTTGGGAAAGGCGTTGAATCATTGTATTGAGAAAAATCTGGTCTTGAACTTTGAAAAGTGTCATTTCATGGTAGAGCATGGGATTGTCTTAGGTCATGTAGTGTCACAACATGGGATAAAGGTTGAAAGATCTAAGGTAGATATTATTTCATACTTACCATATCCTTCATGTGTGCGTGATGTTAGATCTTTCCTAGGGCATGCATGATTTTATTGGTGCTTCATCAAATATTTTAGTAAGATTGCTCTTCCTATGTCATGATTACTTCAAATGGATTCTGATTTTGTGTTTGATGGTTCTTTTTGGACTTCATTTGATGAGCTAAATAAGTGTCTGACCACTCCACCGATTATATAGCCCCCACAATGGGATATTCATTTTGATCTTATGTGTGATGCCTCCAACTTCATAGTTGGAGCTGTCTTATCTCATAGGGCATAGGGACGTTCACATGTGATTGCCTATACATCAAAGAAACTGAATTCAACCCAATAAAAATACACAACCACAGAAAAGAAGTTTATTGCTGTCATATTTGAATTTGATAAATTCCATTCATATTTATTGGGCTCTAAAGTAGTTTTTTTTCTAACCATGTAACTCTGAGGTACCTCTTGAAGAAGCCAGATGCAAAGCCCAGACTTATCCAATGGATGATCCTTATTTAGGAATTTGATATTGAGATAAAGGATAAAAAGGGTTTAGAAAACTTGGTGGTAGACCACATGAGTTGGCTTACTTGCACACTAGAGGACGACACCTTGGACCCGGTACCACTTTGAGACACTTTCCCTGATGAGCATCTTTATGCCATCTCAGGTACTCATCATTGGTATACAGATTTAGTTAAATACCTTGTATCCTCTGAAATCTATGAAAATTTAAAGATTCATAAATTCCAAAAGATAAAGAGTGAGTCTAGATTTTATGTGTGGGATGATCCCTACTTATGGCGCATGTGTAGTGACCAAGTTATTAGGAGGTGTGTTCCTGATCATGAGTTTCAGTCTGTTCTACAATTCTGTCATACACTTACTTGTGTTGGACACTTTGGACCCCAATGAAAATATAGGAAAGTCTTAGACTTTGGATTGCATTGGCCTAGTTTATCCCATGATGATCATGTGTTTTGTAAGTCGTGCTCACGTTTCAAACACACTGGTAATATTTCTAGGAGACACAAAATGCCCCAACAACCCATACTATTGTGTGATATATTTGATGTATGGGGCATAAATTTTATGGGATATTTTCCTAGTTCCATTAATTTTTTTATATTTTGGTTGCTGTTTATTATGTGAGAAAATGGGTGGAGGCTAAGGCCATCGGGACTGATGATTCTCATGTCCTTGTGGACTTTGTCAAGATGAAAATTTTTTGTAGGTTTAGAGTACCAAAGGCCATCATCAGTAACCAAGGGACACACTTATGCAATAGTAATTTTTCTTCCCTTTTTCAAAAGTATGGGGTGACACAAAAAACATCAACACCATACCCCCCCAACCAAATGGCTAGGATGAGGTTTTAAATCACGAGTTGAAACAAATTTTGGAGAAAACTGTGCAGCCAAATAGAAAATATTAGAGCAAGTGCTTGGATGATGTGCTTTGGGATTATATGACAGAATATAAGACACCCATTGGTATGTCCCCATTTCGGATTGTTTTTGGGAAAGCATGTCATCTCCCCATGGAAGTTGAGCATTGGGATTATTGGGCTATAAAAAAATGAAACAAGGATTTGGCCTAAGCAAGAATCCAAAGAAAGATCCAAATTCAAGAGCTTGAGGAGTTTTGATTATATTCATATGAGAACTCAAGGCTCTACAAGGAAATATCAAAAGAAGCTCATGATAAAATGATCCAACAAAGGGAGTTTCATGTTGGATAGAAAGTCCTTCTCTACAGTTCACGACTGAAGCTGATGCCTGGTAAGTTGCATTCCAGGTGGTTAGGTACATATGTTGTGACTAATTTGTTTCCTTATGGTGCAGTGGAGATCACACAAGAGTACACTATAAGGAGCTTTATAGTCAATGGGCTACGTTTGAAGAGATACATTGATGGACTTCCTACCGATACAGTGGATTTCATCACACTGCATGACCCCATCATCACTTAATCATATCAAGCTATCCCTAACCCTTTCACTTTTTTATTATTTGTCCTCTTTAAAATTATACGTTTCATGTGCCTATATCATCTCATGGGTTCACATTGAGGACAATCCAATATTTTATGTGTAGGGGAGGGAACCTTTTAGTTTAGTAAATTCAATTATTTTCCTGTTTTTCAATGATTTAAAAAAAAGAAAATTGTGTGTTTTTAAATTTTTTTGTGTTTATTGTTAAATTTTTTTGTGTGTTTTTGAAACTTTTGAGCTGAAATGATTCTCATCACCATTTTGAAATCCATATCAATCAGTGAAACAATTTATCCCTTGAAGCTGACATTAAATGAATGATGAAAAATGTCTTTGTTTCAAGTTCAAATATTTAGTAATTTTCATGAAAAGTACCCTGAATTTTGAATCCCATGCCACATCTCACAATATTTATATTTTAAATCACTTTCCTGTGAGGATTATGAACCATTATTTTCATATTCTTTACATTTACCTCAGTTCTTGAGAGAACCAAACCATGCTTGATTTAACCATAATTTGATTTATTCATGTCAAAACTTGAGGATTTGAGGTACTTATGTTTTAAATTATTGAGGAATTTGTTTGGTATTAAAGCCCCCATTTCAAATAATCCTTTTTTATAATGACCTACCTTGAACATTTAATCCTTGTATCCCTTATAATCCATGAACATCCTATTATGTTAGCCACATTACAAGCCAATTTTCCCTATCCAACAAACTCTTGAAGTGAAATTGCAAAATCTAGTTGAAATTAAGTGTGGTGGAAGCTGTCTTGTGTTGTGATACCACATTTTGTGATACATTGGGTGGAAAATTAAATTTTTAAGAGATGTGTTTTCTACTGAAGAAAATCATTACATTAAAATCTGTTCGTTTTTTGGAGATTTCAGGATAACTGAAGTTGTGCCTTTCTGTAGCTTTTAATAGAGGAAGAAAGTTGTGCCTATCTGGAGCTTTCAAGAAAATCATGCTTGAGAAGATTGACATTTTTACTACTGAAATGTTTATTGATGTAAACATTCATTTTTTTCATGATGATGAACATGAATTGATGCTATGGGGATTGAGGAGGAGACCATATTTAGGTGAAAATTAGATTAATGTAATTTTTCTTCAAAAAGAGTTAATCCCCCTCATCCAGCCTCAGAATTTTTCACATCTAAATCCTTCAAACCAAAATCCACAGAACAACCTGAGAAATTTATCATGATAAACATATTTCCTTGACTAACATTGGGTGGTGATGTAGGAATTTATAAATCCTATGGTGACCCTTGTATGAGTTTGGATGAGAAAGACATTGCTGAAAAATTGACATTTGTGTGATAAGAGAAAATTCAAGTGAGGTAAGTGTTTTGTGTGAATGGGAGGATATATGAAGTGGAAATATATTGAATGATATAAATGGAGAACTTGAAATAATGGGTTTTTATGAGGTATTATATCTTTTTTTCTTGGTGTGGAATTGTTGGATCTCAAGGACATGTGTTTTAAAATTTGTTTTGATTTGATATTGTTGTTTACTTGACACGAGGTTTTGCTCAAGAGTGCAAAAGGGTATGTGTGGGGGAGTTGAAAAACACATTTTTATTGAATATTTTATTGATAATAAATGATAAAATTTCCTCACATTGTGTTAAATATGTTTATTTATAAAATATTTGGGATTAGATCATTCATTTAAAAATTTGATGGAAATTCTAGTTTTACCCTTTATAGTGCACTGTAGTATTTCAAAAATAATTTTTTTAATATTTATTAATTGAACTTGAAATTTTGTAAATCTATATATTAATTAAGTTTCTACAACTTGGTTTCATGACATTGGAGCTAAATAGTGCATTAGGTTGGACTAAATGGACCATGAAGTTAAAGGTGGGCTGGACCTGCCAGATCAGATATTGGTTCTGTATTTGGGCCATAACGCCTTCATCCGAGCTTGGATTAAGCCCAAATATTTAGATGATATCTCTAACCCAATTTGAAACAAATTATTGTTCTGGAAGAACATCTGGTTCACACGTTTTGAAGGTAAAATGGACGGTAAAATTTATATTAAATTATTTTTATGAAACTCTCCATTCACACTTGAAACCACTTTGATCCTATCCTCCCCACCACTCTATAAATTGGTTTTTTCACTCTTTGGAAGGGTTGGTTGAGGCATTTGGAATTTTGTTCCAAAAGGGTATCTCTTTGGATCCCCTCACAATTCTATTAAGAAGTAAGGCATTGTGCAAAAATCTCTTCCAAAAAGGCTCTCCTCTCCCACCTCCACTTTGTATTTTATTGCTTTCATGATTGTATCTTGAATATTTATTCAATTAATATTATGTGTTTTTTACTTTTCATCTTATTATATTTCTCTTTGGGCTGTAATTCAGGAGTAGAGAATAGATTGGGTTTTACCCTTTCAATCCCTTGCTCATGAAAAATGTCTCCACGATGACCATACCACCCATGGAAGAGTAATTTTCTTAGTAATCGATCTATCTTCTACCCTCTTCATTTAATTATTTTGAATCATGGAGTTAATATAATAAAATTAATATGATATATTAATTGATTTTTTAAATTAGAAGAAACTAATAAAGAAATTGAAAAATTAACACAAAAACACGCGAGGTCGAGTATTGTGTGAATTGTGAGAGAACGATCTTAATATGTAAAACAAGACCACATGGGATAAATATGTAGAGTTCAAATATAATCCCTAAGATCAATTCATCCTCCTTTTATAGAATGGACATGTTCCTTAATTTACCACTGACCATAAGCTATATTTATAACATTAATCAAATCAGGGTGCCGTGATTCTATGTTTCAAAGCTAGCCTAGTGTTTAATTCACTTCATCTTTGTGGTAAAGTTAATTCCCATAGGGTTCGGGGGTTAGAAAATTAGGGGATCATAATTAAGTGGATATTAATTTAAATGATAATTATTAATAAGTAATTTAAGAGGTATAGTTAGATCAATTACATATTTTAAATATTTTCTAAAAAAACATCTTCTTATTGCGTCGAATTTCATTTCAAAATTAAAAACAAAAAAATGAAGTCTTCTTCTAGGAAAATTCTTCTAGTTTTATAAATGATAAACCCCCCCATATTTAAAGTAGTGTTTTTATTGTCTTTTAATTTATTTTTAGAATACCTTTAAGAAGATTTTTTAATTTACTTCGTCCTTTGAGAGATGACCTTGGTCGGCCACTCTACCGCACCTAATTTACCCAAAACCGAACATCATTTGAGAGCGCCCATGATGACGCATTTCAGTGCCTACTCACCTAGGAAGATCTCCACCAAAAGTGCTTTCTCTAGAACCTCAACCTACATCAGCATTCTAAGCGATATCATCGATGCTCTGATCTCCCATTAGAGACCCTTCTCAAATGTCTGAGCCCTGAAGAATGAGTCTTGTACCATATCGGTGGAGTAACGGGAGAGATCAGTGAACATCGCAGAGTACTGGGCCACAGTCATGCTGCCCTACTGTAAGTACAGCAGCTCCTGTATACTCAATGAGCGTAAATTCATTGGGATGAACTCTATCCTAAGAAGGCTCTCAAAGTTTTCCTAAATGAGGGTCACCACATCATGTAACTAGAGAATCAAGATCCACCATCTCCCTACCGCTTCCTGAAAAAGAATCTCTTCTAGGATTACCATAAGGTAAGCTAGTGTCCCATCCAGGTGGAAAACTATGACTGCAACCTCCAACCAATCCTCAGCCGCTTGTGGGTCCATATCATCTTGGAACCTCGGAGGCCTCTACCATTGGAACTCATGCAACACGCTCAGTCAGCGTGCACCCTCTACTGGTGGGGATGGTGTTAACGGCTGGCCAACAGGTAGTGGTGATGTTGGAACACCACCCGAAGGTGGTAACGCTGTAAGAGGGCCCTGCACCGAGGCCTCATCACTCGGTGGGCCATCATCGCATACTGTCTCGGGAATCCTAGATGGTTGTCTATGTAGTGGCATCCTGAAAGAGAACAAGTGTTCCATGGTCAATAAGTTATACCCAGTGATCTAACTCAAAGAGATCACAAGAAAAA
Organism: Viscum album; assembly: GCA_963277665.1. Taxonomy (NCBI): domain Eukaryota; kingdom Viridiplantae; phylum Streptophyta; class Magnoliopsida; order Santalales; family Viscaceae; genus Viscum; species Viscum album. The sequence continues at coordinate 615,082,455 of OY728134.1, forward strand.
CTTTTCAAAAAACACATGCAATCAGTGTTTCCATGCACTAAGTTGGAAATCAGATTTCATGGTCCTGGTGTATGGATACGTCAGCTGCCGCACCAACAATGGATTATCAAAATTGAAAACCACACTCATAACACTTAATCCTATTGCCACATAGAAAATATCAGTGTCCTAGTTCTTTGGTAGAACCGACTCCTCTGATACCACTTTGTCACGACCCATCCCTCGGGGCCCACGTCGTGACTAACCCAAGCCTGCCTTCCATAGGCTAGGGAATGACGACTAGCATTGAAAACGCGTTTCCCTATAATGGGAAGGAATTCACTTTTAACCTATACAGACACACAGTCTAAGAACACAACAAGAAGCAACCACAAAGTAAACTGCTATAGTAAAAGTGTGCTGAAAGTAAAGCGGCCAGAATGCAAGCCCAACTGAAAGTATGAGTACAACTAAAAATCACAAATACAACTAAAAATTACAAAATATCTCTTGTATTTTCCACCGATGATCCTACCTGAAGGGTAGGTACAACTCTCGAATAGTAGTCCCTACGTCACTTCATGCCAAATGGTCCACATCCGGGTACCGTCTAGTCTGGGATCCCTCAGCCTCGATCAATGCTGTTCATCATCTACACAAGACACAACAAGGTGTAGGCATAGCCCTTGCAAGGGTGAGTATAATGATACTCCGTAGGGTCCCTGAGACCCCCATAGGTATCCTAGAGTTCCATAAATAAAGATACCACAAAGCAAGACCCCAATCTCAAAGCACGAAGCAATAGACATGAACTCTACTTAGGTATATGCCCATACATATACCTAAGTTATCAAGAAATAATCATCTCATAACTGAGGAAATAATACCACAAAGGTAACACCACGAAGGTAGAAGTATCACACATGTAACACCACGAAGATAGAAGTACCACCCAGGTAACGCCATGAAGATAGAAGTGACTCAGCTCACAATCAGGTATAATTTAAGTACAAAAGCATATATGATTATTTGTAAGGCTAGATCATCTTATTCTGTTAAGTATCACTGCTTCTGACCCACACAGAATCAATAGATAACTAAACCCCACTGACACACATAAGATCTGACCCACACAAGATCGATAGGTAACTAACCCCCGCTGACCCACACAGGATCTGACCCACACATGATCTGTCTGCGCTGACCCAAACAAGATCGATGATCACTGACCCACATAGGATCGGACCCATACAGGATCAGTATGCACTGAAACACATAGGATCGTTGAGTTCTGACCCACACATGATCGATATATGCTGACCCACATAGGATCTATGTTCTTTCTTCACGTTACAGAAGCCACATGATTCCTCTCACCCGGTGCACTCGAGTTCTGTAGAATCTGAATCTTGATATATTGGTCGTTCCTCAACCACCATTAAGCTCAAAAAAGTAGTAACGCAAAGGACCACAATGTTTTAAGGGTTCCAACGCGACAAACGACTCATCAATCGGGCGACCGGTCTATGAGTTATAAGCGTTTTAGTTCTGAGGGCCCTGTTGGATTCGGCTTCGATCCAACCTGGCCATACTCCAACTGGCTCCAAAACTGAATTTTATTATACCAAAAGGACTGTCTTGATCCAAGGATCCCAAAAACACATATGGTTCATCAAACAGACATTCGGTTCTCAAGATATGGCCCTTTAAGTGTTTCTGGGTCTGATCCGACTCGGTCCGGGTCTGACCCGGCTAGGCTGGCCCATGGTGGGCTCGGCCTTCTGGACTACAGTCTGGCCCAACTCACAAGTAGGGCGGCCCAACCCACAAGGGGACGACCTACAAAGGGCAGCCCAGCCCGCGAGAGGGTGGCCCGCAAAGGGCGGCCCGGCCCACAAGGGCTCGCTCGCAAAGGGCGGCTTGGCCCGTCAGTCCAGCCCTCAAGGGGACGTGGCTTGCCAGGCGTGTGGCCCACTGGGTAGGTGGCCTAGCCCTTGGTGGAGTGCGGACCGCAACGGAGCGTGGTCCGCAAGTGGCACGACCTAGTGGGGTCCTCCCTAGCCGGCGGGGGGGGGGGGGGGGGTGTCCCTTGGTCTCCCGAACGGTCTGGAGGCTGTTCAGTTTTGTGAAATGGCAGTGCCACGTAGGCACCAACCAATTGCCGCAAAACCAACCAGAGGTATAGGTTCTACCTCTACTGCGACTTTGGCCATGACCCTCTGCTCGCCGGTGGCATGCTGGTCACGCCACCTCTCCGTTCACTGGTGGCATGCTGGTCGTGCCGCCTCCCCTTCTGCGGTCGGTCGATGTGTTAGCTGTATTCTCCGTTTGCTACGACTGATGAGACATGACCCCTTTCTCACCATTGACGCACGATGGCGTGCCGCACCACCTCTGCGGTCAGCCGGTGCCGACCACTGTGACGATCAACACGACTTCGTGCCACAACATCCTCTTACGGCTTGCATCGGTGTACCACCTCCTTCGTAGCTGGTTGGTACCACCGCACTGACAGTCTTTCACGGAGGGTGTAAGGGTAGAAAATTTGTGGAGTGTTTGGGCTAGGTTCGTTAGGACCGTTCCCTCCGCATTAACTCGTAATCAAGAGGGGAAATTAAATGGTTCAAGAAATTCAATTGAATTTAAACAAGAATCAAACCCCTACCTCGTAAACCCATTGGTGAACGCCCGCGCTTGAATGTGGATTGGTGATCTTCGTTTCTTCCACATGCTTCCAACAACACCGCTTGCATGTCATCCTTCAGTTCGGGGTTTCAGTGTCACTTATCACCACTCGCTGGAACCGGCTCCGTCCTCCAAGGGTTTGGCATCTCGGCACTCCTTCAGCACTTCGTTGTTTGGCGAAGCTGTGCCGACAACTCTCCCCATGCTCCATATAAATAGGAGAGGGGGAGGGTTTCTAACAGTGTTGGGAATTAATGGGGGCTCATTAATTAGGAAGCTTCCTAATTCTCTAATGATATTGTTACATAGGAATGAAAGGTTAATCCATTTAATGGCTTGACACATCGCTAGTCTCACACCCCGTTTTCCATTGGAGGATATGAAAGAAAATACAATAATAAAATTATTTTATTCGATTTCTCCTAAAAGTCACAAAACAAAACTTTTTCTCCAGACCTACTTTGGTTAAAGTAAAGTCTCCCTTAAGTGAGTCCCGGCGCTGCAGATTCAACAGTGCCCTCAGATTTTTAAGCCGAGCACTAGTTCAAAAGTTAGAAAATGACGCTCGTGCGTTTACTGAATGTACCTTAACAAAAGTTCAGAAATTAATTCTGGGCACACCGGGCCTCGGAATCACACTCTGTCAATATTCACAGACTCGTAATAATTCTATATAATTTAAAAAAAATACATGGTAAAATCCAGGTCTTTACAGGAGCACCATCTGATTCTCTGCTAGCACCACCTCCCAGTGTGCTACACTAGACACACCTGGGAGATCCCTGATCAAGGTGTTTCCACTATTGTGGTAGTAAATTTGCTTTATATCTTCCCACCTCAACATGTTGGGTTTTGGAATAATGTTCCATGTGACCTCAACCATCACAATCATGACACTACCCCTATCAAATCTGACCGAAGCCTCTACACAAAACCTACACCATAGATCCACATGCCTGAGTCCTACTGCAGGGTAGTATCCTGCACCGAGATCCTAATGACTAGAACATGCTAGCTACTATAGATGACTCATCCCTATTATCATGTTCACTGACTCCAGTTGCTCAACCTCTCTCCACTATGAATCTCTATATAATATGAGCCTAATCTAGTATTTCATCATAAGTATATATGCATAGTGAGACTACAATGAAACTGATGTCTCTATGGTGGCCTTTCTTAAACTTCTATTCTCAAAAGAAACCATCTCTCACCATGTTAATGGAGTAACACTTGTGGTCAATGAATCTTGCACAATACTCAACAATTTTTATATAACCATATTATAGCTTAAGAAGCTCTTGAATCTACATAGAGTACAAACAATAAGAGTAGTACTCATCATGAAACATCTACTCGAATTCTAACCATGAGAAAATCATCTCTTCATGGGTTTAAATCATCAGACTCCACCAGTGACCTGCTACTCTAGGTAAATTACTAGTTTCCAATACAACTATATGATCATTCAGGGTCTGAACCGGCCTTGTGACTTGTATAATTGACTCAAGAAAATACTCTTTTTCCAATGAAGATGGATCTCTAAAAAACCTCAACATTCTATGACGTTGGAATTTTGAATCATGATAAGAATTCATTCATCATTAGTTTTACTTACAGGTACAATATACTACTCAATAGGAGGATCACTACTCCCTACCCACATAGAGGAAACACCTCATGAGATATCCCATTAACTAAGGCTTCATCACTCAACAGATCATCATCATGATCCTGTATCATTAACCTAGTTGAGTTTCTTTATGGATTAATCTTGAATGAGATAAAGATGTACCATAGTTAGATGAGAATATGTATATATATATATATATATATGCGTGTGTGTGTGTGTGTGGAGATAAATACGAAAGGACTTTAAAAGGGCTCAATAATATATGATACATGCTCCAAATACTCCATGCAACCGATGTATCAACATGTCGAGTCAACTAGTAGGTAGTTGGATTCCTGGAGAATGGATATATCAGCCGCTACACCAACAATGGATTCTCTGAACTGAAACCCACACTTGAGACACTCTAACGCTATTTCCATAAGTTCCCATCCTATCCTTACCATGATTCTCACCCCATCATCGACCCGAGTACAAACTTCTCTAATAACACTATGTCATAACCTGACCCACATAGGCCCTCATGGAAGGTGAAAGGCCAAGGGTGACAATCTCGATCTCAACTATAATAGGCTAGGGGATAGAAGAAAGTACATAGAAGGCATAACAAAAATGGGAGACCTTTCCCAAAAGTACCTGTATTCATACACAAAGATATCTCCAAGAAAAAGTGTAAAGGAATAATAAAATATTGTAATATATAAACTATAACTATGAATGAAATAACCAATAGAAAATACATCAGAGCACAATAGTATAAACCAATAAAAGGAAAAAAATAAATGCCCAAAAAAAAAAATAAAATCCCAACCTGACATTAACTGGAATAAAGGAAAATAGAAGAGAGCTCAGATCATGATCTCCAAGTCTGACCACCATACATGGTTAGAGCACCCATGTATCAAAAAATATCCACCAATGTCTCTATTGATTTGTATATCATCAACACAAGACACTATATGTAAGAGAAAATCCCATGAGGGGGTGAGTATTTACATACCTAGCAGGATTCCCCAAAACCATAAAGCGAGTAATAGAGATATACAATCGACGTCAGATCAAACCATAACAAGAGGGAAAAAACTGAAGAAATATGATCATAAAGAATTCTAAATGAGAGAGAAATAGGATCTTCATCTCCACAACCCAACCAAGGATGTTGAATCTTCCTGTTGTTCCAAAGTTCCATCCCTAATTCCTAGTATCTCACATGTCTATTTGATAGAGCTATGTGGAGGACCCAAACCTCACCACTGTGTTTCATAGTAAAGGGGGGAACAATCTTCAATAGAGAACCCAAAACCGATTATGATAGGGGTTCCACTCAGTAGATAAAGGACTCATTCCCCAATGTGAAATGGGGTATACAACTTGATATATAGAGGACCTACTCCATAGTGAAATAAGGGGTTCCACATGGTAGATAGAGTACTCATTCCTTGGTGTGATAGGGGTGTCACTCGATAGATAGAGGACCCACAACCTATTGTGATAGGGGGAGTCTCTCATCCTAGGTAAATATTATGGGGGCTCGTGCCTTGATGTGATGGGGGGGGGAGGTTCCAACACTGAAATTTCTCTAATGGTCCTGATTGATCACTGCCACTAGTTAAGCATTTCCTGAATAATCATCAGGCACATCACACCTTGAATCATATCTAAAAATCAACTATGATGGACATCATCATGTTCTTTGAAAAATACTGATCGTGATAGGATACTCATGGACCAAAATCCGAGTCCTGGAGGAGGATACACTGAAGGTATAAGTTAATCGGATAATTACAATACATGTATGTGGGGTCAAATGGAATATGATTTCACCTTATCACCTGGCCATGTTCTCCCCTAGACATGTATTGGGAATAAATTTCATGTCACTACCCATCCCCGGGGCCCATTTGACTTACAACTTGTACCTTTGATTATTGGTCATTTAGTGGCATGGATGTTTTCCTTTCCAACTATTTGGGACATGGTTGTATATGTGTGTGTGCATACAGGTACACAAGAAAATGCCTCCCACTCGTGGGATAATGCCTTCAGTTCTAGTTATTAGCTCTTGTACTCTGGGAGGTGGGATTGTGGTAATGTGATAACTGGTCACCGCTAACATCACAAACATCTTTCCTTAACATGTTCTTCAGGTCCCGACTTTCCAGGTACCACCAGTTTCCCCGCATACACGTTGCCCCCACCCTAGGGCCCACCCACGTGCCCGAAACGGGTCATATGACTAATGAAAGTCTGCACATGCCAACAAATGTTCTTTCCAGTGTGCTTTTTCCTCACTCACACACACCCTAGGAAACTTCCTAGAAGGTCAGCCATCCTGATCACTACTCCAAGACAACCACCCTTAACTGTGGATTTCTAATCAGGTAGGCTCTTGAAAAGGAAGGTGAACCTTGTTGACATGAGTCATATCATTTACAAATTTAACCCTTTATCATTCTGAGGTGTTACATTTCATACAACATAGCGTGTATTGGAAGTACACATCATATCTCAGCCACCCAAGGTGTAATTATTCCCACTTTTAATACATTAACATTACATAACATAACATTTATAGAATACTTAAAAACATTATACAAATAGATGCCCAAACACCGTACTAGTCTATTGCCTTTGGAAACATGGAAACATAAACACTAATATATAAATGAGCTACATCATCTCCCACTAGGTTCTTCTTGACTAGAACCCTTCTTATACACATCACACATAATACATATCTTCATAACATGGGGGAAGGAAACATAAAAAGGTGTGAGATCAGATGCTCAATAAGGGTAAACAAGGGAGATACATAAGAATAATCATGAGCATAAGGTTATGAGAACATCATCTTGAAAATTTAAGATCATACCCAACATATCAAATATCATAAACATGAATCATGGAATAAAAATTGGAAGTTCATAAGACATTAATAATAATGAAATAAATAACATAATCCACAAAATCATAATATAGGAATAAAACATATAATTTTGGAAGAAACATAAGCATATAATATGATTTTTTTAGTATCTAAGTAATCCATTCCAAGACCATCTTAGTAGTATGGTTCACTCCCCATACCATCTTGGTTGTAACAGTTCACTCCCATGGCCATCATAGTATCATGATTTCACTCCTCATGCCATCTTGGTAGTTATGGTTCACTCTCAGAGCCATCTTAGTTGTCACAGTTCATTCCCAAGACCATCTTATTCTATCTCATAAGATATAAATATTTACCTAATGAATTAGAGGGAGATATAGGTCCCAAAAATCTCATAGTGAAATCATACATTCATATACAACAAGATCATAAATAATCATATCATAAACCATGAAATGAAATGGTTATTATAAATATGTAATCATATCATAACATATGAAAAAAGAAAGGTTTCATAATCATTTTATCATAAACATAACCTACAAAAATAAGCGGTTTTTAAAATCATTTAACCTATAAAATAGAAACATATTTTATAAACATATAACCCATGAATGAGAAATAGGTTTCATAAGCATCATTCCATAAAATCATAAACCATTCACGAAATAATATAAATGGAACTTTGGGATTATTTCCTAGAAGGGAATGAGTAACATCAAGTAATGTCATCTTAGATGGAAAATAACTTGTTAGGATATTTTGAAAACATTTCTTGAGGAAAATATCCTTTATTCTTTAAAAAATTCTCTTTAAAACATAAAACTTTTTGAAATACATTTCCTTTGAAAATACTTTGAAAACATAAAAATAATTATTGAACTTTTTTAAAACTATTTCACTTGAAAACTTATAAAACAATATTGAAAACATTTTGAAATCCATTTTCCTTGAAAACTTATAAATTAATCATGAAAAAATCTTTAAAATCATTTTCCTTGAAAACTTATAAAAGAATCTTCAAAACATTTTTAAAACGTTTTTCTTTGAAAATAGATTTGAAAACATATAAATAAAGATTTGAAAACAATAAAACATTTTTAAAATATTTTTTCCTTTGAAAATTATCTTCAAGGATCATTTGAAAATATTTTTGAAAACTTTTTTGAAAACAAGTTTTTTGTAATAAAATAGATTTTCAACTGAAGAGAGAAATACATTCATATTTTCTTAAAAACATTTTATTAATTATACTAAGTACCAAAGAGTGGAAAAATGGTACTAATACATGGATATATCATGAATAAATATATGAGAGGTAAAATCATTAGTTTTCTTGAGATATGGATCATAATATTTCATCAAAGAAGCATAATCATTAACAATCTCGAAAACCGATGAGATCGTTTCAATAAAATTTTATCACTTGGTAACTTGGGATCATACTCTCAATATAAGAAAAGGAAATTAACTTAATCTTAAAATATAATTAAAATAATGATATTAATAATATAACATGTAAACTAGAAGTTTATACACCTATAAAAAGAATTTAGGTGCATAAAAAACTTGAGTCTCATAGAAGGAAGATTGAGGCAAAACTATTTTACCGATTTGGTAGTTTTTGAAACTTAAACCCCATGAAAGAAAGATAATAAAATGGATATGTAAATACCCATAAATTTAGTAATAATATTAATATAATACATTCATAGTTATTATATAAACCACATGAAAGGAAAGAGTGGTGAACATGGCATGTATCTCACAGAAATAAAAAGTGAGATGAAATCCCCTTACCTTGTGTCTTGAATCTCATCATACTCGTTAAAAACACCTGTATAATAAATAAAAAATTATAATATATATTTTAAATAAACATATTATTATATTTAATACCATATATGGTCTTATTATGACCTTATATTACCCTCTTGTTAACAATCCTATGTTAAGGTTTAACTTCAGGCAATACCCGCTTTGTTCTTCACATGTGTCTTAATTTGGTATATATTTGGTCCTTATACTTATATAATGATTTAAAGAAAGTAAAAAATGATATAAATATCATGTATATACATTATATCTTTATTATAAAAATCTATATAATATATAATTATGCAATGTAATACACTGTTCATGGAGATCATAAGTCGTACATATGCATCAATGTTGTTTCCATTTTTATTGTCATATTGAAAGAAAGAAGGTAAATGAAATATGTGTATATATATATACTTATATATATAATTATTTTAGTATAATTATTATACAATATATATCATATAAGTTCACTAAAACCATCCTTAATAAATTCTATGAAGTGTGTGAATGAATCACATCGCTTTGAGGAGGCGGTAGTCAACACTTCCTCAAGAAAAATTATTGTATTTACACCAAATAGAAAGTATAAAGATATGTGTTGTAAAATAATTAAATAAGACTAAATAAATAATAAATATAACATATAACATATATAAATATATTTTCCATCATTATTTCCACCATGAGAGGCAGTAAAGGAAAAATTAACAGCCATCGTTTCGTGAGGCGATAGTTCGCCGTACACGTAAATAATATGTTCGTTACCCATTACATAAAAGTGTGTGTAAGTGTAGGATTAAACCATAGTATAAAAAATCCTAGTATATTTAATATTCTATTGTTTTTATTAAATCATGGAATAAGGAGAGTGTAGAGGGTTGGGAAAGAAAATTAATGAAAGTAGCTTGAGAGAAGATGTCACCTCTTAATCGGGTAACTCCTTTTGGTTTATGCCAAAAGAATCCCTTGGATTGATTTATTACCAAAGGTAGGATCCAATTAGTAATTTGGGGATTTTTTATGTTTATTTTACAGATCTTGGCCTAAACTATGTGATTTTATAGGTGTGATGAAGAGGGAGTGTTGGTGGCCTTTTATAATGGAAGAGGAGTGACACTCTTGTAATATTTTAGTAAAGGGAAACTCCACCCACGTTTTTTGCTGCATGTGGATAAAATAATGATAAAAAGTAGATAAAAGGGAGGATATGGTCAAAATATTGCCATATAATGGATTTTGGACAATTTTATAGGTTGTTTTGGTACTTAAGGTTATGGTATAGTACCTTATTAAGCTTAATTTAACATTAATCATTGTAATTAATTTTAATCACTTTCACTAATATTTTTGGTCAAAAACTAAGTTGAAATTATTAGTAATTATAAATTATGATTACTAAAACTATTTAATCCATTTTTCTAAATTATAATCACATAATTGGTATAAATTAATTTAAAATTAATCATACAGCTGGGTCGAAAATGTAGATTTTTAAAGTAAAAACATTCAAAAGTTTGCTATGTTTTTATACCCAAATTTCAAATTGAAATTTATCTAAATGACCTAAATTGTATTAATTGATAAAAGTATTATCTAATTAAACTTCAAAACCAATTTAAAATAAAATTTAAGCTCATAACTAAATTATATGAAAAAACAATTATGAATTAAACTTCAGTATATTTACTATTTATTAAAAAATAAAACCTTATAGAAAAAACCAAAAATTTATCATAACCTCATTTTTATGTTTTTATTTAAAATAAAAAATTTTATTTTTACATATTAAATCTATAAAAGTTACCAAATTTGGATTGAATAAGGATTCTCTATTAAAAGGTGGAAAAATTACAATTAAAAAAAACATAGTTTTTTAAGCATAAAATTGGGTTTGTTCTTATATTTTGTCTATAAAACCTATTGGACGAATATAAAAAATATTTTATTTAACATATAACATATATATTACATTAATATCACTCGCTAATTATAATTAATTTATTTTATTAGGTTAAATATCCCTGTGACCATGATAATATTTTCCTCTATATGCAATCAGTTTTCATATTAATTTATTATTTATTGGTAACCTATGAATTAATCTCATATCTGTGTAAAAAATATATTTTCATAAATTATTTAATAATATTCATAACTGTTAATTTAACAGCTAGGTTATATCTTATTATATTATGTAATAACATTTTAATGATATACTTTTGTTCGGTAAAACTTGGTCTTGTATGTTATGCAAGCCATCGAGGTTAGCACAAGCTAACCTCGGTGTTATATATAGACAATGATAAAATTTATGTTTCATATTATGCATGACTAACTTGATGTTACTTATAATATAATCCAAACATCGTGCTTTAATATAAAATAAACTGTCAACAGTGTTTCATGAAATGAAAAATATCAAAAAGGTTAAATTAATTCACGAAATAATAATTCAAAAAATATTTGTGTGTTACATTATACCCCATTATAATTAATTTCACACTATAAATTCATCTAGGTTATCAATGGTTTAATAATTGAAGGTTTCAATCACAGAAACCCACATCATAAAAATGGATACTAAAACTTCTTTTAAAAAGGGAAAGTTAGAACCATAACGGTTACCCAAAGTATCATATAACTAGGTTTCCACATAGAAGAACATAGGTTGGGAGTGAATATTGGACATAGAGTAAAAGTGTGAATATTTATTGGGAGTTATTAAGGTCCTAAATAAAAAATAAGTGAATGATCAATGAAAAGTTTAGAGCCTCAAAATCATAAATCTTTGATGATTTAAAAGGCCATCGGTTCAATAAAATTAAGGTACTAGGACAATACATTTTCTTTTGATCTATATCATAACATTGAGTAAAGCTTTTATTGACCAAGAATATAAGGAAATATAATTAATTTATATATTTCTATAAACCAAATTTCATTATTTATTTGTTATTTTATCTATTTATAATTCATCCATTACTTTAGGAAATAGATGTCCATAAATTAAAATTGATGCCTGAAGTGTTAAAATACATTTTTAATAGATCTTAAGTATCATAAAAGAATCAAAAATTTTAACTATTTTTCTCTAACTATTCTTCAAAATAAATATAGTTAATACATTAATATGTAAACATAAAAAAGTAACTCTACTTGTTGATCATTAATAATTATTCAAAAATAATAATTACAAATTAACCTAGACATCACATAGGCCAATGGTAGGTATGAAACCCTTATCGTCCTTCAATCATGGGTTCAAGATCCATAGGCTTGCTGTATTTGATTGGTTTTCACGCAATATATGTGATGTCCTTTTTCTAAAACCACACTAATATAATTTTCAAAATAAATATTATGGAAATACTTAAAATAAGGTTAATCACTAAATATCCTTTTAACCAAAGTTTTCAATACAATCTCAATGCATAATTACTTCCTTGAAGTTTAAATTTAACTTTTCATGAATGGTTAACCTTACAACCCTTATGAAAGATGAAAATCGAAAACTTTGGAAGGAAAACTATGAAATCAGCATAATATTGATTCCCCCGTATATCACAAAGTATATATTGGTTTTCACATTCAAAAATGTCAATGCCCTCATCATATATTCTCGTGAAACATGGTAATAACCTAAATTTCCATAAATAATTCTAGAAAATATGGATGATTCCTTATTCCAAAGGTTACTGGATATATTCCACAAATCCAATATGTTCTAAACTTCATCCATGATAGCATAAACTACTTGTCATCAAGTCCTTAATTAGTTCCAAGGTAATCAGTACCATCCAATTTACTTATACCCAACATATCTTTATCCATAAAACATTATAATAACATAAAAAACTTATTAGGGGATATATTTCCCTTAATCATGTGTTTTCCAGGGATATCACCTTTACATTAAATCACTTTTATATTACATCATATCCATTCAATGTATTCTTGTAGATAATTAGTGAAAAATAACATAAATTGAAAAATCCTTACATATTTCTCCTTTCATAATTCTTGAATCCAAATACATAAAAACTTTGATTACTTCATCCTTAAGACATTAACAAGGATACATCACCCTATTACATAATACATATTTCCTTTCACATTTAATTTTATAGTGTCTTCATCATTAGTAAATAACCATTACTCACACCACCTTGTTGATTATCTTCAGGAGATATCCTATTGGGAAATTGACTTACCTAATTACCATTTATTCTACACTTAAAACACTTAATCATCGATGGTGTATTAGGGAGGCCAATATTATCATCCATTTAATTAATCAAAATCTTTATTTTTCCCTTGTAGTCACTTGCTTTGTGTCCTTATTTTCCACAATCAAAACATATTCTTGTTCCTATAAGACATTCACTTAGTTTATTGTTTACACATTCTTAACACAAAGGAAACCAAATCTTATTTCCTTCATGGTCTCCATTACCCGAAATCTCATAAAACTCCTTATTTCACTTACTTGGGGTGTCACGAACCAGGCCGGGTCGCCATCCGACCCGGTGCCTGACCCGGTCCGCGGCAAGGCCCGAAGGGCGTTCCCGATCCCCACGGGCTGGCATAAGTGCCTGGGTATCAGGTTTAACAAGTGGGAACGGTTTTACCCGAAACACAAGATAGAAAAAAAAACACCAACCAGATAAAAAAAACTGAAACTGGAAACAGACTACAAAACACACTTCTGAACTATAAACAGGTATATGTCTACAATTCAGCTAAAACCCAAAATGAACAACAATAGAAATAGAGAACTAAGTTCCAAACCAACCTCATGTGACACAAGAAGTTGCATCCCCAAGCTACCAACACCAACCTGCACATGAGGACCAATAGCAACCAGAGCCACCATCGCTGAGCACAAAGTCACAACCTGGAATACACAAGAAACAAAGTCTACATACACCCAAAGGTGTATGTAGGGTGTGAGCCAAAAGCCCAATAGGACGTCACCCATTAAAAAGGTTCCATGCCACAACATCAAAAATACAATTTAATGTGTTTATTCAAAATTATACTTTCAAGATGGTTTTAAAGAAAACTTTTACAAGACAAATGCTAAAGGAAAACACTAAAAGGAATGCATTTCACAAATATGATTTTTGAAAGGAAGGGAAAAGTTTAATATGGGCACACACACACACACACACACTCTCACGCATACACACACTCACACACCCATACACACACACACGCTAACCCGCATGGTCCTCCATATGCCGATGGAAGGCACCATGCCACAGATGGTAGAGCACTATAGGTAAAACCCCTAAGGATCATCTAGCTCGAGTGGGACCCTAGAAACCTCGTGTCTCGGTGAAACGTGGCTTAGAAGGCCACGACCCTCAGAAAACGTGGCTTAGAAGGCCACGACCCTCAGAACATGTGGCTTAGAAGGCCACGACCCTCAGATATCATATGTTTAGTTAGTGTTGCAATCGTCAATCCAGCTGAGTGAAATAGGGACGATACCCATCCGGTTCACTAGCACACTAGTTCTAGTCTGCCCACCTAGATACCCAGGGTTTCCCTTGTGCTCAATCAAGTTTCACATTCACATAATTCACCACTTTCAAATTTCACAAACCAAGCTTGACATTACACAAAAAGTCACCAATTTCATACCAAAACACTATTTCAAAGACACGCACACAAAGGACATGTCTCATTTTATAAAAATACACCACTTTAAAAATGAATGCATATTCAACTCCTTCAGAATACCATTTTCACATCATAAAAATGTACCAAAGAACCAATTGAACTATTAATGAAATTGTTTCAAGAAAATCCAATAAGCCTTTACACCAAAGACCACTTGGTTCTATATAGAGGCGTCACTTTAATACTTGATACATGAGGTAACCATATCAAAACTTGTTTTCCATTATAAAAAAAATTCATTTTTAATTTCACAAGTGCAGAACGAGGCAAACACACCAAAAGTGATTCACATACTTTGAAAATGTCTATTTAAATAAACAAACACCTAAAGCGACTTAAAAACACCTCTCACACTATCAAACAACCTTCAGAACCTTTCAACATTGTTTGGAATCCCAAATACCACTCAAATGAACAATCGCTTAGTTTATAAAACATATCACATGTATACCATAAAACCTCACATCAAAACACACAAATCTTTCCATGAAAAGAACATTTTAAAAATCAATTAAACACTCAACTTTTCTAAAACCTCATTTACTCCATTTGCACAATTAATTAGACACTTTAAAAATTTACCACAACAAGGTCGAAATAAATAAATAAACAAAAACATAACCATTTCTAAAAAAGAGTGCAATTTTTACCACGCACGCATGTCAAACAATTTTTAAACCGCATTCCATGCAACTTATAAAACACACCCATTCATTTATACAACAACACATATAAAACACAAAAGCATACCATTTCGGAAATCCAATTTTTATCAAACGAGCATGGAAAAGCATTATAAAAAAAGACAGCACCATGCAATTAAATCATAGAACTTATCAAGTTTAACTAAACAAACAAATTAAGTTATCTAGATGATGCAAAGGCATGGAACCACCTACCTGTGTGTAGTGACTTCAGAAAAAAAGTACGCGACTCCAAATACACACCAAAAGCACCACAACGAACTCAGAAAAAGAACCTAAAGAACAAAATATCGACAGAAGAATTAAAATCAAACCAAATTTAGCACAAATTGGACCCCAAACAACATGAGACTCTCACCGGAAACTCAACAACTCAAATGCGAACCCTAAACAATAGATCGAACCAACAATAATCAATATCAAACCATAAAACAAACATCATACCTGCTGGAAGATGAACATATAATAAAAATGAAATAAAACTCACCTAATAGGAGGGGTTCGGCAGGGGTTCGGCTGGGCAAGGAGGAGGACAGCAGGGGGGATGTAGAGGAGGTCGGCCGAGCGGGGAGGAAGTAGAAAAAAAAACGCGCAGCAGGGGAGGGAGCAGGGCGAAGGAGAGGAAGTGTGTCGTAAGGTGGTCACCGGGTGGTTCGACCGAGAGGAAATTGACACGAGGGAGGGCAGTGCGGCGGTACCGAATCAGAAGGGAAGAGGTGTTGCGCATGAGGGCTATGAGTGTGGGTGAGGAGGTCGGCAGGGCTGTGGTGCACCGATTTGAAGGGAGGGAGATGGAGGGATATCACAACCGGGAGATGTGGGGTGCTGACCGGAGGAAGTATGGGGTGCCGGAGGCGGGGCGAGCAGGAGAGGGCCATGGCAAGGAGCCGATGGCGGGGCGAGCCGGCCGGCGATGGGGCGAGCGGGAGAGGGCCATGGCAAGGAGCCGATGGCGGGGCGAGCCGGCCGGCGATGGGGCGAGCGGGAGAGGGCCGTGACGGGGTTAGGGTTAGAGGGGAAGGGGGGGGGGGTGAGCCGCGACGAGGAGGGGGGGTAGCAGGGGAATCGCGGCGCATAGGAAGAGAGAAACAAAAAAAACGGAGGGAGAGAGGAAAAAAAGAGAAGAAAAAGAAAAGGAAAAAAAAGAAAATAAAGAAAATAAATAAATAATTAATTAATTAAAATAAAATAAAATTAAAACAAAATAAAATATAATATAATGAAAAGGAAGTAAAACATAAATTCAGCATTAATAATAATAATAATAATAATAATAATAATAATAATAATAATAATAATCTCAAATGACATTATTACAATTATTATTATTAAAACAATTTTTAATTCGTTTTTATTTCATTAATTAAACATCGGCACGACGTGCGGTGAATCGGGCGGGGCCGCGCGGCGACCCAAGCGAGGCCGTGCAGCTTCGACCGCGTTGCGCTAGACGCAAACACGACCAAAACACAAGGGACTCGAAATCCTGAGTCATGTTTTGACCCGAACTACTTGACGCAAAGAAAGAAAGAAAAAAATTAATAAAATAAATAAATTAGAAATGATGGGTGTGACAATTCTCCCCACCATAAAGCTTTCCGTCCCCGGAAAGCCACAACTAAGGCTGAGACCAAAAGTAAGAAATGACATCCCCTTAAGGTTTAAATAGGATCACTATGAAAATGAGCGAAAGGAGGAAAACATATCGTGCTCAGAGGAGGTGACTAAAAAGATAGCCTCAAGAAACTCGTAAAAGACCTTCTAATATGCATCGCCCGCCCCAAAGAGGTGAAACAACTCCAGTTGATTAATCAAGGAAAGGAACTCTCGCACTCATGAGAACCAACTTCACAACACGAAACATAACGAACACCATTGAATGAAGACCACGCCGTTTGACTGGACATAACAAACAAGACCAAACACGTCCAAGGAGCACTCTTATCACCTATCGCCAACTCGTCTTTAGAAACAGAACCAAAAGGTCAACATGGGGAAGCCCGAAGGGCTCGCTACCATTAAGAACTCATTGAAGCTTGAGATGAGATTGGAAAACCAACACGGGGACGTTCAAGCGGACTCCCCGACATTAAAGAAAATTCCAGCACTGATTCATTCTAGAGACATTTGTGCGAGACCCAATGTGGGTCTCCCCACCATTTAGAACCAACCAGCGCCCAAGATGAGACTAGAAAACCAATATGGGGAGATCTGGGTGGACTCCCCACCATTAAGGAAAGGCCATCACCAATTTATTTCATAGACCTTTGTGCGAGAGTCATCGTGGGTCTCGCCGCCACTAGAACTAACAGAGGATATAGAACATTGAAAAATCCTCGATGCTGACCAAACACCCCACCACAAGGGGCGGGGAGGGAGGGGCCCCGACCACTGGGGCGTCAACAGCATGACCCAAGACAAACCGACATCTCCCCATCCCTGGATGATCCCCATTCAACTTTGATACTGACTTAACCAACATACCCCATAAAGACCCCTAAAGCGACTACATCCAGTGGGACACAACCCCCAAGACTTTAAGGCGACGCGACGAACACGCCTCCATATAGTCACGAAAACCTTACACAGCCAGATGGTTCATTTGGAATGGAACAACCATAGAAACAATATAAACTGTCTCTACTTTCCACACCGATGACAGAAATAAGGTTGTGTCCCGTATACTCTCGGGGTTCCTGACCACGCGCCAGCTTCACTCTGAGGCCTATGGCTGGAGCCCTGATGTTTGAAGCATCTTCTGCCTCGTAGTCAGGCATGGAAAACTCCCGAACGAAGCTTCTCCTTTTTGGTGTCACATGCAATCATATTGCACCCGAGGCAACACCATCAAACATAACACATTACAGCATCTGACTGATCATACGCGGAATATTCACCAACACCAGAGTTGAAATGGTGCATGTGCATCACCCTTTATCATACTGAATGAGAATACGACACCGCCAATCGTCACCCGAACATGACCATTGCCGTTGAGAGGAACATTATATGGAGAGGGACTTCAAACTGAGTCTTAAACAACACGTGACTCCTGCAATTGATCGTAGCATCCCCATGTGACTAGGTCTTCCACACTAGTGGTCTAACACAGACCCTTTCTTAAATGAAACCAATAAAGGACCAAAGGTTATTTAGAACAGTGGCCCACACCGACCACTCTAGGCTGCTTCCACATTTCCCCCACTGGAATCACCTTTTACCATTTCCAAACAGAACTTTCAAATTAATAAGGTCAAACTTCATCCTTGATAATCAAAGAGAACTTACATAGCAAGACGTCACCGAACATGACTCTTTCAACCGATGAAAATACCACATATCCCTTCAAGACACTGGTCAACACCGAAAATTCTGAACCGCCTCCAACTTTCCTCGCTGGAATTTCGTTCACCACTTCCAGGGGGACCTTTAGACACAACGATGTCAACTTCATACCCGACAAGTCAGAAAACTCAAAAGACCAAAACTCCCTTCAGCTCCCCTCACATATGTCATCCCGCTGCGAGAGGATCTACTTAGTTGTAAGAAGGAGAGGTGGGTTCAATCCTAGAATTCAAAAGGAGAGTCCTTAAATCAATTGGAGTGCTGGCCAACGGGGAATTCCCCGTAGTTGTACTTCAATCACATGTCAGCGCTTTATAGGGGGGGCGTACACTAGTCAAGAAAGAAAACGATGGACCCAACCAAACTGGTCCAACGGTCAAGACATACCACAAGAAAACACCAACCGTGTAGGGGAAACCACTGCAAGTGCTCCCCGATGTACTCTTCAAAGGAATTTACTAACCACACGCTTACATACCAACTTACAAATAAGAACTCAAACTCGGGACATAAAACATTCTGAAATAATACTCAGTTCAAAACGCCACACATCCAACATCTCAAAAACAAAAGGACACGCCACACAAACACCGTTTACTAAAACACCAAACATTTTCTTTAACAAGACATTTTAAAAATAAGCAAAGCCAGTAGATTGCACAAACACCAATGGCGTCCCGTGAGCTTCGCACATGCATGTTCCCGTGCCGCACTGGCACCCACCTCAAATTCATCTAGGCACTCATCCGCTCGTGCCATTAACCCTTTCTCTTTCCATATACACTTATGCATGTGGTTGCCCACGAGAACACCAAGTACCAAAACCAAACCTTTCCATTTTTCCAGAACCAAAACATCCAACCCAAATTTTTCAAACCTTCCACATCATTTCATTTTAAATGTGATTCATTTGAAAACATTTTCTAAGACCAAAACATTTTAACTTAAAAACCAACTTTCCACAAATCCAAAACAATGAGACGAGAAACGACGCAAGAGAAAACTAGTGTCAGCGGGTGATTGAAGCATATGGTTGGCGGCCATACGCCAATCATGCCACTGGCCACGGAGAGTATTTTAGGACAGTGTCCCCGGCTCCACAAGGTTTTCCAGACCCTGCGAGCTCACTAAGACCACCGGCCCCACTCTCTTTTCATTTCCCTTAAGCAAGATTAACCACACGGAACAATGACTCGGACAAAACCCAACTTACTTTGGTAACTCGAGTCCCGCCACGAGGTGTGCTGGCCAGGCACATTGCTCGTAGCTAGAATGTTGAGTTCCAACAACCTTAAACTTGGTCGACTCTGACTCCATCTCAAAAGCAAACGACCCAAGAGAGCAAACCTTGCCCTTTGATACCATTTTGTCACGAACCAGGCCGGGTCGCCATCCGACCCGGTGCCCGACCCGGTCCGCGGCAAGGCCCGAAGGGCGTTCCCGATCCCCATGGGCTGGCACAAGTGCCCGGGTATCAGGTTTAACAAGTGGGAACGGTTTTACCTGAAACACAAGATAGAAAAAAAAACACCAACCAGATAAAAAAACTGAAACTGGAAACAGACTACAAAACACACTTCTGAACTATAAACAGGTTTAGGTCTACAATTCAGCTAAAACCCAAAATGAACAACAATAGAAATAGAGAACTAAGTTCCAAACCAACCTCATGTGACACAAGAAGTTGCATCCCCAAGCTACCAACACCAACCTGCACATGAGGACCAACAGCAACCAGAGCCACCATCGCTGAGCACAAAGTCACAACCTGGAATACACAAGAAACAAAGTCTACATACACCCAAAGGTGTATGTAGGGTGTGAGCCAAAAGCCCAATAGGACGTCACCCATTAAAAAGGTTCCATGCCACAACATCAAAAAGACAATTTAATGTGTTTATTCAAAATTATACTTTCAAGATGGTTTTAAAGAAAACTTTTACAAGCCAAATGCTAAAGGAAAACACTAAAAGGAATGCATTTCACAAATATGATTTTTGAAAGGAAGGTAAAAGTTTAATATGGGCACACACACACACACACACACTCTCATGCACACACACACTCACACACCCATACACACACACGCTAACCCGCATGGTCCTCCATATGCCGATGGAAGGCACCATGCCACAGATGGTAGAGCACTATAGGTAAAACCCCTAAGGATCATCTAGCTCGAGTGGGACCCTAGAAACCTCGTGTCTCGGTGAAACGTGGCTTAGAAGGCCACGACCCTCAGAAAACATGGCTTAGAAGGCCACGACCCTCAGAACACGTGGCTTAGAAGGCCACGACCCTCAGATATCATATGTTTAGTTAGTGTTGCAATCGTCAATCCAGCTGAGTGAAATAGGGACGATACCCATCCGGTTCACTAGCACACTAGTTCTAGTCTGCCCACCTAGATACCCAGGGTTTCCCTTGTGCTCAATCAAGATTCACATTCACATAATTCACCACTTTCACATTTCACAAACCAAGCTTGACATTACACAAAAAGTCGCCACTTTCATACCAAAACACTATTTCAAAGACACGCACACAAAGGACATGTCTCATTTTATAAAAATACACCACTTTAAAAATGAATGCATATTCAACTCCTTCAGAATACCATTTTCACATCATAAAAATGTACCAAAGAACCAATTGAACTATTAATGAAATTGTTTCAAGAAAACCCAAGAAGACTTTACACCAAAGACCACTTGGTTCTATATAGAGGCGTCACTTTAATACTTGATACATGAGGTAACCATATCAAAACTTGTTTTCCATTATAAAAAAAATTCATTTTTAATTTCACAAGTGCAGAACGAGGCAAACACACCAAAAGTGATTCACATACTTTGAAAATGTCTATTTAAATAAACAAACACCTAAAGCGACTTAAAAACACATCTCACACTATCAAACAACCTTCAGAACCTTTCAACATTGTTTGGAATCCCAAATACCACTCAAATGAACAATCTCTTAGTTTATAAAACATATCACATGTATACCATAAAACCTCACATCAAAACACACAAATCTTTCCATGAAAAGAACATTTTAAAAATAAATTAAACACTCAACTTTTCTAAAACCTCATTTACTCCATTTGCACAATTAATTAGACACTTTAAAAATTTACCACAACAAGGTCGAAATAAATAAATAAACAAAAACATAACCATTTCTAAAAAAGAGTGCAATTTTTACCACGCACGCATGTCAAACAATTTTTAAACCGCATTCCATGCAACTTATAAAACACACCCATTCATTTATACAACAACACATATAAAACACAAAAGCATACCATTTCGGAAATCCAATTTTTATCAAACGAGCATGGCAAAGCATTATAAACAAAGACAGCACCATGCAATTAAATCATAGAACTTATCAAGTTTAACTAAACAAACAAATTAAGTTATCTAGATGATGCAAAGGCATGGAACCACCTACCTGTGTGTAGTGACTTTAGAAAAAAAGTACGCGACTCCAAATGCACACCAAAAGCACCACAATGAACTCAGAAAAAGAACCTAAAGAACAAAATATCGACAGAAGAATTAAAATCAGACCAAATTTAGCACAAATTGGACCCCAAACAACATGAGACTCTCACCGGAAACTCAACAACTCAAATGCGAACCCTAAACAATAGATCGAACCAACAATAATCAATATCAAACCATAAAACAAACATCATACCTACTGGAAGATGAACATATAATAAAAATGAAATAAAACTCACCTAATAGGAGGGGTTCGGCAGGGGTTCGGCTGGGCAAGGAGGAGGACAGCAGGGGGGATGCAGAGGAGGTCGGCCGAGCGGGGAGGAAGTAGAAAAAAAAAACGCGCAGCAGGGGAGGGAGCAGGGCGAAGGAGAGGAAGTGTGTCGTAAGGTGGTCACCGGGTGGTTCGACCGAGAGGAAATTGACACGAGGGAGGGCAGTGCGGCGGTACCGAATCAGAATGGAAGAGGTGTTGCGCATGAGGGCTATGAGTGTGAGTTAGGAGGTCGGAAGGGCTGTGGTGCACCGATTTGAAGGGAGGGAGATGGAGGGATATCACAACCGGGAGATGTGGGGTGCTGACCGGAGGAAGTATGGGGTGCCGGAGGTGGGGCGAGCAGGAGAGGGCCATGGCAAGGAGCCGATGGCGGGGCGAGCCGGCCGGCGATGGGGCGAGCGGGAGAGGGCCATGGCAAGGAGCCGATGGCGGGGCGAGCCGGCCGGCGATGGGGCGAGCGGGAGAGGGCCGTGATGGGGTTAGGGTTAGAGGGGAAGGGGGGGTGAGCCGCGACGAGGAGGGGGGGTAGCAGGGGAATCACGGCGCATAGGAAGAGAGAAACAAAAAAAAACGGAGGGAGAGAGGAAAAAAAAGAGAAGAAAAAGAAAAGGAAAAAAAAGAAAATAAAGAAAATAAATAAATAATTAATTAATTAAAATAAAATGAAATTAAAACAAAATAAAATATAATATAATGAAAATGAAGTAAAACATAAATTCAGCATTAATAATAATAATAATAATAATAATAATAATAATAATAATCTCAAATGACATTATTACAATTATTATTATTAAAACAATTTTTAATTCGTTTTTATTTCATTAATTAAACATCGGCACGACGTGCGGTGAATCGGGCGGGGCCGCGCGGCGACCCAAGCGAGGCCGTGCAGCTTCGACCACGTTGCGCTAGACGCAAACATGACCAAAACACAAGGGACTCGAAATCCTGAGTCGTGTTTTGACCCGAACTACTTGACGCAAAGAAAGAAAGAAAAAAATTAATAAAATAAATAAATTAGAAATGATGGGTGTGACATGGGGAGTTTGATAGTTGGTTATGGTGCATGATGTTAATCATGTTCTATGAAAACTAATTAGGAATGATCACAACATATTTCAATCTAGTGATCATCCCACTTAGATTTTCATCAGTAAATCATCTTTCAAATTCCACATTAATCTAGTTCCTTCCAGTTCCCTCAATTGAATAAAACCAGAAGCATAATCTGAGCATTAATCATGATAGAAAGAAACCACATAGTCATGAAAATAATTACTCATACGATGTATATATCATGAAACCTTCTTTAATATATGACACCCCAGGTTAATCCAAGGTTATTCATATACAACTTATATTTAAAATTATCATGATGTATCATGAATAGTTTTGTGAATTTCTAAATCATATCCCCCAAAAAAGTGTGCAACAAGGCCTATTGTCATGTTCCGGATTACCCCAAGTTAGGCATGGAACATCTTGTCAGAGTTTTTACCCCTAGGTACATTTATGAGAGAGCCACATCCACTTATAGTATCCAGATAGGGATGTATTTCTAGGAAGCCACTCACTCTATCCTTTAACAAAATTCTAGGAAATTTTTTCTAAACGTTACGTCATCATTAGACTAATACTTAGAGGCATACCTAGATATATCCTTAGAAATATATATAGGGATCTCACTAAATTTTTATCATCCTAGTTTCCAAAGGTTTAATAAACCTTTTTTGTGATACCAACTATATCCAACCTCACTTTTCATACATTAACATTACATAACTTTTGTGGAATATGTAAAACATTATACAAATATATTCCCAAAGACCGTACTAGTCTAGTGCCTTTGGAATCATGGAAACATAAAGACTGATATATAAATGAGCTACATCATCTCCCACTAGGTTCTTCTTAACTAGAACACTTCTTAGACACATCAAACATAATATATATCTTTATAACTATGGGGAAGAAAACATAAAAAGGGGTGCTCTCATATGATCAGTAAGGGTAAAAAAAGATATACGTAATCAAAATCATGAGCTTAAGGGTATGAGAACATGATCATAAAAATAAAAGATCATACCAAGAGTATCAAAGATCATAAACATGAATCATGGAATAAAGCTTGGCAGTTTATAAGACATCAATCATATGGAAATAAGTAACATAATCCATTAAATAATAAAATAGGAATAAAATGTGGAATTTTTTCATACACATAAGCATATAATATGATTTTCATAGTAGAAAAGGAATCAATTTCAAGGCCATCTTGGTAGAATGAGTTCACTCTCCACACCATCTTGGTAGTCATGGTTCACTCCCATGGCCATCTTAGTAGCATGAGTTCACTCCCCATACCATATTGGTAGTCATGGTTCACTACCATGGACATTTTAGTAGTCAAGGTTCATTACCAACACCATATTAGTCTATCTCATGAGATATAAATCTTTAACCAATGCATTTTAGGAAGATATAAGTCCCAACTATATCACAGTAAAAACATACATACATGTTCCAAAAGATCATAAATAATCATATCATAACCCATGAAATGAAATGGGTATTATAAACATGTAATCACATCATAAATTGTGGAAAAGATAGTTTCATAATCTATTCAACATAAACATAACCCATGAAAAGAAGCAGTTTTCAAAAGCACATAACCTGTGAAAGAGAATCAGATTTCATAAATATATAACCCATGAAAGAGAAACTGGTTTCATAAGAATCATTCAATCAAATCATAATAAATTCAAGAAAGAATAGGAATAGAACCTTTTTATTATTTTTTATAAGGTAATGAGTAACATCAACAGATGAAATATTTGAAGGAAAATAACTTTTAAGGATATTTTTAAAAAAATTATTGAGGAAAATATCCTTTGTTCTTTGGAAAATTCTATTTAAAACATAAAAACTTTTGAAAACCATTTCCTTTGAAAATACTTTGAAAACCTAGAAAGGAGGATTGAATTTTTTTTGAAAACCTCTTTTCTATAAAACATATAAAATAATTTTTTTTGAAAATCATTGTTCTTGAAAACCTATAAAATAATCTTAAAAACATCTTGAAAACCATTTTCCTTGAAAACTTATAAAATAAGATTCAAAACATTTTGAAAATATTTTTATTTGAAAATAACTTTGAAAAATTATAAAGGAATCACTAAAAAAAATTTAAAATCCTGTTTCCTTGATAATTATCTTCTAGGATCATTCTAAAACATTTTCTAAGACATAGTTTTTTGTAATAAAAAAGATTTTAGATAGAAGAGAGAAATACAGTCGCATTTAATTAATTTTTTTCTTATTTATCCTAAGTACCGAAGAGTGAAAAAATGGCACTAATAAATTTATATATCTTGAATAAATAATGTATAATTAAATTCATTAGTTTTATTGAGAGATGGATCATAATATTTCATCAAAGAATCATAATCATTAACAATATCGAAAAGCAATGAGAATGGTTCAGTAAACTCTTATCACTTGGAAACTTGGGATCATACTCTCTATATAAGAAAATAAAAATACATTAAGATTAAAATATCATTAAAATAAGTATATTCATGATATAAAATTTAAAATGGAATTATATACACCTTGAAAATTAATTTAGGTGCATATCAAAACATGATTGTCAAAGAAGGAAAATTGAGGCAAAACTATTTTACCGACTTGGTAACTTTTGAAACTTAAAACCCATTAAAGAATGGTTATAAAATTAATTTTTAAATACCCATAAATTTATGAATATTATTCATATAATAAATTGGTATGTATATACACCACAAAAAAGTAAAGAGTGGTGAACATGGCATGTATCTCATGGAAATAGAAAATGAGATGAAATCCCCTTACCATGTGTTTTAATTATCATCGTACTCATTCAAACCACCTGTATAATAAATATAAATTTATTATAAATATTTTAAATAATGATATTATTACATGTAATACCATATATGGTTTTATTATGACCATATATTACCCTATTGTTAATAATCCTATATTAAGGTTTCACTTCGAGAAATATTCGCTTTATTCTTCGCATGTGTCTTAATTTGTTATATCTTTGGTCCGTATAGTTATATCATGATTTCTAGAATTTAAAAAATGATTTTAATATTATTTATATTCATTATATTTGTATTATAATAATATATAGAATATATAAGCATGAAATTTAATACACCGTTCATGGAGACAGTAAGTCGTATGTATGCATAAACTGTGTTTCCATTTTTATTATTATATTGAAATAAAGAAGGTAAATTAAATATGTGTATATATATGAATATATATCATTATTAAAATAGAAATATTATATCATATATATCATACAATTTAACTAAACCCATCATTAATACATTCCATGTAATGTGTGAATGAATCACATCGCTTTGAGGGGGGGGGGTAGTCCACACTTCCTTAAATAAAATTATCATATTTAAATCAAATGTAATATATAAATATATGTGTACTAAAATGATAAAAAAATATTAAATACATAATAAATATAATTTATAACATATATAAAAAGGTTTTACATTATAATTTCCTCCATGAGAGGCGGTAAATAAAAAATGAACAATTGTCGTTTCACGAGGCGGTAGTTCACCATATACATAAATAGTACGTTCATTACCCATTAAATGGAAGTGTGTATAGGTGTAGTTAGAAATATTAGCATAATAAAATCCATTTATATTTAATATACTAGTTTTTTTATAAAAGCATGGAATAAATATACTGGAGGGGCTGGAGAAAGGAAATAAAAGAAAGGAACTTGAGAGAAGATGTTAACACTTAATTGAGTAACTCCTTTTTGTTTGCTCCAAAAGGATTCCTTGGATTGATTTATAAAAAAATTAAGGCTTATATTAAGACTAGATGGATGTTCTTAATTGTATTGGGAAGATATTGGCCGAACCTAAGTGGTTTGAGATGTTTGAAGAAGAGTGGGAGGTGGTGGTCTTTTATAATGGAGGTGGAGTGACATTCTTATAGTATTTTAGAAAAGGGAAACCCCACCCATGTTTATTTATTGAATGTTTATCCAATAATTATAAAAAGTAGATAAAAGTAAGGATATGGTCTAAATATTTCCATCCAATGGATTTTTGATAAGTGTATAGATCGTTTTGAGCCTTAAGGTTTTGGTTTAGTCCCTTATTAAGCATAATTTAACCTTAATCGTTGCAATTAATTTTAATCATATTCACTAATATTTTTGGTAAAAAACTAATTTGAAATTATTATAAATTATAAATTATTATTTTTTCAAATATAGAATCAATTTTTACAAATTATAATAACATAATTGGTAGAAATTAATTTAAAATCAATCATGTAGTCGGGTCGACAATGCATGTTTTTAAAGTAAAAACATTCGAAAGTTTTCTATGATTTTATACACAATTTCAAAGTGAAATTGATCTAAATAAACTAAATTTTATTAATTGATAAAAATTTTATCAAATTAAACTTATAAATTATTTTAAAATATAATTTATTCTTATAAATAAATTTGATGAAAAAGCAGTTATGAATTAAATTCAGTATTTTTAATTATTCATTAAAAAATAAAACCTTACATAAAAATAACAAAAATTTATCCTAACCTAATTTTTATGTTTCTATTTTAAATATTAATTTTTTTTGAAATATTAAATCTATAAAAGTTCAAATTTTTTATTTAAAATGGGTTCACCATTAAAAGGTGGTAAAACTACTATTATAAAAATATAGGGTTTAAAGCATAAAATTGAGTTTCTTCTTATATTATGTCTATAAAACCTATTGGATGAGTATTTAAGATATTTTTTTGAATATATAACACATATATTACATTAATATCACTCTCTAATTATAATTAATTTAATTTATTAGGGTAAACATCCTTGTGATTATAATAATATTTTTCTTTATCTTCAACCGGTTTTCATTTTCATTTCTAATTAATTGGTAACATATGAATTCATCTTATATTTTTATAAAATATATATTTTCTTAAATTAGTTAATACTATTCATAACCACTAATTTAATATCTAGGATATATCTTTTAATATTAAGTAATGAAATTTTAATGATATACTACTGTTTGGTAAAACCCACTCTTGCGTGTTACACAAGCCATTGAGGAAAGTAATTCGTGCGTGTAATGAAAGCTAACCTCAATGTTAAATTTAGAGAAAACTAAAATTTATGTTGCGTTTAGTGAAAAATTAACTTGGTATTGCATATAACACAAGAGAAACATAGTTATTTAGTATAAAATAAACTATCTTCAGTGTTTCATGGAATGAAAATATCAAAAAGGTAAAATTAATTTGAAAAAAATAATTCAAAAAATATCTGGGTGATACATGGGGCCTACTAATGCCCATCTGATTAGTGTCCATGTGCACCACATGTTCCCATGTATAATGGTCAAGTCTTAGTATCCTGGTCATTTTCAAGTACATGACTATTCCTATGTACTCTGGATGCACTCATTTTTCTAGCCATGTATGTTCCCATGTACTCTTGGAGTACATGCTAATTTTACATAACTGGGTCACATAGTGTGTGTATCGACATACAGAACATGTGATGTCTTATCTCAACCAAAATCTACGTCTCTATATCTAGGGTACTACGTGACATGTATTCTTCAAAGTACATACCATGTAGTCGATTTTTCTAGAGAAATTAAGGAATGATTCATGCTTCTCCTGATCCACTAATTATTATGAAAAACATTACATTTGACCACATTAAACTGAAGGGGGTTATATCCAACGGCCGATCTCTTGTCTCTAATGGCCAAATATCAGAAATATGTTCTCCCACTGATGAGCCGTTGTGCCTCAGATTACTACTCTGGATCCCATATACACATAGTAATCACCCACTACTCGCAACCCATCCAAATTCATCTTTAAATTATTATCTCGCACATCATTCTCACAACCACCAAAAATCTAGGGGGTCGATCTCACTTGAACCCACCCTGACAATGTTGAACCGCGACCCTATAGTCCAATGAAAAGAACATAAATAATGGTGAGGATAAATGCACATGAACGAAGTGAAAATTTTTATTATCTGATGCGGTCTTGACTAATGACCATGAATGTGGGGTAACAAGCGGTATAATCTAGGGAATCTATAAAAAATAATGAGATCAAAAAATGTTGATCAAATTTTGGGGCTCATGCAAGATAAAAAATACTATAAATCAGAGAATATAAATAATCCATGCTTGATGAAATAAAAAATGGTGTAAATTCATAAATAACATACCCTAACTCAATTATGGATTGGTCATTGGTGAAGAGAATGTTATCTAATGATGAATAATATTTGCTACATTTGATGCCTGCCTCTCGATTCACCTTGATCCAATCACTAATCTACATCCTCAGGTTTTTCAATTCCAATGAAGAACACTCTCTTATAATCTTACCAAAGTTATGAAGATAACCCCAATAAACCATCATAAAAATTAATTTATAGATTATTAATCTAGTTTAGGTCAATTAATTAGAATAAATAAATTTATTATTTTATTTAATAAATGAAACTACCAATGGTCACCTCCCACAGAATATCTAACACTGACGAACCTTAGGTTATTCCTAAGGTAGACCCCATATTTAAGAATCAAACAAGGTCTTATATTTACCATATGGGGTCTCTAACAATGGGAAAACCACTTAAACCAAAATAATGTGCACTCATGCATTAAAAAATATTAATAATTTTAATATATTAATTTCGGGGTCCTGAGACACCCAAACACCACCCTGACTATAAGGATAAATCCAAATATATACATATAAATATTCAAAGGACTGATCTATAAAAAACCAGAGCTATTAAAATGCTCCAAAACCCATACCCCTCACATGTCCATAATTATCTTTTATAAGAACATGATCTATAACATCCTCTAAGGATACTATAACTGACATGGTAGTGTTGGCATCCCATGTTTCTTTGAGTTTACACTATTAATTGAATAATATTATGTTATAAAGTAATTTAGTAACACCAAATAATAATTAATTTTTCCCTATATTTTATTCAAGGTTATTGAAATAATTTACATCTTTTTTGTGGACATTTAGGCACAAAATCATCCTTCCAATAGGATGACCTACCTCCTTCACCTATTTTGAAGAAGTGTATAACTATCATTTTAAAAAGATAAATTACTTTAAGTGTTATATATATATATATATTAATAAATTAAATGGAATATTTCCTCCTTTTTTACAAGTGAAACTCATTGACCCAGAATTGCAGGTAATCACTTACTACTCTCAAGTGGAAATATTTCTCATACAAATAACCTAAAGAAATTATATATCCAAAAAATGAAATGTTATTAATAAAATTTTATTAATATACTAGAATTTAATAAAACTCATTATTTTTTTCAAAAGTATGATGGTAAAAAAATGTTTTCCAATGTCCCATTGGAACTCCCTTAGAGAAACTCTCATATATTTGTGACACTGATAGATATTTGTCATTGTATTCATTCCACAATATATATGTAAAATGTGTACATTTTTTCCTAATTTTTTTAATTTACATGGACATAAAATTTCATTATGCACAACAAAATGGAACACCATCGATAAATAAATAAAATATATAAAATTCATTATATCATTAAAATATTAAGTAACAATGTTTAATTTATTATATATGTGTATTTAATTATGATAATACCTTTATCCAAGATTCAAAAAACTCATTCTTACAAGAAAATGTAATGTTACTACAATTTGAATAATTAATAGGTAAGGATTCCACCTAACATGTTGAATGGAGTAGTAACTACCCAAATATTCCCACTACATCTTCATTGGGTAACCCATATTCATCAAAAGGAATAACTTCCTTAACAATTTTTAAATTCAAAACAAACTGACTAATGATGTTTTCCTCCCTTAAATTATTATTTTTATTTATTTAACATATGAATTGAGAAAATAGTACCGATATTTAAGAAATTAATGTTTTAAAATTGAATAATATTCATATGAATGTGACCCACTCGTGACATCTCAATGGTAATTGATTGTCATTCAGTCTTCTAGATAGATTCATCATAGGTGTTATATCTGATCCACTTACATCATCAGTATAGGTCATACCTATGGATGGAATTGTATTATGATAAGATAAAATGACATCCACTATCCCCTAATGTTTTTATTTTGGTCCAAGAATCTTTCATTAGGTATTTAAATAAAATAATTAGTGAAGGCCACATGCATCCATTTTGGTTTAGGCTAAACTTAAATAGACTTTATCACCTCTTTTTAGGTGATCTGCTTCTTTTTATTAATAGAAATTTTAGGTCTATTCAAGGGATTAATAATATTCTTAACATATACAACAAGTGGAGTGGCATGACTATCAATCGTGAAGAAAGTAATTTTTATCTTCAATGGTCAAGCACAGATGGAAGGGAGAATAAAATTAAAGATAGAATATGAGTTCATAGAAGGCCTTTCCCCATAGAGTATCTGGGATTCCTCATTTCCCCTGGTAGAATAATTATTCATCATTTTGATATACTAGTTGAAAGAATCTATAATTTTATTCTTAATTAGAAAAATTGGTTCCTCTCATTTGACAGACACATCACCCTATTTAATAGAGTTCTTACCTCCATCCCCATTCACATATTGTAGGACCTAATTATTTCCCATGTGATTTTAAAAAATATTGAGAACATGTTATCTACCTTCATCTAGGACATACTAGATGAAGGTATACACCATTGACCTTCAAGGAATAGGATGGCCTGAGAGGCTGTGAGTAGAGGCATTAGTCTTAGAAATGTCATTGAACCCATGAACTAAATACATGATAAAATGGTATGATATTTCATGGAGTAAATGTTGATGTGGTAAATTTTCATGGAAAAAAATACAAGGTGTATCTAGGTGGATCTAGGGGAAGGTGGTTCAGGTCCTGTGATTCAATACAACACCACATACCTATTCTTTAGAAACACTTGCAATGGATCATAGGGTGTAGTATAATCAAATTCTAGAATGTAAATTGGGTGGGGAGTGTGCTGGGTTTTCTAAAATGTCAAGTTCCAGATATATCCTTCATGAAGACTAGTATATTTCTATTGTTTATCCTCTTCATCCTCAACCCATAACAAACATATGTTTATAGTATTATTTTTATCAACACATATCAATACAAACTTATTTTTACTGAATTTTTGATCGAGATATTCTTAGTGAAGAAATACCAATTTGTCTTTCATTCTAACTGTAATCATGAGACACATGGAGGGTCAATTTTATGTAATAAGATTCCTATTATGATCAACATCCATTTATGGAGTATCTACAACCAGAAAATATCCATAGATTAGGGGGTGACATGAAGTGGGTCTTCATTGTTTTCCAGTTAAACTGATATCATATCCCCAAGGAGGTGTTAACCACTAATATTTTTTTAAGGAGATTGGGAATACTCTATTTATAATGTATTTAACACTTTCATTAATAAATATTTATAGGGGATTTCAGGTGAAAATTTTCTTCATTACTGGTTCTTCATATAGAACATAAATATCCATGAATGTAAGGAGAGATCATTGTTAATGGTGGTTGGATGTTGGAGTATCTGGAATACTAATAAAAAGGCTATAAACGATGGTTTTTCTTAGTTTTTGTCTAGAAGATAAGGTTAGAGATCAATAATTGAATGTTGAACTGGTTCCTCTTCTTAAAAAATGGGAGCTCTCTCCATCCTTACAGTTTCTCATGGATGGTAGGAGTTGTGATCATATGGTTTAAAGACTAGCTTCACAAGTTAAATGGGTAAACTATATCCCATATGTTAATAGTCTCAAAATGAATGTGGATGGTTCGTACATCAATAATAAGATGAATGGTGGAGGATTTGTTCATAAACAGGATAATTCTATCATCTTTTATTTTAAAAATTTTCTTTGTTCAGGGATATTAATACATAGACAAATACTCATATATGTTCAAGGGGGTCAAATTGTACATCTCCCATGGTACTATGTTGGAATGGGTTGAAACTGATTCATCTATTTTACACAAGTCCATCCGAGATTCCATATCAATCCCTTAGACTATCATCTACTTAGTTCACAGACATAGAAGACTATTCAATAATCACATGGATATTACTCACTCATGGAAGGAGAGAAATATGGTTGCTGACTTCCTAGCCTCCTAGAATACTCTGAATAATTCATGTAGCATTTTTTACTACCAAAAGATCCTTACTCACTGAGTGTGTTAATATTATTAGAGAGAATTCTATAAGGATTAATTATTTTAGAACCCTAGACTATTTTAGACCTTGTACCCCTTATCAATGATATTTCTTAACATTGTATAGATATAATGAGAATCCTACAATGTATAATGATTCCCATCACTAAACCTCTTTCAGCATGACATAACTACAAAAAATATCAAAAAAAACCTCAATTAAACATGTAATTCAATTGCAAAACATTAAATTTATATTTATTAAATTAAACTATAAATAAAAAATATACCTCTCATTTATTAATATAAAAAACCTACAAATCATATCATTGCTTGGTCATATTCTTATCAAGTTCCTTTTTTAATATTACATATTCTTTTGCTACTTCTGCTTCTTCTTATACACTATCCCTTATAAGAAAAACATTTTCAATATCTTCAAGTATAAGAAATTCAATATATTATGGTATATGGGGTTCAATATCACAAATTACTTCACCTTCATCATTGATATCATATATGTATCTTGGTTTCATGTGGATAACATCACTCCACCACTTATCTACAATATTATCAATATAATATGTCATTTTTTCATAGGAAAAAAAAATATAGGGATTGTGTTCTTCCATATCAGAAATATAGAAAAACTGAGATAAATTAACATAAGTAAATTATAATGAATCTTTCTTTATACCCCTATAAATATTGACCCTGTTACATTTAAATAAAACAACAGAAAATTTCACATGATAATTTAACTCAATGATATCAAAAAAGTTTCTAGAGTAACCCTAATATGAAATAGTACATATACCATTGTTTTTTTTGTTTTCAAACCTTTCTCCCAAACAATAGTACGAAATTTGAAACCACCAGTATATAAGCATTGAATCTCCTTGCATGATTCAAAGGACCACAAGATAAATAATCCAAATATTCTGATTGTTCAACTCAATTTTTAGCATTCATTAACTATAAAAGTTGATATTAAAAATTGTTAGTTAATTTAGATATTTTTCAACATATTCAAACTAATTATTTGATTAAAAACTTAAATGATGTGAAAATCTGTAAAAAATTTCATTATTAACCAATTTTATTATATTCGTCTCATTCTGAGTTTGAATCCTAAGTTGTCTTTTCATTTTTGTATTTATTATTTAAAATATAGATTAACAATATCAGTATATAGTAGAAAATATCTGTGTATTTTTCTAGAGTAAAAATCTATCAATGAAAAAGAATATACTTATCTAACCTCTCGGCCTAAAGAAAAAAACATTAAGAATTCATTATTGACCCAAAAAATGAATTGGATTATCATTAACACATCCCACTCGATTGAATATTGTCTCTATCAAATCCAAATTCTCCAAAAAAAGGTTAGGAACTATTTGTAAATGTACCCTTCCATAATAAAACCTTCTATGTGAGATTTAGTTTTTACATAAGACTTAATGTAAGGTACCAGATCATTATATCCTATCCCTTTGCATGTTTTTGAAGCCTATGGTTCTTGGAGGAGGCCTAGATAATGTTAAGTATATTTTGGTAGATGAAATCTATTTTTATGATAATTTCATTATGTGAACTGTATTTCATAACAAGAGAGATTAGTTTATGACCTGAATAAGAAATATGCCTTCTGAGAAGGTTGATTCATAGGGTGCAATTCATGAATTGAATCATAGGTCCGCGATGCGAAATAATGGAGTATTAGATTCAATAAATATTTCCTAAAAACTCATTATGTGAACATAAAGTTCATGAAATGAATTTATCCAAGTTTATTGGATTGATGTGACATGTTTTTCATTAATTCTTAAAACTCCAACCATTTATGATGATAATTACACATTCAATCAATGAATCTATGTTTTGAAGTGTGACTATAACTATATCCATACCCTTTATTTTTATAAAAGGGCAATGAATTAACCCAAACCCTAGGAAACTATAGGATCTCTAATAAGGTGTTTCAAATCCCCATAAATGGGGATTAAAAATGGTTTTCATATGTTCTGTTTTTAGTGATCTAAGGTGATTTTCCCTCTTTCTATTATGGTTCTACTCTGCCTTTAAAATTTCCCTCCTATGTTATCTTTTTATGTTATGTAGGTTGATACCCTTATTTATTTTAGAATTATTTTTTCTTTTTGTTAGTGTGGATGTGACACAACATCCTCACAAGGATGAAGATTTTTTACATGATAAAATATTAGATATTTGTGTTGTTGTTTTGTTATTTTTTGAGAAATGCTGAAATCCTCGAGATAGGATAATCATTTCTTATCCTATTATTTAATGTGAAATCATAAATTTATCATGCTTGATATCTTTTTGTGGTGTTGGAATTAACCTTAATAAATATTAAACCATATTAAATAATGAACATGGTCTATGATTTTCATGATCGCAAGTTATTCCAACTTGATAATGGTTTGAATAATAATTTTCTAGATATCATGCTATCTATGTTTATGATTTGGTTTTTCATTTTTTAGGATGAAAATTTATAATTAATGTAAGGTTGGTAATGTTTGTTGTCTAAGTAATTAAATTGGAATGTTATTACGGAACAATTCTTATTATAATTTTCTGGAAATCAAATGATTCTTCAGGCATGTTTAATTAAAAATTTTATTTCTTATAGTAATTGAATTGGATAAAGAATATCAAAATGGTATTCTTGTTTATAAAATAATAAATTGGTTTGTTTTAATTTTTTTCTTCCATAATGTTTGATGAAACTGGAAGTTATTCTTAGAAGTAAGATTAAATAATTTTTAACTTTTAAAATTTGATGCCTTATGTGACTTGTGGTAGTAACTTGTGATAAATGAATTAGTTAGTCCAATATGATAAAGAAATTATTGTTTGATAAAGATAAATTTTTGGGGTTGAGGGATCCCATTTTCTTTTAAAGGTTGGTTTCCTTGCTTTTAAATACTAGATTACCTATAGAACTTTATTATTTTCTTGATGCCTTGTGTTTTTGATCTAGATGTGAGCCTTGATATATAATCTGATGTGAGATTAGGATGGTTTATGGTTGATGAGACATGGTTTGGGAGGACTAGGTTTGTGGTAGAAGTTGTTTCTTGATATGGAAGGATGGATGATGATATGCATGAAGATATCTATGGTGATATCCAGGGTGTTGTCTGGGATAGAACCGAGACTGATGAAATGAGTTAAATATGATCTTTCCTGTTGTTGTTCTAGAAACTAATACAATTGTTTATTAATGTTTTCCTTAAAGTACAACAGGATAAGTCTCTTGTTTACCTGTATTCCATTCCCCACTACTTGAGGCAGTAGTATCTGCTTGATTATGCATATATTTTTATTATATCTTAGGTCAATTCCTTAAGTACCTATAATTATAGAATGAAAATGAATAATAAAAATTATAACCCTTGGGATTGATGGATTAAAGAAATTAAAATTATGATAATCTTGATGAACCGTGGAATCAGTTGGTTTATTCCCTAAGGAAATGGATTTTGTTTGGAGTATGTTTGGAGGATATGGAATTTAATTTTAAATTAATGAAAAGTGGAAATAGATTAACATTAATTAATGGGTTTTAAATTAACTAATGTGTTTTAATGAAAGTGTTAATGAAAATAAATAATCAAATTCTTCTAGAATTATTATATTCTTATAGTATATCTAGTCCTTAATAGTGATATCCAAGTGTCAAAGTGATGATAGGTACAATTGATCCTAAGACTAGGTTGATTCCCATAGTTTGGTCATGAACTATATTATATCCTATATGTTTTGTGTTTTTATATGATACCCACCTATTTAAGTAGTGATATTGACACCCAGTAAATTCTAGAAGGGGTTTTCCCCAATATCTAGGTTGGCTAAGAATGGATGGCTAACTACCCCCTCTTTCCCCGATCTATTTTTCAAGTAGTATTATGAGGTGGTATGAATGGTGTTTACCTTTCACATATGTGTGTATAGTTAAATTGAAGGGATCAATGTTATTTCACTCACATTTATATTCATATATCATATCCTATGGATTATTATAGGAATTTAATGTATTGGATGTGATGTCTTGAGTTATAATATTTGGAATATAGTCAGTTGTGGGTCTTGAAAACTACCTGATTACTATTCAGAGATGTAAAATGGGATGATGAGATGATGTGATTCACATGTTTTATGTTATGAGATGAGATTATGTGATTCATATGATAAATGAGAAGTTACATTAGCCTAAGTTTCATTATGATGTATTACTTTTACAGAGAGATATCTCATGACATGTGATGTTAGGGAAGATTAGAAAACCAATGGAAAAGTGGTAGTAAGGTACATTCTTTTGATATTATATTATATTATATCTTGTGTGTGATACATGGTGATAGATTTCCATGGTAAGTTTGGGAATCTAGTATACCATCTTCGGTGATAAGTTTTCTTCACTTTATGTTAATTGGTATTTAGAATTCTTTCTTTATCTTTTTCACGAGAGGCTCCTATGAGGATCCTTCTAATAATACATTTTATTCTCACCCTATGTCTTTATAAACTATTTTTAGGTTCAAAAAAGATGATCAGTGATGAGTATAGAAATTACTTGCTAAAGGGGGAAGGGGGTTCATGAGCTATTTGGGCTTTATGGTCATTTCGAAGGTTGTATTTTGATACATGTAGTTTTATTACAGTCCTTCAGATCTATGATATTACATGCATGTACTTGGGATATTTTACTTTTATCTTGATTGGGAGTTATTGGGTGTTCCTATATTGTATCTCATTTATCTTATCTTAGAGGGAAATGCCTCTCATTAGTGTGAATGATATACCCTTGTTGATTATCACCAAAACATGGTCTATTGATGGTGGGATTTAGGAGTCATTATCTCCTATATCTATTTGCCAACCTAGGAGGGGCACCTTTGGGAGGAGGCTGTCATGACCGAGTGGTATCAAAGGATCAGGTTAAAATATTGGATGGTGTTTGGAGGTAGGCATTGGTGGGGATTTGATGGGTTATTAGGAAACAATTGTCAGATAACTTTATTATTTTATGTAAACAAGTGAAACTGGTGAGGACATAGGTTTTTATGCCCCCCTATGATCCACAATATAAACCTTTAAGTTCACTGATCCTACTAGGAAATGTACTAATAGTTTCAATGTAGAGACCTAGGAACAGATAATGCATTATTCTTCTTTATTCTTGTGTTTGAAATGGGTCAGTCTTCAGATTAGGTTGAACCTTAAATAAATAAATTATTAATTAATTAATATTAAAATTTCCATGTTCTATATTTAGGGGTCCCTAAATATTTGTTTGTTTTCAGGTCTAACTTGAGGTCAATGTACCTATAAGGTTCCCACCAAGGATGTTCAATAGGATTTTCTTGAAAATATCTATAGGTTTGTTGTTGATAATGTCAATGTTTGGAGGAGGAAAGTATAAGAGTTTTAGTTCCAGAGTCTAAAAAAGTATGTTGGATCCATTTCACACTTAGTGATAAAGGAATAGTTGAAAGAGGTGGAGATATAAATCAGTACAATCTATGTCTAGAAGAAGAACTAGGTTTCACTGATGGTGATGATGTTGTAGCAACAAGTAAGGAAGTGGTGGTTCATATTCCTTGGGGATCATGAAAAGTCTAGAGTCTCATTGGAGAAGTCTTTAGGCTAGTTTCGAGTAGATATTTGTTTCCAACTGTGAATGCATCCAGTCACTTGGAGTTTCTAACCCCTAAATAGGGGAGCTCTAGCATGTAGTAGTTTGGGATCCATTTTAGTAACCTTTATAGATATTATTTGGAAATGTTACTAGAAAAGAAGTCTAGATCAAGGAATTTCTAGGAGTATTTTATTCTAGAGATTCAGTGCGATGACCATATTATCTAATAGGGGAGTCTTCAGGATTACCCATGTTGTAGAGTTGTTGCTTGAGGTCCCTAGTTCTAGTAAATATGGGCTTTTGAATAGTTGGGGGTAGGTACCAAGCTATATCATATCATATCACTGAGTAAGGTGGATCTCATTACACTGCTAAGGGATATGGCACACGTTTTTTTATGGAGGACTAGTTCATCTATAGTTAGAGTGCCTGACCTTTTGATAAGGAAGTGTGTGGTAGGTTTAATTCTTCAGTTTCCTCAGTTGAGAAAATTTTATTTAAGGGGGTAGTGGTATGGTGCTCCAGATTTGGACCATTAGAGAGTATATGAGGTAGGTAGAGGAAAACCCTTTTATGCTCCATATCCTTAGAGAGGAGAATGTGTCCATGGAGGTGGTTACTATTAGGGTCATGGAGGTAATATATAAGATCTTTGTCAGCTGCATAATCAATATATTCCAATGCCAATATGTCTGGATGTCATATGAGGAACCATTTTCTTATTTTTTTACTTGGGTTGCATACTTTGTTTGATTCATAGGCTACACACCTTCATATAACCTACCCTAATCAATACTTTGGGACTTATAGTGGAGAGACTTTTAGTGACCTTATCATTGAACACACCAATTTAAGGTTTATCTTATCCATAGAAATTTTATAGAGAATGTGAGCTAGTGCTGGGGAAACACTGATCTTGGGGAGGCTTCTTATGTTTACAGATATAATCATATGACATCATCCTCATCATGAATTTGTTTTATTCAGTTCAATCCATTTTGAATTTATTCAGGAAAAAAATTATGTTCTGTGATACTGATGTAGAGTCTTTTATGTTCATTGGTGAGTGAGACCCTTATATGGGTTAAAGGAATGTTTTATATTTTTCTTCATTTATGATAGAGCTTATGTTGAGTTCATCGGATGTTCAGCCAATAGTGTTTACCGTGTCTATGGAAGAGTACCCTAATATATTTCCTAAGGAGGTTTTGATGTTACCCCCTTGAGAGGAGATTGATTTTTGAATAGAGGTATAACCAGAAACTTCTATAATCTCTATGTATCTGTATATAATTTCACCTTATGAGTTTTGGGCGCTATATGTATAGATCAATGATATTTTCTATTGGGATTTTTTTTGGATGAGTGTGTCAACTTGGGGTGAAATATTTTTGTTCATAAAGAAGTTCCATGGTTGTATTCATCTATATATTAATTACCATCACTTGAATTAGGTGAAAATGAAGAACCACTATTATATTTCATGGGTTGATGATTTATTCAATTAGATGAAATGGGATTGTTGGTTCTCGAAATTGATCTATAGTAAGGATATCATCAGATGTGGGTGAAGGCTGATTATATACCGAAAACCAATTTCTAATGTCGTTATGGGAATTATGATTTTATTGTGATGACATTCAGTGTGAAAAATTCTCTAATAGTGTTTGTGGGTTTTATGAACATAGTTTTCATAGATTCCCTAGATCGATTCTGGGTGGTTTTCATTGATGACATCCTTGTGTACTGCACATATGAGGAGGAGCATTCAGATCATATTTTGGTCATTTTGGTAGTTTTCATCATTAAAATCTATATGATAATCTTTAAAAGTATGATTTTTGGGATCATGAAGTTCATTTCTTAGTACATGTTTTGTACCAGTGTGGATTAGCCATTAATCTTTCAAATAGTGAGGTAGTAGTTTCTTGGGAATCCACCAAGACTATTTCAGAGTTATGTACTTCTCTTATTCTTGCAAGATATTATTAGAGGTTCATACCCAAATTCTATATGATTGATACTCCTTTAATATCCTTGATGATAACTGATCAAAATTTCTTGTGGATTGACCAATGTTGAAAAAAATTCAAGTATCTAAAGTAGAAGCTGGCCAGTGCTTCCATTCTTCATTTTCTAAAAGACGAAGTTCATTTTGAGGTTTTTTTGATGCTTCATGTCTTGGATTGGGTAGCATATTGATGTAGTAGTTATCATTTTTTTCTATGGACCTCTATTATTACATCCCTATGGGTGTAAATATTCCATCCATGACATCATGTTGGTATTAGTTATTTTTTCCTTGAATTTTTAGCGACATTACCTCATTGGAGATCATTTCATGGTTTTCAATGATCACAAGAGTCCTAGGAATGTATTATACTAGAATTAATTGAACCTAAAACAATGATGGTGGATGGAATATTTTCAGGACTACGAATTTGATATTTCATATTAATTAGGTAAGGGTAATGTTATATTTGAGGCACTGAGAAATAAATCACACAGTGATATTATGCATGAGTCTGTAGATTCTATGGAAGAACTCTTAGTGATGCATTTTGATATAGGATAGGTTGTTAGTAGAAGATTATTTTTTAAAATGATGATGAAATTTTATTTGGTGAAGTAGGTGTAGGAGTACTAGCTGGGGGGTGCTGAGGAGGAGGTATATAGAGACCAAGTGGTCTATAGTGATGCCCCAAATGTTTTTCTGAGGATAAACAACACTAGGTGTCATTCCATAGGAGGATTTTAATTCCTTAGAGGATGCATGGGGGGGGGGGTTCTACATGAGTTCCATAGCTCAACCTTAATAATATATCCTATTATTATGGATATTTATTGTTCTCTAAGAGTTCAGTTATGGTGGACTGGGTTGAAGGGTTCCGTTGTGGACTTTGTGTTCTGAAGTTTATTCTTCCAGAAGGTAAAGACTGAACATTGTGTTCCTATTAGTTTTCTTCATCCATTAGATGTTCCTTAGTTGAAGTGGGAGGACATTTAAATGGACTTCATATTTATTTTACCTTGAAATCAAGGAGTCTATGATTCCACAAGGCTAATAGTGAACTATTTTAAAAAGTCATATCACTTCTTAGCAATCAAATAATGTAGCTTATTGTATTTTTTTGAGGTATTATTTGGAGGAGGTAGTGAGGATATACAAAGTCCCAATGATGAACGTCTATGATCGTGATCCACAATTTACCCCTTGGGCATGGAAAGGTCTCCAATATGATTTAAGCTCTTAGTTTTTCATTATAACAGAATTTAATCGAAGGATGGATGGTTGGAAAGAGTGGACCATCCAAACTCTGGAAGACATGTTGTGCAATTGTGTACTAGATTTTGGAGGATTTTGGATGAGACCCCTACCATTGATCTACCTTTTTTATAATAATAGTTTTCACTCCACCATTAGAATTTTTCAATTTGAATCTTTGTATGGAAAACATTAATGATCTCTTTTATTATGGACTGGGGTCATGGATTTGGTAATTCTAAGCCTGGAACTAGTATGGAGCACAACAAAGATGGTTCAAGTGATTCTCAAGAGGATTAAGGAAGTGCAAGACCATCCAAATTCCTATTTCGGTCATAGAAGAATAACTCTAGTGTTGAATGTTGGAGATCATGTGTTCCTAAAGGTGGATCATCATTGTTGGAATAGGTTTGGTAGGGGGAGTATGCTTTCTCCCTTTTTTGTCAAGACCTTCAAGTTATTATATCACATTGGAGTCATGGAACATAATATAACATTTCCCAAATAGATAATATAGATTCATATTGTATTCTATATGTTTCATATTCATTGTTATCTTGATGATGCCTCTTGCATCATATATTGGGGAGAGATCGATGTTGATGATGATACAATGTTGATGCAGTGACCTATGGATATCTAGGACAACCAATAGAAGGTGTTTCATGGGCATTCTATTCCATTTTTCTATATCTTGTGGAAACATAATTGCATAAAGGAGCGCACCTAGGAACGTGATTCATAGATACACAATTAGTATCCCATGTTTTTTTGGATGTTCATCTTTTATTTTGTATCATTTTTGTTATTTTTGCCCTTTTTCTAGTTATTGAGATGGGTTTCTCTTCTTTGATGTGTTTGTTTCCTTACTCTTGTTTGAGAGGTATCACCCCCAGGAGAGTGTTTAAGAGCTAATTGTTTGTGTTGCATAGTTTTTAACCTTGTTCCTTTGAGGGAGGTGGTTGTGCTCTTTTGATGGTGATATTATTGGGAGTTATATTATGGATAGGATGGTCAAATAACCTATTTTTATTTATATACCTGAAGGCTTGGTTTTAAATTCTTGGGGGAGATAATTTTTTGATAGGTATATGATGTAAGGTCCCATATCCTTCTAGCCCATATATTTACATGTTTATGAAGTTTGTGGTTCTTGAAGGAAGACTATAGAATATTTGGTGGATTTTGAGAGATGAAATTTGGTAGTATGATAATTTCACAATGTGAACTATAGTTCACAACATGAGAGGGTAGTTGGTGGCATGAATTTGAAATTCACGGCCTAAGAATGGTGGTTCATAGGATGAAATTATGGACTTGAATCATGGTTTCATGATGTGATATGTTGGAGGATTGGATTTTATAAATCTATCCCTAAAAACGCATGACATGAATATAAAGTTCATGACTTTAATTGATCTATGTTTATTGGATTGGGGTTACATATTTTTCAGGGAGTCTTGAAACTCAAACCATTCATGACATGAATTACAGATTCACATCATGAATATTCATCTAGAAGTGTTTTGATAAATATAATCTCTCGCTTTATTTTTATAGAATAACACTGAATTCTCCCAAACCCTAAGATACTAGAGGATATATCTCAAATAATTTTTAATCCACTTTTATAGGGATTTATCATCATATTCTCATGATCAATCTGTGGTGATCCGAGGTGAGTTTTTCCCTTTGTCTCTTATTTTCATCTCTATTTTGATTTTTTCATCAAATTTCACCTTTCCATGTTATGGAAATTGATATTATTCATTCATATGGAGTTCTTATAATGTTTTTATTATGTTTTGGCACATAATCCTTGGAGGGATATAGATTACTTATGG
This sequence comes from Viscum album, assembly GCA_963277665.1. Lineage (NCBI taxonomy): Eukaryota > Viridiplantae > Streptophyta > Magnoliopsida > Santalales > Viscaceae > Viscum > Viscum album. Next base: position 615,127,053 of record OY728134.1, read on the forward strand.
GAGTGGAGATCAAATATTTGTGTTATTATTCGAATCTCATTTGAGAAATGTTAAAGGAATTGATGTAGGGATTTAATTTTTTATCCTATTAATTTATGTGAAATTGTAAATATTTCTTGTTTAATCACTTTGGGTGATGGTGGAATTAACACTAATAAAGATTAAACTAGATTAAAAAATGAACTTGGTGTATGTTTTTCATGATCCCATGTTATCCCACTATGATAATGGTTTACATATTTATTTTCAAGACAATGTTCTATCTATGTTTATTATTTTTAGCATGTTTTTTTGACGAAAATTGTCAATAAATGTAAATTTGGTAATGCTGGTAAGCTAAGTAATTAAAGTGGCATGTCATAATGGAACATTTATTCTTATAATTTATTGTAAATAAAATTATTCTTAATGTATATTTAATTAAAAAGATTATTTCTTATATTAATGTAATTGGATACAGAATTTGAAGTTGATATGATTGTTGAAAAAATAATGAATATGCATGGTTTAATTGTATCTTTTCTACCTTGATGTTCGAAGAAACTAGAAGTTACTCTTTGAATAATGTTTAAATAATTTATAGATTTTTATAGTTGATGAATCAAGTTCCATATGGTCATATCCTATGATAAATAAATTAGTTAATCTAAGATGTTAATGAATCAGTTATTTGATCAAGATAAATGTTTGGGGATGAGTGAGCTTGTTTACTTATAAAGGAAGGTTTCCTTGTTCTTAGGGCCTAGATTCCCTACTAAATTTTCTTTTTTTCTTGATGAATTTTGTGTTTACTCTAGATACGAGCTCTAGTATGTGATGTGATGTGATATTGGGATGGATGATGGTTAAAGAGAAAAGGGTAGGGTGGCCCAGATCGGTGGTAGTGGTTGACACCTGATATAGAAGGATTCGTCATGATTTTCAAGGAGATATGCATAGTGACATTCATGGTAGAGTCATGGATGGTACCGGGACTGATGTAATAGGTTGAAGGTGGGATTTAGCATTATTGTATTAGAAGTTGGTATACTTTATTTATAAATTTTTTCTTTAAAGTCCAGATTTTTGAGTTTCTTGTTTACCATATTCTTTTACCCACTACTTAAGGTAGTTGGTTGTGCTTGGTTATGTATCTATTTTTTATGAAATCTTATGAAAAGTCATAGAGTACCTAGAATTATGTAATGAAAATGAATAATAAAAATGATAACCCATGGGGTTGATGTCTTGAAGTAATTTTAATCATGATATTCTTGAGGAACCATAGAAACAATTTGTTTTTGCTTATGGGGCTTGGATTTAATTTGGATAATTCCTAGAGGGAATGGAATCTCGTTTTTAGTTATTGAAAAGTTGAAATGATTTAATATTAATTAATGGTTGTTGAATTAATTAATCCGTTTTATTGAAAATTTTAATTGAAATAAATGAATGAATTCTTTTATAATGATTGTATGATTATAGGATATCAATTCTTCAACAGTGTTGGTCGGGTGCTAGAGTGATGATATCTATAGTTGAGACTAAGAATAATTTGATGCCCATAGCATGGTTGTGATCTTTATTATAACCTATATGTTTTGTGATTTCATACAATACCCCACCTATATTTTCAGGGTGACTATAACCTATTAGATTCTAGGAGGGTGTTTTCACCAATATCTAGGTTGGTGAGGAAGGGATGGTTGACTACCCCCTCTTAACCCCCACCCTCTTCTCATTGTAGTATTATGTGTCAGAATTAATGGTGTTTACATTTACTATATATGTGTATAAAGGGATTTAATATCCCATTGTTATTTTACAAAGATGTATATCTAGATATATTATCCTATGGATTATTATAGGTATGTCATATATGGATTTTGATGGCTTGAGGTATAATAGTTGACATATGGGTTATTCTATCTCTCATAAATTATTTGGTTTTTATATGGAGATGTGTCATGAGATTATGAAATGATGGGATGTTAAATTTGTTTGGTATGTGATATGGTGATGTGATTTAAGGGATGTATGAGATTTTATATTATCCCACATGTCTTTAGGATAACTTTATTTTTGGGAGAGATGGCTCCAGGCATGAAAAATTAGGGAATACCAGCAAATAAGTGGGTAAGTTGTAGTAGTGTACCTTATTTTGATATTATATTATATGGCATCCTGTATGAAAAACTTGTTGATAGATAGACATAGTATGGCTAGTAATATAGTTTACCTGATTAGGTGATGAGTTAGATTCACCTTTTTTCACAGGGATGTAGAATGATTTCTTTATCTTTTTCTCAAGAGGATATAAGGAGGGTCCTGTTGAGTATACCAATTATGATCACCCTGCATTTTTATAAACTATTTTTTGGTCTTTATCAGTTTTTTTGGTAATCAGGATAGAAATTACTAGCTCTTGGGGGGAGGGGGTGTTCAAGAGATGTTTAGGCATTTTGGTTGCTGTTGAGGATATATTTTGGTCCTTATATTTTTCTTATAATTGTTCAAATGTATTACATTACATGCATGTACTTGGGATAATTTCGTTTTTACCTTGAGCATGAGTTGTTGTGTGTTCCTATATTATATATCAATTATCTTATCTAAGAGGGAAATTCCTCTCATCTATGTGCATGATGTACCCTAAAAGATTTTCACCAACCCATAAGCTATTGGAGGTGGGCTTCAGGCATCATTATCACCCTTCTCTCATTTTTGACCTAGGAGGGTATATTTGGGGGGATGGGTCATGACACTTTAAATGACCAATATTCCCAATGATAAAAAGTAAGAAATTAATAAATAATTTTTATAAATATTGACTTAGAAAATTATAATTCTTTAATGAAAAGAAAATTAATATAAATTACCTCTCTATGGGATACATCCATAATGTGAAGGCCCTCCAATATTAGCGTCTTTGAAAAAATGTTATTTTAGATAAATTATCATGGTAAAAAATTATGGGGAAAGATCACTTAAAAATTACATAGAATACATAAAATTATTTTTGTATGTTTACACAATTTTTTGAGGTTTAATGTCTTCTGAAAAAGAGGTTTGAGGGATGTAAAATAGTTAATTAGAACATAGGTTATATTTCTAGTAATAAATATTTCATCTATAAAGGTATAAAATGATATATCAATACATGTAAATCATTTATTTTTAATCCATATATTTTATGATGATTCAAATAAACACATCTTGAAATATTACTAGAATATCCATCACTCACATTCAAATTTTTTAATATTTGAATTAAAATATATTTTTGTGTATTTTCATTGAATTTTTTTTATTGGATGCTCCTCATTCTCATTTTCCCATATATCACATTTGATATTGAGGGATTATATAACCTTATAAGCATTTAAATGATCCTTTTATTTTAGCTACTTATTAAGAAATGTAAAAAAGTGCATTATCACAGACATTCTTCTTAATATGTATAACTTCAAGATTAGGATGAAAAAAATTAAATTCCAAATATAGATGTTTGAAAAATATTCTATTTTTCCTCAATTATTATGATCTAAATATATATACATATATTATAACTCTTTTCCCACCTTCATTCAGTTGTAAATATCTTCTAAAATGTGTACCTACATTCGATAATTATGCCAGGATCCATGATCCTGATAATAATGTGGTGGAAGCCTAAAATATGTATTTAAATTTTAATTTCAGTTTCTAAACAAAAATTTATGATATATATCATGGAAGCGATTATGACACATAAAAATATACTTTTTTCTATAAGGTAGTCATTGAGACTCAAAATCAAAGTTTCAAACTACAAGATCTAAACCAGTGTGTGTTCGAACCAAACACATTTCCTTCTCTAGGAAAGTCAATAATGGTCTACATAAGTGGAATATATGTTTGGAATATTTTCAAAGTCAATGCATCGTATGTTACTACACCATTATTCCATTACACCCGTAATGCTTGGATAAGAAGTTAAAGGTTGACATCAATGTCATTTCCAAAAATTTTCTTTCTAATAATAATCATATATATAAAGAATGAAGTTTATTACAAACACATTCATGGTGGTAGATTATAAGGGATCAATAAAATCATCTATATGTTGTATTTTTTACTAATAGTCCCAAAAGGATTGAATCCATATGATGTTAATCCCAAGAAAACAATTCTAGGATTAAAAGATATATATGGATATTAATAATCTAAGGTATCCCATTCTTTGAAGTCTCTTGGATGTTTCATGAAATCAAAATTATTATTATCCGATTCATTCGAATTTATATGTTCAAAAATTTTACATGAGATAAACAAAATTTTCAACCATATTTTAATGGAATGTAACATAAAACCATCAGAGTTGTTTTCTTTTTTCTTTTTTCTTTTATATGGTATGCATATTCATACATAATTCATTATTTATTAACTTTAATCTAGAATTTCAATATCATTTTCACTTTTCTATATCAAATATTCTTTTTAAGTAATGGATTCAATCATAGAGTAATACATGTATCTTCATATATTTGATTCTAATATTTATAATAACCTTATTCATCAAATAAAATCATCAATGGATTATAAATATAGTAAATTAATCACACAAAAATTACAATATCATGGAAATTTTTAATTTATAACTCCATATGAGCACTTGATGTGGTATAACATCAATAGAAAAAAATAGTTTAAAATATTTACCACAACATTTATATAATTCTTGATTTCCATCTTCAACTAATTTAGAAAATGTATTTATTTATCAGTTATATTTTACCTTGTATTAGTCTCCTCAACATAATCAATTAATATGTTATCATATTGATTAGGTTTTCCTCTAATTATTAAATAATCATTAATATCTTAAACATTAATTAGTCAATCAACTGATGTGTAACATTATTGATGGTGTTTCCATTTTGTAACAAAAAATTTCACATTTTGAATTTCATTATCCACTATCAGGGTGTTAACTCATTCATTCTGATGGTGGAAATAACTACTGAAACTTTTTGAAACATTCAATTATATATGTCTAATACAACACAAACAATTAGGAAGAAATTGTTTCATTATCTAGTGATCAAATACTATATCTATCTTAAACCATCATCTAAATTTATATTTAGGACACATAAATTTTCTTCTTCCATCCACAAATTTATTTAAAATTAAAAAATATAAAAACTTGTTCAAACTTGTAACATACTAATAAGTATTCCAGTGTATGTTAATATTTTATCCATATGTAATTTACTGTATACACCTTTAAATAAAAATTCAATTATATTAGTATATATAAAAGTAAAAGACTATATCTCAGTTCAAAAAGTAAGATAACTAAAATTTTTTATACTAGGATAAAATTAAAGTTATTATTTTAACTATTACAAACCCCACTATAGATAATAAATAAATAAACTCATTCAAAAAAATTACATCATCAAGAATTATATTTTTTAACCAATAAATGATCATTTATAGTCAATGAGTGACACCATCGAGAAAAATATAATTATTTCCTATTTTTGATATCATAGAACTTTATTAAACTATCCCAACCATTTGTTAATAATATGTTGTAGTAATAAAAAATCAATTGTCTATAGACACTATAAATAATGAAACCACATGATCTAAATGTGTAGATTTAAGGTCTTTTTTAAAACACTTAGTAAACATTTTAGTTGAATAGGTAGTTTGAAAAAATTGATTTTTTTAGGTTTAAGAAGAATTATTATTCCCCATTTAGGGTTATGATTAATAATAATTAGGAACGCATTGTAACAATTATCAATTATGTTAAGAAATTTGAAAAATTAATTTTCTTTATTATATTTCCAAAACAAGCTAGATATTTTTGGAAGAAAACTAAAAAACAAGTAGGATTTGAACTATTTCAGAAAAATAAGTAATATTTATAAAAAATATTTTAATGAGTAAAAATAAATAATTTTTTTCAGTAAGTAAAATATTAAGTACAAAAATAAAATTGATATCAGTAATTCTGAAAAATCTTATTTGCATAATAATTTTCTTAAATGTGGGCATAATTTTTTACACATTATAATATCATGGTTTTACAGTTAAACTACTTTTTAATCATTGTAAAATAATCCATATGGAAATATTTTATTTAAATAATTTTATAAAATAATGTGTTATAAACACGTGACAACTACTTTAAAATCATGATATAATTATGAGTAACTAATCTATAGAATTTTCTTTTCACATTTTAAAAAATAAGCATTATTAACACTTTTCCATAAATTTTTTTGAAACAAACCACTTTTAGATCATTTAAAAATTATGACATGTTAAAATAATAAGATGAAAATTTTAAGAAAAAATTTTATGTTTTCAAAATAAAATTAAATAAATTTGAAATTATTTAAATTTTTTAGGATATTTCACCAATGATTAGATTTGAATAATGTTTAAAATTGATATTCCAAGAAAAAAATAAATTTTCCAAGATTATTAACTACACTCATTTATTAATTTTTGTATACGAAAACCATAATTTATAAAAGAATTGAAATATAGAAATAAAAATAATTTATTACATAAAGTAAAAATCTAACATTATTTTGGGACCATATAAATTCAAGGATTTTATTAAATTATTTAATGAAGAAGGAATCATGCAATGTAAATGGATATATTATATATGATTAAGTTAATTAGTAAGAGATGACAAGTGATGGATAGTAGGTGATGAAACCGAAGGGGTGAAGTTCGAGGAGTCAAAGAAAGGTCATATATTTGACTGAGTGGGAGGAGAGTTTCATCAATTAGGGATCAAGGGAATTAGGTTTTAGGTCGAGGGAGATGACTGGTAGGTAGCAGAAGGGATTACAGTGATGATAGGGGGTGTTATAGATTAGTTCTAGCTGTATTAGGTTTGGGTATTGGGGTTGAGGCCAATGAGGAAGAAGGGTGGGGTTTAAGAAAACATATTACAATTTTTTTACCCCAAACTAACGCTAAATATAACATCAAATAATTAAATTTAAAATATGTGATAAAAATGGCTATAAAAGTTTATTTATTTTTTTATAAATGGTTTAATAAACCTCCATGTTTTACTATTAATCTTTTAGTTTCATGGGTGGTTGAGTATGTTGTTGATGATGTCGTTGACTGGATGTTAACTAAGAAGGGATTTATCCTCTCATATGATGAGTATGAAATCTACTCCATTGATTGAGATATAATGTGGAAATGTATGACTAAATCATGATAGTACATATGATGTTCTTATCTATTCAAGTTAGGGACATGCGATGTTCTCATCCAAAAAATTGAATAACATGTGATGCATTCATCGATCGAGTTAGTATATACTCTAAGTGTAAAGAATGCATGACTGAGATATATGGGATTAACATACTCTATTACCTATGGTCACTCAATGCCAAAAACAAATAGATTATATGAGAATGTATTCTTGCATATGATAGAACTAGTGGGGACTGGTATAAAGATACATTTTTTTATGGAGATTACACCAGATCATTCTATAGCTTGAGTAGTACTAATTCTTTGATATAGGATTCTATTTTATTACATTTATATATTTGTTGATTCATATTTATTTTTAACACTATAAAATATTGTAGGGGTAAACTTTGTATTTGACTGAACAAGGATTGAGTTTGACTTAAAGAGCTTCTCTAAAAGTATTTTAGAGTTTATCGAAAAGGTATTTTGGATATGTATTCACATGGTATTACATATTATGTGATATATAGTAAATATAATAATAGCTTTTAAAAAGTATTTTGGAATATATATGAAAGGATATTTGGATATGATTTTACAATTTATTGCATATTGTATAATATAAGGTGAAATGAGACTAATTCTACAAGGTTTTAATGTAAGTGGTAGATTTAGGGATATATTAACTTATAAAGAATATGGTTATTATATTTAAACTCTTTTAAATATTATCATGATATTACTGAGTTTAATTATCATGTTGGAATTGTTTTATCTATTCTTTGGGAACCCTCATATTGAATAAAAAATATCATTTAGTTAATTTTAATTGTATGAGAATATTTCTGGAAATGATGATGTTACTTATAAAAAAGGTCTTTAGTGGAAAAAATGATATCACGATTGATTTCAAAATGAAATATTTATCCAAGGAATGATGTAATTCCCACTCTTATTAGGTTTTTTTTATGGTTCAAAATCATGGGTAGATTTATGGGAATATTAAATATTTATTTAGTAAATTGTTTAATTAAAACTTTAATCCATCAAAAAACTATTTGAACCCCAATTAGAAAAATATATAGTGTTATCCATAAGACCCTAATATATTATAAAAGACCGAAAACTAGAGAATATTTTTCATGGTATCAAAGAGAATTTGATGTATTGACAACAGATTGTGTGGAAACACCCATAATTCTAACTCATGTTCATTATTCACCAATGATAAATCCTCTCTTGGGATATGGATTTGAAATTGTTTGGTTTTATCCATTCTATTTGATTGTTCAAGAATGTATTGATATTTTACTTCTAATTTTAAAATTCTCCCATGGACATGTCAACTTATTATTTCATAAATTTTTATTTGGTTTATTTGAATGTGAAATTTTATTATTTATCTTTGATTATTCGATTTATACATCTGTCATCAATGTATGTGTTCACAACGAACATCAAGATTATTCACCTTTTTAATTTTATGGTTTTATCCATCCTATTTTTTATATATTCATTATCAGCCACATTTTTATAGTGGAATCGCCTTTATATAGATATATATTATATCTTTAAGATGAATATTCATTACTTTACACAAAATAGACTTGAGGACCATAATGGTATGGTTCCTTTGGAAACATGGAATCATAAAGAACTCGATCATAAGAGTTCTATATCATCTCCCACTTAGTTCCTAAATAATATAACACTTCATAGAAATATCCCACATTATACCTATCATCATAACATGAGAAAAAATAACATAATAAAGGGTGATCTCAAATTATCAGTAAGGGTAAACAAGGAAAACATATAAGCATAAAGTGAACATAAGGGTATAAGAATATGATACTAAAATATGAAAACTAGAAACTGCATATCAAATATCAAAATATTGATTCATGGAATAAATATTTTAAGCTCATAAGAAATGAATAAAATGGAAATTAAAGTAATTGATCCATGAGAGCATAACATTGTCATAATACATGGAGTTGTGGAATATGCATAAGAATAGAAGACCATTTCCTTAATAGGAAAGGAATATTTTCGAAACTATCATAGTGGAATGGGTTCAATTCACAAACAATTATAGTATTCATGGTTCACTTGAAGTATATCATAGTGTAAAAACCCCTTTACTGAATTGGGTTCACTCTCCATTCCAGTCCGATTTATCTCATGAGATATCAATCTTTACCCAATGAATTGAAGGGAAATATATGTCCCACACATAAAATAACAAAAATCACACATATTTGTTCCACAAGATCATAAAACATTCATCATATTAGAACCCATGAAAATAAATGGGTTTCATAAACATTTCATCATAGCATTAAATATAAAAAACAAATAGGTTTCATAATCATTTCATTATTTCATCATAGCATAAACCATGAAAAAAGAAGTAGGTTTCATAATCATTGTAGTATAGTCTAACCCATGGAATATAAACACATTTCATACACATCTTTTCATCACTACATAATCTATCCATAGAAAGAATAATAACAGTATCCTTATATCATAGACCTAGTAAAGCATAACTAACATGAAACGATGTCATCCTAGATGGGAAATGATTTTGAAAGATCACTTGCAATAGTTATTGAGAAAAATAATTTTTCTCTGATTTTTTCTTCAAAAATAAAACTTTATAAAAATATTTTATAAATCTATATCTTTAAAATTAAACTTTTAAAACTTAGAAATCAAGATTTAAAATCATATAAAACATTTCTTGAGGGAAATAAACTTTCCACTCTGAAAAAACCTTTTTAAAAAATTAAACATTTTTAAAATAATTTTTTAAATAACCCTTGAAAAATATAATTAATTATTTAAAACATTCATTATTCATTATGGTGAAAAATTCTGTACATGTCATACATGTTAAAATAAATATTCCTTTCGAACTTTTGAAAAAAACCCAAATAGGCCTTCCCTAAAAAATGACATGAAGATTCCCTTAAATATTTTTTTCATAAAATTTCATTTGTGGGTAAAAATATATTTAATATATCATTTTTTTAATGTTAAAAACATTTTTGAAAACATTTCTAGAAATCATGGTTTTGGAAGAAAAAACATTTTCTACTGTAGAGAGAAATAAACCATATTTTATTAAAAAAATTAAAATCTTGAGAACATAATGAGAGGAAAATGTATGAAAACCATGTATTCTTTTTAAATAACCAGAATATAATAAAATTAATTATTTTATATGGATTATAACACTACATCATCATAATCATAAACATAAACAATCCCTATAAAAATGATATTGTAACATCAAACCTTTAACACTTTCTTATGTTTTGAATCATAGACCCCGTTAAATAATAAAATCAAATAAAAATTTAAATATAATTAAAAAAAATTATATTCATGGTATAAAATATAAAAGGGGTATTATATACACTTCATAAAATAATAAGGCCGCATAACACAACTTATGTCCCAAAGAAGAAAAATTTAGACAATAAACCCTTATTACTTTGGTAACTTTTGAACCACAAACCCCATGAAAGAGAGATACTCAAATGAAAGTTTATATTATACTAATTTTAAGGTTAATAATTATAAAATACATTTATGGATAGTATATTTATCATATAAAGTAAATAGGTGGTGAATATGGCATGTGACTTACAAAAGTAAAAAGTAAAATGGAAATCCCTTACTTTAAGTATCGACTTCATTCATACACATTAAAGCTTCCAACATAATAAATATAATTTTATTATAAATATATTAAATAAAAATAATTCTATATATCATACCATATATTATTTACTCATTACATTTTATTAACCATTTATTAACAACTCCATGTCCACATTTTGGGCAATAACTACTTTGTTGTTTTGTGTATGATTTCATTTAGCGATTTTTTTGTCATATTACATTGATCAGGGTTACATCACATAATTAATTTTAAACATAATATAAATAAAATATATATTCATTATATTTGTATATATATTAGTTGATAAAAGTTAGAGATATAAAATTAAATACATTGTTCATAGAGACAGTAGGTCATACGTACGCATGACCGTTGTTTCCATTTTCTCAACAGATTGAAATAGTAAAAGGAAAATAATATATTACAATCATAGAATAATTTTTATTTCATATATATAATGTATTTTCAATAAAAAAACCTTATTACCTTCCATGTAAAGTGTGAACGGATCATATCACTTTTCAAGGCGGTAGTCCACCGAAAACACGAGCGACATTATTGTATTCTCCTGGAATGAAACATAACAAGGTATATGTGATATAATAATTCAATAAGTATAATAATATAATAAATATTATATTAAAAAATTTATTAAATAATTATATACATCTATTAGAGGTGTTAATGTAAAAATCAATGACATCAGTTTGTGAGGTGATATTCCACCGTACACACGAATGATGATTTCGTATCACATTTGATGGAAGAGGATAAATATTTAGGTTATTACATTAATATATTAACATATAATAATATTTAATATAGTTATGTTCTTATATAATGGTTAAATAATTATTTAAGTGGGTGGAGAAATATATAAAATAAAACACTCAGTTAGGGGAGTTACCTCTTCTTCAGAAAACTTCTTTTGAGTTTCCCCCAAACGCGTTTTAGGTTGAATTTATGATCAAAATAAGGATTATAATATTATAGAATGGATTAATGAATTTATTTGGTTAGGTATTTCATTAACCAATGGGGTTTTTAAGTGAGAATAATTTAGGATAGAAGGTGGCCTTTTATAAGTTAGGTGAGTGGCACACTAGTAATTTTTTAAAAGAAAAAGGTGTACTGATGTTTTCACATGCCAAAAGGCTCAAAAAAGTACCATTATCAATATATAAAGATATATTTTTTAAATATTTTCATAAAATGAGTGTTATGCATTCTTATAGGAAATTTTACCCATTCTATGTTTAGTTTAACCTCTAGTAAACTCATTTTCACCTTAAACATGGTAATTAATTTTTACTTCTTTTACTACTAATAATTGTAAAAAATTAATTTCAAAATAAGAGATAGTTTAAATTATGATAATTCAAAATATGAAATCATTTTTTACGAATTAAATTCATATAATTGTAAAATTTTCATTTAATATCAATCCCATATACACAATAAAAAGTTTGTTTCCAAAGAGAAAAGTTAAAGAAATATATATCAAAATTCAATATTAAATTTATTAAAATGGTATAAATTTGATTAATATATATATATATAAACTAATTTTATTTTTAAAATCATATTAAAATAAACTTTTTCTTATAAATACTTTGAATGATAAACCATCTTTTTAATAAAAACCAGTGTTTTTCACTATTCACTATAAAATCTATATTTTCATAAAATTATCCAAATTTCACCAAATGATAATTTTAAAATGATAATTTTAAAAAATAATTTTATTTTTTAAAATAAAATTTCCCAAAGTGGTGAAAATTAATTTTAAAAAATGTATGCAAAATGCGACAAGAATCCTTTTTAGAAAAAGGATGTTTTTAAGTGAAAATTATATTTATTCCTATCTATTATATAGGAAACACATAAGATGAATGTTAAAAATTGGATTGAATAATATATATATATATATAATTTAAATCATTAACCAAAAGTGATTTTTTAAATTTATTGAGGTAAAATGTCATTGTATGCGTAAAAATATTTTTGAAGAAAAAAAATTCTTTTGTTTTCAATTGGTTTTTATTTTCATTTCTAATTAATTGGTCACCAAATATTTCATTATATATAAATTTTTAAAACATATATTTTCATAATTTAGTTACTTTTATTCATAACCATCATTCTAATGTCTAGGTGAGACTATTATATTAAGTAATAATATTTTAATAGTATGTTATGTTTCGTTAAAACTCAATGTTGAATTTAACACAAGATAAAATTAGTGTTGTGTGTAATGAAAAATATCATAATGATTAAATTTATTTGAAAATATATATATTTCACAAAATATCAGTGTGTTATATTATATCCCCTTTAAAATTAATTTCATCCTCTAAATTCATCACTTTGTTACTAATAACTGAGGATACTTTTGCCTCGTTACATCCTCTGATTCCCACGTAGCTTCCTAAAGCAATTAGTTTCACCACAAAACTATGAGTAGGTGAGTGGAATTATTTCATATAATATTATCTGTATGATTAATAATCCCCACCGGTTTATCCCCATAAGAAATATCATGATCCAACAATAAGACCTATGAGTTCAGTACATGTGAGGTATCATGTATGTAATTCCTAAAGAGAGATAAATGTAACACATCGTGATTTTTAGAGAGGATAAATGGAAGATCCAAGTTACAAGAAACTATCTTAATACGATAAATAAATTTCAAAGGGAACAATATATATAGGTATTAGTTTTCCCTTCTTTCTTCCATATATAAATTCATAGAATCAGCTTATCACCAACATCAAATTCTAGATCACATCAAAGATTATCAGTATAAAATTTATGTAAAATTTTTTCATCCCATACCTATTGATAAATGGTTATAACCTTCTATTCTATTTTATCATCTATATCATGTCCCAATATCATTATTTTTACAACTTCATTCTAGTATATTAGAGTTCTTTGATTATTTCCATAAATGGATTCATAATTATCCATCTCAATGATCAAGTGAAAAATATTACTGTAAGAAAACTAAACTATATGTAGTGTTGATCCCAACCACCTTTTAAATTCATCGAAATTGATCCTATAATATTATCTAGGGTTGGAATTTTTCTCTCAAATTGACTACCTATTTGAGGATGATACATAGTGTTGAAACTAAAATATGTATCAATATATTATTAAAGACTTCACAAAAACATCAGGGTAAACATTAAATCATTATTAGATATAATGGAATGTGGTACTCCATGCAACATTAACACTTTTTTAATGTATATTCTGGCATAATGAACTAGAGATAAATATTCTGTGATAGCAATAAAATGTGCTGACTTCGTAAGGTGATTGAATATAACCCATAATTTCCTCAACATAAAAGATAAGATAAACCATAAAGGACACTGATACCTTTAATCATATGTCCACAAAGTATAAAGTAATTCATCCTCAAATTACTTACTTGATAAAACATATACAAAATCAAAGGGTTTTATTTCCATAAATATCTTTTAAAATATCCTTAATCTTGATAAAATCGCATCACATAATACCTCAAAAGGGGTTTTAATGAATTTGAACTTATGATCAAACTTAAACTCAAAACCATGAGGTTATCCACAACTCTTAATTTAATAATACTTTGCGAGATATATGATTCCAAAAGATAATTCGCCCTATATTCTTTAAATAATCTATTATCTTATACAAAAAAATTCTATTGGAATCTTGGCTTCATCCTTATAACAATATAATATCAAATGTGATTTCATTATTCTATAATCCATGAAGATAAATATAATAAATGCTCAAAATCACATAAAAATTACTAAAGGATAAAAAAATATTTTTATAGGGATCAGTCATAGAAAACCAAACATGAAATTATTAGCTAAGGAGGAGAAGATAAGTGTTCCCTAATTATTATGAATCACTTCATCTATTGTGATTGCAAAAGTATTCTATTTTTTCCATTGTCTTCAGAGTTTGTTGCATATTATCATCCAAATTAAAACTTGGATTTGGTCATTGATTCAAATAATGGCCAAAATCTTTACACTATAAGCACTATTGTGTGGGTGGTTCATTCTATGGAGATTTCTCTCTATTTTCATCATTATCTAACTTATTCACATCACATAAAAATTCATTCACTTGATGACCTTCCTTTATAAACATAAATAATTTATTAGTCCATTTAAGACAATTTAGTCCATGTTTCATTCCACAATTCAAGCATAAAATAAATATCATTGTTTTCTCTCCATAGTTTTTAGAGTTTTCCTTGAATTATATCTTTCTTTTCTTTTCAAAACCATGTGATTGATGGGTAATCTGTAACAACCATATGTTTTATAAATGGAAATTCCTTTCTTATAAATATGACATAAAATCACATGAAAACACAACATAATGAACTACTAAGTGCTAAGTGACATTTAAACATAAGTTTGTCACTTCTGTATTTGGAATTTCGAAAATCTGACATACACGGTTGCAATCGGTAAGTTATTTTGAGTTTGATAAGAAAAAATTAATTTTTGGTGAATAGTAACCTACCATTATGAATAGTAACATACCCTTATGAATAGTGATATACCCTAATTAATATTAACCTGGCCTATGATAGTATAAAAATACTATTCAAGTCGGAAATACGATATACCAATATTTTAGAATAAGTTAATGAATGTTTTAAAACTGGTTTTTGATAATAAATTATGATTTTAATTAAATATCAAAATAATAATATTTAGAATTTTTTTTGAAAAATGGAATTCATTTTTGGATTCAACACATCAAAAAATGTTTAGGATAAATTTTTGAGATTTTTTTTGAAATACTTGAATTTTTTATGAATAGTAAAATACGGTAATTTACCGTATATATACATTATAAGATAAACAGACTATTCCTGGAATCATGGCTGATGTCACCACCCTTGGTTTGAATTCACATGACCCATTTACTATTCTTGGTCATGGAATACTTACTATTCCTTGTCTTGTGAAGAAATAATAAATTAATGATTATAATATTATGAAATCCCTCCTCTCCTCCACTATAAACCCCCCCTTCACTCCCTCTTCTCTTAACTTCTCTCAAGCCTTGTTCCTTGCAATATTCTTCCCAAATATCTCCCCAAGATCCTACCCCACATCCAAAATCTCCTAGCCTCTTAAAAATGTTGGGACCAAGTTGGATGGTAAAGGAAGTTTGAAGAGTTAGCCTTTGCAGAGTGTTGTATTTTGTTGTCAAATAAGATAAATCAATTCACTTTGTAAAAGGACCATAAATCAGACGATGATTTCCTGATTTGTATTTTACAATCATCACAAGTTTGGAGAACCTGTGGTGCAAGTGGTATGAATGATAGAGAGAGTAAATAAGTGTTTTTGGAAAAACGCATTTCAATATCATACTATCCAAAAATGACAAAGGCAAGAAGAAGGCGCGCAAGTATTGGCACACAAGTGTTGTATAGGCACGCAAGTCATATTTCAAATAGAATCATTTTAGAAATATGGAAAAGGAAATAAAGTGGCACACAAGTAGTGGTGTGAAAGTGGTGGCGCACAAGTGTTGGCACACAAGTAGTGGCGCTCAAGTGGTGGCGCACAAGTATTGTCGCGCAAGTGTAAGTGGCGCACAAGTCATATTTCAAAGATCATCCAATCAAAATATGACAAAGGAAATAAATTGGTGCGCAAGTTTGAAAGTGTCGCGCAAGTCAAGAGTGCCGCGCAAGTATTGGCACGCAAGTATTGGTGTGAAAGTCTTGGTGTGAAAGTCTTGGCGCACAAGTCTTGGCGTGCAAGTGTATGGGCGCACAAGTCACTAAAATGCCTCTAAATAGATGACTCGCCTCCTCATTTTTTTAATGCTCATCACTTAAGAGAAAAATTTGAGCTCTGAACGCGCAAGTGTAGAAAGTGACGCGCAAGCTGAAGTGGCGCGCAAGCCGAGGATTATTTATAAAGTTGCGCAAGTAGGGTGGCATGCAATTCTGCCACGCAAGTGTTGCCATGAATGTTTTCCATGAAAGTGATGGCATGCAAGTCTGCCATGAAAGTCTGCCGCGGAAGTCTTGCTGCACAAGTCTTTCTGTGCAAGTTGTAGGTGCACAAGTATAGGGCGCTCAAGTGGAAGTGGGAGCACAAGTTGTTTTTCTCCAGGGGATCCTGCTAGCTTCTGGGTAGGGAAGTGAATAATTTATTTGAAAGATTTGATTTGTGTAAGCTCATTAAGAAGCATTAATCCATTGTTTTACCCTATTTGTGCTAAGAGGAAGAACACACATTATTGGATTATTTTCAAAGTGCTACATAAGTGTAAGAGTATATCCTACTGATTGTATTCCACATCAAAGGATTGTTTTCTAGTGGATTGTGTGGTACTGGATTGTTTTCGTACCATACCAAGGATGTAGCTACTCTTGTTGAGTAGTGAACCTTGTAAATCTTGTGTTCTTGTGGTTGTGTGTGTTCAGCAGGGAAGAAACTCTTTAACAGGAGGTGAAGGTTGTTTCAAAAAAGGGAAACTTAAAAAGGAAAAAGATATCACTGATTCACCCCCTCCCCCTCTCAGTGATACTTGGATCCTGACTGGGAACTTCAATTGGTATCAGAGGGATAGGTTCCCTTCGTTTATTCTTTGCTGAAGTGGTTGAAGAGAAGTTCTGATGGAGAATCTAAATTGCGTGAACAGTAAGGGGATCCCTATTTTTTATGGAAAGAACTATCACATATGGAAGGATAGAATGATGCCTTATCTTATGTCTCTTGGATATGAATTTCTTGAAACTACAACGGATGGATTTCCTGCTATTGTTGACAAGGTTCCTCTTACTCCTGTCGATAAGAAGAACCTTGAGAATGATGGAAGAGCTAAAAACGCATTACTCTCATCTCTTTCTGAGAGTTAATTTCTAAGTGTGAAAGGTGTTGCTACAACTAAAGGCATCTGGGATAAGTTGAAGAACTTCTATGAAGGAAATACAAAAGTGAAGAAGGAAAAACTACAAATCTGGAGGCTGAAGTATGAAGACTTGAAAATGGTAGAATCTGAATCTGTTGGGGACTTCTTTACCAGGATTAATGACATTGTCAGTACAATCATTTGTCTTAGTGAAACGTTGGAGGATTCAACAATTGTCGAAAAGATCTTGAGAATTCTGCCAGACAAATTTGATGCTAAAGTGTCTTCATTGGAAGATAGGGACCTTGAGACATTATCTCTGGATGACTTGCATAGCACTCTCATTACTTATGAAATGAGAAGGGAGAAGACTATGAAGACCAAAACAAAAGCAGATAGAGAAATGTCATTCAAGGCTTCAAAGAGAGAGAAGTCAAAGAAGACTCTTATTGAAGATGATGCTGGTGAATCTGATTCTGAAGATGAGGTATGTAGAAATTTTTATCAAATTTTATCCTTGTTTTCTAAAAATGTGAAAAGAGGTAGAGGGAAATACAAAGGGAAACTTCCCTTGAAATGTTTTAAATGTGGAGTTTTTGGTCACATTGCGGCTAACTGTCCTCAAAAGAATAAAGAAGAAGATAGTGATGATGATGAGAGATGGCCAAGAAGGACTTGGAAGAAACAAACTGACAAAGATAAATATTTTTCAAAGGTTAAGGATAAAAAATTCTTCAAATCAAAAAGAAGAAACTTTTTATCTAGAGATGAAGAAGAAGATAACGAAGCTGAATCTGAGAAATCATCTACTGAGAAAGCTAGAGAGAATACCTTTATTGCAGCAGTGAATAATGAAGATTACGGGAGCAATATTTCTGAAGAAGAAGAAACTCAACTTGAATATCATCTGAAAGAAGAGTTGAAATAATGTTTAAGGAAGATCATAAGGCTTGAGAAGGAAAACAAAAATTTGACCAATGAAATTTACAGTTTTCTTGAGGTGAAAATCAAGATAGAAAAAGAGATTGATGATATGAAGAATTCTCTGGAGAATGAAAAGAATCATAATTATCATCTTGAAGTAAAGCTGAAAGGAAAAGAAGAAGAGTTTGAACTGTTCCAACAAAAATTGTCCAAATCTAAAGAAATGAATGTCAGTTTCAAACATTCTATCTCAGAAGTTGGTGAATGTTCTAGTATGAATGAACCAATAAAGGGTCCACAGAATTTACCTTTAAAAGTTGAGAGGAAAGATGGAACTATTTCTAATAGTAACAAAGTTGGAAAGGCTATGTATGTGGCCAAAGTCAGTAATGCTGAAAAATCCGAAGAATATAAAAATCCTGTGTCCAGAAAGATTTCTACTACTTTTGGTACTGATAAGTTTGAATAGAAATCTGAGCTGAAAAATAAAGTTACAATTGAAAATAGAATGGTTGATGTTCAACAGAGTTCTATTAAGATGGCTGTTGATAAGCATGTTCACAACTCCAGTTAGTATAAAAGTTTCAAAGAAAAATATTCATTCTATGGTTACTGCTGGTATTGTGGTGGATTCAGACACACTGCAAACATGTGTTGGTTTAATCAAAAACATTACACCTATTCCACAAGTTTTGGAAGAAAAGGATTGAGGGGGAGTCAATCCGTTCAAAATAGAAAGTCTCTAAATAAATTTCAGAAGATATCTGAGAAGACTGGTGTGAAAGTTGAGAATAGGTTCCAATCACTAGAAACTGTTTGTGAAAGATGTGATTGACCTGGACATCTTTCCAAGGGTTGCCTTAGCGTGTTACCATAGCAACAAAAGATTCTTAATAATTCTCAAAATCCAGAGTTTTTAAAAGCTAAATGGGATAGGTATGATAAGTTTGAAAAGAAAGAGTGTGTGGTTTCCTGGCCAGAACACATTGACTTGGCTAGGAAATTGGAAGAATCACAACAGAAAGTGAAGGAAAAGGAAGAACAAAAATCTATTATTGTCGAAATTGATTTTAAAGCTACAAAAGGATAACATCCGTGGATTCTTGATAGTGGATGTTCCTCTCATATTACAGGAGACTTAAAACTGCTGAAGAATGTGAAAGACTTCAAAGAAGTAATGGTGACATTTGGAAATGATGAATCTCTAAGGATCAAAGGTGTTGGATCGACCATTATTGGAAAAGAAAAGTTGAAATCCAGGAAAACACTATATGTTGATGGGCTAAAACATAACCTGTTAAGTGTGTCACAACTCTGTGATGAGGGAAACAAAGTAATATTCAGAAAAGATGGATTTTTTGTGAAAAGTGAAAATGATGGAAATATAGTTACAAGAGGCCAACGTACAAGAGGGAATATATTCCAAGTTGGTGATGTGCAGAACTCTTGTTACATGAGCATTGTGGATGAAAATAAATTTTGGCATAAAAGGCAGGGGCACATGTGTTAGAGAAATATGTGCATGTTATCAAAGTGATACAGTGTTCGGGATATACCTGATTTATCAAGAGAAAGAGATTGGTGCTGCACTATTTGTGAGAAAGGGAAGATTACTAATTCTATGCACAAGAGAGTTGAAATTAACTCAAAAAGACCATTGGAACTCATACACTCAGATATATGTGGACCAATGATCAAGAAATCTTCAAATGGAGATAAGTACTTAATTACTTCCATTGATGACTTTACTCGCATTACTTGTGTTATGTACATGAGACATAAGTCAGATGCTCTAACAATGTTTAAGTGTTTTAGAAGGAAAGCAGGGAATGAATGTGAGTATTCAGTGAAGAAATTGAGAAATGATAATGGTGGTGAGTATAAGAATGAAAAGTTTGAAATTTATCTTGAGAAACATGGAATTCGGCATGAGTTCAGTTCACCATACACACCTCAACAAAATGGGGTGGCTGAAAGAAAGAATTGAAGTCTGGTGGAAATGGGGAGAACTATGTTACTTGAACATAGTCTTTCTCATTATTATTGGAGGCAATACATGAGCACTGTTGTGTATATTCAGAACCAGTGTTTCTATAGACCAAACTCATATATGACTCTATATGAAATGTTCTATGGAAAAACTCCAAGTCTGAAACACTTGAGAGACTTTGGGAGTCCATGTATTATAAAGAAGAAAGGTGGAAATCTGGGAAAGTTTGAGCAATGAGGAGATGACGGAATTTTTCTTGGCTATGCTCCAGAAGGAAGAGGATATAGATGCCTCAATAAAGAAACAGGAATAATTATTGATTCTTCAGATGTATTTTTTTTTGAAAATGCTGAGAAAGAAAAGTAGTCATATGTTGATGTCGAAGTCGAGCAGGAAAGAGAAGATTTTGTTAAAAATTCAGATAATGCTTCAGACTGTGTTAATCCTAGTCAAGAAGAGGAATCCGAATCAGAGATATCAAGTGATGAGGATGGAGTTCAAACAACTCATCCTAGGTTGAGGAAGCAAGTGGAGGCTCAAAACATTATTGGAGATAAAAATCAGAGGGTCCAAACAAGAATAACAACAAATGCAATATCACATACTTCTCTTTATTCAAAAGTTGAACCGAATGATATGAATGAAGCATTTGAGCATCCAGAATGGGTTCATGCTATGAATGAAGAGCTTGATCAGATATATAAGAATGATACTTGGTAACTTGTACCCAATCTCGACAATAAGAACATTATTGGTACAAAGTGGTTTTTCCAGAACAAGCTGAATGAAGAAGGTAAAGTAATAATAAACAAAGCAAGATTGGTTTGCAAAGGGTATTCACAGATTAAAGGCATTTATTTTGATGAAACCTTTGATCCGGTGGAATGATTAGAAACATTCAGAATTTTTCTTGATATTACTGCACAACGAGGTTACAAAATCTTTGAAATGGATTTAAAATCCGCATTCTTGAATGGTGACCTTGACGAGGAAGTTTACATTGATCAACCTTGTGGATTTGTTATTGGAAAGGATGAAAGTTATGTGTGCAGGTTGAAGAAGGCTTTATATGGGCTAAAACAGGCTCTGGTAGCATGGTATTCTAAATTAGATACTTGCTTAAAGAAGATTAACTTTAAGAAAGGGAGAGTTGATAGCAATCTCTACATCAAGGAATGTAGGGAGTTTTCACTGATCATTATTGTTTATGTTGATGATATTATATTTTCTGGAAATGATGAAAGATCATGTGAAAAATTTGATGAGGAGATGAAGAAGTTATTTGAGATGTCCATGCTGGGAGAAATGAAGTATTTATTGGGCTACAAATTTCATAGAAGAAGAATCGCGTTTTTCTGTCTCAAGAAAAGTATGCTAAGGAACTTCTGAAGAAGTTTGGCATGGACAATTTGAAACCAGTTTCCATGCAGATTTTAGTGGGAACCGAGTTTTCTAAAGATGGAGAATGCAAGGAAGTTGATCAGAAAGAGTTTCAAAAGATGATTGGAAGTCTATTGTATTTGACTGCCTCAAGACACGACATCGTCTATGCTGTCACATTATGTGCAAGATTTCAGAGTGCTCCTAAAGAATCACATTTGATTGCTGGAAAAAGAATTCTCAGATATATCAAAGGCACAAAATTTTTTGAAATTAGGTATAATGGATCTGGAAATATTGATCTATTCGGGTAATCTAATGCTGATTGGGCAGGAAATGTTGATGATCAAAGATCCACATATGGTGGAGTTTTCTTTTCTGGGGAAAAGTTGTGTTAGTTGGCATACCAAGAAGTAGAATTCAGTAACTCTTAGAATAGCTGAAGCTGAGTATGTTGCTACTACTCAATCTGCAACTCAACTAATGTGGATGAAGACTCAGCTGGAAGATCTACTTGTTGAAGTAAAGCTGCCATTGCTCTTGGGTTGTGATAATCAGAGTGCAATCAATCTTACAAGAAATCCAGTACAACATTCTCGTTCAAAAAACATTGATATAAAGTACCAATTCATCAAAGAGCAGGTGGAGAAGAATGAATTAAGGATGGAGTATGTTCCTACATCTGAATAAGTTGCTGATATATTCACAAAACTGTTACCGAAGGAACCATTTGCAAAATTGAGGTTGAACATGGATGTCCAACCTCCTTCTCATCAAGGTTAAGGCACGTGTTTCTATCCCCACTCTCATATTGCCTTTGGATAGTGTTGTCAAGGGGTAGAATTTTTTCATAAATCTATCCTTATAGATTCATGCATAAAGATGGAGTTGTGGGTAAGCTGTGAATCCAACATGTGTGTGTGCACTATTCTAACTGTTTGTTGGAGTGGTTGTAGGAATTTTTTTTTGTATTCCATGAATGTTGAATAAGTGAAGAATGCTGAAGTAGAATCTTGAATACTATTTTTGAATGATGTTCTGAAGAAGTTTGAGGAGATATGATCATGAGATTTCATAGTCACTACCTTTGGATAGCATGGTTTTGGCTGTCAATAATTCATGTTTCCTACAAAGAGTTAGCTCACATAGGCCTAGAATTGTTGATAAGTAATCCATTGCATAAGGTTACACAGTTCAGTGATTTATGAATCTTTGTTGACAACAAAATCCAAAGGGGGAGATTATTGGGACCAAGTTGGATGGAAAAGGAAGTTTGAAGAGTTATCCTTTACAGAGTGTTGTATTTTTTTGTCAAATAAGATAAATCAATTCACTTTGTAAAAGGACCATAAATCAGACGATGATTTCCTGATTTTTATTTTACAATCATCACAAGTTTGGAAAACCTGTGGTGCAAGCCGTATAAAGGATAGAGAGAGTAAAGAAGTGTTTTTGGAAAAACACATTTCAATATCATACTATCCAAAAATGAAAAAGGCAAGAAGAAGGTGCGAAAGTGGAGGCACGCAAGTGGCGGCGTGCAAGTATCGGCGCGCAAGTGTTGTATAGGCACGCAAGTCATATTTTAAATAGCATCATTTCAGAAATATGGAAAAGGAAAGAAAGTGGCGCGCAAGTAGTGGCGCACAAGTGGTGGCGCACAAGTGGTGGCGCGCAAGTGGTGGCGCGCAAGTATTTCCACGCAAGTGTAAGTGGTGTGCAAGTACTATTTCAAAGATCATCCAATCAAAATATGAAAAAGGAAATAAAGTGGCGCACAAGTTTGAAAGTGTCGTGCAAGTCAAGAGTGTCGCACAAGTATTGGTGCGCAAGTCTTGGCGCGCAAGTGTATGGGCGCGCAAGTCACCATAATGCCTATAAATAGACAACTCGCCTCTTCATTTTTTAATGCTCAGCACTTAAGAGAAAAATTTGAGCTCTGAACGTGCAAGTGTAGAAAGTGGCGTGCAAGCTGAAGTGGCACGCAAGATGAGGATTATTTATAAAGGCACGCAAGTATGGTGGCACGCAAGTCTTCCATGTAAGTGTTTCCATGTAAGTGTTGCCGCGCAAGTCTTCCGCGCAAGTGTTGTCGTGCAAGTCTACCGCGCAAGTCTTCCACACAAGTCTTTCCACACAAGTCTTGTCGCGCAAGTTGTAGGCGCACAAGTATAGGGCGCGCAAGTGGAAGTGAGAGCGCAAGGTGTTTTTCTCCAGGGGATCTTGCCATCTTCTGGGTAGAAAAGTGAATAATTGCTTTGAAATATTTGATTTGTGTAAGCTCATTAAGAAGCATTGATCCATTGTTTTACCCTATTTGTGCTAAGAGGGAGCACACACACTATTGGATTGTTTTCAAAGTGCTACACGAGTGTAAGGGTATATCCTACTCGTTGTATTCCACATCAAAGGATTGTTTTCTAGTGGAGTGTGGGGTACTGGATTGTTTCTGTACCATACCAAGGATGTAGATACTCTTGTTGAGTATTTAACCTTGTAAATCTTGTGTTCATGTGGTTGTGTGTGTTCACCAGGGAAGAAACTCTTTAACAGGAGGCGAAGGTTGTTTCAAAAAAGAGAAACTTAAAAAGAAAAAAGATATCACTGATTCACCCCCTCCCCCTCTCAGTGATACTTTGATCCTAACTGGGAACTTTACAAAATACTAGGACCTCTCCCCTTAAGAGGTTCTCAAAGGAGGAAGTCTCATGTGATAAATTCCTCTTCCCAATTCCTTCTTTTCTTTTAAGTTATTTTCTTTTTTATTTCTTTCCATGCCTCCCTTCACCATAATAGT
The DNA here is from genome assembly GCA_963277665.1 of Viscum album. Taxonomy (NCBI): domain Eukaryota; kingdom Viridiplantae; phylum Streptophyta; class Magnoliopsida; order Santalales; family Viscaceae; genus Viscum; species Viscum album. The sequence goes on from OY728134.1 coordinate 615,151,941, forward strand.
ATGATAAATCTAGTAACATACATGTACTGGAATGTTTTCATGCTAATGGGATATTTCATTATCTTATCTCTTTTCCCCACCCTTTTATTTGAATGAAATGAAAGCACCATTTGAGATGTGCTAATTTAGCACATTCATGGACAACAGTTTATAAATTTATATTACTATCTTCAATTCTAGTCCTGAAACCATTTATGTTATGGTTAGACCAGATTATTATATATTTAATATATCCTATTTTTGGTTTTGTAATCCTTTTGTACTAATTTTATTAAGTTATAAAGAAAAACATGTTCTTTTTAATCAAATCCACCAATTAACAAAAACAGTTGTCACTATGGTTTTAAATAATAATTCAACTTCACTCTAAGTAACCTAATTAAAATTAAAACCATTTAACCTCCTGGATGTGCACTAATAGAATATAACTTCAATTATAGACTACCAAATTCATCTTTCATTTTTATCCGAACTTGAATATAAGTGAACCGATCCTTTAAAACCAAGTAAAAAAATGATCCCAAACAATGAAATTAAACCTTGTAACTAATCAAAAAGGCTTTGAATGAACTAAAAGGGTTATAATAATTCAATTAAATATAGAATAGGTTATGGAATTTTTAATTAATAAGACTAATTTGTTTATTCAGGACTTTAATAACAAGTGGATAACATCAATAGATTTAAGGTAAGGGATCCTCTCTATTTCACTCTTAACCAAGATTGTCCTCTATGCTATGCCTTTTTATGCCCGAATGGACCGAAGGCCTTCATTTTTATTGATTTTTTTATAACCCCCCTTTCAAGGTATGAGGGGGAACCCTTAAAAGTCCCATAGACTTAGATATTACATGACCCATAGGCTTAGGAGATTACATGACCCGATGGCCTTAGGGATTTCAACTAAACTATCTACAAGGAACTACCCCTCCCCAGCATCTGCATCATGATAGTAGCTCTCCACCTTCGCATGGCCATCAGGCTAGGCTTCCCATGAAAGCACAGGCTGGTCCTGATGGCATAAACATACCCTATAATTTGGGAAAATTCATTTGGCTTTGCTCTGGTGAGTGCACCTGCTCTAAATCCTCTTCTGGGGCCGCTCCTTTTTTGTAGTCTGTCTAGGGCAACTGCATGTGGCCCGAAGGCCTTGAGGTGGACCGAAGGCCTTAAAGGTGGCCCAAATTCCATACTGACTTGAAGTAATGGGTGGACCGAAATCCTTAAGGACTCCAACCCCAAACCAGTTGCCCAAGGTGAATAGTTCCAGCTGCTACAGTACCGAACAATACCTGCTACAGTAACTGTTATAGTACCTGCTACAGTACCGCACAGTGTGCAGTTCTGCTACAGTACCTATACAGTGTGCAGTTATGCTACAGTACCACATAGTGTGTAGTACTACTATAGTACCTACTATAGTGCCTGCTATAGTACTGCTATAGTACTGCTATAGTACCATAAAATATGCCTCTACCTGGTTTTGAACTTGGGTTTTGTGGATTCACTTAAGGATACCTCACCAACTGGGTCGAGGCTCATGTGCCTATGCCTTTTTATGTGTAATAGAAAATGATGGGGTATGTTTACACACCTCCCCCATACCACCCTCTTGATTTATAAGTGATGAAAACCCCCCTTTATTTCTCATCAATTCCTCCTAGTTACACCCGACACCATGCCGACAAAATCATAACGAATTCTACCTGAACCTTCTTTGTTCTTTTAGGTTGCCTTATCTTTATTTCAAAATGGTGTTATATTATCTATTTATGTGAATATTCTGAATTATTGTTATTTGTACAAGATTCTTATATCAAGACCCTTTCATCACTTTCTTTTGGGGATATACATGTTTTTAAAAGATTCCCTCCTCAGAACTTTCTGATAAGCAAACCTGTTTTAAGGGGAATTCCAAATTTTTTACCCAAATATCAAGTGCACTCTATCATCCGTTTTAAGACACCATTGTCTTTATAAAATCAGTATTTTTTTATTAAAACCTTCTTGGTTCAATTCTGTTTTTTTATAAAATAATATCATCTTTTCTATTTGAAAATCTCTATAGTATTTTTCTTAAAACCGCAAAAAAATGTTTTAATGCTAATGAATATAAATTTTTTTCTTATATTTTGTCCCTTATGTTTGACACCACTTACCATGTTATATGCCTATTTTACCCTATGAACTTCCATATATGTTCTAATCCTTTCCTTTCATGGACACTTTCATGATATGCCCATTGATTATGATTTATGTCATGATTTTGGTACCCAATTTTTTCCATGGCTACCCTTATGTTTATGTATGGTTGATTATGTATGATTATCTATGTGGTAAGAATATTTATGTGGAAAGAATATTTATGAAAATGTTGATATGGGTGCACCCAGATAGCACTCCAATGCATTGGGTAAGGTTAAGTCTCATGAGATGCGATGTGAAACGGGATTGTCCGTTAGCCTTGACCCGTACTGAAATGGGAAACGAGATTGACGATTAACTTTGACCCGTAATAAATAAATGTTTTATGATTCTGCCAAATCTATATGATTCCATGTTTATATGATCCCATGCTTATATGATATTATTTCATATGTTTCGTGCTTTTGATATCATTATTCCATGCCTCCTAACTCATGTGCTTAAGATATATCCTTATGTTCATTCCCTTACTAGGATTTTCAGCTTATCCATTTGTTCAAGTGTTCCCCAAGGTACCCTATGCAGATGTAAGGGATCAAAGGAAGTTAGGATCTCATTATGGGGATTAAATAAAGTAGTGTTTTTAGCCCCATGTTTTATGTTTTATGTACGTAGTCTTCCAAGACACTAGACTTAATGATCCTTGGCTTATAATCTGATGATTAATTATGATTAAAATCATGAAATGTTATATGTAAAAGGCTCGGGTCACTATAGTTAGTATCAGAGGATGGTCTAGTTATTTTTTTAGATTAGGAACAGAGCACCTTAGTGAGAACCTTAAGGATGAGGCTAATTATAAGAAAACATTTCTGAATTTTGGTGAGTGTTGAGTAAGTGGTTTATCAAGAAAATACATCCCTATCTAGATACGAGAATGTAGAGGCAGCTCTGGCACAGATGTATCTAGGGGTAAAACACGAAAACACTGCTTTGAGCTAGACTCGAACGGGAACTAGTACATGACAACGAGCCTTGCTACACTCTTGGTTACGACACTCCAATGGGATATTCTTTGGTAGATTCACTAGCTTAGTACAAACCATTGGTAAGGGGAAAAAATCCCATAAGAATATAAGTTAAGAAATAGATCGAGGATAACCTGGATATAAACCTAAGGAATCACAAGTTAAGATGTACTTCTTCTTTATAAGTTTATCCTTTTATGTTCAAAGTTTCCTTTTTTGTGCTCAATATCTAAGTATTCAAGACCTCTATTTATAGATTCTTTTTCTTAGTTAATGGATGAAAATAGAGGAACACGTTCTAACAACCAATGTGATAGGAAATGTGAAGATTTCCCAAATGATATGCCTGATATGACGGGAGCAGGTGCTCAAAACTTCATGATAGTACTTTCTCAGTTGGCTCGAGTTATGAATAATAAGTTGAATCGAGTGGAATGTACTCCTCCTACAAGGAAAGATAAATTTACCATAGAATCCTTCATGCGGAAAAGGCCTCCCATGTTTAGTAGATCTTTTGATCCCCTCCTCATAGAATAATGGATTAACTCCATTGAAATGATATTCTCCGTCCTCCAGTGCTCAAAAGAAGAGAAATATGTACTGTTAGTCTATCATTTTGATGGGGAAGCTGATCAGTGGTGGACACTGATCAAGAATAAAAATTCGTAAGAGGAAATTGATTCCATAGATTGGGAGTAATTCAAGAGGATTTTTTTCAACAAATATTTTCCTCAAACCCTCCGTCTCAAGATGGAAAGATAGTTCCTTGGACTCAAGCAGAAGGAAGATGAGACCATCAGGGTGTATGAAGAGAAATTTACAAGTCTTTCAAGGTACGCCTCTGGCATTGTCATGAACACCGAAATCAAGGGGGGGTTGCTTCTTTAGGGGACTAAAGCTGAGTCTATGAAAAGTGTTCGCGATTCGAGGATTCGATAGTTATGAAGAGATTTTCCGTTGTTCCCATAAGGTTGAAATGGAGATTGGGGACTCTCAGTAGTCTCATGGGCCCAGTGAAAAGAAGAAAAAAATAGAGAACAACATGGGTGGTTCATCAAACAAATCCCATTATGGAAAGAAGCCTGACTTTCCCCTTTGTAAAAATTGTGGGAAGAAGAATCTTGGTAACTATCTCAAAGGAACCAAGAATTGCTTCAAATGCGGAAAGTTTATTAATCTAGCCATAAACTGCTGAAGGGTTATGAAAAATCCCACTAATGTTGAAGAAGAAAGGAAGGTTCATATTAACACTGAGCCAGCAGTGTAGTGTTACAAATACAAGGAGATCAAGAATTATGCGAACAATTTCCCTAAAACGAGGGTTGTCGGAGGCAATAAAAAACAACCTCCAAGGAAACAAGGAAGGGATTATGTTATCACTACTGCTGAGGTGGAGCTGGAAAATGATGTGGTGATAGGTACACTAATTATTCATTAAAGAATAGAGAATGTACCATTTGATTAAGGTTCTACACATTCTTTCATATCTTGCAAGTTTTTTAGAACTATTCAAACACCACCTCAAAATTTGGAGGAAAAGTTATATGTGAGAATAGATAATGGGGAAATTATTGAGTATATGGTTTATAACTTATCCCTGGTTAATGTTTTTGGACTGAACCTCCTAGAAAATCTCTTCATACTTCCTTTAGTAGAGTTTTTACACTATCTTGGGTATGGATTGGCTATCTTTGTACAAGGCCAACATCAACTGTCGGGAAAGGGAGATCACTTTTCACATCTCGAAGCATCCTCTGATTCTTTACAAGTGTAATGAGGAATATGAATCTAATTTGGAATCATCATCTCAAGTTTGGATATTTTTTCCTTATGAGCAAGCATATCTAGCAAAAATTATTGAGACAAATGAGAGAATCATGCTTGAAGACATGCCCATCGCGAGGGATTACACTGATGTATTCCCTGAAGAGTTTCCTGGTATTCCTCCTGACCGAGAGGTTGATTTCACAATTGAAATTATCCTTGGATCTCTGTCAATCTAAAAGACACCTTACAGAATGGCCACCAAAGAGCTGGAAGAGCTAAAGAAACAGTTATAGGAGAATATGGAGAAGGGTTTTATATGCCCGAGTGCTTCACTGTGGGGTGTTCCAGTCCTCTTCTTCAAGAAGAAAGATGGATCAATGCACCACTGCATTGATTATCGCGAGCTTAATAAAATCATGATAAAGAACAAGTATCCCCTTCCACGGATAGATGACTTGTTTGATCAGCTTCGTGGGGCCAATTATTTCTCTAAGGAGGACCTTCGGTCGGGATATAACCAACTAAAGGTGAGGAAGGAATATATTCCAAAGACTACCTTTCGAATGAGGTATGGACATTATGAGTTTATAGTGATGCCCTTCGGACTCACTAATGCTCCAGAAATTTTCATGGATTTAATGAATAGTGTCTTTAGAGATTACCTCAACGAATTTTTGGTAGTCTTCATTGATGATATTCTGATGTACTCCAAGAGAAAGGAGGAACATGAAGATAATTTGGATACTATGTTAAATACATTGCAAAGGGATAATTTGTATGAAAATTACATTAAATGTGAGTTATGGATGGAGGAAGTATCATTCTTGGGGTATGTTATCACCAGCAAAGGGATATCTATGGACCCTTCCAAGACAAAGGAAATTGAAGAGTGGCTGAGGCCAACTTCTATAACGGAGATCTATAGATTTTTAGGTCTAGATGGGTATTATCGATGATTCGTGAAGAACTTTTCACGATTGTCAAAACCAATGACCAAGCTGAAATGGAAGGGAGTAAAGTTTGTCTGGACACATGAATGTGAAGACTATTTCAAGGAGTTGAAAAGGAGGCTTATCACTGTGCCAGTACTCACAGTTCCTTCAAGTGGAGAACTCGTTGTGGTGTATAGTGATACTTCTAAGAAAGTCTTAGGTTGTGTGCTAATGAAAAATGATAAAGTGATAGCCTATGCCCCAAGGCAGCTAAAAATCCATGAGCAAAAATATCATACACATGATCTGGAGTTGGTGGTAGTGATCTTTGCACTGAAAATATGGAAGTATTATCTATATGGGGAGAAATGTGAGATATATACTGACCATAATATTCTCAAATATATATTCCCACAAAAAGATCTTAATATACGCCGGTGAAGATGGATAGAGCTCATCAAGGATTATAACTGCTCAATCCACTACCATCCCAGTAAGGCAAACAAGGTGTCATATGATCTAAGTAGAAATGATTGAACTTCTTTATCCATGATGAGAATTGAAAAGGATATGATCCTCTTATATTTGCAAAGGATTTACATGGGAATCATTAAGGGAGGAACATCATCAATCCTTTCGAAAATGATTTCTCAACCATCCCTCTTGGAGAAAATAAAGGATTCTCAAAGAAAAGATGTGGAAATTCAAAAAAGGGTGAAAGCAATCAAAAATGGGAAGTACTCCGATTTCAAAATTGATGATGAAGGAGTTGTAAGATTTATGACATGATTATGTGTACCATCCAATCTAGAGATAAAGAATGAGCTATTGAATAATGCACATAGCTCGAGCTTCTCTATCCACCCAGGGAGCACAAAGATGTATCAAGATCTCCGAGAAAACTTTTGGTGGGACAATATGAAAAGGGAGATTGTCGAATATACATCAAAGTGCCTCGTATGTCAGAAAGTGAAGGATGAGAGACAGAAGTATAAGGGGATGATGCAACCACTACCCATACAAGAATGGAAGTGGGAGAACATTACCGTGGGCTTTGTCACTAGACTTCCAAATACATCTAGAGAAAACAATGTTATATGGGTCATTGTGGATCGTTTTATGAAGAAATCTCACTTTATTGTGATTCGAGAGGACTTATCATTGGATCAACTTGTGTGTATTTACATCAAAGAAGTGGTAAAGATGCATGGAGTACCACTATCTATTGTATTTGATCGTGATCCGAGATTCACCACAAAGTTCTGGAAAAGTCTCCAGCATGCTCTGAGCACCAAACTGAACTTCAGTACAGCCTATCTTCCCCAAACTGATGGCCATTCTGAGTGAACTATTCAGACACTGGAAGACATTTTGAGAGCATGTTCTATGGAATTCAAATGAGAATGGGACCAACATCTTCCATTGGTTGAATTCTCATTTAACAACAGTTTCCACTCAAGAATATGAATGGAACCATATAAAGACCATTATGAGAAAAGGTGTAGAACACCAGCGTGCTGGGATGAAGTTGGTGAGCATAAGCTGCTAGGACCTAAAATGGTCGAAGAAATGGTGGAGAAGGTGAAAACCATTCAGCAACATATCAAGGCAGCCCAAAGCCGACAGAAGAGTTATGGAGATAACCATCGACGAGACCTTGAGTTCAAAGTTGGAGACATGGTATTTTTACGCATATCTCCATGGAATAAGGTCATGAGGTTTGGGAAGAAAGGGATGTTAAGTCCTAGGTACATCAACCCCTTCGAGATCCCAAATCGAGTCGGAGCTGTAGCCTATCGACTAGAACTTTCACCTACCATGTCGCAAGTACCTGATGTCTTTCATGTATCCTTCTTAAGGAAATACATACCAAACCCTTCACATGTACTCTCTTCAGAGGTGGTACAGTTGGAGGATGATCTCTCTTACGAGGAGCAGCCAGTGAAGATCTGGGATCGTAGAGACAAAGTTCTACGCAAAAAGCAACTCATCTGGTCAAGGTACTATAGAGAAACCATAAGTACAAAGAGAAAACATGGGAACTGGAGGTATCAATAAAGGAAATGTACCCACACCAATTTTTGGCTTAGAATGTAAAATGAAATTTTGTGGGTGAAATTACACAAGGGGGAAGAATGTAATGACCCAATGTTTTATAAATGGAAATTAATTTCTTATAAATATGTCATAAAATCACATGAAAACACAATATAATGAACTAATAAGTGATAAGTGACCTTTTAACATAAGTTTGTCACTTTTGTATTAGGAATTTCGAAAATCTGACATAGACAGTTGTAATCGGTAAGTTATTTGGAGTCCGATAAGAAAAACTTAATTTTTGGTGAATAATAACCTACCATTATGAATAGTAACACACACTTATGAATAGTGATATACCCTAATGAATATTAACCTCACCTATTATAGTATAAAAATAATATTAAAGTTGAACGTACGATATACCTATATTTTAGAATAAGTTAATGAATGTTTTAAAACTGGTTTTTGATAATAAATAATGATTTTAATTAAATATTAAAATAATCATATTTAGAAAAATATTTTTGAAAAATGGAATTCATATTTTGATTCTACACATTGAAAAATAGTTAGGGAAAAGTTTGAGATTTTTTCTGAAATAGATGAATTTTTTATGAATATTAAAATATGGTAATTTACCGTATATATACATTATAAGATAAATAGACTATTCCTTGCATAATGGATGATTTCAGCACCCTTGGTTCAAATTAATATGACCCATTTACTATTATTTTTCATGGAATACTTACTATTCCTTGTCTTGTGAAGAAATAATAAATTAATGATTATAATATTATGAAATCCCTCCTCTCCTCCACTATAAAACCCCCCTTCACTCTCTCTTCTCTTCACTCCTCTACAGCCTTGTGCCTTGACAATATTCTTCCCAAATCTCTCCCCAATATCCTCCTCCACGTCCAAAATCTCTTAGCCTATTCAAAATACCATTACCTCTCCCCTTAAGAGGTTCTCAAAGGAGGAAGTCTCAAGATGTAAATTCCTCTTCCCAATTTCTTCTTTCTTTTAAGTTATTTTCATTTTATTTCGTTCCTCACCTCCCTTCACCATAATAGTATGATAAATCTAGTAACATATATGTACTGGAATTTTTTCATGATAATGGGATATTTCATTATCTTCTCTCCTTTCCCCGCCCTTTTATTTGAAAGAAATGAAAGCACTGTTTGAGATGTGCTAATTTAGCACATTCAAGGAAAAGAGTTTATCAATTTTTATTATTATCTTTAATTATGGTCATGAAACAATTTGTATTATGGTTGAAAAAGATTATTATATATGTAATATATCATATTTTTTGTTTTTTAATCCTTTTGTAAAAATGGTATTAAGTTATAAAACAAAACATGTTCTTTGTAATCAAATCCACCAATTAAAAAAACTGTTGTCACTATGGTTTTAAATAATAACTCAACTTCACTCTAAGTAGCCTAATTAAAATTATAACCATGTAATCTCCTGGATGTGCACTAATAGAATATAAATTCAATTCTGTATAACCAATTTCATCTTTCATTTTTATCCGAACTTGAATATAAGTGAACTGATCCTTTAAAACCAAGTAAACAAACGATCCCGAACAATGAAATTCAACCTTGTAACTAATAAAAAAGGATTTAAATGAACTAAAAAGGGTTATAATAAATCAATTAAATATAGAAGAGTTTATGTACATATTAATTAATAAGACTAATTTGTTTATTCAGGTTTTTAATAACAGGTGGAGAACACCAACGGATTTTAGGTAAGGGATCCTCTCTATTTCACTCTTAATCAAAATTGTCCTCTATGCTATGCCTTTTTATGTGTAATAGAAAATGATGGGGTATGTTTATGCAACTCACTCATACTTCCCCCTTGATTTATAAGTGATTGTAAACCCCCTTTCTCTTTCATAAATCCATCTTATTTACACCCGACACCATGCTGACAAAATCGTAACGAATTCTTCTCGAACCTTCTTTGTTATTTCAGGTTGCCATATCTTTCTTTAAAAATGGTGTTATCTTATATATTTATGTGAATATTCTGAATTATAGTTATTTGTACAAGATTATTATATCAAGACCCTTTCATCACTTTCTTTCGGGGATATACATATTTTTAAAAGATTCCCTCCTTAGAACTTTCTGATAAGCAAACCTGTTTTAAAGGGACTTCCCAAATTTTTAACCAAATTTAAAGTGCACTATATTCTATGTTTTATGGAACCATTGTCTTTATAAAATATTTATTTTGTTATAAAAACATTCTTGGTTCAATTCTGTTTTTATATAAAATAATTTTATTTTTTTCTATTTTAAAATCTCTATAGTATTTTCCTTAAAACTGCACAAAAAAGTTTTAATGCTAATGATTCTAAAATACATTTCTTATATGTTGTCACTTCTGTTTGACATCAATTACCATGTTATATTCCTATTTTACTCTATGAACATCCATTTATGTTCTAATCCTTTACTTTCATGGACACTTTCGTGATACACCCATTGATTATGATTTATGTCATGATTGTGGTACCCAATTCTTTCCATGGGTACCCTTATATTTATGCATGGTTGATTATGTATGATTATCTATGTGGTAAGAATATTTATGTGGAACGAATATTCATGAAAATGTTAAGATGGGTGCACCTAGATAGCGCTCGAATGCATTAGGTAAGGTTAAGTATCATGAGATGTGATGTGAAATGGGATTGGTGGTAAGCCTTGACCCGTACTAAAGAAATGTTTCATGATTCTGCCACATCTATATGATTCCAGGTTTATATGATCCCATGCTTATATGATAATATTTCATATGTTTCATTCCATGGATATCATTATGTCATGCCTCCTAACTCATGTGCTTAAGATATATCCTTATTTTCATTCCTTTACTAGGCTTTTCAACTCATCCCTTTCTTCATGTGTTCCCCAGGGTACCCTATGTAGATGTAAGGGCTAAAAGGAGGTTAGGATCTCATTATGGAGATTAAATAAAGTAGTTTTTTTTAGCCCCATGTTTTATTTTTTATGTACCTAGTCTTCCAAGACAATTGACTTAACAATCCTTGGCCTGTACTCTGATGATTAGTTATGCTTAAAATCATGAAATGTTATATGTAAAAGGCTTGGGTCGCTATATAATCCCAATCTCAATTTCCACCTAGATTTCAAAATGAACAATTTCCTCATAGCTACCAAATTCCCTTATGGATAACAAACTTCATAAATTATTTTAAGATGCTAAAGAATTGATCAACCTTACTTTCAGGTTGTATGAAAATACACACAATGTACCTCATAAGTATTTGAATTTTTTTTCATTGGTACCAATGGATTCATCATTATTTTATTTTAGCTAAAGGAATTACTTTTCCATTTTTTTATGAAGAATATGAGAAAAGTACTTATTAAAAATAATATCTTAAACAAATCCCACTACATAGAGTCAATTTTATCTTATTGACTTGTAATCTTGATAAGAGTCCACCATTGATATGTTTCACCTTCCAAATGATAGGTAGGAAAATGACCTTTCCATACTATTAACACTGGAGAATGGAAAATATATTTTCAATGGTACCAATCCATTTCATGGAAGTATAAGATCAATAGAACCACTAAAAGGATGTGGATGTTTACTCATAAAGTATATAATATAACATTTACCCCTCATTTTATCATTTGTAAGTATATCATGATTCATAGATTGAGAAATTTGTGAGATCATAACAATAATCTTTTTTATTCTAGATCCCATAACATTTTTTTTATTAGTAGTAAAATCATTTTATTTTATATTTAATTCTTCATTAATACAGTTCCTTCAAGTTCCAACCATTGACTAAAACCAAAAATCATAGTGTAATCAATAGTTATCATAGCGAGGAACCACATAATCATTAAAAATCACTTATCGGATGTCTAAATCATGAAAAATAATTTTCAATATATGAAACCTTAGGCTTAACCTAATTCACTCATGGTTATTATTGAAATCCTTTATGATGGTTCATAAATATTTTATGAATTTCTCAATCATATCCCCCAAGAGTGTCAAACTAGGTGTACAAAAAGTCCCATTGTCATGCACTAGATGATGATCAAGTCTATCTCAATAATCCATTTTCAGAGTTGTTACCCTAGTCACCTATATACTAGAGCTACACCACCTTATAGTATCTATACATAGATTTACTTTCTTGGAAACTTCTCACTCTATCCTTTACCAAAATTATTGGACATTTTTTTATACTTTAACTCATCCTTAGACTTATCTTTATACATATCCCAAGATATATACTTAGAAATATCCCTAGGTATTTTACTAATGTTTTCTAATAATAGTCTCTAATTTTTAATTAAACATTTCCTATTATATCAACTATCGTGACCCAATATTTACAAACATAGATATTACATCTTTTATATGAATATTCATTGCATTATACAAACACACACTTGAGGATCATAAAATTATAGTTCCTATGGAAATTTGAAAAGATAAAACACTCATTCATAAGAGTTAAATATCATCTCCAACTTAGTTCCTCACAAATAACATTATTCTTATACATATCACATGTAATACCAATAATCATAACCTGGGAAAAATAAATATAATAAAGGGTGAGATAATATGATTAATACAGGAAAAAAAGGAAAATAAATAAACATAATGCGAGAATAAAGGTATAAAATGGGACAATAATATATAAAAACCATACCATGCATATCAAGTATCAAAATCTCGAGTCTTGGCATAAATATTTTTAGTTCAAAATACATGAATTATATGGATATAAAAAACATGAGCCATGAAATCATAACATTGACATAAGACATATAATTTTATCATACACATAGTTATAGAAAATCATTTCTTTGTATTCAAGGATTGTTGTCAAAATTGTCATGGTGGAATGGGTTCAATCCCCAAACCCTTATAGTAATTAAGGTTCACTCTCAAGACTATCATAGTGGACAAAGTCTCTTAGTAAACTGGGTTCACTCCCCATTCTAGTCATATTAGTCTCATGAAATATCAATATTTACCCAATGAATTGGGGGTATATATATTTACCACCCATCATATCATGTAAATCACAAACATAAGTGCCACAATATCATAAAAATTCATTATATCAGAACCCATGAAAATAAATGTGTTTCATAAAACCTTCATCATAGGATAACTTCTGGAAAAAAACTGGTTTCAAAATTATTTCATCATTTAATCACTTCATAAACCATGGGAAAATAATTGAGTTTCATAAGAATTTTATCATGGTTGAACCCATGGAAGGAAAATAGGTTTCATAAACATAATTTCATAATAACATGAAGCATACATAAAAATAATAATAATCGCATCCTTGGATCATATCCCTATTATATCATTAGTAACATCAAAGGATATCATCATAGATTGAAAATGATTTTGGAAGATCACTTGGAACATTTCTCGAGATAAAAAACCTTTCTTTGATTTTTTTAAAACTAAAAATTTAGAAAATATTTTCAAAATCATTTTATTTTAATGCAAAGTTTGGAAACTTATAAAGAAAGATTTTAAAACCATTTAAATCTTTTTTAGTGGAAAATATCCCTTCCAATTTAAAAACACCCTAAAAGAGTAAAAATTTTCAAAATCATTTTATTTGAAAATAAACCTTGAATATTATAATAGAATCATTAAAATATTTAGTGATCATGATGATGGAAAATTATATACATTTCATACATGTTAAAATAATTATTCCCTTAGAATTTTTGGTAAAATACAAACGAGCCTTTTTTGGAAAATGACATGAACATTCATTTAATTTAAAAAAAATACAAACATGGGTGAATTTTTTATAATAAATCATTTTTATAAGGATAAAAAATATTTTTGAAAACATTTTTAGAAAATATGGTTTTAAAAGAAAAATATTTTTCAACCGAAGAGAGAAAAAAATCATATTTTCTTAAAAACATAATTTTGAACTCTTGAGTACATAATGAGAGGAGAATGAAGGGAAAGATTTATTCTCATGAAATAACCATAGGATATTAAAATTCATGTGTTTTTTGAGATATGTATTATAATATTTCATCATTGTAAGCATAAAAATAAACAATGAGATTATAACATCAAACCTTTACCACTTTTTTATGTTTTGAATCATATACCACATTAAAAGATATCATATAATAAAAAAAATTAGATCATTAAAAAAAGGTGTTTATGATATAATATGTAAAAGGGGCAGTATATATACCTCAGAGAATAAGATAGGTTCATAACATAACTTATGTCCCAAAGAATTAAAATTAAGGAAAAACCCCTTACCTCTTTGGTAACTCTTGAAATGAAAACCACGTAAAATTGAGATCCAAAAATGGATATGTAAATTAAAAAAATAGGATAATAATCATAAAATACATTCATGAATATTATATAAACCACATAAAAGAAATAGGTGGGTAATATGGCATGTATCTCAAAGAAATAAAAAGTGAGACATAAATCCCTTACCTTAAGTATTGAATTACTCTGTACACATTAAAAAATCATGTATAATAAATATAAGTATATTATAAATATATTAATGAGACATAATTTTATATTTCATTCCATATATTATTTACTTATTACCTTTTATTAACTGTTTAGTAATAATTCCATGTTAATGTCACGTTTCCAACAATAACTAATTTGTTTTTTTGTGTGTATGTTTTGATTTGTAATTTTTTTTTCATATTACATTGATCATGGTTAAATGAAATAAATAATGTTTTCAATGATATAAATATAATATATATTCAGTATATATATATATATTTATATTTTCCCAAAAAAATTAGAGAAAGAAAATTAAATACATCGTTCATGGATATGGTAGGCCATACATTTGCATGAATGCTATTCACATTTTCTCCATGGATTGAAATGATGAAATTTAAAAAATATATGAACATTAAATAATAATATTTATTTTATATATATATATAATATTTTCATTAGACCAATCCTTATTTCCATCAATCTAAAGAGTGAACGAATCACATCGCTTTACGAGGCGGTAGTCCACCAAACACATGAGCGACACTATCGTATTCCTATAGAATGGAAAGTAAATTAATATATGTAGTATAATAATTATAAAAGTGTAATAATATAATATATATCATATATAAAAGTTTAACCCATCATTATATCCCTTCATGAGAGGTGGTAATGGAAAAACGAATGACATCTATTCGTGAGACGCTAGTCCTTCGTACACACGAATAATGTTTTCATATCACATTTGATGAAAGATGGAAAATATTTAGGTTATTAAATTTAAATAATAACATCTACGTATATTTAATATATCTTTATTATTATATTTTCATTTTTTAATAATAATTTAAGAAGTTGGTGTAATAAATAAAATTAAATGCGCAGTTAGGGGCGTTACAATTTTTTCAGACAACTTCTTTTAGTTTTCCCCAAAAGGCTTATTAGGTTGGATTTATGACAAAAATAATTCTTATATAATGATAATATGTAATTAAGGAAGTGATTTTATTAGGGATTTTATGAGCCAATGAGTTTTGGATGTGTAAAGAGGAGAGGAGAGGGGGTATACTTTTATAAGTGAGGTTAGCAGCACACTTGCAATTTTTGAAAAAAAAATGGTGTAACCAGGTTTTTCACATGTCACAAGGATAAAAATTAAAAAATTATAGATCCTATAATATATAAGGTCAAAATATTTACATAAAATTTTTTTAATACTAGTTTCTAGGTCATTTTACCCTTTGCCTTTTTAGTTTAACCCCTAGTAAACCCAATTTCACCTTAACTGGGGTAATTAACTTTTACTTATTTTAGAATTTATAATAGTAAAAATTAAGATGAGTTTATTAAAAAATATAAATTATTATGATTCCAAATTTTGAATCACTTTTTACAAATTCCATTCACATAAGTGGAATAATTTAATTTAGTGTTAATCCCAAAGACGTGATGAAAAAGCGGTTTTCCAAAGATAAAATTTTCCAAAGTTTAAAAAGTTTTTATATAAAAGTTTTATATGAAATTTATTCAAATGAATAAAATTAGATATATATATATATATATATATATATATATATATATTTGAACTAATTCTAATTTTAAAACCATATTAAAATAGAATTCATTTTGTAAATTCTTATGAATGAAAAGACAGTGTTTTAATAAAAACAATATTTTTCACTATTCATTTAAAAATTTATCTTATCATAAAATTATCAAAATGTTACCCCATGATAATTTTTATTTTATGATTTAAAAATTAATTTTTTTAAGATAAAGATTATAAAATTCAAAAAAATTAATTTTAGAATAAGTGATCAAAAGTCGGTAAATTGTTTTTAGAAAAATAAAATTTTAAGAGAATAATTTGATTTATTCTTATCTATTATATATAAAACTCATAAGATGAATTTTAAAAATTTAATTGAATATATAATATATAAATTTCATTAAAATAATTCACAAAAATGTTATTTGTTTAATTTATTAATGTAAAATTTATTTGTGCACATAAAAATAGTTTTTCAGAAAAAGATTTCCTTTGTTTTAAAATGATTTTTATTTTAATTTATAATTAATTTTCCACCATATAATTAATTATATATATACACTTGTAAGCCATATATTTTTATAACTTATTAAATCTTATTCATACACACAATTCCAATGGCTAGGAGATAACTATACCATTAGATAATAATATTTTAATAGAATGTAATATTTTGTTAAAACTAGGTGTTGCATGTAACATAGGCTAAACACTATGTTGTGTGTAACATTGGTTAAAATTAGTGTTGTGTTTAATGAAAAATATTGAAAAGATTAAATTTATTTGAAAAAAAAATATTTCAAATAGTTTTGGGGTGTTATAATTTTGGTCAATGATTCAACTATCCTCGGTCTGGTTTAAATCATAATAGTGTCCCAGAACCTTACTTATGTGTTTGAAATCATTTGATAATTCTATAGTGCATGGGAGTATCAGAAGATGTTGGTGAGTGGAATATTGATAACAATATGAATCAATATCTTGGTGTGTCTTTCATGTTATATTATTTGATAGATAATTTTTAATATAATTATTGGTTACTAGAAACTGATTCCAAATTATATTACTTCTTGATCAATTCAGTTAGTGAGGGTTTCAGTGAGATTGGAGGTTGAGCCAATGATCTTATTAATAGATCATAAGAGGATTTCAGTTTCTAAAATTTTTCCTATTTCAAGACATGTATTCCATGAGATCACATGCCATACGCTTTGGGTGTTTCAACGAAAAGGGGTTAAAGTGTGTTAAATATCACATGACATGTATCCCTAGAGAAAACACCAAGTACTTCTCCTTAGTTGGATACTTGGAATTTACTGAGAGTACACACTCATAAGATTGTTTGGATATACATTCCATTTTGTAAATACCACACACAGTGTACCTCGATTGGGATACGACTTGGGTTCCTATAGAAGTACACACCAAGTTACCATATGGAGTTACACACCATATATCACAGAGAAATATGTAATGTAATTAAATTTACATGACATGGGAAGATAAGGTACACATTGAGTATATATTTGGGTCATACACATTATGTGTACTATATTAACAATCCATATACTTCTACTAGATTCACCCACATGACATATCTATTTGTCAGATCTTGGCTTTGAACATCCGAGTAGTCCATCATGAGTGATTTTTCAAATAGAACGTGATGGTGGACTTTTCTTTGATATTAGATATGTGGTGTGGAGTGATTTGAGAATGGTTGACCCCTTCAGCTTTGATATCTGATGATGGGGATCTTGAATGACCTTTGGATCATGTATTAGTTGATAAAAAACCTTCTTAGATAGAACATATGTTTCATAGAACAAATCACTATCATCATCTGTATGTATAGTTGGTATTCCTTCCCAACGGAATATGAAACATGGATCCTAAAATTTTAGAGAATATAGGTTAAGTATTTTACACATTCACATTATTTTAGGATCTATTATCAATGGAGTTGGTATTCCACTCATCTAAGAGAACACGTGGGTCTGGGATCCATCACTGAATTCAGTTTTCTAACTAATATTTATAGGGAACATGGATCCTCCACTATAATTTCTTAGA
Organism: Viscum album; assembly: GCA_963277665.1. Taxonomy (NCBI): domain Eukaryota; kingdom Viridiplantae; phylum Streptophyta; class Magnoliopsida; order Santalales; family Viscaceae; genus Viscum; species Viscum album. The sequence continues at coordinate 615,170,036 of OY728134.1, forward strand.
TACTTCATGAGTTATAAAATTTTTATGGTTTATATTCATGAATCCATGAACAAAAATTAATTCATAAATAGATGTGATGGATGTGATCTATTTTTATGAATCAGGTTAGACATATGAGCAGATCTAGGTTCTTCTCATGCAAATCCTATAACATTTGATTAGATTTGACTCATTTTTTTGTTCCCTTTATATTTTTAGGGATTCTTATAGGGTATTTATATACTCACCCATGAATGGAAATATTTTATTTACATGTCATGTCATATACAGATGTTGTGTATTTTGGTGGTGATATTGGTATACTAGGTGTGGGTGGTTTATAGTAGTTCTTGGTGGAATTGATCGTATTTAGCAAATGATAAGTGTATATTTACTCAGAAAATGATTTTTTGGGATTTCCTTTTAATGTTATGTATGTATTTTTTCTATTTTTTACATTGGCATATACATGTATTATTTCACTCCAGTGGGTATTTATAGGTTGTTTCATGCATCTACTTACTCTCTAGTTGATTCAATTTTTATTATATTACATTTTTTAGTGTTCATAGAGGTTTTAATTATATATAGGTACATTATTATAAGAAATCCCATTTGAGTATTATGCGTAATTAGTTCTTATCCACAACTCCTGGTCTATTTGAGGTGGGATTTGGTTATTGTGCCTAAACTATCTTCAACTGAAGAGAGGAAATGGTTGGTCAGGTCATGTCAGAGCGGTATCTGAATGAGGTATTCCTAGGGATAAAGTTTTGATATAGGTGTTTTGTAAGTATTTGGTTTTGGAATTTGTTGAAACAATATTAATGAATCTTGAGTTTGGATCTCAGTCTAGGGAACCGAGATATGGTCTGATGAATAACCTATCCATACACCAAGACTTTTATTATTATCTTGTCAAATTGGTAAATCGAGACACTTTTTATAGGGAAAACTATGTTACATGAATCATATAGGTGTGGGTCTATGAATTAAATTCCTGTATTGAGTCAACTCCTTAGATATTCTATTTTTACTATGGTTCCTCTTGTTGAAATTTTTGATGCAATTTCATAGATATCCAACTAATATTTTTTGGTAGGGTCATGATGGAAACTATTTGAGTGATGATTCCCCAGTTCAATGGATCATCCATAAGGTGTCCCCTCTAAACGGATTGAGAGAAGCACCACCCACTATTTAGAGACAAGAAGACCTACCTCTGATGGTGTTGGTAGATGTTTACTTTTGAGTTAAGTAGCTTATTATCCTAGTAGGGAAGAAAAAGGATGTGTGTAAGTTAATAAAATTAGATGATTTTAAATGTCACAGGCTACCCAAATTTTAGGTTTATTGTGATCTATAGGTGGATGATCATTATCTAGAGTCGATAGTATGTGTGTTCATATCATTTTTGTTGGGACCAAGTTAGCAAGAAGTAGTTTTTTGAAGTAGTAAAATGTTTTCATTATTAAGGGAATTTCAAGGAAGAATAAATCACCTCACTTTTATAAAGTTGGTGACTGGTTTCAAAATCATATTCAGGTTATCAGACTCAAAATTCTTAAGAAATTCCATCAGATTGATCAGAAGTTTTCTAGATGAAATGATTCATCAGACCCACCTCAAGTATGAACTGAAAGGATAATTATAATGTGGAAGAGTATCAAATTCTACATGGATATGATATAAATTGGATAGTTATTTTCTTATCTTTGAGTTCTCATAAATCATAAGTAATTAATGAAACTTATGATGAAATCTTTATAAAAGAAAGTTGGAGAATAAGTATTGCAGTCGTATTGAGGGATGAAAAGATAGAAGGTGCTGGAAATGATGGGAAGTCACAAATACTTCCCAATATGAGTTAGACGATGATTAATATGATCTTAAACATATTCATAGTCATGAGGGAGTCATTATACAAGTATAAGTTTATGATTAAAGAAAATTTCCTAAAGCTGAAGATTTTCGTTATAAGCTCATCAGTGTGAGATCACCAGACACAGATTTTTTTTTGTTGGGAAGGTTGATTGGAATGTGAGAAGATAAAGATTCTGGTTTTCATTCAGATAAAAAATCCATGAGATATAAATATTTTGAAAAATTAGTTCTGTGTATCATAACTAGAAAAGGAAAGAGGTTTCTAAAGTTAAATATGTTGATACCAGTCCATCAAATGCGGTGTTCAACTGATTACTAGAGTTACATTGAAACCAAACATCAGATATTGTGATGGTTTCAAAATAATCGATGGAAAAATTGTTGTCATTGAGACTTGTTGGAACCATTGAATAAGAGAAGAATAAAATTTTATTGGGATCTATGTAAAGTAGAAAATCAAAGATCAATCAATAGTTTTTACAACCATTCTCACCAAGATAAATTGTCGGTTGTTTTCCTTAATATGTGGATCAAGAGTCTTCAGACAGGCACTGACACCGGTTACCAGATTGAAACCAAGACTGATTTATCTGATGTAGGTTTACATTGATAAACATTATCGGATGCATGATCATCGGTCTTAAGAAAAAAATAAGAAATGTTTTCATAAATCTAAAAATTATTATTAAGGGGATCTTGATGTTTGAATAGTTGAACATAAGTGTTTTTTAAAGAGTTTTGGTTTCTACCAGTCGGTTTAGAGCTTTAGAATAATTAATTATTTTTAGTTGGTGAAGAGAATCATAATGAGAAGAAATGTGTTTTTCATCTATTTATGTTTATCAATTGATCCATAATAATGTAATGAATAACCTACAACTAAACATATTTCTTCATTGTAATGAAAAAATCATAATTATACTGAATATTTTAAATAAAAGTGTAAAGCGAGTTGAAGTTTTGAGAAGATTCAAGAAGTTTTGAGAAGAAGTGATAATAGTGGAGGAGAATTGAAGAAGTCAAAAATGCATCCAAAATTCAAGGGGAATTAATATTTCAAGAATTGTTTTGAGTGGAAAAACATTTCAAAATCACGCCCAAAGCATATTTAAATCACCTATAAATAGAGGGGTAATTTGTACTTTCCTGACATCAAAGTAATGTTCAATATTGAAGTATGAGCACTAAATAATTGTAGAGAGAATAAGTTTCCTAACAATTCTTTCCTTAGAATGTTTTCTGGATATAAGAATAAAGGATAAGAGATAATATCATAATAATTTTTTTATATTAAACCAAGAAATAATACTAGGATTTCTGAACTTAGACAGAAGCAATTCAGTACTATTTCTGTGGTATTATTATAGAGTTGTTATCAGATTGATTAATCGGACTAGGAAATTAGACCGAGTATCATTATGAATTATAGGAAGTTCATAATTTCTACTAGGTAGGAAAATGAAGAATTTTTAAAGAATATATTTTTAAAAGTTGAGAAGGTAGCATAGTGATATGTATCGAAGCATTTGGTGAATGTTTCATAACTTGATACACAAATTATATTACACCATTTCTTGCTACATGAATCGCATGCACTATTTTATTGAACATAGTGCTACATGAGTGTAAGGGAATATCATACTCATTGTATCCACACAAAAGGATTTTTTTCTATTGGATTTTATGATATTAGATTATTTTCATACCATACCAAGGATGTAGCTACTCTTGTTGAGTAGTGAACCTTGTAAATTCTTGTGTTATGTGGGTGTGTGATTGGATTTTCTTTCAATAGGTAACAACTCCTTAATATGAAGTGAAGGTTATATCGAAATAAAGGAAACATAAATGAAAAAGATATCACTTATTAACCCAACCCTCTCAGGGATACTTGGTCTTGATTGGATACTTACATATGGTACCAGAGTATAAGGTTACCTTTGTTTAATCATCACGAAATTTTTGAAGAAGAAATTTGTGATGGATAATATTAATTGTGTGAATAGTAATTTTATTTTGTTCTTTGATGTTAAGAACTATCATTTTTGGAAAGATATAATGTTGAATAATATTATTTCAATTGGATATGATGTTCTTGAAGCTACAACAGATGAATTTCCTCCTATTAATGATAAATTCACTCTTACATATACTAACAAGAAGAATCTGGATAATTATGGAAGGGTCAAGAATTCATTACTCTCATCAGTTTTTGAAAGTGATTTTTTATGAGTGAAGGGTGTTGCCACTACCAAAGGTATTTTGGATAAGATGAAAATATTTATGAATGAAATAAAAAATTAAGGAAGGAAAAGTCACAAATATGGAGGAAGTATGAAGATCTCAATATGGGGGAATATGAATTTGTTGCTTACTTCTTTACTAGGGTGAATGACATTGTCAACACTATTATATGTCTTGGAAAAAATTTATAAGATTCTATTTTTGTTTAAAATATCTTTAGAATTCTTCCTAACAAGTTTTATGCTAAAGTTTCCTCATTGGAAGATAGATATCTATAAATACTATCCTTGGATCATTTTCATAGCACTCTTACTTAAAAAATGACACGGGATAATGTTATGAAGGGAAAACAAGTTTATTGAGAAATATCTTTCAAATCTGCCAAGAATGAAAAGTTAAAGAAGATTTTTGAAGAAGAAGAAAATGATGTTGATTTTGATTTCGAAAATGAGTTATGTAAAAATCTTGGTGAATTTTTATCCTTGTTTTCTAAAAATGTGAAAAGATGTACTAGGTAAATAAAATGGGAAAATTTCATTGATTATTTTTAATTTTGATCCGTTGGGAACTTTGCATCCAATTTTCCCTAAAGAAATAAAGAATAAGATAGTGTGGAAGATAATAAAGGTATATAAGGTCATTGAAGAAATAGGATGATAATCGAAAATCATTCAAACCCAAAATGGGAATTTTATTATATAAAGATGATTAGGAATGAGTCATTTAATATTAATATGAAAAGTATATTGATAAGGATGATAATAATTTAATTGAAATAGTGAACAAAAAAGTGTTCAGAAGAAGTAGTTCTGAAGAAGAAGAAATTCAATTACAATTTTATCTGAAATAATAATTGAAATCATGTCTCAAAAATATTGTCAGACTTTAGAATGAAATAAGGAATATGAAAATTGAATATTCTTCCAAATAAATCAAGATTATTTTGATTAGAAAGTCAATATGATGGAAGATATTGATAATTTGAAGAAATATCTTGATAAAGAAAATAATCAAAATGAAAATCTAGAATTAAAGTTGAAGTAAAAATAAGAAGCATTGGAACTTGTCCACAAAAAATTTCTAAATCAGAAGAGAATGTTACAAGTCTCAATAATTCTATCTATAAAGTTGGTGAAATATCTAGAAAGGGTAAACCTAAGAAGGATAAAAAATTACCTTCAAAGGTTTAAAAATATTGAAGTTGTTTCAAAGAAGAAGAGAGCTGGGAAAGTTACGTATGTATCAAAGTCCAAAAAAGTGTAGAAGTTAGAATTTTATAAAAATTAATAATCCAAAAAAGTTTCTATTATATATGGTTCTAATAAGGCTGAAAAAAACTTAATTGAAAAAGAATATTCTGATTGATAACCGAAAGGTTTGTTTTCATCAAGGTTCTGATAAGAAATATAATCAAATTGATGAGAAACATACTCACAACTCCAATCAATATGGAAGTTTCAAAGGAAAATAATATTTCTATGGTTACTGGTGGTATTGTGGTGGATTTGAGAATATGGTAAATATGTCTTGGTTTAACAAACAACATTAACACTATTCCACAAATTACAGATGAAAAAGTTTGAGGTGGATTCAATCCTCTTAAAATAAGAAGTTTGAGAAGGAAAGAGTAAAAGTTGAAAATATATTCCATCCCATGGAAACTATTTGTGAGAGATTTAAACTACCTAGACACCTTATAAAATGATTTCATGTTTTTTTGTCAGTACAAAAAAAGATTTTTAACAATTCTAAGAAGTCAGAAGTTAATAAATAAAAAGGGAAAGAAAAATATCTTGTTGTAGAAACTACTCTCATAGATAATAAAGGATAATGGCCTTGGATCTTGGATAGTGAGTGTTCTTCTAATATGACATGATAATTAATTTTTTTAAATAATGTTAAAGAATTCAAATACGGAATAGTGAAATTTGAAAATGATGAATCTCTCAGAATCAAAGGTGTTGGATTAGCCATATTTGGGGAAGAAAAGTTGAAATCTATGAAATATTTGTTTGTTGATGGACCTAAACACAATCAGCTAAGTGTTTCAAAAAAAATTGTTGAAGGATAAAATTTGTTTTCAGAAATGATTGGTTTTTTTGTTAATAGAGAGGAATATTGAAATATTTTTACAAGAGGTCAACATACAAAAGGAAACTTGTTCCAATTTAGCGAGGCTCAAAACTTTTGTTAAATGGGAATGGTTGAAGATAATCAGTTGTGGCATAAAAGGATGAGACAGATGATTCAGAAAAACATGATAAATTTTTCAAAGAGAGATAGTGTCTAGGGTATTCCTGATATGTAAATAAGAAGATATTGGTGTTCTAATATTTTCCATAACAGAGATATAAAAAACACTATGCATAAGGAAGTTGAAATTTGTTCAAAACGACCCTTGGAACTTATCCATTCTGATATAAGTGGGAAAACGAGAAAGTAATAAAATCATGAATATAATTACTTCATTACTTTCATTGATGACTTTTCTAATATTATGTGTGTTATGTATATGAAATAAATGTAATATATTATGAAAATGTTTAAAATTTTCATGAGGAAAGATGAGAAGGAATGTGAGTGTTTAGTGAATAAGTTTAGAACTAACAATGGTGGTAGATACAAAAAATGAAGAATTTGAATGTTATCTTGAGAAGCATGAAATTTATCATGTGTTCAGTACACCATACACTCCTCAAAAAATGGGGTTTCTAAAATAAAGAATAAAAGTTTGGTTGAAATGGGAAGAATTGTGTTACTTGAACATGGTCTCTAATTACTTTTGGAGGCAATCCACGAGCACTATTGTGTATATTCACAACTGATGTTTATATAGACCAAGTTCAGATATGACTCCATATGAAATGTTTTATGGAAAATATCAAAGTTTTAAACACTTAATTTTTTCTGGGAGTTCATGAATTATAAAGAAAAAAGGTTGAAACCATGTAAAGATTGAGAATAGATGTGAAGATGGAATTTTTCTTGGATACACACTAGATGGAAGAGGATATAGATGATTCAATAGAGAAATAGGAATATTATTTTATTCTATTGATATAAATATTGTTGAAAAAGATGGAGAATATTATAATCAAACTCATTCTGATAAGGAAGATAAATAAGAGGAAATAATGTATGGTGACAATTATAATAAGGGTACTGAAAATAATAATCATACTCAAGAATAAGAATCAAACTCATCTATTTTAAGTGTTGAGGAAGAATCTCAAAAATATCATCCTAGGAAGAGGAAGAAAGTGGAAGCTTAGAACATTATTGGGGGTCAACCTCAAAGGGTTCAAACAAGAAGAATAATTACAAACACTTCTATATATTCAAAGTTTAACCAAAATATGTGAATAAAGATTTTGAGCATCTGGAATGGGTTCAACAAATGAATTAAGATCTTGATCAGATTTAAAAGAATGATACATGGGAACTCATACCTAAACCATATGAAACAAATGTTGTTAGTACAAAGTGGATTTTTCAGAATAAGATAAGTGAAGATTATTATGTTATAACAATTAAAGAAATATTAGTGTGAGAAGGTTACTCACAAATTTAATGCATTGACATTGATGAAACTTTTTATCCAGTGGAATGGTTAGAAACAATTAGAATATTTATTTCTATTATTGCATAATGAAGATATAAAATTTTTCAGATGGATGTGAAATCATCAATTTTTAATGGTGATCTTAATTTAGAAGTTTATATTGAACAACCATGTGGATTTTTTTGGGAAATATGAAAGTTATGTGTGCAAGTTGAAGAATGCCTTATATGGGATAAAATAATACCCAAGGGCATGGTATTCAAAATAAGATCCTTTCTTGAGGAAGATGAGTTTTAAGAAAGGAAGGGTTGATAGTAATATATACATTAAAGAACTTAAACAGTATTCTATCATTATAATTGTTTATGTTGACGACATTATATTTACTAGGAATGATGAAAGAAATTGTAAAATATTTTATTGGAGAGGTGGAAAAGTTTTTTGAGATATCCCTGATGGGATAAATGAAATACCTTTTTTAGGTTACAAATATTATAAAATAAGAAAAATAATTTTCTTTCTCAAGAATAGCATTCTAAGGTACTTCTTATGAAGTTTGGAATGGAAAATTCAAAACCTATTTCTATACTAATTTTAGTGGGAACCAAGTCGACTAAATATAGAGAAGGTAAGGAAGTTGATAATAATGAGTTTTAGAAGCTGATAGAAAGTTTTTTTTTGTATTTGACTGCCTCAAGATCCAATATTGTTTATTCTATTACCTTACGTGATATATTTTAGAGTGATCCAAAAGAGTCACATTTTTTGGTTGCAAAAATAATTCTTAGAGATATTAAAGGAACATTAAATTTAAGAATCAGGTATTTCAGCTTAGAAATTATTTACTTGTTTGGGTATTCAGATGCTGGTTGGGTAGCGCATATTGATGATAGAATGTCCCCATTTGGTGGTGTTTTATTTCTTGGGAAAATTTCTGTTAGTTGGAATTCAATGATGCAAAATTCAGTAAATTTTAGCACAGATGAAGCTGATTATGTTTCCACTACTCAAGATGCTACCCAACTTATGTGGATGAGGACTCAATTGGAATATTTACTTGTCAAAGTAAAGTTACCCTTTATATTAGGTTATGATAATCAAATCAAAATCAAACTTACAAGAAACCAGGTACGCCATTATTTTTCAAATCATATTGATATAAAATATTAATTCAGTAAAGATCATGTAGAGAGGAATGAATTGAAGTTGGATCATGTTCCTACATTGTAACAAGTTTCTCCATATTCACAAAAACTTTATTGAATGAACATTTTTATAAATTTAGGATGAACATGGGTGTACAACCTCTTTCACATCAATGTCAAGGTATGTGTTTTCCCTCCTCTTATATTGTATTTGTATAGTGTATTAAAAATGGGATAATTTCTTCATAAATCTATCCATTTATATATACTACACATTTTAAGGAAGCATGCATATAGGGGAGTTGTGGGTAAGCTTTGATTTCATCATGTAAATGTGTGAACTATTCTAATAGTTCATTGGAGTGGTTGTAAGAATATTTTATTTATAGGAATGTAGAAGAAGAAAAGAAAGTGGTGAATAAAATATAAGGAGGTTTTCATGAGTCACTACTTTTAAAAAACATGACTTTAGAGTAAATAATTATTATTTCATACAGTGAGTTAGCTCATATAGGCTTAGAAATTGTTGATAAGTAATCCATTACCTGAGGTTACAAAGTTCAGTGATTTAAGAACCTTGGTTGACAAAAAAATCCAAAGGGATAGATTGTTGGGACCAATTTTTCTGAAAAGTTTTTTTGGAAGCTGGAATATGTTTGTTCTATTTTATTTTCAATGAAATGTCAAATATTAAGAAATAACCTACCTTTCTAAAATTTGGTAAATAGACACACAATTTTACTTAGGTTATCAGACTTAAAATTATCAATAAATTCCATTGGATTGATAAGAAGTTTTCTGGAAGAAATGATTCATCAGACTCACCTTAGGTCCGAACTGAAAGGACAATCATAATGAGAAAGAGTATCAGATGTTGTATGGATATGATATAAATATGACTATGATTTTATAATATTGGAGTTCTCATAAATCATAAGTAATTTTTGAAACTTGTGATACAATATTTATAATGTAAAGGAGGAGAAGAAGTGTTGTCAATTGTATTAAGGTATACAAAGAAAGAAGATGATGGAAAGGATGGGAAGTCACAAATACTTATTAATATAAGTCAAATAATGATGAAGCTGATATTAAACATATTCTAAGTCATAAGGAAGTCATGATACAAGCATAAGTTTGTGAAAGAAGAAAATTTCATGAAGCTGAAGATTTCTTATCTCAGTTCACCTGTGTGATATGACTGGACACCTATTTTTATATTAGATAAGAAGGTTGATCAGAACATAAGAAGATGAATATACTGATTTTCAATCAGAACAAAAATACATGAGTTTAAAATATTCTGAAAAAGATTTTGTGTGAATCATAATCAGAAAAGGAAATAATTTATTGCATTAGAAGCTATTGATACTGGTCCATCAGATATGGTGTGCCACCGATTATCAAAGTCACACTGACACTAATCATAAGATGTTGCGATAGTTGAAAAATAATCAGAGGTAGATTTATTTTCATTGGGAGTTATTGGGACCAATGAATAAGAGAATAAGAAAATTTTATTGGGTATGATTTGAAGAATAAAATCAGAAATCAATCAACAATGTATTCAACCATTTTCATCAAGATGAACTATTGGTTGTTTCCATTAACGTGTAGAAAAAGAGTAATCACACTAGTGTTGACACCAGTTATCAAAGTGAAGCTGATACTGATACTTCTAATGTAGGATAACAGTAATAAAAATTATCAGATGCATGATCATCGGTCACAAGAAAAAGAAGAAAAGAATAAATGTTTTAGGAAATATAAAAAGTGTTATCAAGGGGATATTGAAGTTTAATGATTTGGGAATAATATTTTTGTTTGAGGAGTATTTTTTTATCAATTGGGTTGGAGCTTCAGAAAAAGAAGTCTGTTTCAGTTGTTATGGAGGATCATGATGAGAAGTCATGTGTTTTTCATATGTTTCTCTTTATCAATTGATTTGGAACATCATAATGAAAAACCTTTAGTTGAACATTTGTCTTCATCATAATGAGAAAACTGGAATGTAGAATCATAATTGGACTAAATATTTTGAAGAAAAGTCTAAAGCAAGATGAAGTTATGAGAATATTCGATAAGTTTTTAGAAGAAGTGAGAAGTGTGGAGAAGCATTGGTGAAGTCCAAGATGCATATGGAATTTAAGGGGGATTGATGATTTGGGAAAAAATTGAGTGGGAAAACTTTTCAGATTCCTCCCAAATCAGATTTGGCTACCCTATAAATAGAGGAGGTAATTGTTACTTTACTAACATCGAAGTACTATTCAAGATATAAGGTGGAGTTCTGAATAATTTTTGAGAGAAAAAGTTTCTATATCATTCTTTCCTAAAGAATATTTTTAGATATAAGAAGAAAAGAGAATAAAGAAATCATAATCAGAGTTTTTTCATCAGACCAGTAAATCAGATATAAATTTTTGGACTGAGACAGAAGAAGTTAAATATTTTTTTATGTGGTATTATTAAAAATTTATTATTTGACTGAGAAATCAGACCAGACAGATCAAATTGGAAAATTAGATTGAGATTCATTACGAGGTTCTGGAAGTGCTTACAAACTTCTTTGTTAGAAAGTGAATAATTTTTATTGAAGAAAATATTTCTGAAAAGTTGTTAAGGAAGAAAAATAACACGTTTTGAAGCATCTGGTGAATGTTTATTAACATGTTACAAATTTGTTTTACATCATTTCATGATAATTCAAGAACACTATTGTATTTAACATAGTGCAACATGAGTTTAAGGGCATATCATACTCATTATATCCACACAAAAGGATTATTTTCTGGTGGATTTTGTTGTATCAGACAGTTTCCATACCATACTAAGGATGCATCTACTCTTATTGAGTTGTGAACGTTTAAATGTTTTTGTTCTTATGGATGTGTGACTGGTTTTGTTTTCAGAAAGGTAATGGATCTTTAACAATAGTCTTAGGTTGTTTCAAAAGAAAGGAAAATTGAAAGAAAAAGATATCACTAATTCAACCCACCCCCCTCTCAGTGAAAGTTGATCTTGGATGGTCACTTACAATTTGTAACCCTTCTAATCTAATGGTTTTACTTGCATCCAGTCTTCTATTTGGTGTGGTGGGATGCTGGTGGATTTTTATCCTTCATAATCATGATGAAGAGAAACTCACCTTGTATGAGATTCAGTGCCTTTTTTAGGAGGATTATTATCCATTTACTCTACAATCATTGTATATTTTTGATCTTATAAAGTTGAAAATGCATATCAAGATAATTGCTAAGTATACATTGAGGTTCATCAACCTCACATAGTACTCCATCAATGTGGTATGTTATGGAATATTTAAATAATAGAAGTTTGAATGATTATTCATATGGAGATATGAGCACATGAAGTCCCTTTATGCATTCCCTTATACACTGGGGTGCTTGAGTGAACCCTTATAGTATAGAATTTTAAGATAGAAGTGAAATTGGTGGTAGTTATTAGTGGAATTATCCATAGAGAAGATTCCCCAGTGCTAAATAGTTTTCATCAAACTTCTGGATCATAGAACCTAAAGAATATGTGTGGGATAATAAATACTTAGGGACTAATAGTCAAGGATTATCATAGATGATATAGCTAGTTAATGGATAGTAATTGAAATACTTGTGAGGGTCAGGGTCACATAAGGCATGAATACCCGACCCATTGTGATTCAAAGGGTGGCCAAGAAGTTGAATGAACTCCATGATACAATCACTAGATTTACTAGGGACCTTATAGAGGCATTAAATATGTACCTTAAGAAGATTATTTTGATAAACGAATAATGAGAGGAGGAGATGTATAAGGAGGAGGATTTTTTGACATGTTTCCCCCATCTTCACCTTTAAGTGGTCCTCACTGGTCTCATAGGGCTATAGGTTAAGGACTATGTTAGGTGAAGTCTATGGAGGTACATGATGACTCTATTCATGAAAGGATTTAAGGTGTGATCTCTGTATCTCTAACCTTTAAATTAGTTCTCATAGACACAAGGGTGATCCATTATTTCATTTCAATGACCCTTGTTCAAGAGCGTAATATTTTGATAGAGCCTCTTTAATGAATTATGTAGTCATAGAATCCCACTAGAAGAAATTCTACGATTACACACATATATTGGTCTTTCAACCTAGATCATAGTAAAGAGAGGTTCTCTTGGGATATATTAGTGGTGCTAGTGAATCCTTAATATTTCATTCTTGGTATTAATTGGAAATCTATTGTTCATTCTTAGAGAGACTACTTCCAATGGTGGGTAGGGTATATTCAAATAGAAGGATTGATATTTTACTCCAATAGTGAGAATTATTTATAGATATGATAATCAAGTCTCACACCAGAGAGTCTTTAGCAAATTTCCCCTCAATTGGATAGCTTGACTCTCAGTAAAATATAGCATGTAGAAATTTTATTTTCTATAGTTGTGGCTGAATATAGGGACATCTTCCATGAGGATGTAACTAGGTTACCCCTCAATTGATGATCGTGTTATATATATACTTTCACTGAGGTAAAACTATAATACCTTCTATATCTTATCATATGTCCCTTGTTGAGATTGAGGAGTTGGGGGTAAAATTGGGGGACCACTTGGAGAAAGTAATTATTTGTTCTAGTGTGTCCCCCTAGGAAGTTCCAGCGTTGTTCTCTAAGAAGGTGGATGGTAATTTGAGGATTTTTATTGACTATATCTATTTCTAAATTAGGTAATAATTATGAATAATTATCCCATGAAGAGGAAATATAATCTCCTTGTCCTTTTTAATGGATTAATGTTTTTATGAAGAACTATATTAGATCATACTATCATAAGCATGGGCCCTGAGATATGGATATTATGAAGAAAATATTATAAATAGAGAGGGCATTTTTTCTTATTTTGAGGATTGAAGGTAGTACTGGTCTCTCTTTATGAGGAAGTGTTAAAGGAGTTCTATACTCCCCCCCCCCTTAGAGATGTATTCAATAGTGAAAAAGATGCACCAGGACCTTCAATACCAGTTTTATTGGGACGGAATGAAGAATAATATTTTCAAACTTTTCTCTTAATGCCTCACATGTCATCAAGTGAAGGAAGATCACTAGTATCCATTGAGTTTTCACAACCCATAAATATTATAAAGTGTAAGTGGAATGGCATATAAATGAATTTTTTATGGGGATACTGTGATTACTGGGTTTTCATGATTATATATGGGTGATTGTCTACTGAATAACTAAGTTATCCCCACTAACTTGTTATTTATCATCATATTCCAATAGAGATCTTGGGGAACCTATACATTGAGAAGATTATATGACTTCATTGGGTATCTTTGACGATCATATATGATTGATATTCCTAATTTATGTCTTAGTTTTGGAGGCTCTTACAAGAGGTTTTTAGGACCCAATTTTGAATGATTTCAGAATTCCATCCTAAAATGGATGGCCAAACTGAGTGAACCATTTAGTTCCCCAAGAACATATTGAGGGATTGCATGTTAGACTTAGGTTGATGTTGGGAGGACTATTTTACCTAATTTTAGTCCTCTTATAACAATAGATATCACTCAACCATTGTCATGGACCCATTTGAGTATATTTACAAGATATCGTGTAGGTCACCTCTATGTTGGAAAGAGTTAGGAGAATCATTACACATGGGACTAGAGCTAGTACATGTGATGATAGAGAAGGTCCAGGTGATCCAAGAGTGGATGAGGACTAAACAAACCCATAAAAAGTTTTTCATAGACCATCAATGAATCCCTTTAGAGATTGAATAAGGTGACCACATTTTCCTAAAGGTCACAACTCAGTGTGACTTAAGGAGATTTAGCTGATGTGTAAATATTTATCATTGATTCATCGGTCAATTTAAATTTTTTTTCATAGTGGGTGAGGTTTCAAACCACCTTTCATTTCCTCTGTAGTTTGATTTAGTATATGATGTATTCCATTTTTCATAGATGTGGAGATATGTGCATGATTCACCACATGTCATTGATGGTGGAGAGATAGACATTGAGTATGGAGGAACCTTTTAGAGTACCTAGTGGAGATCAAGGATCAATATGGGAGAATCCTTCTAGGTGAGTAATTACCCTAGTGTGCATCCTTTGGTAGCATGGTAATCTTTATAAGAGATCATGGGAGAATAAGATCTTGATGCAGTCCTAGTACCCTTAATTTCTTAGTAGGTTTTTCTATTTGAGGTAAAAATCTTTGAAGGTAGGGAGGGTGTAATGAATATTGTTTTTGTGGTCGAACTATTTTAATGTTATTAAGTTATTATTGATTTTAATTGTGTTGTTGGAATAGTTTTTTGAGTGTTATGGGAACCAATTTATTTAATATAAAATAATATATATATATATATTATTTTAATGACACAAATAAATTTTCAAAAATGATTTCATTCCTTACAGAAAGAGTCTATGATAGGAAAATTATAACCACAGTTGATTTCAGAACATGTGTTTTATCCCAAGAATGATGAAAGTTCTAGGCGTATTAAGTTCCATGATATTTCTTAGTCATGGTTTGATATAACAGAATATTAATTAATTTATTAAATTGTTTAATTATTTTTTAGTACATAACAAATATTTAAACCCTTCCTAGAAAGTATCTAAGGTTATCTACATGAGAATTATACATATGATAGGATCCACCATTAGAGAATATTTAGAATCATATTGAATAAAATTAAAGGGATTAATGATGGATTCTATAGAAATTCTCAAAATGTTGAAGAAGATTCATTATTCTTTAAAAATAGATCTATTCTTGAGGTCAGGAATTATCATAGTTAGTTTTTCTATTATCTTTCATTGTTCAAGAATCCATTGATATACCCCCATAATTTTAAAATTCTCACATGTCACTATTAACTTATAATTTTATAAATTTTTATTTGGGTTTTTTAAAAAAGAACTTTCAATCTTGAACACTGATTCTTCAGTTTATACACCCATGATCGATGGACGAGTTCACGACGACCTTCATAATTATCCCCCTTTGTGATTTTATGGGTTTCACCCTCCTCTTGTTCCTGTATTCATCATCATGCATGTTATGGATGGTGATTTGACTATCATCAATTCATATTGAATTGCGATTAAACCATTGATCACTTTTATGTGTATTCACAATTGGTGAAAGATTCTATAGTTATTGGGATAATCAGTTGATGGTTATGGGTAGTGGTTAGAGGAAAAAGTGAATCATTTATGAGTTGTAGCATTCAGGTGACAAACATTTATGGTGGATTCTGATTCTAATAAATAGTGACATAAAACTATTTTTGTGAGATTAATTACTTGATTAACATGTTAAACATGTGTTTTTTAAATATTATAAGTAGATTCAACGATCATGTTAAGATATCATAAGAATAATTTTTTCTACAAATTTCGTGACTACTTGACATGTAGTACAGAAGAACACATACTATTTACATTGAGTGTTATAGTGGATAGGGTTCAGGTGAGTTAAATATCACATAGTGGGTAACCATAGGTAACACTTCTGTACCTACCCTTAGTTTACTACCTATAATGTATAGGGAGTACATGCCCAAAAGAGTATCAGGCTATACACACCACGTGGGAAGGACAACACTTTGTGTACCCTAGGTGGGACATGACTTGGGTTCCACTGAAAGTACATCCCAAGTGAACATCTGGAGATACATACAATGTAACTCCTAGGAACATTCCATTCACATCAGTTTACATGATCTGGGAAGTCAAGGAACATGAAAAGTACCTCTCTAGCTCATAAACTTTTTGTATATTATCTTAAAATTCCATGTACTTATTCTAGGTTCACCCACATACCATATCTCTTCATTCATGATGGGATTTCGACTTTCATTGAGCTAATCTAAGAATTTTATACATATACATTGCATCGTTTTATATTAATATTCAATAAATATCATAAAAATACACTCCCATGTACCATAAAGTTTTAGTATCTTTGGAGAATAGATAAATAATCAAAGTTTTTCATGAAATATCTTCAACATATCCCACAAATATATTCTCACATATTACACTTCTTAGAAACACCCTACTAAAAACCTTTGTTCATTACATGGGGAAAAGAATCATAAGAAATTGTGAGCTCAGATTCCAAGTATGGGTAAAAATATGATATATCAATCAATGATCATAAGTGAGTATAAGATAAGAATAACTCTATTATAAAATGATAATAACTTATGGAAATCATACCAAATCATTCAACTATTATTAAACCTAAATCATGGTATAAGGATTTTTCATAAAAAATAAATTATTCATAAGTGTGGGGAATCATCAATAATCAATCATGATCTAAGAGAAAATATCATAATAATAAGACATAAGTTTGTGGCATACCATAATCACAAAAAATCATTTCCTTATTCAAGGATCTCTAGAATGACTATCATTATGGATTGAGTTCACTCTCCATTCCATCATTTCAATATCCAAGGTTCACTTTATACAACATCATAGAGTACAAAGTCACTTGCAGAACAAGGTTCACTCTCCATTCAAATCCTTATTATATCATTACATATCCAACCTTACTCAATTCATTATAGGGATATATAATTCCCATACCACCCATCATATAATGAAAAACATATATATGTGTGCGATAAGATCAAAAAAATTCATTATATCAACATATCATAAATAATTTAAAGGAAATAGGTTCCATAAACATGTAATCATTTCATCATACCATAACCCATGGAAATGAAATGATTTTCATAAGGGTATCTTCATCATTTAATTAACCCATGGGAAAGGAATATGTTTCAATGAACCATCCTTAAATTAATATCATTATTATACATGAAGAGAAAGAAAATGGATGGTATTATAAGATCTTATCCCCAGTGAAGCATAAAAATACTTATCAGATGTTGAAATAGATGAAAAAGAACTTTAAAAGAATATTCATGCATTTATTTGAAAACATGTGAAAAAATAAACTTTTCTATTGAAAAAATTTTAACTGAATATTCTAAGATATTGAGAAAATGATTTTATTTGAAAATAACCATGGAATCATGTAAATTAATATTCATAGGAAATAATAGTCTTGACAATGGAAACATATCTTCTTATCATATATGTTAAAAGAGAATATTATTTTCACGCTTTTTTCAAAAAGTCAAAAAATAAACTCTTCAGAAAACATTTCTTTAAAAAGATTACATTTAATTTTTTTTAAATAAATTAAAAGTTAATGAAAATTAACTTTTAAAAATATTTCATATATAGTAAAAAATTCATAAAATAATATTTAAGAGAATGTATATAGAATAAAATTTTGGATGGACAAAGAGTAAATAAGGTCAACTTTTTTTATTTAAGAACATTTTCTCGATCATTTTAAGCACCAAATAGATAAAAAATGGTACCAATACATAAGAATTCTAGGAATAAAAACAGGTGAATAAAATTTATACATTTTAAAGAATAAGATTTATATAATTTCCTTAAATATAAATTTAGTATAGATAGTCTCAAAAAGAAATGAGATTGTAACATAAACCCTCACATTATGTTTTGTGTTTATTTGTATGGATTAAAATATCTTGTATAATACATATATATTTATTATAAATATTTTATAGAACCATATTAAAAAATAACATAATATTTAACATTTCATTATTATTTCTACTTATCCTTTTTATTTACAATTTCATCTTTAAAATAAACATTTGAGTGAAAAATTGTCCATTTTCTATGCATATTTCGATTCAATTGATCTATTAATTTCACCTTGGTCATGGTTTTATCATATAATAAATATAAATCATTACATAATTATAATATTTATTTATCTTATACTCTTTTATAATTATTCATACAAATTGATTGTAAAAAATGAATCACATTGTTGTGTTGAGGTGGTAGTCCACATGTATGCTCGAGCGATGTTATAATTTTACAACAGATGGAACGATAACAATTTATATAACATATTATAATTATAAAAGAATAATTATGAAATTAATATCATATATAAATATTAAATCCATCATAATAACAAATCATTAATGATGGTTATGGAAAATAAATCATATCGCTACATGGATGCGGTAGTTTACACGTATGCACGAGAAATACTTTCATTTTCCATTTGATGGAAAGGATGTGGAAAATGGTTGATAAATTATTATAATAAAAAAATAGTATATGGAATATAATTGATTACTTATTTTATAATTTGTACCATACATTTGAAGAAGGTAGAAGAATAAATATAATTTAAAGTACTCGATTAAGAGTTAGACCTATTCATTAAGAAACCTCATTTCTCTTACACCTTAAGACGTGAAAGGAAGATATTATGATCAACCCAAGAACTCTAGAATGTAGGGAGAGATTTTATAAAATTATTTGGGTATTTTTTTCGAGATAATAGGCTATTGAATTGTGAGTAAAAGAGGAGATTTGGTGTCCTTTTATAAGGGAGAGAGAGGACATACTTGGAATTATTCAAAATATTAAAATATATTAATGTATTACTTAAGAAAAATGGGTCAAAAAATACTCATATTAGAATATAGAATGATATTGGGTAAAAATATAACCATCCAAATGGATTTATAAATTTTATTTGGTTATTTTAACCCTTATCATTTTAGTTTTAACTGTTTTAATCTGTTTTAACTCTTACCACATTAACTGCCTTTTTTACCAAAGTTACTATTCATAATGAAAAAAAATTAAATTGAAATTTTTACATAATATTAATTAAGATGATTAAAAATTTAAGATTCATTTTTCAAGATTCAATTTTTATTGGTGGTATAAATTCATTTTAAAATAAATGTACAATACACAACAATTTGTTTTTAGAAAAATGAATTTTTAAGCATAAAATGGAGTTTGCCTTCATTAATTACCTAGTAAAAACAAAAAAATTAATTTTCAAATATCTGATTGAATATATAATATATAAATTTTATTTAAATAATTCATAAATATTGAATAATTTAATTTATTAAAATAAATTCATGTTATGTGTATAAAAACATTTTTTAGAAAAACATCTCTTTTTTTACTTTCAAGTAATTTTATTTTGATTTATAACCAATAGATAAAAAATGAATAAATTTTAAAATTTGATAAAATAATTTATCATAATTTACTTTTTATCATTCACACACAGTAATTCATTGACTAGGAAATAATTTTAACAATAAATGATAATAATTCAACAGTGTATCATGGTTTTCTAAAAATCAATGTTGTGTGTTAAGAAATATATTAAAGAAGTAAAATAAATTTATAGATAATTATATCATAAAATATTATGGTGTTAATTTATGCCCCCTTAAGTTAATCCACAAGACCCAGGTTCAAAACCAGATTGAGGCATATTTTCTAGGGTACTCTAGCAATATTGTACACTGTGCAGGTATTGTAGCAGGTATGTACTTTGTACAGGCACTGTAGCAGAACTGTACACTATGAAATACTGTAGTAGGCACAATAGTAGTTACTGTAGGAGGTATTGTTCAGTATTGTAGCAGCTGGAACTATTCACCTTGGGCCACCAGTTTGGGTTTGGAGTCCTTAAGGATTTCGGGCCACCCACGCCTTCAGGTCAGTAGGGATTTAGGGCCACCTTTAAAGCCTTCAGGCCACCTCAAGGTCCTTGGGCCACATGTAGTTTCCCCAAACACACTACAAAAAAGGAGCAGCCCAGAAGAGGATTTAGAGCAGGTGCACTCACCAGAGCAGAGCCAAATGGATTTGTCAGAATGAGAGGGTATGGCTATGCCATCGGGACTAGTATGTGCTTGCACAAGACGCCTAGCCAGACAACCATG
The DNA here is from genome assembly GCA_963277665.1 of Viscum album. Classification (NCBI taxonomy): domain Eukaryota; kingdom Viridiplantae; phylum Streptophyta; class Magnoliopsida; order Santalales; family Viscaceae; genus Viscum; species Viscum album. The sequence continues at coordinate 615,190,692 of OY728134.1, forward strand.
TGAATGTGGAGAGTTACTATCATGATGTAGATGTTGGGGAGGGGCAGGTCCTTGTAGATAGTCTGGTTGAATTCCCTAAGACCTTCGGGTCATGTAATCTCCTAAGCCTACGGGCCTGTAATCTCTGAGCCTACGGGCCTTGTAAGGGTTCCCCCTCATCCCTTGAAAGGGGGGTTATCAAAATCAATAAAAATGATGTCCTATGGGCCATTCAGGCATTACTATGATATAAAAAACCAAGGATACATATGCATCATTACATCTTTAGTTTTCGACATTGCTTCCTTAAATTTCTGATTCATCCAGGGAACTTTAACCAGGTAAGTTTTATTATTCTGTATCACTTTATCTCAATGATATAATATTTTTATCCGTTTTTATTCATAGGAAATATCATTATCTAGTGGTACAACCTCTTAGTTCAGTACTGATGTGGCAGTGTTTTCACACACTTTGCCACATCCTTTTTGTATTATTATTGAATTTTTTATTTTAAAATGTTGTTTTTTATTAAATAGTTTATAATTATTGTGTTTTTTGAATTTTCTGTGTAAAATAATCAATTGTAGTTTAAATCATGTGTTTTTAGTATTCATTATTGTTTTTTTAAATAATTCTTAAATTAAATTAGTTCTGCGAATTTGACTTTTTTTTTTACAAATTTTTCATTCCAGTTTGTTTATTAATTTATTAATTTAATTAATTAATTCTTTATTCATTAAACTGTAAATAAATAACTCATTTTAGTTTTTAGTATTTTAATAATTTAATTACTTTTAACAATTTAAGTTTACTCAATTAATATTTCTTATTCTTTAATTTACTTTATAAATTATTTAATTAATTGGTTAACTAATTTAATTTAGTGACTTTAAAATAATTAATTTATTCTTTAATTAATTTGTTTATAATTTTTAAAACAAATAAATTAATTCATTTAAATAAAACATAATTAATTTAATAATTTAACATTGTTTTATTCTATTTAATTTAATCGATTAATTTATTAATCTTTTTTTAGTTGTATTAAAATTTTAATTTATTTAATTTTTGTTTATTGTGTAGCGGTCACTGGTCCCTTCACGCACCATTTCACACTTACGGTCTCACCGTGAGCATAATTCACGGTGCCTCAATTATAGTGCACCGTATATCTCACCTCACGGTGAGACCGTGAGAAACACTCATGGTGCCACAATCCTCCATTTTCATCGCACTTCATCCCACCCACCATTCACTTCACGGTTCCACACTCACACCGCTCCACACCTACTGTCTCACTGTTCCACCCCCAGCCACCATTATCCATTTTCTATGTCCCACCGTTTCAGCCTGATGTCTCACCATTTCTTGCACACACTTCTTCATCTACACCCTCACGGTTCCTCACTCACAGCAGCTTAACAATACCACATCTCACTATGGCGTTGTTTCAGAACCAGTGCCACCATCTAGCCCCCCTCCTTAACCGATCCACTTCCCCATCTCATCCTCCATCGCATTGCAACAACACAACCAACTAGTAGTAACCAACAAGCACGAAATCTCAGTAGTAAGAAACACATTGCATCAACCAAATTCACCCAACAGCAAACTGAAAATCAATCTCACAACAGATAAATTTATCAAATATTAGCGATTCAACATCAAATTCCAAATCAATGAATCCCATTGAACTCAAGGATTCACAGTGAACCTACTGTCAGATTCAAGTCGAGCTATCCCTATCGAGAAGCCGTCTGAAGTACCCGAGAACCACTCACTGAAATGTTGTGCCGCCCTATTCCGATTCCAAGGTGCTGGACTAGATCTTCTCCATTCGGCACTGTTGTGCATCGAACCTCCTGGATCTGCTATGCGTGGATGTCACCACCACTCGCCGTTGTTCCCATAGCTGAATTCACCTCTCCCTCTACCTGAAACATGTCGTAAGTTCACATCGAGACCTCCCCCTGCATTCCCCATTTTCTGTCCACGCCGCACAAACCAGATCCCCCAATTCAGCCTTTATTTTATTTTCTTTAATATAATTATTATATTATACTAATTATAATAATAAAATCATAATATATATAATAAATTATATAAAATACATAACATATAATACTTATATATATAATATCAATTACATTTGTTTTATAAGTAAAATAGTAAATAAATATAATAATTATATTTACATATAATAATATCATTATTATTAGTTATTATATACATATTAATATGTATTAACTAATATAAGTATTAATACTAATATATAGTTATTTTAGTTTCATTTAATTTCTTTAACTTGTTTTGTTTTTTTTTCAGGCAGGGGGAGCTACTCGTAGAAGTGGTGATGAATGAAGCAGTTCGTGGGAAAGACGCCAGAATATTCGCCAGTTCATTATAGGGGTTGTTTACAATCACTGAGAGTTTACAAAAAGGTTGGATACTTGAACGTAAAAGTGCGCCATGTGAATTTACTGCTTTTCAGTTGGCCTATGTTTTTAGTTGAGTTTTTTCAGAATAAAAGAGGACATCGACTCCTCTCTTCCGGAGGGACAAGAGCCAAGGCTAGAACAGGCAGCGAGGGGGGAACCATTTCACAGGGGGGAGGAAACTACACCTCATTTTACCATCCACTCCATCCACATCTTGTATACATGACCATATTTGACTTGGAGATGGGACCTGATCCTCCATTCTCCCCCTCTCTTCCACTGATCTATTTTTGGTGTTTTATGTTGAGTCTATAATTACTCTCGTAGTGTTTCATGTTTAGTTAATTGAATTGTGATGTTTGTTTCATTTGTCTTGTGTCGTTCATTCATCCTCTTTTAGTGTCACAATATTTACTCTCCAAAAATGGAGATCTAACTTGCAGGGTTGGATCTAGTTTATGAAACCTAGCACGATCTGGAGATCCGCGCATTAACACGATCACGTTATTTTTATTCACCTTGGTTGATCGCATCTGCGAGTTAGATTGAGCGAGAGAAAAGATCTTGCACAGGATGATCGACTACTTTCTTGATTAATTTATTCTCCCATTCCTGTCCTAATTTCTCGAAATGATAATCTTGATTGGTTGTGAGATGTGACGATCATAGTAGAATCATGAAGGCTTGTGATAAATTCTTTCCAGAATGACTTTGCTGAGTGAATCACCATACAGTCCAGAGGAACGCTTGAGTATTGAAGAAATTTGATGCTTGAGTTTTTAATTTCTAGGCGAGATTGGCATGTGATCTGAGACATTGGTCATGCACTGATCAAAATTGAGAATTTTTGATTAATTTCTTAAGTTGATGTAGGATAGGGAGTAGAGAGTGAATTAACCTGGGTCTGGCCTTGTTCACACTAACTTTTTTCTTCTATGTCTTGGTGACATTTTTTTGTTTTATGCCTTGTGTTGTGTCTATGCCTACTGTATTTTCTTGGTTTTGTCATGTATCTTTATATTTTTTCACTTTTCCATCATTGTTTCTCTCTCCACTGTTCTCTTCATCACTGATTAGTGATTTCTTAGGAGTTGTGTTTTTCTGTTTTCAAAATATTTAGAAACACAAAAAGATTTTTGGAATGAACACTTAGTCACTCGACACTAATTCCTTGAGAGAGACCCTGTGGTTAGACATTGTGAAATATCTTGGGTCTTTATAAATGTAAACTTGATTGTCCTCACAATAAGGACACATGTGAAATTTTGGCGCTGTTTCTGGGGAAGCAACGAGTGTCTCAGTGATTTTTACAATTTTTATTTTATTTTAAAACAAAAAAACATATAAAAAAACATATAAAAAAGTCATAAAAAGTTATAAAAAAGTCTACACACACAACAGTTATGAACTCTAACGAATCTGATATACTGTCACTATTTGACCTAGTTCAAGAGCTTGAGAAGGCTATTGCTAAATTTCAAAGTTGGATGCATGAAAGACAACATCGAGACCTTACTAATAAGGAGACAAATTATTCTCCTGAGATCATGCAGTTGATGCAACAAGCCATGGATATGGTCAAAGGCTTCTAAGAAGATAGTGCAGTACCCCCACCTCCCATTGAAGCCCAATATTCTAGAAAGTCATTGAAAAGGCAAGAGAAAAGACACAAAATAAAGAAAAAGTTGGAGTTTCCCACCTTTGATATGGATGTTCCCCTGGAGTCAAATCTTGAAATTCCAAAACCAATTTCCGAGGATGTTTTCAAGGAATGACAGGAGATTGCACTTGTAAAGATTCATGATGCTGGACATTTCATTGATGAACACTTTTTCCCTGATTTCCATTCTAATTATTTTTCTTGTAATAATTTTTTAATGATTTTTCAATTCTTCAACAGGTGGAGCCAGCACATGACATCATATCACTCACCTTAGAGGATTCCACAAGTGAGGTGGTGTGTTTTGAAGAGAGGGTGGAGGAGGTTGACTACCTCGCTCTTGCCCTAGACTCACTCACAGGATCACTATTCCTTCACAAGGAGGAACAAACAACACTGATAAAGGTAGTTGATAATTTTATGGAAGAAGATGTATTTTATTCAAATTGAATTACATCAAAGAAGATTTTAATTGCGTTGATTTCTATGCAGGTATTGAAGATGCAGTACATCTTTGTGATTTCCTGGATAGTGAGGAAGTTTTGGTTGTATCTGCTGAAGAGTTAATGGAACTTCCAATTCTAGATGACACTTCAAGTTTGGGAGTTATTTTTGAAGATTAATTTTTTGAGTTGTGCACTAGAAAAGAAGTGGATGCTGACACATTAATTTCTTTCCAAGAGGAAATGTTTTATTGGAATGAACCAGAATACAAGTCACATCCAAGTTTTCCAAAATTACAACTTGTGCACACTCAACCTCAAGAATAAGTAGGGAAGTGCCCTTATATCCTGTTGTCCCCTCCACCATTCAACATGAAGTACTTCACTGCCCATGAAAGGAATTTGGTTGAAGCTACACATGGGGTATTCCAAAGATGGAAAATCAATGAATTTGGAAGGAATCACATATGGTGGTTCCTAAACAAGAAGCCAAATCCCCCATCAGACTGTGGTTGATTTGAGGATTGTCCAGCTGTGGACAGTCAAACTATAGCACCCCTTGGGGGGTTATCCCAGGATTATCCCTTTGCATTTCTTTCTTTAGCTTATTTTTTCATATTGTTTTTAATTTTAGTTTTTTATAGACAATAAATAGTAAGTACATTCCACATGGATATCATTAAAGTCCCAAAGGAAGAGTACAATGAATATCACAGATAACACTCCCTAAATCATACTTTGTGGTTGCTTTTTATTTGAACTTAAAATATTGAACACTAATGTTAAATTGTTTCATCATGTAGGTGCCAAACTGGAGTAACCAGAGTTCATGTACAAAGCAAGTAAAGGGATACATTTGTAAATTTGAGAAGTTGCACATTTAAGGGAGTATTTTTTTTATGTTGAAATGTTTTACTCCTCACATTTTTATTGCATGCTATTGTGAATTAAGTGTGGAGTCTTCCCAATGATTTTTGAAACTCTTAAATTGTACCTCTTTCTTGGGTGTTATCTTTATAATATCTATAGAGTTGAAAAATTATTTTGAGCTGATTTGTGAAACATTCTTGCACCCACTGATTTCAATTTCATTATGTTGCTGCTGCACATCACTTCTAATCATGCTACTATTTGAAGTAAATTGATAAAATCTTTTGTCTTCTCTTTAAAAAATTCAAAGAATGAAAACCTTAGGAAATATAGTTGTTGCTGAAGATTTTTTGTTGGGTTGGGTTCTTTTTTTGTGTTTTTATTTTTTTTTCACTTTTTATGTGGCAAAGAAATTTTTTGAACCTCATTGCTACCCCTTCATATCCCTTTTCAGCTGAAATGTCTATTTTTTTTGAACATAAACTATCTCCCACCTTGAGAGTTAACATTGGCGACAATGTTGGGTTTTAATTGTGTGGGAGATGAGTCATTCTTGTGTCATGTCGAATTCCCCCTTCTAGAACTTAAAGAACTTGAAGGTATTTTACAAAATGGTTAATTGTTTTCAAAATTCTCAGAATTCTTTCAAATAAAATTCTTTCATTACTTTATGGTCATTGGAGGTTCAATGGTATTTCAATTATGTCCTATTAGTGGATAACTACTCACTAGATTTTGAGAGTGGAACTTAGTCAGAAACGGTTAAGCATGAATGATTGCTGAGTGAAATTTTTCACTATCTCAATGAACCTGTCTAATTAGGAACTGAGGATGGGAGTGTGATAGGATAGGTTTTGTGGGATGTTGATCATGACTTATTGTAACTAGAAGTTCTCACTGGAGCCTAGGGGACTCACATTTTTATTAAAATAATATTCAATCACTTTAGGAAGTCAACTCGATTGATTATTAATTAAGTCCTTTGCAACTGGAGTAAAATGGGAAAATGTGATCCCACAGTGAGTATCTGAGACAAGGTGCATCAGGTGCGTTTCTGTGAATAAATAAAGCCAATTTCAATCTTAATTAGTGCTACTCACAGTGCTCTATACATGGAATATGGCTGGGAAAAATTAAAATAAAGTTCCCTTGTAAAAAATGATCTCATTAAGGTGACGGAAAGTTTGAACCCAGATGAAGAATGGAGCAATTGACATGATTAATTTTCATTTGAGTTGAATAAATAAAGTGATGGAATTAATGAACTTTAAGTTTTGAAACCTAGGGGAAGGTGATAATATAAGGTTCCCTTGGTTAAGTTTTGAGTTCCATTTCATCAAACCTTTCATAACTCTTTGAATTAGAACTTAAATTGGAATGTGAATTAGGACAGTTAATGAGCACACATAGGAGACATGACATACATGATAATATATGAATTTGTGAGGCTTTTGACTTCTAGTGAGTATTTGAAGCTAGGAAGGACACTATTTTTGAATACCTTTGGATAGCCTGACCCACTGTTTTCTCTTGATCCTCTGGGTATCAAATTTTAATCATGCACTTGTTGAGCTGAACATCACATATCATCTTTCTGTTTTAAAGTTAAAGGAAAGTATTTTTTTGAAGAAAAAAAAGTTTAAGTGTGGGAGAGTTTGATGTGGCAGTGTTTTCTTACTCTTTTCCACATCCTTTTTATATTTTTTATTGAATTTTTTATTTTAAAATGTTGTTTTTTATTAAATAGGTGATAATTATTGTGTTTTTGACTTTACTGTATAAAATAATCAATTGTAGTTTAAATCATGTGTTTTTAGTATTCATTATTGTTTTTTTAAATAATTTGTAAATTAAATTAGTCTCGCGAATTTGACTTTTATTTATTTATTCTTTTATTTTTACAAATTTTTCATTCTAGTTAATTTATTAATTTATTAATTTAATTAATTAATTCTTAATTCTTTAAATTTTAAATAAATAACTCATTTTAGTTTTAAGTCTTTTAATAATTTAATTAGTTTTAACAATTTAAGTTTATTCAATTAATATATCTTATTCTTTAATTTACTTTATTAATTCTTTAATTTATTGGTTAATTAATTTAAGTTAGTGACTTTAAAAGAATCAATTTACTCTTTAATTAATTTGTTTATAATTTTTAATACAAATAAATTAATTCTTTTAAATAAAACATAATTAATTTTATAATTTAACTCTGTTTTATTCTATTTAATTTAATTGATTAATTTATTAATCTTTTTTAGTTTTATTAAAATTTTAATTTATTTTTTTTGTTTACAGTGTAGCGGTTATCGGTCCCTTCACGCACCGTTTCACAGTTATGGTCTCACCATGAGCATCATTCATGGTGCCTCAATTACAATGCCACCATATATCCCAACTCACGGTGAGACCGTGAGAAACACTCATGGTGCCACAATCCTCCATTTCTGCTACACTTTATCCCACCCACCATTCACTTCATGGTTCCACACTCACACCATTCCACACCTACTATATCACCGTTCCACCCCCAGCCACCGTTATCAATTTTCACTGTCCCACCATTTCAGCCCACTGTATCACCGTTTCTTGCACACACTTCTTCCTCTACACCCACACAGTTCCTCACTCATAGCAGCTTCACGGTACTACATCTCACTATGGAACCATTTCCAAATTGGTGCCACCGTCTCGCCCCCCTCCTCAACCTCTCCAATGCCCCATCTCATCCTCCATCACATTGCTGCAACAAAACCATCCATTAGTAACCAACAAGAATGAAATCTCATTAGTAAGAAAAAAACCATAGAAATCAAATTCACCCAACATCAAATTGAAAATCAAACCCACAGCAGATAAATTTATCAAATATTAGCGATTCAACATCAAATTCCAAATCATTGAATCCCATTGTACTCATGGATTCACAGTGAACCAATTTTCAGATTCAAGTTGAGCCATCCCTACCGAGAAGCCATTTGAAGCACACAAGCTCCACTCACCAAAATGTTGTGCTGCCCTTTTCCGATTCCAAGGTGATGGACCAGATCTGCTCCAGCCGACACTGCTGCGCACCGAACCTCCTAGACCTGCTATGCACGGAAGTCACCACCACTCACCGTTGTTCCCATATCCAAAGTCACCTCTCCCTCTACCCAAAACACATTTCAAGTGCGCGCCAAGACCTTCCCCTTATTTCCCCTTTTTTTGTCTGTGTCGCATGAACTAGATCCCCCAATTCAGCATTTATTTTATTTTCATTAATATAATTATTATATTATGCTAATTATAATAATAAAATCATAATATATATAATACATTATATAATATACATAACATACAATACTTATATATATAATATAAATTAATTTTGTTTAATAAGTAAAATATTAAATAAATATAATAGTTATATTGACATATAATAGTAATAATAATATTAGGTATTATATATATATTAATATGTATTAAATAATGTAAGTGATAATATTAATATATAGTTATTTTAGTTTTATTTCATTTCATTAACTTGTTTTGTTTTGTTTTTGTTCCAGGCAGGGGGATCTACTCGTAGAAGCGGTGATTAATGAAGCTCTTAGCGGTAAATAAATGAGAATATTTGCCAGTTCGTTGCAAGGGTTGTTTACAATCACTAATAGTTCAAAAATAAAGGCTGGTGATGTGAACATAAAAGCACGCCATGTGGATTTACTACTTGTTTGATGGCCTATGTTTTTAGTTGAGTTTTTTATAATAAAAGAGGACCTCGACTCCTCTCTTCTGGAGGGACAAGAGCCAAGGCCAGAACAGGAAGAAAGGGGGGCACCATTTCACAGGGGGGAGGACACTCCACCACCTTTTACAATCCATTCCATCCACATCTCGCAGAAAGGACTGTCTTCAACTTGGAGATGGGACATACTCTTCCATTCTCCGTCTCTCCTCCACTGCTCTGTTTTTTGTGTTTTATGTTGAGTTTGTAATTACTCTCGTAGTGTTTCATGTTTAGTTAATTGAATTGTGATGTTTGATTCATTTTTCTTGTGTCATTCATTCATCCTCATTTCATATCATGATCTTCACTCTACAGAAATAGAGATATAATTTACGGGGTTGGATCCAGTTTATGAAACCGAGAACGATCTGGAGATACTCAAATTAACATGATCACGTTATTTTTATTCACCTTGGTTGATCGTGTCTGCGAGTTAGATTGAGTGAGAGAAAATATCTTGCATAGGACGATCATCTACTTTATTTCTTAATTCATTCTCCCCTTCCTATCCTAATTTCTCGAACTGAGAATCTATATTGGTTGTGCGATTTGATGATCTTAGTGGAATTATGCTGGCTTTTGAGAAATTCTTTCCAAAATGACTTTGTTGAGTGAATCGTCTTACAGTTTGAAGGAACGCTTGAGTATTGAAGAACTTCGATGCTAGAGTGTTTAATTTCTAGGCGATATTGGAATGTGATATGAGACATTGGTCATGCACTGAGTGAAATTAAGAATTGTTGGTTAATTTCTTAAGTTGATCTAGGATAGGGAGTAGAGGGTGAATTAACCTGGGTCTGACCTTGTTCACACTGACATTTGTCTTCTATATCTTGGTGTCATTTGTTTGTTCTGTGTCTTGTGTTATGTTTGTGCCTACTTTCTTTTCTTGGTTTTGTCATGTGTATTTATATTTTTTCACTTTTCCATTACTGTTTCTCTCTCCACTGTGCTCTTCAGCACTGATTAGTGATTTCTTAGGAGTTTCTTTTTTTCTATTTTCAAAATATTTAAAAACACAAAAAGATTTTCGGAACAACCACTTAGTCACTCGACACTACTTCCTTGAGAGCGACCCCGAGATTAGCCACTGTGTTATATCTTGGGTCTTTATAAATGTAAACTTGACCGTCCTTTCTACAAGGACGCACGTCAAGTACATGTGAAGACCAGGTATGTACTTCCTCGAGAGAGTTACATGGAACACATCATGAACTTGAGAGAGGCTCAGTGGAAGTGCTAAGTGATTACAACCATCCTAATTATATTAATAATACTTTAAGTTCCAATATATCTAGTTATTATATTTCCCTTACTTATGAATCTCTTAACCTTATTCTAGGGATAAATTTATAGGAATTCCTTATCATCAACTTTGAATCACATGTATCGATGATGACTGTCAATATAACTCTTTTATAGAATTTGAGCTTCCCTGATGTATTTTTGAATGTATCCGAGATTCTCTTACATTTACTTATATATTTAAGGTCCCAATAGTTTTCATTCTCCAAATTCATCCCAAAAATTTTCAGTTCTATACTTTCTTCCATAAATGGATTCATAAGGATCTATTTGAATGATCGAGTGAAAGTTATTATTATAAGACAATTATAATAGAGGAAGGTGTCGATCCCAACCAAATTTTAATTCCAGATAACATGATCTCAATCTATCCTCTAGGGTTTTAATGATCTTTTTATACTAATCATTTTTTTGATAATGATAAGTAGTTCTAAAGCTCGATATCATATTTAATTCTCGATGAAAATTTCTCCAGATAGTTTATGTAAACCTATGATCTCGATCATATACAATAGAATGTGGGAATCAATGAATCCTTACATCTTTTTTAATGTGTATCTTGAAAATATAATCAATATATAAATCTTCTCTAATGGTAATGAAATGTGATTATTTCTTAAGTTAATAGACTAAAACCAAAATAGAATTATTCCCTTTAGATGTTTTGGGGAGTCCAATGATGAAATCCAAGGTAATGTTTTCCCATTTACATTCTATTAGGGGTAATTGTTGTAATATCCCCTTATAATTTTGTCTCTCAGCCTTAAATTACTAACATATGAGTAATCGAGATAAATACTCATAAGTATCCCTTTTCATGGTATCCCACTATAATTACTATTTCATATATCTATGAATCTTCATACTTCATGGATGAATAGAGAATGATGAAAAATAATCTTCTTAAAACGGATCCTTTTGCATGTATAGTATTGATTGGACACATACTTAGTTCCTAAAACTTCTCAATCAATAAAAATCATGGTTAAACATAATAAAAGTTATCACATTATTCTATATCTCCGCATCCTCCTTCTGTGCATGTTTCACACTCACATGGATGGATGGTTGAACATTCATCTGAGAAAGATATGATTTACCCGCTTTACTCACAATTTCAAGATTCATCTTCTAAAAATATATAAATATTGGATATCTTTCAATCCATATCTTGAAAAAATTTAGTATGGTCTTTTTGAATCCGAGCGTCTGCTACCTTATTCGTCTTCCTAGGGTGGTGGTGTATTGAGTAGTTATAAAAATTAATCAATTAAAATCATCTCATTTGAAACATATTTAACTATTTATGTGTGAATATATTGTTCAATATTTTATGACCTATATATATATCATATATTATACTATAAATATAATTAAATATATTTTCAATGAAAATATTAATGTTTCCAACTCTAATTCATGAGTTGTGAAATATTTATCATGAATTTTTAATTAAAATGTGGCATAATATATCACCATATCATTTTCCCTGAGGATATATCCCATCCCATTATTTGATTCAGCACTATAAATCAAAAAACATTCTCCCCCATAGGATAGTGTATGAATATGTTTGGTAACCAACCTTCTTTTAATCTCCTTAAATTTTTTTACACATTCATATGTCCAAAGGTTCTTGTCTCTCTTATGAGTCAACTTGATTATTCGATTATATATCCATTATAAATATCTAAAATATTATCAGTAGTATCCATCCAACTAAAGAAAACAATATATATTTATTACTAAGGTTGTTCTAGATCAGTGATCAATAATATTTTTCTTTGAAGGATCCACCGATATACTCTTTCTTGAGATTATATGAACTAATAATGAATCATTATATAACCAAAATTCACACTTTATGATTTTTGAATAAAAAATATCTTTCCTCGGGGTCTTTAACTCAATCCTCAAATGATCATCATGCTCTTAATTTTATAGTAATATAGAAGAATATAATCTATAATGAAAACCAAAAATTGATCAAGGTAATATCTAAAGACTCTATTTATGGATCCATGAAGATACTAAGGGAATTGGTTAGTATAAATGGAATAACTATAAAGTTATATTTACTATAACTTATACGGAAGGTTGTGAGGGATATATCCTCCTCATTGACCCTCAATTGATGATATATAGAATGAAGTTCCATCTTGTAAAAGTATTTATCTTCACATTGTGGACAAAAAAAGTCATCAATACAAGGGGGATACTTGTTCTTGATAGTGTTCTTGTTAAGTTCTCTAAAATCCATGAGAAGACACATTGACCCATTTTTACTATTAGAAAATAGAATAATATCACTCCATGGTGAACACTAGGGCGTATGAATTCATTATCAATATCCTCATGGTTTATTCTTTAATTCCCATGACTCAATCTAGACCATTCTATATGGAGTCTTTGAAATAGGTGTAACACCATGTATGAGTTCTATTGAAAACTCAGCTTCATGATTTGAGGTAAGACTAGGAAATCCTTCTAAAAAATACATCATTATAATCATGAACAATAGTTATATCTTCAATTTTGAGTTTTTATCTAACTATTTGAGACAATTAACCCTTATTAATAAGAAGTAAGATCCATAAAATAGAAGTAACTTACACTGGATGTTCATATTCATCCTCCCATCCAAATATGATCACAATTTGACTTGGAATATCAAATGTGAATTATCTTACTTGGTAATATATATGGTATCAATATAGGAAGATTCAATCCATCCCCAAAATCACATCAAATTTAACTAGAGGTAGAATCATAAGAACTTCAAGAAACACATTAACACAAACTTCTATCAGATAGGATCTATGGAATTTAGATATGATCATCATACCATTAGTGTTAGGGTTGGTATACAGACCTGATCCTTTTACATAAAACATTTCATGATTTTAAGCATGATTAATCATCGGAGTAGAAGCCAAGGATCGATAAGTGTAGTGTCTTGGATGACTAGGTACATATAACATAAAACATGGGGATAAAAAAATTCTTTATTTAATCTCCATAAAGAGCTTCTAACTTCCTTTTAGCCCTTACATCTACATAGGGTACCCTGGGGAACACATGAACAAAGGGATGAGCTAAAAGCCCAATAAGGGAATGAACATAAGGATACATCTCAAGCACATGAGTTAGGAGGAATGAAATAATGATATCCAAAGAATAAAACTTATAAAATCATTTAATATAAGCATGGGATAATATAAACATGTAATCATATATATGTGGAAGAATCATAAAACATTTCTTTAGTACGGGTCAAGGCTAACTGCCAATCTCGTTTCCCATTTCAGTACGGGTCAAGGCTAACCACCAATCCCTTTTCACATAGCATCTCACGAGACTTATCCTTACCCAATGTATTGGAGTGCTATTTGGGCGCACCCATATCAATATTTTCATGAATATTATTGCCACAAAAATATTATTACCACATATACAATCATGCATAATCTACCATACATAAACATAAGGGTACCCATGAAAAGAATTGGGTACCACAATCATGACATAAATAATATCCAATGGGCGTATCATGAAAGTGTCCATGAAATAAAAGGATTAGAACATGGAATTTAATAAGGTATTATAGGAATATAACATGGTAGGTGGTAACAAATAGAAGTGACATCACATAAGAAATGTATTTGAGAGACATTAGCATTAAAACATTTTTGTTCAGTTTTAAGGAAAACACTATAGAGATTTTAAAATAGTAAAGAATAAATTATTTTATATAAAACAAGAATTGTATGATGAAGGTTTCCAGAATCAAAATACTGAATTTAAAAAGACAATGATGTATTAAAACAGAAGATAGAGTGCACTTGAAATTGGGTAAAAGGTCGGGAAGTTCCTTTAAAACGAGTGTGCTTATTGGGAAGTATCGAGGAGAGATTCACTTAAAAGCATGTATATCCCCAAAAGAGAATGAGAGATGGATCATGGAAAATGATTTTGGAGTATATAAATATAACTTTGATGTTCTACATAAAAAGAAAAGACAACTACATTTTGGTAAAAAGAAAGATAGAGAAACCCGAAGGAATAAAGGAAGTTCCGGTAGAATCCATTATGGTTTATCGGCATGGTATCAGGTGAAACTAAGAGGGCTTGATGAGAGAGATAAGGGGTTTCTCATAACTTATAAAAAATTATGGAAGTATGGGGAAGGTGTATAAATATACCCCATCACTTGGTATTACACAAAAAAACATATCATAGAGAACAATCTTTATTAAGAGTGAAAAGGGGAGGATCCTGTTGTACCTCTCGTACCCCTCGTGGTTTAATTTTCATGATCACAATCACTCTATTATTTATCTAATCTTGTTTTAAGTGTTTTTGGATGATAGCCATGATTTCAGGTTGCCAAGGAATTGGGCCAAGAAAGCAAGAAGCCAAAAGTGGACTGATTTTCAGTCCACCGGCCAACCGGTGGATGACCACCGGCCAGCCGATGGAGCCTGGACAGAAGGCATCCCCTCTGTCCAGACCACCGGCCAACCGGTGTCCCACCACCGGCCAGCCGGTGGAACCCAGACAAATAGTGACACCTACTGTCTCAGCACCGGCCAACCGGTGGCCTCCTCACCGGCCAGCCGGTGGTGCCTGAGCCCGAAGGCCTCTCCTTTTTCAAAGCACCGGCCAACCAGTGGCCAAGCACCGGTCAGCCGGTGGAGCCAGTCAAACTAGCCGTTGGGCTTTGACCAGGCTTGTCCACTTGACTCCCAACGGCTCTGAAGGCCTCTCCAACGGCTCCGAAGACCTCCAAAGGCCATTTGAGGGTTCCCCATCTATAAATAAAGGACCAGGAAGCCCCAGAAATGTACGGAAGCCCACGGGAACATTTTTGATCATTTGGTGAACCACCGGCGCATTCCTCCAAGGAACCCCCACTTGCTCCAACTCATTTCCACATCCAAGGAGCACCACCATAGAAGCTTGGGAGCGCTCTTCATCAACTCCAATCAATCCATTGGCACCCAAGACTTCTCCACATTACAGTTTTATCATTTTATCATTTTGAGCATCAACTTGGGTTTGTGCCTACAAACCCCCATTTATTTTATCCTCTCTTTGTTTGGGTTTTCACACCACCTTCAAGGTGTGAAGAGGTTAGTCAAGCCTTCCCTTTAAAAGGCTTGAGACATAGGTGAGCTAGTCTTCACCTGTAAGAAGGCTAGTGGGTTCTTGCTCAACCATTAAAAGCAAGTGGGTTCTTGCTCAACCAATAAAAGCAAGCTGTAATAGGTTCTAGACTACCTTAAAGTCTAGTGGGTTTCTTTCTAAAACCATTAAAAAGTAAGCGGTAGTAAATCTCTCAATGGTTGAGTTGGGAGCGGAGACGTAGGCTTTGGTTTAAGCCGAACTCCGTTATCAAGTGTTGTGTCTTGCCTCTTTTATTTCCGCTGCATCTTTAACTTTGATTTTAAATTGTTAATTATTTTTAAAAGGCAATTCACCCCCCCGCTTGCCATCACTTCTCCGCCCAACAATTGGTATCAGAGGCAAAATTTGAGTAATACCTTCACCGGTTTCAAATTCAAGATCCATTGTGATGGCTTCAACCTCTTTCGCCCCCGAAGGTTATTCTTTGGGTCGTGTTCCATTTTTTGATGGAACCGACTATACCTATTGGAAAACCTACATGACCACTTTTCTTAGAAGTATAGGTTATCCTATTTATAAAATTGTCATGCATGGTTATTCTCTTTCTTCTCCCGATGAATCCAAATGGACTCAAGCCGATATTAAAAATTTCGAGCTTGATGGCAAAGCCATGAACGCTCTTCATTGCGGCCTTGATCATAATGAATTCAATCGAGTTTCCACATGCACCTCATCACATGAAATCTGGAAACTTTTGGAGGTTACCCATGAGGGGACTAACAAAGTTAAGGATACTCGATTGGATATGTTTCGTCAAGATTTTGAGTCTTTTTCCATGCATCCATATGAAAATATTTCTGAAATGTTTACTCGTTTTACTGATGTTTGCAATGGAAGAAAATCTCTTGGTGATGATGTGTCTGCAGAAACGATGGTCAAGAAGATCCTTTGGATCTTACCAAGCACATGGGCACCAAAAGTCACGGCAATTCAAGAAGCAAAAGATGTTAAGAAAATGCCGGTCGAAGAGCTCATCGGATCCCTCATGACCTACGAGATCACCATGAGGAGGCAAGCTGAAAAGGAAGGCAAACCGATCAAAGTCCCAAAGAACATAGCCTTCAAAGTACAAAAAGAAGAAAGCTCCTCCTCCTCCTCATCTTCCTCTTCAAGCGGCGATTCAGAAATGGAGAATCTTGCCCGCAAAATGCACAAAGTCATGAAGAAGCACAAGAAGAAGAAATCCCGCAAGGCTCAACCCAACGAAAAATCCGAGCCCGAGGTAACATGTTACGGGTGTGGCAAGAAAGGCCATTACAAGCCCGATTTTCCACTCAACAAGAAAAAGGCCAAGAAAAAGGAAAAGAAGAAGGCATTCAAGGCCACATGGAGTGATAGCTCCACATCCTCCTCCTCCTCCTCCTCAAGTGACAACGGTAAAAAATGCCTAATGGCATTCCATGAGGTAACCTCTTCCGACTCCTCATCCTCTAGTTCTTCAAATTCTTTCAATAATTTATCTTATGAGGATCTCCAATATGCTAGAGATCAATTGGAGGAAGGTTTTCACGAACTTTCTTCCAAATTTGTTGCTTTAAAAAAGAATTTCAAAAAACTTTCTTCCGAAAAGGAACAAATTCTCAAAGAAAAGGAAGAGTTGTCCCTCAAGGTCCAAAACCTTCCCGATATTGATTCTATGGAATCAATAATTAAAGATTTAAGGGAATCTCTTGCCAAGTTCACCCAAGGTGAACAAAATTTAACCAAATTACTTGGTTCTCAATGCATATCTAGAACCACCCAAGGGATTGGCTATTCCAAGCAAGCTTCCTCTTCCCATGCTCCAACTATTTTTGTAAGGGGGAGCTCCCAATATAAATTTTGCAACTATTGTAAAAAACCCGGACACTTAATTTATGAGTGCAATTGCAAAAATTCCCGGTATGGAAGGCCCAAAACTTTTTTCTTTAAGGATGAATTTCATAGGAGAAGACTCGTCACTAGACAAGTGTGGATTGAAAAATCCCTTTTAGCAAGCCTCTCCGGGCCAAAATTCGTTTCGGTTTCAAAAACCTCTCCCCGGTGATTTGTTGTTTTTATTTAGGGGGAGTTAGGATCGTTTAAGCCTTTTTTACTTCATTTTCAAAACATTCATTTCAAAACTTTCATTTCAAATCTCAAAAATTTTAATTGCTTTAAAATCTCTATCTTGTTTTTCAATCATTTCCCTCAATCAAGTTTTATGCCCCGTGCTATTTTGATAATCACAAAGGGGGAGAAGTTCTTGGTTGATTGAGGGAGAAATCTTTCTCTCATGTTTTGCTTTAATTTTCAATTTATCCTTTAAAGCATGCCTTTCATTTCAGTCTTTTACATTGTTTGTTTTGGTGATTGTGATCATCAAAATAGGGGGAGATTGTTGTACCTCTCGTACCCCTCGTGGTTTAATTTTCATGATCATAATCACTCTCTTATTTATCTAATCTTGTTTTAATTGTTTTTGGATGATAGGCATGATTTCAGGTTGCCAAGGAATTGGGCCAAGAAAGCAAGAAGCCAAAAGTGGACTGATTTTCAGTCCACCGGCCAACTAGTGGATGACCACCGGCCAGCCGATGGAGCCTGGACAGAAGGCATCCCCTCTGTCCAGACCACCGGCCAACCGGTGTCCCACCACCGGCCAGCCGGTGGAACCCAGACAAATAGTGACACCTACTGTCTCAGCACCGGCCAACCGGTGGCCTCCTCACCGGCCAGCCGGTGGTGCCTGAGCCCGAAGGCCTCTCCTTTTTCAGAGCACCGGCCAACCGGTGGCCAAGCACCGGTCAGCCGGTGGAGCCAGTCAAACTAGCCGTTGGGCTTTGACCAGGCTTGTCCACTTGACTCCCAACGGCTCCGAAGGCCTCTCCAACGGCTCCGAAGACCTCCAAAGGCCATTTGAGGGTTCCCCCTCTATAAATAAAGGACCAGGAAGCCCAGGAAATGTACGGAAGCCCACAGGAACATTTTTTATCATTTGGCAAACCTCCGGCGCATTCCTCCAAGGAACCCCCACTTGCTCCAACTCATTTCCACATCCAAGGAGCACCACCATAGAAGCTTGGGAGCGCTCTTCATCAACTCCAATCAATCCATTGGCTCCCAAGACTTCTCCACATTATGGTTTTATCATTTTATCATTTTGAGCATCAACTTGGGTTTGTGCCTACAAACCCCCATTTATTTTATCCTCTCTTTGTTTGGGTTTTCACACCACCTTCAAGGTGTGAAGAGGTTAGTCAAGCCTTCCCTTCAAAAGGCTTGAGACATAGGTGAGCTAGCCTTCACCTGTAAGAAGGCTAGTGGGTTCTTTCTAAACCATTAAAAGCAAGTGGGTTCTTGCTCAACCAATAAAAGCAAGCTGTAATAGGTTCTAGACTACCTTAAAGTCTAGTGGGTTTCTTGCTAAAACCATTAAAAAGCAAGCGGTAGTAAATCTCTCAACGGTTGAGTTGGGAGCGGAGACGTAGGCTTTGGTTTAAGCCGAACTCCGTTATCAAGTGTTGTGTCTTGCCTCTTTTATTTCCGCTGCATCTTTAACTTTGATTTTAAATTGTTAATTATTTTTAAAAGGCAATTCACCCCCCCTCTTGCCATCACTTCTCCGCCCAACAGATCCCTTACATTAAATCTGGTGGTATTCTCCACTTGTTATTAATAACCTGAATAAAAAAATTAGTATTATTTATTTATAATTCCATAAGCTATTATAAATGTAATTTATTTATTATAACCCTTTTTAGTTCATTCAAATCCTTTTTGATTAGTTATAAGGTTCAATTTCATTGTTCGAGCTCGTTTGTTTACTTGGCTTTAAAAGATCAGTTCACTTATATTCAAGTTTGGATTATATGCAAGATGAAAGTGGTTGTCCAGAATTGAAGTTATATTATTTAGTTAATATTAAAGATATTACATGGTTTTAATTTTAATTAGGTTACTTAGAGTGAAGTCGAATTATTATATATATAACCTTAGTGATAACCGTTTTTGTTAATCGGTGGATTTGATTACAAAGAATGTGTTTTGATTTATAACTTAATTCCATTTGTACCGAAAGATTACAGAACCAAAAAAAGGATATATTAAATATATAATAATCTGGTTCAACCATAACACAAATGGTTTCATGACCAGAATTAATGATAATAATATAAATTGATAAACTGTTGTTCTTGAATGTGCTAAATTAGCACATCTCAAACGGTGCTTTAATTTCTTTCAAATAAAAGGGTGGGGAAAAGGAGAGAAGATAATAAAATATAACACTAGAATTAAGACAATCCAGTACATGTATGTTACTGTATTTATCATACTTTTATGGTGAAGGGAGGTGAAGAAAGAAAGAAAAAAAGAAAAGAATTTAAAATAAAAGAAGAAATTGGGAAGAGGAATTTACCTCTTGAGACTTCCTCCTTTGAGAACCTCTTAAGGGGAGAGGTTTTGGTATTTTGAAGAGAATGAGAGCTTTTTGAAGTTGGGGAGGACCTTGGGGAGAGATTTGGGCATAATAATGTCAAGGCACATGGCTTGAGAGGAGTGGAGAGAAGAGGGAGTGAAGGGGGATTTTTATAGTGGAGGAGAGGAGGGATTTCATAATATTACAACCATTAATTTGTTATTTCATCCCAAGACAAGGAATTGTAAGTATTCCATGAACAAGAATAGTGATTTTATCATGTTATCTCAAACCAAATGGTCTTACATTAGTAGAACATCATCGATGACTCAATTAATCCATTATTTAGCATTTATTGTGAATTATCAGATTCTACTATTCATAAAAAATCGAGTATTTCAGAAAAATCCCAAAAATTCACCCTAACCTTTTTTCAACATTTAGAGTCCAAAAATGAAGTTCATTTTTCAAAAATAATTTTCTAAATATGATTATTTTAATATTTAATTAAAATAATAATTTATTATCAAAACCAGTTTTAAAACATGCATTAACTTATTCTAAAATATAGGTATATCGTACTTCCAACTTGAATATTATTTTTATACCACCATAGGTGATGTTACTATTCATTAGGGTATATCACTATTCATAGGGGTATGTTACTATTCATTAGGGTAGGTTACTATTCACAAAAAATTAAGTTTTCCTTATCGGACTCCAAATAACTTACTCATTACAACAGTGTATGTTGGATTTTCGAAATTACAAACACAGAACTGAAAAACTTATGTTTAAAGGTCACTTACCACTTAGTAGTTCCTTATGTTGTGTTTTTATGTGATTTTATGACATAATTATAAGAAGTTAATTTCCATTGAAAAACTTTGGGTCGTTACATTCTTCCCCCCTTAAGAAATTTCGCCCTTGAAATTTCACTTTACACAAACAGGTGAGGGTGTTTCTCCTTCATTGCCTCTTCTAGTTCCCAAGTTGCTTCATCAAAATTATGGATCCTCCACAACACTTTGACAAGATGGGTTGTCTTGTTGCATAGAACCTTATCTCTTCGATCCAGAATCATTACTGGATTCTCCTCATAGGAGAGATCATCTTCCAGCTGCACCATGTCTTAATTTAGTACATGTGAGGGATCATGTATGTACTTCCTTAAGAGTGATACGTGAAAAACATCATGAACTCGATCCATATTCCGTGGAAGTGCAATACGATAAGCCATGGCTCCTATGTGGACAAGGATCTCAAAGGGGCCAATATACATTGGGATTAGCTTCCATTTCTTCCTGAATCGCATGACTCTCTTCCATAGAGATATTCGAAGGAAGACTTTATCTCCAACGTCAAACTCCAAGTCCCTCAGACGGTTTTTAGCATAGCTCTTTTTCTGAATTTGAGTGGCTTTGATGTGTTTCTGGATGACTTGAACCTTCTCTGTCATCTATTGAACAAGATCGAGTCCAAGTAGCTTTGTTTCTCCAACTTCATCCCAACAGGTTGGAGTTCTACATCACTTTCCATACAGAGCTTCATATGGAGCCATCTGAATACTCGATTGGAAGCTATTGTTTTATGAGAAATGAACCAATGGGATATGTTGATCCCATCCACATTTTAATTATAAATAGAATGATCTAAGCATATCTTCAAGATTCTGAATAGTCCTTTTAGATTGGCCATCAGTTTGGGGGTGATAGGACGTGATGAAATTTAATTCAGTACTCAAAGCATGTTAAAGACTCCTCCAGAATTTAGATATGAACCTTGGATGATAGTCGGAGACAACTGAGAGTGGAGTATCATGCAGTCTCACCACTTCCTTCACATATAACTTTTCAAGTTGTTCAAGCGAGAGATATTCCCGAATAGCGATGAAATGGGATGTCTTGGTGAGTCAGTCAACCACAACCCATATCGCATTATTTCCCTTCGACGTCTTCGGGAGACCCATGACAAAGTCCATAGTAACATTTTCCCATTTCCACATGGGTATAAGAAATGGATGCATCATACCTTTGGACTTTTCTTGCTCAGCTTTAACTTTCTAACATACCAAGAACCTTGATATATATTCCACAATCTTCTTCTTCATGTTATCCCACCAGAAGTGTTCTCGGAGATCACAGTACATTTTGGTACTCCCAAGACGGATAGAGAAGGTCGAGCTATGTCCATCATTTAATAGCTCCTTCTTTATCTCTGGATCAGATGGTACACATAATCGTGTCCCAAATCATACAACTCCTTCCTCATCAATTTTGAAATCAGAGGATTTCCCATTTTTAACATCTTCCACCCTTTTCTGAATTTCCACATCCATTCTTTGAGCATCCTTTATTTTCTATAAGAGGGATGGTTGAGCAATAATTTGAGAAAGGATTGATGATGTTCCTCCCTTAATGAATCCCATGTCCATCCTTTGAAAATCTAAGAATATCGGATCCTTTTAAATTGTCATCATTGATAAAGATGCAGGATCCTTTCTTCTTAGAGCATCTGCCACCTTGTTTGCCTTACCGGGATGGTAGTGGATTGAGCATTAATAATCCTTGATGAGCTCTATCCATCTTCACTGGCACATATTAAGCTCTTTCTGTGTGAATATATATTTGAGACTCTTGTGGTTAGTATATATCTCACATTATTCCCCATAGAGATAATGCCTCCAGATTTTCAACACAAAGATCACAACCGCTAACTCCAGATCATTTGTGGGATAGTTTTGCTCATGGATTTTCAGCTGCCATGAGGCATAGGCTATCACTTTATCATTTTTCATTATCACACATCCTAATCCTTTCTTAGAAGCATCACTATACACCCCAAATAGTTCTCCACTTGAAGGGAGTGTGAGTACCGGTGTAGTGATAAGCCTCTTTTTCAACTCCTTGAAACAGTCTTCATATTCCTATGTCTAAAAGAACTTTACTCCCTTCCATGTCAGCTTGGTCATTGGGTTTGAAAATTGTGAAAAGTTCTTCACGAATCGTCGATAATACCCAGCTAGACCTAAAAATTTGCGGATCTCCGTTACATAAGTTGGCCTCAGCCACTCTTCAATTGCCTTAATCTTGGAAGGGTCCAAAAATATCCATTTCATGGTGATAACATTCCCCAATAATGATACTTCCTCCATCCATAACTCACATTTAATGTACTTTGCATACAACTTCTCCCTTCTCAATGTCTTTAACATAGTTTCCAAATGCTCCTCATGTTCCTCCTTGTGCTTGGAGTATATCAGAATATCATCAATAAAGACCACCACAAATTTGTCGAGGTATTATCTAAAGACTCTATTGATTAAATCAATGAAAATTTCTGGAGCATTAGTGAGTCTGAAGGGCATCACTATGAACTCATAGTGTTCATACCTCGTTCAAAAGGCAGTCTTGGGAATATCTTCCTTCCTCATCTTTAGTTGGTGATATTTTGACCAAAGGTCCACCTAAGAGAAATAAATGGCCCCATGAAGCTGGTCGAACAAGTCATCTATCCGTGGAAGGGGATACTTGTTCTTTATAGTTATTTTATTGAGCTCATGATAATCAATGCAGAGGCCCATTGATCCATCCTTCTTCTTGACAAAGAGGAATGGAGCACCCCACGGTGAAGCACTCGGGCGTATAAAACCCTTCTCCATATTCTCCTATAACTTCTTCTTCATCTCTTCTAGCTCTACGGTGGCCATTCTATAAGGTTTATTTGAAATTAGAGGAGATCTAGGGATAATTTCAATTGAGAACTCAACCTCTCGATCAGGAGGAAGACCAGACAAATCTTCGGGGAATAAATCATTATAATCCCTCACGATGATAATGTCTTCAAGAATGATTCTATCCTTTGTCCCAATCATTTGAGCTAGATATTCTTACTCACAAGGAAGAAATATCCAAACTTGAGATGAAGATTCTAAAGGAGACTCATCTTCTTCCTTACACTTGTAAAGAATCGGAGGATGCTTCGGGATGTGAAAAGTGATCTCCCTTTCCTGACAATTGATGTTGGCCTTGTACAAAGATAGCCAATCCATTCCCAATATAGCTTCAAACTCAACTAAAGTAAGTATGACAAGATTTTATGGGATGTTCAACCCACAAACATTAACCATGGAGGAGTTATAAACCATGGATGCAATAATTTCCCCATTCGATGTTCTCACAGATAACTTTTCCTCCAAATTTTGACATGGTGTTTGAATAGTTCTACTGAACTTGAAAGATATGAAAGAATTCATATAACCAGAATCAAATAGTAGGTTCTATATTCTTGAATGAATACCAAGCGTACCTATCACCACATCATTTTTCGGCTCCACCTCAGTAGTAGTGATAGCATAAGCCCTTCCTTTTTTCCTTGGAGGTTGTTTTTGATTGCCTTCGACAACCCTCAACTTAGGGAAATTGTTTGCATAATGCCCAATCTCCTTGCAGTTATAACACTGCACTGTAGGCTAAGTATTGATCTGAACCTTCCTTTATTCTTCAACATTAGCATGATTTTTCATATCCCTTCGGTAGTTCTTGGCCAGATGAACAAACTTTCTGCATTTGAAGCAATTCTTGGTTCCCTTGAGACAGTCACCAAGATGATTCTTCCCACAATTTTTTCAAAGGGGAAAGTGAGGCTTCTTTCCATCATGGGATTTTTTTGATGAACAACCCATGTTGTTCTCCATTTTCCGCTTCTTGTCACTAGGCCAATGAGACCACTAAGAGTCTCCAATCTCCATTTCAACCTTTAAAGCACAATTAACAATCTCCTCATAGCTGTCGATGTCTCGAATCGCCAACACTTTTTGTAGACTCAGCTTTAGTCTTCTAAAGAAGCGATCCACCTTACTTTTGGTTTTCATGACAAAGCCAGATGCATACCTTGAAAGCCTTGTAATGCTCACTTCATACTCCCCGATGGACTCATCTTCCTTCTGCTTGAGTCCAAGGAACTCTCTTTCTATCTTGAGATGGAGGGTTCGAGGAAAATATTTGTTGAAAAACATCCTCTTGAATTCCTCCCATTCTATGGAATCAATTTCCTCCTGGGACTTTGTATTCTTGATCAGTTTCCCCCACTAATCAGCTTCCCCATCAAAACGATAGACTTCCAGTACAACTTTCACTTCTACAGATCACTGGAGGACAGAGAAAATATTTTCAATGGAGTTAATCCATTGTTCTGTGAGGAGGGGATCAGAAGACCCACTAAACATGGGAGGCCTTTTCCGCATGAAGGATTCTATGGCAACTTGCTCTTTCCTTGGAGGAGGGGGACATTCCACCTGTTTCAAGTTATTATTCATAACTCGAGCAAGTTGGTCAAGTACTGCCATGAAGTTTTGAGCACCCGCTTCCATCACATCAGGCTTTTCATTAGGGAAATCATCACATTGCCTATCACATTGGTTGTTGGAACGTGGTCTTCTATTTCCCATCATTAACTAAGAAAAGGAACGTATAATTAGTGGTCTTGAATACTTATCTATTGAGCATAAAAATAAACTTTTAACATAAAATTATGAACATATAAAGAAGAAGTATATCCTGACTTGTGATTCCTTAGGTTTATATCTAGGTTATCCTCAATATATTTCTTAACTTATATTATTATGGGCTTCTTTTTGTCCCTTAACAATGGTTTGTAATAAGCTCATGAATCTACCGAAGCATATCCCCCAGGAGTGTCGTAACCAATAGTGCAGCAATGAACGTTATCGTGCACCAGTTCCCGTTCGAGTATAGATCAAAGTGGTGTTTTCGGGTTTTACCCCTAGATACATTTGTGCCAGAGCCGCCTCTACCTGCTCGTATCTAGACATGGATGTATTTTCTTGATAAACCACTTACTCTATACTCACCAAAATTTAGGACTATTTTCTTATAATTAGTCTCATCCTTAAGGTTCTCACTAAGGTGATCTATTCCTAATCTCCAAAAATAACTAGACCATCCTCTGATACCAACTATAGAGACCCAATCCTTTTACATAAAACATTTCATGATTTTAAGCATGATTAATCATCATAGTACAAGCCAAGGATTGATAAGTCCAGTGTCTTGGAAGACTAGGTACATATAACATAAAACATGGGGATAAAAAAAATTCTTTATTTAATCTCCATAAAGAGCTTCTAACTTCCATTGATCCCTTACATCTGTATAGGGCACCCGAGGGAACACATGAACAAAGGGATGAGCTAAAAATCCCAATAAAGGAATGAACATAAGCATACATCTCAAGCACATGAGTTAGGAGGCATGGCATAATGATATCCAAATCATGAAACTTATAAAACCATTTAATATAAGCATGGGATCATATAAACATGGAATCATATAAATGTGGCAGAATCATAAAACATTTCTTTATTACGGGTCAAGGCTACCCGCCAATCCCATTTCTCATTTCAGTACGGGTCATGGCTAACCGCAAATCCTGTTTCACATCGCATATAATGAGACTTATCCTTACCCAATGCATTGGAGCGCTATCTGGGCACACCTATATCAACATTTTCATGAATATTCTTTCCACATAAATATTCTTACCACATATACAATCATACATAATTAACCATACCTAAACATAAGGGTACTACCCATGGAAAGAATTGGGCACCACAATCATGACATAAATCATAACCAATGGGCATATCATGAATGTGTCCATGAAATAAAAGGATTAGAACATGGACATTCATAAGGTATTATAGTCATATAACATGTTATGTGGTAACAAATAGAAGTGACATCACATAAGAAATGTATTTGAGAGACATTAGCATTAAAACATTTTTGTGTGGTTTTAAGGAAAACACTGTAAAGCTTTTAAAATGGTAAAGAATACATTCTTTTATATAAAACCAAAATTGAACTATTAAGGTTTTAAGAATAAAAATTCAGAATTTACAAAGACAATGGTCTCTTAAAACATAAGATAGAGTGCACTTGAAATTGGGTAAAAGTTCAGGAAGTTTCTTTAAAACGAGTGTGCTTATTAGGAAGTATCGAGGAGAGATTCACTTAAAAAAATGTATACCCCTGAAAGAGGATGAGAGATGGATCTTGAAACATGAGTTTGGAGAATATAAACAAATTTTTTAATTTCTACATAAAAATAAAAGACCACTGCATTTTGGTAAAAATAAAGATAGAGAAACCCGAAGGAATAAAGGAAGTTCAGATAGAATCCATTATGGTTTATCGGCATGGTATCAGGTTTAACTAAGAGGACTTGATGAGAGAGATAAGGGATTTCTAATCACTTATAAAACATTAGGTAAGTATGGGTAAGGTGTATAAACATACCCCATCACTTGGTATTACACAAAAAAACATATCATAGGGAACAATCTTGATTAAGAGTGAAAAGGGGAGGATCTCTTACCTTAAATCCGGTGGTGTTCTACACTTGTTATCAATGACCTGAATAAAAAAATTGGGATTATTAATTCATAAGTACAGAACCTCTTATATATTTAATTTATTTATTATAATCCTTTATAGTTAATTCAAATCCTTTTTGATTAGTTATAAGGTTCAATTTCATTGTTTGAGCTCGTTTGCTTACTTGGCTTTAAAATATCGGTTCACTTACATTCAAGTTTGGATTATATGCCAGATGAAAGTGGTTTTCAAGAGTTGAATTTATATTCTTTAGTTCATATCCAGGATATTACATGGTTTTAATTTTAGTTAGGTTACTTAGAGTGAATTCGAATTATTATATATATAACCTTAGTGATAATTGTTTTTGTAAATCGGTGGATTTGATTACAAAGAATGTGTTTTTCTTTATAACATAATTCCATTTGTACCAAAGGACTAAATAACCAAAAAAATAGGATATATTAAATATATAATAATCTGGTTCAACCATAACACAAATGGTTTCATGACAAGAATTAAATATAATAATAGAAATTGATAAACCGTTTTCCTTGAATGTGCTAAATTAGCACATCTCAAACGGTGCTTTAATTTCTTTCAAATAAAAGGGTGGGGAAAAGGAGAGAAGATAATGAAATATACCACTAGCATG
Source organism: Viscum album (assembly GCA_963277665.1). Taxonomy (NCBI): domain Eukaryota; kingdom Viridiplantae; phylum Streptophyta; class Magnoliopsida; order Santalales; family Viscaceae; genus Viscum; species Viscum album. The sequence continues at coordinate 615,218,785 of OY728134.1, forward strand.
AAGACATTACAGTACATGTATGTTACTTTATTTATCATATTATTATGGTGAGGGGAAGTGAGGAAAGAAATAAAAAAGTAAATAACTTAAAAGAAAAGAATAAATTGGGAAGAGGAATTTACCTCTTGAGACTTCCTCCTTTGAGAACCTCTTAAGGGGAGAGGTTTTGGTATTTTGGGGAGGATGAGAGATTTATTACATGGTGGAGGATCTTGGGGAGAGATTTGGGCAGAATAATGTCAAGGCACAAGGCTTGAGAGGAGTGGAGAGAAGAGGGAGTGAGGGGGGGTTTAGTGGAGGAGAGGAGGGATTTCATAATATTATAATCATTAACTTATTATTTCTTCCCAAGGCAAAGAATAGTAAGTATTACATGACCAATAATAGTTACTTTATCATGTGATCCTGAACCAAGTGGGATTACATCAGCATAACATTATCGATGACTCAATTAATCCATTATTTAGCATTTATTGTGAATTATCAGATTCTACTATTCATAAAAAATTCAAGTATTTCAGAAAAATCCCAAAAATTCACCCTAACCATTTTTAGACGTTTAGAATCCAAAAATGAAGTTTATTTTTCAAAAATAATTTTCTAAATATGATTATTTTAATATTTAATTAAAATAATAATTTATTATCAAAACCAGTTTTAAAAACATTCATTAACTTATTCTAAAATATAGGTATATCATACTTCCAACTTGAATATTATTTTTATACCACTATAGGTGATGTTTCTATTCATTAGGGTATATAACTATTCATAGGGTTATGTTACTATTCATTATGGTAGGTTACTATTCACCAAAAAATCATGTTTTCCTTATCGGAGTCCAAATAACTTACTGATTACAACCGTGTATGCTGGATTTTCGAAATTCCAAACATAGAAGTGAAAAACTTGTGTTTAAAGGTCACTTATCACTTATTAGTTCATTATGTTGTGTTTTCATATGATTTTATGACATAATTATAAGAATGTAATTTCCATTGAAAAACTTTGGGTTGTTACAGTTGGTGTCCTGAGAACCAATTGTTTTGTACATTGATTACATGAATGTGAACTTATTATATATTTTTCATTTTTCTGCATGACTATAATATAATAATGTCCTGGAATATTTGTTGCATTGGTAAGGTGATGGAAAATCCCCTCTATGATGAGAACCTTGAAATTCTGTAACAATATTGTTAAATAAATTTCTACAGTTGGATGACATACTATGATAGGACACATAGTATACAGACCGTCATGTGCAAGTACTCGTAATAAGATGAGACTCTATCTCATGGAGTTTGCACTTGGTAATCTCCAAGATGGGATATTATGAGAACATACCCTCTAGTAGAAATTCTGCATGTTTTGGTGTCATCGGACATTTCTATCTATGAGCGTGTGTAATGGTCCTTAGACTGGAAGATTATGATTAACTCATGTCATGACTCGCGCACTTAGATTTGTAGACAAAAACCGTCACGAAGACAGTTGGTGGGAAGTAGGGTATGTTGGGTGCGTCACGAATGAAATGTTGTTAATGGATAAGCAGAGGAATGATTTTTCCCTTCCATATTTATGGAGGAAAATATCTCGGGCCCTTTGATTGAAATAGAACTGTCGAATAAATTACATGTCCATGGTGTCACGATGAGTTTATTTCTGGAAGTCAAAGAATGATAGATCAAGCATATAGGTTTATGAAACTTCCATGAAACCTGAATGATGAGACATTTAGACAAATGGATTAAATTACAAAGTAAGAATTCAGATGAGGTGACACGTCAATGCGGCGTCAACTTCTTTCTCTTGGGTTCCTTGATCCATTGCTAGACAGTAATCTTGGAATTTAGGCAAGCCGGCCTAATGCCAATGAGAAAGAGGCCTATAGGGTCACACACTAAGTGTATCCAAGTATCTCAAGTAGAATAAAGATTATTACCATACGTGGTTTAATAATTATTCAAGGAAGCCTAAATCGTTTTAATAATGGAGGAAGAAGGAAATGAAAAACAAGATATACACGCCGTGTATTAATGATTACACGTCGTTTAGTTTTTCATTGAAAACAATTACACACCATGTATTAATGATTACACACCATGTAGTTTTCATTTTGGAAAGGGAATGAAAAACAAGTGCACGCCGTGTCTTAATGATTACACGTCGTGTAGTTTTATGGAAAGCTAGTGCAATCCGGGTATTAATGATTACACGCCGTATAGTTTTCCAGTCATAATTTTGAGGATATAATATTGTTTTATTAAATGATATTTATGATAATTAGCATGGGCGCATGCCAAGGAATTAATTATTCAACATGGGGGTTTTTAAAAAGAGTTAATGAAATAAATAAAACGTGTAACACATTTATTTATTGTCATAACTCTACAACCTCAAACCCGATTATAAATATCCTCACAACCCAAATTATTTTTCAAAAAGAAAATCATTGTGCACAAAAATTCTGGAGAATTATCTCAAGACCATCCTCCAAGAACACTCTCAAGACCAAGAGAGATCCACCTCCACCAGATCAAGGAGATCTAAGGTGGACAACGCAAGCAAAGGCTTCTCCGCGCTAGCACCTAGAGATTCCATTGGCGATGTCCAGAGATACGTGGTGCACGTGTGGATCACCGCTAGAGGAAGTCTACACTTAGCTTCTGTGATGCAATGATGAATCACATCGGACCATGATCGGAAATATAAACTAATAAAGAACGCTATAAAAGGTACTTCTTGTCAATTAATTAAATTAATTATAATCAACCTGTGATGATCCACATTTGTGGTTCCAGGACTATTCCTCTTCTTTGTATATTTTTGTGATTCGATCCGTGGAGTCTAGCGTTTATCATCATATTGATCCTAGATTGATCATTGCTAATGACAAAAGGCCAAGTGGGAACATCCACCCACGAGCTTCTGCTACGCTCGAGACCTTCAGTTAGTATCAGAGGGAGGTTACAACGTTGATTATAGTTATTTAATTTTCATTGATAATTTACGCATTTATATTTGATCCAATTCAAGATAAATCATTCTATAAAACTGAATGAACGAGATCTATTCTTCCTCCTTCGTTTCTCGATTCACATCACAGAAACGACCTTTTAATTTTAATTTTGATTAATTTAAAAACGAGGAACTCATCCGGAGGAGCCTCTCTTTCTGTCCGTACAACACAATAATACACGGCGTGTAGTGAAAACTACACACCGTGTACTTAGGTTCAACAAACCATTACTTGTCCACCAAACCACGACGTGTGAATTGAGTATACCTGAGTTTTATTACACCGTGTTGACCAGAATTGAACGACACATGGAAACAGGAATACACGGCGTGTATGTTGAATCAACACGCTGTGTAGTCCGATCCAGTCCAGGTGAAACCATGTACAAGGAGAAGTCATGTTCCACGTACATGGTGTTTTCGGGCCGATAACCATGTAAAAAGGAAGTACACGCCGTGTTAGATTAATCTACACTCCATGTTCTCCAAAATTTCCAAAGTACAGAAAACACGCCAAAGCCCCCAGCGTGTACTTTGGATAAAGGGTGAAAAATACACGGCATGTAGGCTATATTACACGTCGTTTTCTTTCTAGAAATGGAATTTCACCAGGTTTCCTCCAAAATTACAAAGACCTGTACAAGGAATATGTATGAGAATAATCTCAAGGAAATTCAGAAAGGAATTTAGGATAAAGAATTGATTAATTAGAAGATCATAATTAATTGAATTCAAGCGCAAATTATCTTAAATAATAGAACGATTAAAATAATTTGAATTCTAAATATGCGTAAATGTCGTTTCATTCTATGGATGATCATGAGCTAGACCAAAGACCCTTTTTATGTGTATGGTTTCATTTATATTTGTTTAATTTAAATTCATTGGCTTGCGAGCCTTCTTCCAATAAAATGTGGGGCCTGCGTGCCCATGGTTTCTTTAATGTAAACCCCATGTAATGGAGGATCTCCCAAGCCAGTGGAGATGGTTCAAAAATCCGAAGTCGAGGTGAAACCTACCTAAGAAGATGAAAAGGTGGACATATGGGAGCTGCAAAACACGAACCATCGGGTTCAAGGTGTTTTCCCTAGGTCAAGGTTAGCTTATCAAACTTCTAGATAAGATAACCAATAGAAGATCATGATCATGCCATCTTATTTTATTTTTGTATGATTTCATGGTTTATTTATTATGTATGTTTTGTTTCGATCACATAATTAATGAAATAAACAATCATGCAAAGATGGAATAAAATAAAAACTGGACTATGCGTAAACATTATCAGCACATTGTTAATCACTTAAGCAAGCATCAATTAATATTAACAAGCATGTGATAATGAAAAACTACGAATAAAAAATAAAATCCCCCAAATACCATATTAAGTCAGACCAGGCCTTTCATTGCTTGATTAAGGACAAGACTCAATAAAACTATGTGTTTGACCAAACCTTGTTGGGACACTTACTTTTATAAAGGAAGATATTATGAAAGTTTTGGGTTGACTTAAACATTTTACATCAAGAGAAGTAACCCTTGCTAGACTTGTTGTAAAATGGAGGTAAGTGTTGAGGAAATCCAAGTCATGATTTCAGGATTGGGGAGTCCACTAAAAAGATCAAGGAACTATAAGCTCACAGTTGGAAAATACTTGCCTACCTAAATACCTCCAATAGCTTGACCAACCCTTGTTGGGGTTATGTGAAGGGGAATATGGATCCTTTCCACTAGAATTTCAAAGAAACTGAACATTCTGAGTTCAATGGTGAGGGCCATTTGGACTTGATAAAATAGTGGGAGAATTAATAAATTCATTTTTCATAAAATGTAATCAAGAAAGTACTGATAAATCTTCTCTTTTAATTTTTTGAATCAATATGACAAGATCTTCAACCACATTCTCTCTACGATCAATTATGGATAAAGAAAATATCATCACCGAAAGTAACTTTCAGGAATGGTTTAGGTGCCTTCGGGTTATCCTACTCCATGAATGAAAGTTTTATGTGTGGGAGTCCTCACTTCCTGATTCTCTAGCCCATGGGGCGAGTGATCAAGATTTCCTAGTCTATGATCAACATCTGAATGATGCACTCAAAATTCAATGTTTGATGTTATCATCAATGTCTAGTGATCTCATGAAGTCTCGTGAAGACATGGATGCCTATAGAATGTCGAGCACCTTCGTGGTCTATACTAGGAGAGAGAAAGACAGGAAAGGTTTGAGATCTACAAGGATCTATTTCAGATCAAGTTTGGAGAGGGTGACCCAGCAGGGCCTCATAAAGTCAAGCTCATTGGCTACATTGAGAGCTTGGAGGTTCTAGGGTTAAAACTCCCTGAAGAACAGGGTACTGATCTCATTCTTCCATCACTCCCCCAGAACTTCTCTAACTTTGTTGTAAATTTCAACATGAACAATGTTGATAAGTCTCTATTTGATCTTTTTATCCTTATTCTTCAAGTGGACAATAATATAAAGTGTGATAAACCTTCTATATTTATGGTGAATAAAAGGTAAGGGAAGGCGAATAGCTTTAATCCTAATGCTTCTTCAAGGTCTTCCAAGAAAATGAAGATCAAAGGGGAGGCAAGAGAACCTAAGACTATTTGTTTCGCATATGGCAAGAAGGGCCACTGGAAAAAAAACTGAACCCATCCAAGGAAGCAAGGGGAAGCTTTAGGTACATTTGTTATCGAATAAAATCTATCTATTTCTACTAATTGGGTATTATATACTACTTGTGGTACTCACATCTGTATCCAAATACAATAACCAAGTAGATTCAGAAAGATTGACTGAGGTGAGGTGGATCTGTGAGCAGCCAACAGAGCCAGACTCGCTGTTGTAGCTGTCGGAGACTACCACCTCACATTTCCTATTGGGATGGTCTTGGTTTTAAAAGTATGTTATTATATACCCTCTGTAACCAAAAACATTATATCAGTATCCAGATTAGATACTAATGGATTCATCTTCAAATTTGGAAATGAATGTTGCTACTTTTATAAAGATAGCATTTGTTTTGGTAGGGTGCATTTATATAACAACCATTATGTGTTAGACTACACAAACCAAGTAATGGAAATCGATGACAAAGTTAATTCACATGACTTATACCACACCCAACTTTGGTATCACCGGCTAGGTCATGCCAATGAGAAACGTTTGACAAAATTACATCAATATGGGTATTTAGATTATTTCGAACTAAAACCACTTGGTGTATGTCATGCATGTCTACAAGGTAAAATGAAGAAATCCCCATTTAGTGGAAATGGTGAAAGGGCTAAAGAGCTTCTAGAATTAGTTCACATAGATGTATGTGGACCATTTCCAGTTGAAGTAAGTGGTGGGTTCTTGTACTTCATAACTTTTACTAATAATTTTATTAGATACGTATATATTTACTTAATGAGGTATAAGTCAGATTCTTTTGATAGGTTCAAAGAATACAAGAATGAAGTTGAGAACCATCTTGGTAAGAAGATTAAGAAACTCCGCTCAGACTGAGGAGGAGAATATCACAATTAGGACTTCATTGATTTATTACGAGAGTTTGGGATTCTATCTCAACTCACTCCTCCTTACACGCCCTAGTGGAATGGGGTATGTGAAAGGAGGAACCACACCTTGTTGGACATGGTGAGATCAATGATGAGTCATGCGAGTCTTCCATTATCCTTTTAGGGATATGCATTACAAAAATAATCTCACATACTAAACCAAGTACCAACTAAATTGATAAATGGTATTCCATATGAATTATGGAGTGGATGAAAAGCCATGTTATCAAATTTACATGTGTGGGGTTGCGAAGAATTTGTTAAGGCCTCTTCAGGTAACAAACTTTCACCTCGAGGTACAAGGTGTATCTTTATAAGATATCCCAATAAAACAAGGGGATATTACCTATACAACCCCTCAGATAAAAAGGTTATAGTGGAAAGAAACTCCATATTATTTGATAGGGAGAACATCTCAAAAAGAGATAGTGGGAGTGAGATAGACTTCGATGAAGTCGAGGCTCAAGATACACAAGAGTTGGTACAAGAATAGATTCCACAAAGCCCTGTGGAAGAACAATCTATTCCAATGACACAAGAACTACGTAGAAGCACGAGAGAGGTAAGAGAACTAGAATGATATGGTTTTCTTGTCACTGAGGATGGTGACTCATTATTATTTGACAATGATGATCCTCTTACCTACAAGGAAGCAGTTAAAGGCACAGATGCTGCCAAGTGGCAAGAAGCCATGAATTTTGAAATGGATTCCATGTAGAAAAACCAAGTCTGGATTTTGGTAGATCCTCCAGTTGATGTAAAGCCTATTGGTAATAAATGGGTATTCAAGAAGAAATTAGACATGGAGGGGAAATTCAGCACCTATAAGGCATGACTGGTTGCAAAAGGTTTTAGACAGCATTAAGGAATTGACTATGATGAAACCTTTTCACTGGTTGCAATGATTAAATTCATCAGAATCCTATTGTCCATTGTCGCTTACCATGACTATGAAATTTGTAAAATGGATGTCAAAACAGCATTCCTTAATGGGAACCTCTAGAAAGATGTCTAAATGACACAACCTGAAGGGTTTTTGACTCCAAAGGATTCCATTAAAGTATGAAAGTTTCATAAATCCATTTATGGATTAAAGTAAGCATCAAGGTCATGGAACATTCGTTTTGATGAAGCCGTAACAGAATTTGGATTTATTAAGAACGAATGTGATCTTTGTGTCTACAAAATGTTTAGTGGAAGTGCAGTTGTTTTCCTAATAGTATATATTGATGAAATATTACCAATTGGAAATGAAGTACCTGTCTTACAGCCAGTTAAGGCATGGTTGGATAAATTATTCTCTATAAAAGACTTGGGCAAGGAAATATATATTATTGGGATCAAGATACATCATGATAGATCAAAGAGAATGATGGGCCTAATTCAAAGCACATAAATTGAGAAGATACTGAAGAGATTCAGTATGGAACAGTCCAAGAGGGGATTGTTGCTAGTGTCACATGGAATTCATCTTTCCAAGAAAATGTGTCCTCATACACATGAGGAAATAAAGAAAATGGAAAGGATCCCTTACGCATCTGTGGTTGGGTCAGTCTTGTATTTTATGCTATGTACAAGGCTAGATGTTGCTTACGCATTAAGTGCGGTAGGTAGATATCAAGCTGATCCAGGAGACCAACATTGGATGGCAGTCGAGACTATCCTTAAGTATCTGAGGAGTACTAAGGATATGTTCCTGGTTTATGGAGGAGATGAGAAACTAGTCATCAGAGGACATGTAGATGCTAGTTTCCAGACTGATCAAGATGACATGAAGTCGCAGACTGGATACATCTTCAGTTAGAATGGAGGTGTAGTGAGCTGGAAGAGCTTAAAGCAAGGTGTGGTCATAGATTCTACTGCAGATTCCGAGTATATTGCAGCTTATGAGGAATCTAAAGAAGCAGTATGGATGCGCAGCTTCATCCAAGAGAAGGATGTAGTACCTAGCATTAAAGATCCTATCACACTCTATAGTGATAATACTGCAGCAGTGGCACTTGAAAAAGAGCCAGGGTCACATTAGTGGACAAAGCACATATTTCAGAAGTATCATCTCTTGAGGGATTTTTCTCAGAGAGGTTAAGTTGCAGTGAGTGTTATTTCCATGGAAGACAATGTGGAAGATCCCTAGACTAAATCCTTGACTCAACAGAAACATGATCATCAAGTGATTTCTAGTGGACTAAAAGTCGTCGGTTGTTGGCTCTAGTCCAAGTGGTAGTTTTTTAGGGTTGGTGTCCTAAGAACCAAATTTTTGTACTTTGATTACATGAATGTGAACTTATTATATATTGTTCATTGTTCTGCATAACTTTAATGTAATAATGTCCTGGAATATTTTTTTCATTGATAAGGTCATGGAAGATCCCCCTCTATGATGAGAACCTTCAAATGCTATAAAATTATTCTTAAATAAAGTTCTACGGTTGGATGACATACTATGATAGGACAGATAGTATACAGACCGTCATGTGAGAGTACTCATAAAAATATGAGACTCTCTCTCATGGAATTCTCACTTGGTAATCTCCATGATGGGAGATTATGAGAACAGACTTGCCAGTAGAAATTCTGCATGTTTTGGTGTCATCAGACATTTCTATCTATGAGTGTGTGTAATGGTCCTTAGAGTGTAAGATTATCATTAACTCATGTCATGACTCGCTCACTTATATTTGCTTACGAAAATCATCAAGAAGACAGTTGGTGGGAAGTAGGTACGTTGGGTGCGTCACAAATGACATGTTGTTGATGTATAAGTCGAGGAAGGATTTGTCCCTTCCATATTTATGGAATAAAATATCTCGGGCGCTTTGATTGAAATTGAACTGTCAAGTAAATTACATGGCCATGGTGTCACGACGAGTTTATTTCTGGAAGTCAAAGAATGATAGATCAAGAATATAGGCTTATGAAACTACCATGAAACCTGCTTGATGAGATATTGAGACAAAGGGATTAAATTACATAGTAAGTGTTCGTTTGAGGTGACACGTCAATGCGGTGTCAACTTCTTTCTCTTGGGTGCCTTGACCCGTTGCTAGACAGTAATCTTGGACATTATGCAAGCCCTCCAAATGCCAATGCGAAAGAGGCCTAGAGGGTCACACACTAAGTGTATCCAAGTATCTTAAGTAGAATAAAGATTATTCCCGTACATGGTTTAGTAATTATTCAAGGAATCCTAAATCGTTATAATGATGGAGGAAGAAGGAAATGGAAAACAAGATATACTCTCCGTGTATTAATGATTACAAGCCGTGTAGTTTTTCATGGAAAACAATTACATGCCATGTATTAATGATTACATGTTGTGTAGTTTTCATTTTTGAAAGGAAATGAAAAACAAGTACACGCCATGTATTAATGATTACACGCCATGTAGTTTTATGGAAATCAAGTACACACCGTGTATTAATGATTACATGCCGTGTAGTTTTCTAGTCGGGATTTTGAGGATATAATATTGTTTTATTAAATGATATTTATTATAATCAGCGTGGGCACATGTCAAGGAATTAATTCTTCAACATGGGGGTTTTCAATAAGATTTAATGAAATAAATAAAATGTGTAACGTGTTTATTTATTTTCATAACTCTACAACCTCAAACCCGATTATAAATATCCTCACAACCCCATTTCTTTTCCTAAAAGAGAATTATTGTGAACAAAAATTCTGGAGAATTCTCTCAAGACCAAAATAACTCTGTCCTCCAAGAACACTCTCAAGACCGAGAGAGTTCCACCTCCACCAAATCAAGGCGATCTAAGGCAGACAACGCAAGAAAAGGCTTCTCCGTGCTAAAACCCAGAGATTCCATTGGCGACGTCGAGAGATACGTGGTGCACGTGTGGATCACTACTAGAGGAAGTCTACACTTGGATTCTGCGACACAATGACGAATCACATTATAACGTGATCAGAAATATCAAAGAAGAAAGAATGCCATAAAAGACACTTCTTGTCAATTAATTAAATTAATTATAATCAACCTATGATGATCCACATTTATGGTTCCGGGGATATTCCTCTTCTTTGTATATTTATGTGATTCTATCTATGGAGTCTGGTGTTTATCATCGTATTGATCCCGGATTGATCATTACTAATGAAAAAAGGCCATGTGGGCACATCCACCCACGAGCTTTCGCTATGCCCAGGACCTTCAATTAGAAGTTTTTACAACAATATCAACATCTAATAATTGAGTTGGTTATGTGATAAACTTATACAATTATTCATTTATAAAAGAGTGGGTAGATCAAGAATCAAATAAATCATTTACTATTCTAGAGTTTATGGTAAGTGTAACTTTAACCACTTTGTTCTCGATACCCACTTCTGTAGTTTTGATCGCATGAGATTTCCTTTTTTTGACATAAGAGGTTATTGAAACTAATTGTACTCATTAAACCTTTGATTCATGAACTAACTCATTTAATTTCTATAATCCTTTCAATTATATATTTATAATGTGGGTGGAATATTTGGTTGATATTTTTCACCATTCCTTTCATTGACTGGAATCTTCACATCACTATGACATTCTTTTTCTTGATTATATTATTTTACACACTTAAAACATTTACCAGACCCCATAAGTCAATTTACCAGAATCCATAAGTTATTATTAATTCTACACTTATGAAATGAAGGAATATTAATTTCCTTTCATACATAAGTTTTATTATTAGAAATTCCTCCAAATCCCATATTCCTATTCTTTTCCCTAACACTGTGATAGAAAATAGGGTCTATAGTTCCCATTTATAGGTTGAGATCACATCAAAAGATTTATTCCAATATATCAAAGTAACATATATTTAATTAATTTTAAAGTCTTGGTCTCAAGACACTACAAAATCAAACAATTTTCCATCCAGACTCAATGATAAAACATGAATCATACCTTGTGAGTCTTTTGAAATTTTCCTCTTAGGTACTAATGGATTCATCATCCTTCTTTTTATGTTCAAAGATTTACCTTTCAATTTTCATGTGAAGAGTTATAGGAAAATACTTATTGAAAAATACCTTCTTAAACTCTTCCCATGTCATGGAGTCAATTCCCCCTATTGTATAGCATTCTTAATAAGATTCCACCATTGATTATATTCACCTTAAAATGATACATTTCCAATCTAACCTTCTCAGGGTTCAAGAATTTGAAAACAAAGAGTATAATTTCTATATCATTGACCCATTGATTATAAATAACTAGATTAGAGGAACCACTAAGGGAAGGTGGATGGTTCTTCATAAAAGATTCAATAGTGAGTTATTTCTTACTTTTTCCATTTGGATGTTCATTATGATTCGTGTTACCATTCATTCATTGGGAGAGTTGGGTGAGAATAACTACAATATTTCACATCCCAGATCCCATCTCATTTGGTTTCTCATCAGGATAGTCATTTAATTTCCATTAACTTTTATCATTTGAATTATTCTTCCTAGGTCCATCCATTTACTAATACCAAAAATCATGATGTGAGAAAAAATAACTATAGTGAGTAATCACGTAAACATGTAATCATGAAAAATCATTCACAGGATGTCTAAATCATGAAACTGTTTTTTAAATCAATAAAACCTTCGATTTAACACAGGTTATTCATGGAAACCATCTATTAAAATCCTTCTTAATGGTTTATAAAGAAAATTGGAATTAACCCAAAAATTTCAATCAAGAGTGTCTATCCAGGTGTGCAGTCTTAAGCCCACTCATAGTACACCAATGAAAACAGAGTTAATATCTAATCCACCACTTTTAGAGTTTCCCCATTAGTTAATATATAATATAGAAAAATCCAATTTCTAATATCAACACAGGGATTCATTTTCTTGGAAAACTTCTTAATTTCTACTTTAATAAAGCTTCAAGATGTTATCCTATACTTAGATTTATCTCTATGGTTTTCAAAAATGTTCATTATTACTAATATTAAAAAATAATTAATCCCTTTACTAACACCAAATGAGGTGACCTGATCATTTCATACATATATATTACATTATTTTATATAAATATTAAATACTTATCATAATAATACACACCCAAGGACCGTAAAGGTATAATATATTTAAAGAAAAGATACATAATCATATTTTTCATGAAAGATATTTAACATCTCTTACAAATATCTTCTCATAGAGTACACTTATTAGACATTTCCTACATAAAATATTTGTTTATAACCAGGGGAAAGGTAACATAATAAATGGTGTAATACGATGGTAAATAACGGTCAATATAAGAGATATCAATCATTGATTGTTAATGAGCATAATATAAGAATAATGGTATGAGAATATGATCATTGTTTATAAAAATCACACCCAATCAATTAAATATCATTAATTATAAATCACTTCATACATATTTTTTATAATAAAATACATAATTCATAAGTTTTTTGAATCATAAATAATCAATAATAATCCATTAGAACATATCGAAATTATAATACATAATTTTGTGGCTTACACATAAACATATAAAATAATTTCCATAGTCACCGATCACTACCAAGAATATCATAGTTGATTAGGATTACTCCACGATCCATCATTTACATAGTTGAGGTTCACTCCCAAGACTGTAATAGTGTACAAATCCATTTACTGAACTGGTTTTAATCCATATTACAATCCTTATTATCTCATGAGATATCAATATTTACCCAATGAATTGGAGGGATATATAATTTTGGGCCTACCTATTACAAAATAAAAACGACACATATATGTGCCAAAATATCATAAAACATTAATAATATAATCATATCAATATATCATAACCCAGTGAAGGAAAAAAGTTTCATAAACATGTCATCATTTCATCATATTATAACTCATGGAAATAAATTGGTTTCATAAAGGTTTCATCATAACTTAATTAAATTATGGGAAAGAAACAAGTTTCATAGATCTATCTTTAAATCATCCTCATAATAAGTCATAGATAGAATGAAATTTTTTGGGATCATAATATTATATCCTTAGGGAAACATAAAAATCCTTAAAGTATATTTCTATAGATGAAGAATACCTTTAAATGAATATTATGACATTTTGTTGAAAACATGAGAAAAAATATAATTTTATTTTGATAATGTTTTAATTGAAAATTCAGAGAATATTGAGAAAATGATTTATTTGAAAATAATCATATAAAAATTTAAAGGAATGTTTAAATAAAATATTTCTATTGATGGAAATAAAATTTTTTCTTACCGTATACATTAAAAGGCAACAATCTTTTCACACTTTTTCATAAATCCAAAAAATGACTTGTTCATAAAAAATTTCTTTAAAAATATTAATTTTAAATGATTTTAAATAAATTAAATGTTAATTAAAATTATTTTTTTTAAATAATATATAGGTAAAAAATTCTATAAAACAATTTTTAAGAGCATGTACACGGAATAAAAAGTTTTATTACTAAAAAAGAAATAATATCTTATTTTCTTTTAAAAAAATTCTCAATCATTTTAAGTACCAAAGATAGGAAAATTATACTAATAAATAAAAAATATTATAATAAAAAAAAGTAGAATAAAGTATATGGGGTTTAAATAATAAGATCCATATAATTCCCCATAATTAAAGTTTAGCATAGACAATCCCAAAATGAAATGAGATTGTAACATATACCCTTACCTCAAATTTCGTCTTTCTTAATACACCTTGAAATATACCATATTTTACATATATATTTATTATACATATATTATGTAATAATATTCATAAATAACTTACTATGTACCAATCCTTTATTATTTATAATTAACCTTTGTCAATAATTTGTTTATTAAAATCAATATTTGGGTGAAAACTTGTCCATTTTCCATGCAAGTTTTGGTTCGATGGTTCTAGTAAATTCACATTGGTCATGGTTTAATAATATTAATAATCATAATAATAACATAAGTATAATATTTATTCATTTTATCCATTTTATAATTACTCATATAAAGTGGTATTGAAAAATGAATCACATCTCTATATGGAGGTGATAGTCTACACATACGCACAAGCAACATTATCATTTCCCAATAGATAGAAATGTATGAATGTATATAAGATATTAAAATTAATGATGCATAATTATGACCTAAATATAATATATAAAATTTAAATCCATCATAATAACCAACCATGAATGATGGTTATGGAAATTGAATCATATAACTATGTGGAGGTGATGGTCCACACATACACACGAGCTATACTTTAATTTCCCATTTCTTAGAAGTGATATGGAAAATGGATGATAAATAATGATAATAAAAATTATTTATATTGAAGATACTGAATTAATTTTTTATAATATATTCCATATATTTATAGGAGGTATAAGATTAAATAAATTCAAAGGTACTCGGTTAAGAGTAAAACCTCTTCGTTGAGAAACCTCCTTTTGTTTACACCTTAAGATTTGAAAGGATATTATTATGATTAAAAAATTTAGTATGTGGGTAGGGATGTTGGGAAATGATTTTGGTAGTTCTTGGCTAAGATAATAGGCTATGGATGTTTAAGTAAGAGAGTTGAGGTGGTGTCCTTTTATAAGGGGGGAAGAGGGAACACTTGTAATTTTAAAAACATTTAAAATATATTAAGGTATTACCCAATAAAATAGATTAAAAAGGAATTATATTTGAATATTAGGTGTTATTTTATTTAAATATTACCATAAATTAGTATTTAGAAATATTTTTAGATTATATTAACCTTTATCATTTTAGTTTTAACACTTTAAACACATTTTAACTCTTACCATGGTAACTGGATTTTTTTCCCAAATTTACTATACATAATGAAGGAAATTTATTTAAACTTATTAAAAAAATTAATTATTCTGATTAAAAATAATGTATTCATTTTACAATATTAAATTTCTCTAACTAGAAAAAATTTATTTTAAAAAAAGTGTACAACATTAAACAAAGTTGTTTTCAAAAAAATTATTTTTTAGCATAAAACTAATTTTACCTTCATTACTTGTGTAGTAAAAACTAAAAAAATGAATTTTAAAATATTTTATTGAATATATAATATATAAATTTCTTTAAAATAATTTAATTTACTAAAATAAAAACACATTCTATGTATAAAAATAGAATTTTAGAAAAACATCACTTTTTTACTTTCAAATACTTTTATTTTACTTTCTAACCAATTGATAGAAAATGAATTCATTTTATACATTTGTAAAAAAAATCACAATTTTTTAGTACTATTCATACCCTCCAATCCAATGACTAGACAATAATTTCTACATTAAATAATAACAATTCAATATTATATCACGGTTTTTTAAACTCAATGTTGTGTGTAAATAAAGCTATAAAGAATTAATATATATATATATATATATATATATATATCATAAAATATTTGGTTGTTACATGAGGGAAATTTATACTAAGCTATTTTGCACATAGAACATGACAATATCCTTCTCTTTGATATTATAGATATGGCGTAGGGTAATGTGATCCTGGTTGGACCCTTCAGCTTGGATATCTAATGAGGAAGATCATAAATGTTGTTAGGGACATGTTTCAATAGATAGAACCCCTAATTAGCCACAAAATCTACATCAAGACTTAGATACATCTCATCATCCTCAGGTAGGGTTGTTATTCTTGCCCAACTGCATAGGGTGCACAAGTACTCTACCTACCAATCATATAGTTTCAGTATTCTACCAAAATTCATAGCCTTAATATCCTCTATATTTTGAGTCAGTATTCCACCCATATAAGAGCTCACACGGGTCTGGGATCCTTCTACGAAGTCAATATTCCTTCCCAACTTCACAGGGTGCGGGGATCCCCCAGTGCAGGTTCGTAGAGGCCATGTTTTTTTTATTTGGATGGTTAATATTCTCGAATCCATGAATAGATATTCATTTATAGCTAGTTTTGATGTATTAGATCACTTTTGATGACTCAATTTCAATATATGATCATATTTGCGTTCTTCGTTTCCAACTCTGGTGACTTTTTATTTTAGTGGACTTATCTTAGTATTTTTCCTTTTTAGTTTTTAGGGAATCCTACTAGGAATTTATATACTCACACTTACAAGGGAACATTTATCATACACGTATTTTATTACGTAGATGAAAATTTTTTATTTATCTTTATAGACTAAGTATGGGTGGTGCATAACAGTTCATGGTGGCAGTGATCAAATTTTTATCATGAGAGGTTCTATCTACTCCTAAAATGATTGGTTGGGTTTCTTTTAATTATGGGGAATTAATTTTTACCATTTTATTTTTAGGTATAAATTTATTTTTATCCTTGAATGGTTATTTAAATGTTTTTTCACGCATCTATTTACTCTTTAGTTGATTCAGTTATTATTATATTGTATTTCTGTAGTGTGCATAATGACATGAATTTTGTAGAGGTACATTAGGTCAAGGACACCCATTTTAGTTGTATGCCTACTCGGTGATTGAAACAAACCCGAGGACTATTAGAGGTAGGATTAGGGAGAAATTTCTGACCTATAATGATGTGACCGGATCATAAAATACATACGTATTCTATCCTTTTAGAGTAAACCTAATACATCTCACAATAATTCATGCTCGAGAACCATAAAAGTTTATTGTATTTGTATACTCGATACATAATAAACTAATTTATGATAAATATTAAAAATATCCCATGAAATTATTCACACATGTAAGCCTTATAGTATTATTATTCTTAATACCTTTCTTTATAACTTTAATAAATGGAAACATAATAAATGGTGAACTCAAATACACAGTATGGGTAAACATGGGAGATAAAAATAATATATAATAAGTGATTATAATATAATTATAATGTTATGAGAACATGATCATAACTTAAAAAAATATAACCAACTAGTCAGATATTATAAATAATGATTCATGTCACAAGTCTTTGTCATAACAAAACACATGAGTCCTAAGAGTGAAAAATAATCAATAATCAATCATGAGCCATGAAAACATATCTTAAGAATTAGACATAATTTTATGACATAAAAATAAGAATATATAATCATTTCCTTATTCAAGGATAAATTTTAAGACTATCATAACATAGTAGATAGTGTCTTGTAGTGGATTAGGATCACTCTCTATTCCCATATACATAGTGGACTTGGTCCCATAGTGGATTGGGTTCATTCCCCTTTCCATTTCATATTATCTCATGAGATGCTAATATTGAACCAATGAATTAGAGGTCTATATAATCATGGTTCCAACTAAAAAATAATGAAAACCGTATATATGTCTTCCAAAATATCATAAAAATATTCATCTTTCATCACAGATTAATTAACTGATGAGAAAAAAACAGGTTTTATAAGATATTTTATAGAATATCATCACCAAAATCCATCTAGATAAAGAAAGTGGAAGGAATTATAGAGTCATATACTTAATTAAACATAAAATTCATCATATGATAATGATATATATGAAAGTAATTTATAAAATCATTAGAAATATGCTTTATAAAATTAAGAGAAAACATCCTTTTCTATTGGTATTGTTTAAAAACTAAATATTTCCTAGAACAATGAGAATATGATTTTCATAAAAAAAACCCCATGGAAACTTATAAATTAATATTCATAAAAAATAATGTTTAGGAATATGTTTAAATGTGTTCAAGTGGTAAACATTAAAAAAATATTCTTTTCATACATTTATATAGAAAGTAAAAATTTAACTGTATGAAAATAGTTGAAAATATTCATTTTTAATCCTTTTTAAGAATTAAAAGATAGTTGAAAATGGACATAGAAAATAATTTTAATATATATAAAAAATTTAAATAAAATAAAGAACATGTATATAAAGGAAAAATATTTCCAACCTAAAAGAATAAATAAGGTTGTCATTGTATAAAAACATTTTTCATTACTTTTGATTAATAGAGAAGGGGGTGTAAATAATATATAAAAACAACATAAATAAAAAATAGTAGATTAAAATATATATTTTATAGGTGATAAGGAATATAAAATTCCCCACATTGTAAATTTATACATAAAAAATCTGGATAAAAAGTGAGATTGTAACATAAATCCTTACCTTAGGTCTCGAAATTCTTAATTCACACTCTAACATCATGTATAATAAATTTAGATTTATTTTAAATATATATCATTGCCATATTAGTATTTATCCTATTATATATAATTCCCTTATGATTTCCATATACATATTAATTAACAATTATTCATTAAAATAAATATTTGGGGGTTAACGGTTCTATTTTTCATGCATGTTTTAGTTCAAAGATTCCATTCATTTCACCTTGGTAATGGTTTAATCATCTATAGAATATTAATCATGTAATATATATCATATTTATTATCAATATATAATATCATTACCATCCATGAAATTCAGTGATGGGAAATTATATACATCGCTTCACAAAGGAGGTAGTCTACATGTACACACGAGCGATGTTTACATTTTTCAATAGATAGATATAAAGTAAGGTAAAAAATAATTTATCTTCACATTATCATAATTATGTTATAAATATCATATATATCCATTAAATATATTTTTATAACCATCTATGTTAAACATTGATGAAAAATAAAATATATTGCTCCATAGACGTGGTATTCCGCATGTATGCAAGAGCAACATATTCATTTTCCATTAGATGAAAATGAGGTAGATAATAATTTTTAATCAATATAATAAAAATTAAGTATAAAAATTATACATATTTCATTATGTTGATGTGGTTATATAATATTATGATTATGTTGAGGAAGAAATAAATTTAAAAGAACTTGGTTAGGTCGATTACCTTTTCCTCATGTATCCTCTTTTGGATCTCTCCTTAAGCCTTCTTGGGTTTGTATTTTTATGAGAAAATAAACTATAGGATTTAAGTAGGGGTTAAGAATTTATTGGGGCAGATCTTGGTTGATCTAAGGTGCTCAAACTTTGAAGAGTTTCCCTTTTATAAGTGTAGTGAGTGAAACCCTTTTAAAAACCCATAACTTTAAAATATGATAAATTAATTTTCATGGGAAAGTTGGAAAAACAATCCAATTTTGAATATAATTTTAGGGGAGGTTAAAATACACTCAAATAATCGAATAAATATATATTTTTAATGAAATTTTAATCTATATCTCTTACTTTTACCCCTTTTAACCTATTTTAACCTTTACTATGTTGACTTAACTTTTACCTTGGAAACTATACATTATAACTAAAAATAAAATTTTCCATATAATTACTTTTGTAGATGATGATTATAAATATAGAATCTTTTTAAACATATTAAATTTTTAAAGGTTTCATAAAATTAATTATAATATCTGCATAAAAAAGGTATATAAACCATTTTTCAGAAAAATTGTGTCACTAAGAATAAAATTATTTTATTCCCATTAATTTCCTATTAAAAATCATTATATGAATATTAAAATATTATATTGAATATATTATCTACAAACTCCATTAAAACTAGACACCAATAGTGTTTAAATTAATTTAATAACATATAAATACATTGTGTACATAAAAATAGTATTATGAAAAATATATCTTCTTACCTTCACATGGTTTTGTCTTCTTTTCTAACCATTTAATAATAAATATATTAATTATCATTAAATTTTAAAAAATTATAAATAAAACTTTTCCATATGTTTTATATTTTAAAAATATATAATACAATAATGTTTATGAAAAAAACATATCTATTTAACCAAGACTTATTATAATAGTATTATTTATCATTACTTTACCATTTAATATATGTAATTAACTGAGTTTGTTAATTATTACATCAATTTTATCAATAAAATTTATTTATAACTTTCCTTAAAAGCATTAAATTTAACGAAAATGAAAAACTCAACAAAATAGTTCAAAACAATACTTTAGAATCAATTTTATGTTCTTAAGTGAATTTAACAACTTTTATTTTACAAAGTAATTTATTTATAAATATAATATAAATATATATTAATTTATTTCATTTTTTATTTTAATAAGTAATTATTCACTTATTTTGGTGTTGTTTTCATCACAAATAATCAAATACATCAAATTTATTAATTAGAACGATATTCTAAAATATTGGGATGTTACATTCTAGCCCCTCAAAATAATTTCATCCTCAAAATTCCATTATTTTAATAGAAATAAATGAGGATAAATTTACCACATTACATACTAGGTATCCTATATAGATTCTTAAAATTTATTAGTTTTCTATAAAATTGGTGAGTAGTCTTACTCTATATAACTTTATCCCTTAAATATATAATCTTCACTAGTTGTTCCACATAATAAAGATCATGATCCATTTACAGAGCCTTAGAGTTTAGTACATGTGAGGGAATAGTTACTTACTTCCTCAAAAGTGATATATGGAACATAAAATGAACTCAATATAGGTTCAGTTGAAGCACCAAGAAATAAGGTACGATCCTAGTATGATAAACAATATCGTATTGACTGATATATCTTGGGCTCCACTTCCTCTTAATTAAAAATATAATAAATTTATTCTAAGGTGATATTAAATAGATTAAGTTTTCACCAACTTCAAAATATTGATCAGAGTAATGATTGTCAAAAAAACATTTCTATCAACTATATGCTACTCTGATGTTCCATTGAATAATTATAACCTACTATACCATTTATTTTTCCAGCTTAGGTCCAAATTTCATTTGTTCTCTAACTTCTACCCAATATGTTGGGGTTCTGCACTTATTTACATAAATAGATTCATAAGTATCCATATGAATTCTCTAGTTTAGGATATTGTTATAAGAAAATTTGGCTAGAGGAATGTGTTGATCCCAACCTCCTTTGAAGTCCATAAAGAAACACCTCAATATATCCTCATGTGTTTGGATAGTTATTTCATACTGGACATTAGTCTGTGGGTTATAGTCTATACTAAAATTAAAATCCTTAGTAAAATCATGTTGAATAATTTTTCATAACTTTGGGGGTAAACTTTTAATATCAATTAGATAAAATTAAGAGTGGTACTTCATGAAACCTTACCACTTATTTACTGTATATCCTATAAATTTTATTAAGTGTGAAACATTTTCTAATAAAAATGAAATGCTTTGAATTCATAATGTGATTGGATACAAACAAAATGTTATTATGTCATTTATATTTCATGGGGAGATTTATCAATAAAGTACATGGTGATGTTTTCCAATTTCCATATATGTATGCGTAATGGTTGCATCATCTCCTTAGACTTTAAAAACTCATCCATAACTTGTTGTCATACCACACATCAAAATACATACTATACCATATCCCTATTCATGTTTTCCCACTATAAATTATCCTTGATATATATATATTTCTTCTTCTAAGATGGATAGAGAATGATGAGTTATGTTCTTAATCTAATAGATCATTCTTCAATTTTTTTATTTAAGGGGAAAATATTCAGTTTCTAAATATTATCATCACATTATAGTTACAATTGATATTTGAAAAAAATTATTACTTTTTTTGAAGATCCAAATCCTCCTTCTAGGACTCTTTAATATTCACACGGATGTCTGGTTTAACATTCATTTGATAAAGATACGATTCCTCCCCTTCCCTCATTACATCAAGGTCCATCATCTAGAAATCATTAAGTATTTTATTTGTCTCATTCCTCATCATAAAAAACTAACATGATTCTTTGAACTGATAGAATTATCCACATTATTCATCTTCCTAGTGTGGTAATTTATTGATCATTCATAATATTTAATCAACTCAAACCATCACCTTTTGACACATATTCAAATCTTTCTATGTGAATATATACTTCAAGATTTTGTGATCAGTATATATATCATATCTTTCACCACATATATTATTCCTAAATATTTTTAGTGCAAAAATTATTGTTGATATCTCTAAATCATGATTTTATATTTTTTTCATGATCCTTCCATTGGAATGAGGTATATTCCACTTCCATGTCATTCTATATGATAAAACATCTGAATCCCTATTTTATTTATTAATGTATATCAAAAAACCTTCTCTAATTTTGGTTAGTGTGATCATAGGTGTATTGAACAAAATTATATTTATATCATTAACATTTTATTCACATTCATCTTTCCAAGGTAACATGGATCCCTTTAATGTCAACTTAGTTGATGGATTTGATAACTATGAGAAATTTCTCACAAATCTTTGATAATATCTATATAATAAAAGAAAAATATTGATATCAATCACATTGGTTTATTTGGAAAATTATTAAATAACTTCATTGTTTACAGGATCCATTGATATACCCTCACTTGTAATTACATGACCCAAGAATGAAAGATTCTATATCCGGAATTTATACTTTCTAAATTTGGTGTAAAACTTCCACTTCCTCAAGTTGTTCAACAAAATACTTAAATGATCTTCATGGTATTTATTTTCTTGGAATAAATGAGAATATTATCTATAAAAACAACCCAAAACTGATCAAGGTAATATATAAAGTCTCTATTCAATAGATCCATGAAGATAACAAGGGAATTGGTAAGTCTAATTGACATCACTATAAATTTATTGTTTCAAACCTCATAAGGAAGGATTAATTGGGTAAATCCTCCTTTTTGACCCTTAAATGATGACATCCAGATCAAAATTCAAATAATTCATCCATACATGTTAGATGTTACATGTTATTGATCATGATCTTATTAAGTTATCAATAATCAATGAAATAATGTGTTGAATGATCTTTATTCATAAAACAAGAACATGTGCACCCCATGGTGATGAAATAGGGTGTATTAATTCCTTATTAATATTATCATGGATTTTTTCATTAATTACTACAACTAATTTAGATCCATTCTATATGGATTCTTTAAAATTGAAATTTCACCAGGTATTGGTTCTATTGAAAACTCAACTTTGGGATTTGGGGAAAGATAAGGGAACTCTTTAGAAAATACATTGGAAAATTTATGAACAAAAATATTATCTCCAATATTAAATTTATCCCCAACCATTTGAGATGAATATCCCTCATAAATAGGTAGTAAGACCCATATAATGGAATTAATTTTCATTGGAAGTTAATGTTCATCCTCACAATGATAGACTGATTTGGAATATAAAATTTGACTTCACTTCCTTGGAAATTTATATTGGATCCATATATAGAGTGACAATCCAATTCCGAAATCACATCAAATTTTACTATAGGTAGAATAATAATATTTTTAGGAAGTTGATTCCCATAAAATTTTGTCATAGAGAATTTATATACTTAAGATGCAATCATTATACCATTTTAAATTTTCACCAATAATTCCATATCTAAAAATTGAGGTGGTGATGTGATACACTTAATAAATTCCCCTGATATAAAAGAGTGGGTGGAATAATATATAATACATTTAAAGTTCCTGATGGTATAATAAAATCACCTTTCTTCATTTGATTTTGGTTCTTATCATTTAATTACACCGAAACATTTAATTTGAGTATCAATCAATATTAATCTAAGTAACCAATCATATGATAATGAAAATAATTTTTAAGATGTCCTATATTATGAAACCTTCTTTTAACCCATTACATTCTAGGTTTATCCTATGTCACATTTACTATAGGTTTTTATAGGTTCTACTATCTTATTCCTCATAAAATAATCCTAAATAATTGTTAATCCCTTGTTTTATACTAACTTATGTAGCTTGAGAATAACATACATACATATTCTATAATTTTAGATGAAAAAATAGTACATCTAATAATAATTCATTCCCAAGAACAATAAATTTTTATTGTATTTAGAGATTAGAAATATAATAAACTTATTTCTGAATAATCTTCAATACCTCCCACAATATTAGTCAAACACAGAACCCATATATAATTTCCATACTTGTTACATTTTTTCATAACCTATGGAAATGGAGACGTAATAAAGGGAGAGATAAATTTTAATTAAGGGTAAACATGGGAGATAAGAATCAAATATCATAAGTGATCATAAGATAATAATAAGGGTTTAAGAACCTAATAATTGTAGGTTAGAGATAATATGTCAAGAGGGGAGTAAATTTCCTTTAAAAGAAACTTTGAAATAGTTTTCTGAAATAAAATTTACTATTATAAAAGAAATAAATTTATGTATAAAATAATCAAAGTGAAGGAGAGAATAGAAAATATTATGAGCTTCAAGAATTACAAAAAATAAATTATGTGAATTTAAAGGAAAAACTTAATATATGTGTTCTACAATAGTTCAAGAATGAGTCCCTATATATGCATTCCATGAGAAGGATTGAGAGGGTTATATTTCTCCCTTGGTTTTAATGGAACCAAGAACCAAATAAGAAGAATTGAATACCTTGGTTTAAAAAACAAATAATGAAAGAAGAATACCCTTAGTTTTAATAGGAAACAAGAACCAATAATACTCACTTTAATGGTGGTGATGGCCTAAAGAGAAATATTAAGAAGAGAAATATTTGTTTTCATAAATCCTTTACAAAGAAATCAACTATATCTATAATATTTAGATGAATATGAAAGATTAATAGAGGGAGATAGAGGTAGAAGAATATCCTTAAATAATTACAAGATATAACATAATAAAAAACTAAAAAAGATTGGTAATTAAACATAGATAGAGCTGTTGAATCGTGATTTCCTTTTGATAATGGAAGAATACATATAGGTATCTTAAAAAGGACATTATGGATCGATCAAGTATCATTCGGTGGTAATTGGTTGTCACAGATGTTGTAGTAGAGATCCAAGCCCTTATTGATGTCAATTTATAACCTTTATATGGGTAGGAGGATCCTCTAGTCAAGTCAAACTGTTAATGAGCTGAAAAATATATTTTAGTCCACGTAATTAACAATCTTTGACTATTCTGGATTGAAGACATCGTCTAGCCAAATAATCCCACCAACTAGATGGTGAGACTCTTATAGGTTTCCTCACTAATATAGACTCTATTAGGAAGCTGGTGAGCTACATTATCTAGCAAGTGGACATCATGGTGATTCAAGTGGTTCTCTTAGTTCTACCAACTAGCTCGTGAGATATATCAGCCAGTCGATGGGATTAATAGTGCATAGATTTCTACTATATCCTCTATCAGTTGGTTCGTTTTCTTATAATAGCTTGATGTTTGTTTTTACTTGTGATAGACTTGAATTTTACCTTCCATTCTTCTTTGGATGAATTATTTTGGTCTATTTTCTCCCTTGGAATATGTATAAAAAGTATGATAACAAAAACACTCAAAAAAAGTCTTTCAATACCTTTAGTGATTGTGATCATAACAAAATAGAGGCTAAATGATCTACCGTTTTGATAATCACAAACACACAACTAATATTTAAAAAATAAAAATAAAATATAATAAGGAGGTGAATAAGAAATAGGAAATAAGAAGAATGAGAATAAAAAATATTTAGAAATAACATTTCTATGAAATCATATTTATAATATCCCACCCCACCTCAATAGCTTGAGTCAAGGAGGAATTTATATCAGGCCTTAGAGACACCTACAAGATGCCAAAGACTATTAATAAATACCCAAGTCTTAAATAAAATTGGGAGAAAATTTTCACTTTGAAAATAAAAACAACCGGAACCAATCATACCATAACCAAAACCACTATATGATGCATGATAATAATGAAATACAACTCAAAGTATTACCAAAAAATAAAAATACCAATATACACCATAACCAAGATCAGAGTACCAAATTAAAAGACTAAACCCCAAATACCAAAGACTAAAAAGACACAACTCCACATATCTCAACATGATCCATGTTACACTCCACAATAAATGCCCAAGAATCACAAACCACCACTAAATAATTGTGATACTTTACCTATTTATCAATAAAAAAAATATAAAAAATCACAAAAGTTCTAAAGAAGGGGTGAGTAATAAAATGGAATAGGTTTTTTCCCAAATGACTTACCTACTCACACCACTAGGTGAGAACAATTTAGAAACTTTATACAAAAAATAAATAAAACACTTTAAAACCTTTCAACATTTCCTATAAAAATATAAATAAATTTAAAAATATGAATAGTTTCCAAGGAATGAAACCAAACAACTATTTAAACCATTTCATATATTATTTTTGGCATACCCAATGCATGATTCACACACCCAAACACATGAAATATTCAGTGATAGTTCCATACTCATGAGAAGTTCCTTATCCATCCACTAAATTATCACCAAGTGGCCAAACTCTTTGTGCCTAAATGACACACACCCCTTATCCAGGGTCATGTTCCTTTGTTCCCCAACGGTATGTGCCCCTTATTCAGGTTCTTGTCAAAATCATAAACTCACACAAACCCATGTATGATAAAACCATTTCAAACCAACTATATCAATAAATTTCAATAAAAACATTTTTATTTAAATACCTTTTGAAAAAACCATTTTCATAAATCAATCCAAATCCATATTTTAAAACATATTTCTAAAATCCTTAAAACAAGCACTTATACAACAATAAATTTCTATAAAACCACAAACTATCACTAAAGTGGATTTCAAACATGATTTGCACATCAATTTAACAACCTATTTTATGAAATTAATTTAATTTGAAACTAATCTTTCATTTCCTAAGAAGAGGGTTAAAGAGTAAATCCACCTACCTTGGGAATTATAGAGAAAATGAAGAATGACACAATTTGTTCAACAAAACCAGGTTGAATATCCAAAAACCCACCTTAGATCTTGTTCCCTAACACCAAAACAACCAAATATAATCATGATAGGAATCCACTATTATAGATATATCCCCAATAAATCAAATCTATAAATTCAAGATAGGGAAGATAAGTAGATCTAAGGAAAACTAGCAAAAATAAAGACCTACAAAGGGGATCTGGCTTCAATGCTACAAGAATTGCTACCAAATTTATTTCAGATCAAAAGGAGGAGTTTACCTAGCCTTTGGGTTAAAGTAAAACTGATTTAAGATAAAAAATAGTGAAAATGAGTCTAATAGGTGGAAACAAGTGAGATCCACTTTTTAGGGTCTAAAATTAAACTATGCATAGTTGGATCACACTGTTAATTAAAAGGTGAATGAACCATGCGATATCCCCTACCTCTAAACACCCTTTTAACAATTGATCTGCAAGGTTAGAAAAAACATTCCTCAACCTTGTTTTTCCCTCTATTCTAATTTGATTAGTTACTTCTAGGTGGTTGTATGGTTTAGAAAAATGGTGTACCTAACCGTGTGCCTACCCAAAAGCCCATGTTTTACCTTGCACAGTTTCTTGTAGGAGTTTCCCAATTTTCACTAACCATGGTCAAATTGTGTACCTCCATAAAGGCATAAAAAACTTTCCAAAAATATTCCAAACCCTCTCAAACTCCACCCAAAAAACTTCACATACATAAAATAAATAAATAAAGGGATACTTACTTGAAACTGAGGGTGCTACATTCTCCCCACCATTGGAATTTACATCCCCAAAAAGTAGAAAACCAGTATTTCCCTAAAATAGTTTGGGCCATTACTCGATCATTTCATTCTCTTGTTCCCATGTTTCTTCCTAAATTAGACCATGTTGCCACAAACCCCACACTAGACTAATGATTATCCCATGAAATACTTTTTTCCTTATCCACAATCTGTACTAGCATATGAACCAATGATTCATCTGGATATAGGTCAAAGTGATCCCATCGAATCACATAGTCAAGATCAGGTTGGTACTTTTTTAGCAAAGATACATGAAAAACATTATGCACTACACTAAACCATGGGGGAAAGAGAACCTATATTCCACCTCACCAACCCATTCAAGTATCTAAAAAGGGACAATGTATTGAGGATATAACTTTATCTACTTCACAAAACAAAGTGGATAATGACAAGGACACCCATACAATGTTTCAAAAGGATGAATATGTATCAATTCTTGATAACTATTGTTATAAAAGAACTCCAATAATAATATATGATCCTCCAATGAGCCACCAAGATCCATTACAAAATCCCATAACATGTCTTCCAATGTTTGTATCATCCGTTTGGATTTTCAATTCATATGAAGATGATACACCATACACATTGTTAATTGAGTCACAAGGTATTACCATAAATAATTTTAGAAATGATATTTAAACCCAATATATTGTTTGATACTATCAAAATTGGTATGCCTTGACTCTTTAACACTTCTCGAATATAAATTTTGGAATTTTCCTCCACCATATGAGATTAAAAAAAAGTATTAAATGAGTTTTCTTTCTGAGATGGTCCACTATCACCCATATGACATCATGTTTCCGAACCATTCCTTGGATACCTTTCAAAAAATCCATGGCTATATTATCTCATTCCCAAAGAGTAATTGGTAAAGACTGCAACATATATAATGTCCACTGATTATATTCCTTACCTACTAAAATTTTATGTATCTTGAAACAAAATCGTCCACCTTCATGTTCATACCAACCCACTAAAACTGTGATTTCAATTCCTTATACATATAATGTATTATAGGATGAATAAAACATCTCTAATAGTGGAAATCAAGATGATTTTTTCTTTGACAAGCCAGATATACCACTATACAATTTTAAAACCACAAAACTAAATTCTCATCCAGTTTCCATCCCTCAATGGTCTCCCTACCATTGAGTTTGGACCTCATTGAAAAACATTATGAGTGTATGTTTGTGCCTCTTTAACCATCTTCACCAAATTAAAAACAAAAGAAATTGTAAATACATCCAAAAAATTACCTTAGTCTTTACATTCCAAGTGCATGTCGGTTATCACCATAATCAATTGCCACAGGTATGAAGATTCTTTTTCTAACTGAGTATATGAATTTTTTAATAATGCATCTGTAACTAAATTTATATTAACTAGTGTAAACATCATGTCAAAGTCAAACATTTGGAGATACTCCATCTATCTCATTTTTCTCAGGTTCAAATACCTTTGTGAGAAAATATTTTTCAAACTCTTATGATCCATAGACACTATAAAATTCTCACCAAAGATGTAGTGATTTCTAGTCTTCAAAGTATGGACTTCAACGACTAATCCCAAATCACATGTTGAGTAGTTCTTCTCATGAAACCGTAACTTACATGATCCATAATAAACAACATGATATCCTTGAATGAGGACACATCCCAACCCAGATCTCGAAGCATCACAATACAAAAAATACCCTTTTCTTGATTTTGAAAATATCAAGATCGGTGCTGATGTAATGTGAACCTTATGATTTTGAAAAGACTTATGAAATTCATCATTCCTTTAAAATGGAACGTTATTCCTTCTCAAGTATCTCATAAGTTAATCTATTCATGATAAATCATGAACAAAAAATTAGTAATAACCAGCCAAACTAAGGAAACTGCATGTATTAAAGACATTATTTGGGAGTTTCCAAGAGATAATAACCTATATCTTTTCTAGATCCATAGAAAAGAAACTTTAAAAGATAAATTGGCCAATAAAAAGTACCTATTGTATCCAAAAACCTCACTTTGATAATTTTTCATACAGATGATGATATCTTAAGATTCACAACACTATCACAAAGTATTGTTCATTATCATCCTTTGTCCATGAATAGAACAATATGAAATCCAAAAAATAACACAATAAAAGAATCCATATATCTTTGAAATATATAATTCATAAATTCCATAAAGACTATTGGAAAATTCATAAGGCCAAAAGGCATCACCACATGTTCTTAATGGCCATATCAACTCCTGAAAGTTGTCTTTGGAATATCTTCTTTCCAAACTCACAATTGGTGATATAGTGATCCCAAGTCAATTTTAGAGAACCATTGGGTTCCCCTCAAATGATAAAACAGATAAAAAAATCTTGTAAGTAGATAAAAATTCCTTATTTTATCTTTTTAAGCATACGATAATCGACACACAAACCTAGAGTTCCGTCCACCTTTTTTATGAACAAGGCCGGTGTTGCCCACAGAGACGTGCAAGTCTGAATGAACCCTTTTCATTCCATCTCTTACAAATTCATTTTCAATTCCCCTAATTATTTTAGTTGCACATGGTATGAATGAAGTGAAATTGGGCTGGTCCCCAAAATAATATCAATCATAAACTCCACTTATCTTTGGGGTGGAAACCAAGAGAAATTATTTGAAATGACATCCATAAATTGATCCAAAACCAATAGAAAACTACTACTATCAATAACTTCCATAGATTCCAAAGTCAATACTACCAAATGTCATGATATCATTATAACTTCCAGTTCCAAAAATCCCATTACACCTGACTTTGCATTTCGGTCTCCTCTAAAGAGATGCTCAATGTAACGACCCGAAATTTTAAATAAATCTTGTTTCCTAATTTTATGTGTTATTTTATTTTATTTGTATACTCAACAAAAATGTTTCATTTGATAACATGAGTATAATTAAAATGAGACTGTTGGGTTTTGACTGTTATTTGACCATTGGTCAATATGATAGCTGGAAACTAAACATTTTGACTATTGTCTCTAAATACAAGCAATCTTGGTTAATTAATATAGAAAGAAGATTCGATGGCCTCACCCAGTAGTCTTGGACCGATCGAAGCCCACCTAACAGAACTTGGGAAGGAGGTAGCACCACTGGGCTTTGCTCTGGGCCAAACCCAATATGAACTTCAATGTGTGAAGATAGAACAGGATCGCCTTCGCGAGAAGTTCAAACTGATAGAAATTACTACTCGTGCGATGTTGGCCGAGCCTCCCTCGGATTCTCTCACCTTAGCACACCTTACACTTAGGTCCTATGCTGGTGTGATAAGGGGCTATGTAAGGAGACCATAACTGCCTTGTGTAATCCTTTGTTTTAAATAAAAACTAGGATTTCTTCTTATGATGAAGTTTATGAATTTTCAAATGTCCGGATAAATATAGTATGCATATTTTTGATGAATTTTAGAGAAAGTATATTTTAAAAATGTTTATGTAAACCTTAAATAAATAAAAATGTGTAATGATTTTCAAAAAATGGTCTTCTACAAATATGTTCAGTACGGAATTTAGAGTCTAATAAGATCAACTTAATTTTTGATGAATAGTAAATTATGAATAGTGATTTTATGCTTAGGATTAGTAATGTGACCAAATGGATTAGTAATCTCCCTTAAAGAAAGTATTAATATAATCTAGGCACCTCGATTAAGTAATGTGATTCAATAAAATGGTTAAAAACGGTTTCATAAATTATTATTCAAGTATTAGTTTTTTCGGGTGAATAGTGTTTTCTTAATTTAAAAATTAAATTAAAAATATTTAGAAAATTATTTTCATAAAATGGATTTCATTTTTGAACTCAGAGCATCTATATTATGTTAAGGTAATTTTTGGGGATTTTTCTAAAAAAAATGAATTTTCGGTGAATAGTGTATTTATTTAAAAAATAAATTAAAAATATTTAGAAAATTATTTTTATAAAATGGAGTTCATTTTTGAAATCAGAGCATTGATATTTGGTTAAGGTGAAATTTTGGGATTTTTCTGAGAAAGTTGAATTTTCAGTGAATAGTAAAAATACAGTTTTAGGGTTTCGGTATGTTTAATGACATCATAACTGTGTCATGATGATGTCATGAGATATTTTAAAAGATTTTCGACTAAAGAGGATTAATTATTGTGTGGGGGTCCCCATGTGGCCTAAATCTATGGGAAGTACCATGGGAGGTCCCATGCTTTTGAGAAAACCACTTTTGAGGTGTCCCTTGGCCATTAATGCCTTGTCCCCTCACTTTCCCTATAAATACCAAGCCCTCCTCTCATATTTTCGACTCCAAAACCATCCTCAACGAATTTCTGGTCTCCTTACCTCCCAAGGATTCCTCCCAAGGTTCCCCCAAGCCCTCAAGGTCCCAACCTTTGAGTTTTAAGAGTTACGTTTTAAGGTAAGGGATCCGATCTCTCTCTTTCTTTTCAAGAAATCTCTTTTATGTAATTTCTTTTATGCTCCATGTTCTTATGTTAAAGGGTGTTCTTTTATACTCCTCTTACTTCCCTTTTCATGTTCACATAATGATAGATCCCCTCTTACTCTCATTATTTCGTTTTATGAAGTTTTAAGTGGCGCCGTTAGGCTGCCGAAATTTTTGTAACGGATTCTTTCTCCCTTCTCATTTTTCAAGATCTATTATCATGTAAAGTATTTCAAGTTCCTTTTTATTATGTTGGGGTATGATCTATAAATTTATCATACGGATATTTTATGATCATATTATGAGAGACCCCATTTGATCTCTTCAATTCAGTATTTTGATGTTTTAAGTGGCACCGTTAGGCTGCCGAATTTTTAAGTGGTTCTTCACCCTTCTCGTTTTGAAGTTCTACTTTCATGTCAATTCTATCAAGTTTCTTTTTGTTATGTTGGGGTATGATCTTTATATCTATCATACTGTGCTCTTATGTTCATATGATGAGATACCCTATTTTATCTCATCAATTCATTTTTTGTTGAAGTTTAAGTGACGCTGTTAGGCTGCCGAATGTTTAAGGGATTCTTTCACCCTTCTCCTTTTCAAAGTTATAATTCCATGTCAAGTCTTGCAAGTTACTTTTTACTATGTTGGGTTATGATCTCCATATCTGTCATACTTATCTTTTATTTTCATATGATGAGAGACCCTATTTGACATCATCAATTCAGTTTTGGTTGTAGTTATGTAACGCTGTTAGGCTGCCGAATTTTCTTAAGAGAAATCTTATTTTTGTCTTCCTTTCATGTTCTTCATTTCATATGGTATATTTTCATATTTCATTACAATGTTCTTAAATCCCTTATATTCTGTCCCTCTTCTGTTTTATGGGTCATTTATGAATGTTTCACCCATGTCCCCACTCTTTTCAATGTTTTCTAAAACCCTAAAACGTAGCCGTTATGCTGTAGAATTTTCATCTCAAAATGCCTCTCTCTCTTTTCTCAAAATTATTTTATGTTATTAAGTGAATACTCAAAGCTCTTATTTCTACAGGGGTATTCACATATATATCAAAATGTTCTATTTTGAATTCTGGGATTTACATACATGAAACCCGCTTTCCCTTTCCGTGGGTTTAAAGTGACATAAAGATCATGTCTTTAAAGCAGTTTTTAAAATGTTATGATTATGAAATGAAACCCATTTATTTTATGCTATATGGGTTATTTATGAAATTTTTGATGATGATATATGTGGCTCACATGATAATAAAGGAAAATTTAAGGGTGTGCCCTGATAGCGCTCCAATGCATTGGGTAATTATGTAACCACTAGAGATTACAATTTTCACGATACCTTGGTGAATAACCTTGGTAATTTTAAAATGACACCTTGGGGATGGACCTTGGTGATATCTTCATGATTTTCTATGTTAAATGATGTAGCCACATCTTCAATTTATGAAAAATGTTATTTTTATTATGATATGACACATGATTTCTTTCTCATGCCTTAAAGTTCTTTTCATGACATTGTTGATGTATCTCAAGTTCACATGTTAAATGTTTCCCCTTGTTTCCCTTAGTGGGCCTTCTGCTCACCCTTTCTTTTGATGTATTCCCCCAGGTTGTGAGATTCAGTAATGAACCTAGGATGAACATAAGGAGAAGCCATTAAAGTGTTTAATAAGAATGTTTTTTTTTGTTTCATGTATTAAGTTCCTAGTTTCCAAGACACTAAACCTTAAAGATCCTCAGTTTTGTAAAATGTAATGAAAGTTTATGTGATAAAAAGGCAGGATTCTATAGTTGGTATCAAAGGATGGTTTAGTTATTTGTGGAAATTATGATATGAAAACTCTAGGAAGAACCCTATATAAAAGTTTTAATATAGGAAATCTTCCTGGTATTTTGGTGAGTATTGAGTAAAGGGTTTCCATGAAAATACATCCATGTCTGGATACGAGCAGGTAGAGGTGGCTCTGGCACAGATGTACGTAGGGGTAAAACTCGAAAACACCGCTTTGAGCTAGACTCGAACGGGAACTGGTACACGACAACGGGCCTTGCTGCACCCTTGGTTACGACACTCCCGGGGGATATGCTTTGGTAAATTCATAAGCTTAGTATGAACCATTATTAAAGGAACAAAGATAAAATAAAATAAATATTCACATAAGAATATACGATCATGGATAACCTAGATTGGAACCTAGGGGATCGCAAGTTAGGATATACTTTTATTTACAAGTTTTTCCTTTTATTCTTAAAGATTCTTTTTCATGATTATTGGCGAAGTATTTAAGCCCCTAATTATACTTTATCTTCTTAGTTAATGGTGGAAAATGGAAGAACATGTCCCAAAAACCAATGTGATAGGAAATGCGATGATTGCCATATTAATATGACAGAGATGATTAGGGGATTAAAAGATGATTATTATTTTGGAAGACGTTCACTATTTTGGGGACCCTATATGATCGAGGTAAATACATTACTATGGTATTTTCATTGAAGAGTAAGGTTGACTTATATTTTGAAGAATCGGTGAATTTAAGGCGGACTTATAGTAATTTATGTTACTTATGGAAATGATTAACCTATCTTGGGGTAAATATGTTTAGGTTAGTTACTTTTGTTATAAGATGTTAGGAGTGGTTGATGTTGTTTGGAGATGAATGATAAAGTTTACCTTGTAAGACTATGTTATCAAATTCTTCTTGTATTTGGGTTTCAATATTAGTTTGGTTTATTTTGAGGAATTTTAAGAACAGTTATTTATGGAATGGTCTATGATGAACTTTGGGTAGTACCATGGAACATTGAAGATTTAAAAGTAGTTTCCCTTCCTATGGGATTTTTTTTTTGATGAGTTGTTTTACCTTACCCTTTATGATTTTGGGGATAATGTTTAAAGATAGAAGAAATAGATAGTTAATCTTTTGTGGATTATGTGATTCTCTAGAAGATGATTCTTGTGTCTTGATGAGACCAAGTAGTTTTGAATGCTCATCATTTGGAGAAAAGATTAGTTTAGGTAGAAACTTGTTAAAGGATGAAACTTTACATGAAGATAGGTATATTTTCTTATGTTTGGTTTTATGTAGTAAATGAATTCCATAAAATTATGAAAAGGAACATAAAACAAAAACGTTGTTAGTTTACATTTCCTACTAGGTAATCAAAGACCGTTTACACACATCATAAGTTTGGGATTTTCTTATGGTTAAATTTCTCCTAATCATGTTTTCTATCACTCTCCCCCAGAACTTGACCCTTTGTTTTTTCTTCCATGTCCATGTTTTCCTACATGGAATCCTAGTATGGGTTAACTCGGGTGACCTTTTTACTTCCCTTTATTTATTTTAAAGTAATAGTTTTACTGAGTCCTTTTCAGGTGTGGGACTTTCAATGAAATTTCAAAACCCAATTTTAAAAATTGTGAGGACGCAATTTCTTAAGGGGGGAAGATTGTAACGACCCGAAATTTTAAATAAATCTTGTTTCCTAATTTTATGTGTTATTTTATTTTATTTGTATACTCAACAAAAATGTTTCATTTGATAACATGAGTATAATTAAAATGAGACTGTTGGGTTTTGACTGTTATTTGACCATTGGTCAATATGACCGCTGGAAACTAAACGTTTTGACTATTATCTCTAAATACAAGCAATCTTGGTTAATTAATATAGAAAGAAGATTCGATGGCCTCACCCAGTAGTCTTGGACCGATCGAATCCCACCTAACAGAACTTGGGAAGGAGGTAGCACCACTGGGCTTTGCTCTGGACCAAACCCAAGCTCAACTTCATCGTGTGAAGCTAGAACGGGATCGCCTTCGTGAGAAGTTCAAACTGATAGAAATTACTACTCGTGCGATGTTGGCCGAGCCTCCCTCGGATTCTCTCACATTAGCACACCTTACACTTAGGTCCTATGCTGGTGTGATAAGGGGCTATGTAAAGAGACCGTAATTGCCTTGTGTAATCCTTTGTTTTAAATAAAAACTGGGATTTCTTCTTATGATGAAGTTTATGAATTTTCAAATGTCCGGATAAATATAGTATGCATATTTTTGATGAATTTTAGAGAAAGGATATTTTAAAAATGTTTATGTAAACCTTAAATAAATAAAAATGTGTAATGATTTTCAGAAAATGGTCTTCTATAAATATGTTCAGTATGGAATTTAGAGTCTAATAAGATCAAATTAATTTTTGATGAATAGTAAATTATGAATAGTGATTTTATGCTTAGGATTAGTAATGTGACCAAATGGATTAGTAATCTCACTTAAAGAAAGTATTAATATAATCTAGGCACCTTGATTAAGTAATGTGATTCAATAAAATGGTTAAAAACGGTTTCATAAATTATTATTCAAGTATTAGTTTTTTCAGGTGAATAGTGATTTCTTAATTATAAATTACATTAAAAATATTTAGAAAATTATTTTTATAAAATGGATTTCATTTTTGAACTCAGATCATCGATATTATGTAAAGGTAATTTTTGGGTATTTTTCTAAAAAAAATGAATTTTCAGTGAATAGTGTATTTATTTTAAAAATAAATTAAAAATATTTAGAAAATTATTTTTATAAAATGGAGTTAATTTTTGAAATCAGAGCATTGATATTTGGTTAAGGTGAAATTTTGGGATTTTTCTGAGAAAGTTGAATTTTCAGTGAATAGTAAAAATACAGTTTTAGGGTTTCGGTATGTTTAATGACATCATAACTGTGTCATGATGATGTCATGAGATATTTTAAAGGATGTTCGACTAAAGAGGATGATGTATTGTGTGGGGGTCCTCATGTGGCCTAAATCTATGGGAAGTACCATGGGAGGGCCCATGCTTTTGAGAAAACCACTTTTGAGGTGTCTCTTGGCCATTAATGCCTTGTCCCATCACTTTCCCTATAAATACCAAACCCTCCTCTAATATTTTCGACTCCAAAACCATCCTCAACGAAGTTATGGTCTCCTTACTTTCCAAGGAGTCCTCCCAAGGTGCCCCCAAGCCCTCAAGGTCCCAACCTTTGAGTTTTAAGAGTTACATTTTAAGGTAAGGGATCTGATCTCTCTCTTTCTTTTCAAGAAATATCTTTTATGTAATTTCTTTTATGCTCCATGTTCTTATGTTAAAGGGTGTTATTTTAAACTCCTCTTACTGCCCTTTTCATGTTCACATAATTATAGATCCCCTCTTACTCTCATTATTTCGTTTTATGAAGTTTTAAGTGGCGCCGTTAGGCTGCCGAAATTTTTGTAACGGATTCTTTCTCCCTTCTCATTTTTCAAGATCTATTATCATGTAAAGTATTTAAAGTTCCTTTTTATTATGTTGGGGTATGATATCTAAATTTATCATACTGATCTTTTATGATCATATTATGAGAGACCCCATTTTATCTCTTCAATTCAGTATTTTGAAGTTTTAAGTGGCGCCGTTAGGCTGCCGAATTTTTAAGTGGTTATTCACCCTTCTTGTTTTGAAGGTCTACTTTCATGTCAATTCTTTCAAGTTCCTTTTTGTTATGTTGTGGTATGATCTCTATATCTATCATACTGGACTCTTATGTTCATATGATGAGAGACCCTATTTGATCTCCTCAATTCATTTTCTGTTGAAGTTTAAGTGACGTCGTTAGGCTGCCGAATTTTTAAGGGATTCTTTCACCCTTCTTCTTTTCAAAGTTCTCATTCCATGTCATGTCTTGCAAGTTAATTTTTATTATGTTGGGGTATTATCTCTATATCTATCATACTGATCTTTTATGTTCATATGATGAGAGACCCTATTTGACATCATCAATTCATTTTTGGTTGAAGTTATGTAACGCTGTTAGGCTGCTGAATTTTCATAAGAGAAATCTTATTTTTGTCTTCCTTTCATGTTCTTCATTTCATATGGTATATTTTAAAATTTCATTACCATGTTCTTAAATCCCTTATATTCTATCCCTCTACTGTTTTATGGGTCATTTATGAATGTTTAACCCATGTCCCATCTCTTTTCAATGTTTTCTAAAACCCTAAAACGTAGCCGTTATGCTGCAGAATTTTCGTCTCAAAATGCCTCTCTCTCTTTTCTCAAGATTATTTTATGTTATTAAGTGAATACTCAAAGATCTTATTTCTATAGGGGTATTCAAATATATATCAAAATTTTCTATTTTAAATTCTGTGATTTATATACATGAAACCCGCTTTCCCTTTCCATGGGTTTAAAGTGACATAAAGATCATGTCTTTAAAGCAGTTTTTAAAACGTTATGATTATGAAATGAAACCCATTTATTTCATGCTATATGGGTTATTTATGAAATGTTTGATGATGATATATGTGTCTCACATGATAATAAAGGAAAATTTAAGGGTGCTCCCTGATAGCGCTCCAATGCATTAGGTAATGATGTAACCACTAGAGATTACAATTTTCACGATACCTTGGTGAATAACCTTGGTAATTTTCAAATGGCACCTTGGGGATGGACCTTGGTGATATGTTCATGATTGTCTATGTTAAATGATGTAGCCACATCTTCAAGTTATGAAAAATGTTATTTTTATTATGATATTCCACATGATTTCTTTCTCATGCCTTAAAGTTCTTTTCATGACATTGTTGATGTATCTCAAGTTCACATGTTAAATGTTTCCCCTTGTTTCCCTTACTGGGCCTTCTGCTCACCCTTTCTTTTGATGTATGTCCCTAGGTTATGAGATGAAGTAATGAACCTAGGATGAACATAAGGAGACGCCTTTCAAGTGTTTAAGAAGAATTTTTTTTCATGTATTAAGTTCCTGGTTTTCAAGACACTAAACCTTAAAGATCCTCGGTTTTGTAAAATGTAATGAAAGTTTATGTGATAAAAAGGCGGGATGTTATACTCAACACCATCATCAGTCGTAAAAATCACATTACAAGTTAAAAAATTAATGTGATCCTTGAACATTTTCAACTAATACATACCTAGTATTGTTTAATAGACATCCATCTCAAGAAAATATTAATACCATGTCAAATTAGCTCCATCAACCGTTATAGAACATGAACTACACATAAAGGATCACTCTTCTCTTTGATCAAGAGGAGTTTGAAGTTTCAAAATTAAAGGCATCATCTCAACATTTAAACA
This sequence comes from Viscum album, assembly GCA_963277665.1. NCBI lineage: Eukaryota > Viridiplantae > Streptophyta > Magnoliopsida > Santalales > Viscaceae > Viscum > Viscum album. The sequence goes on from OY728134.1 coordinate 615,258,522, forward strand.
CAGAAGATCAAAAACACAAGAAGAAATAAATTAATGAGATATACCCATATCGAAAAAAGATTTTATGAGGTTATAATTCAAAATAATTGTACCTCTCACTATTCATGGTCTGTATTGACCATTCATAATAACCTCCAAAACTCTATATAATAGCTTACTCACTGCACTTTTTCCTTTATTTACCTATTGATATTTTCCTAACCGAAGAGTCATGGTATTATTGGAATCAACATGGATATATTGGTTGTTTTTATCATAATTATTCTTCTTCCCTCTTCCTATCAAAGAATACGATGTCTATAATACATGAGAAGTGTCCTGAGCACCCGACCTCAGAGCACTACGATAATAGTGTTAAATATTCCCCATCTGGTTGCAATAGTGGCATACTCTAGGTGGTTCCATAAACTCTCGCTTCATGTGGTCGAATGAACCACATTAGAAACCTAAAACTTTACTCTTGGGCCTTGGAGAAAGATTTATTGATATATTTGTCTAATTCCAAGTCATCCTCATAGCATGGAAATAGGTGCCCCCGCTTCCCCTTACTCCCAACATTAGAGTTTCCACTATTTATCATAGGTATCAACATGCTTCCTCCACCCTTATTTCCTGATATTTCCCTTTATTCGATCGTCTCTCTATTAACCATCTTTGTATAATCCATTATAAAATGCACAAAAATCATTGAATGAATTTTCTTCCTTAGACCCAATTCAAAAATGCATGCCTTCAAGGATTCACTTGTAGAAAATTCAGGTGAAAAGTGGACTAAATTCATGAATTTATCTGAAAATTATGTCTTTGAGAGGATTTTCTTATTTTGGCTAAAAACGTTGATTGTTCTTGAAATCATGAATGTATGAGGATAGAATTGTTTAATGAATAATTCTTAAAAATATTATCAACCAATGAATTGGTTTAATTTATTATGAACAATTAAATACCACCCTTAGCATGCAACATCCTCCAGCATATACATCACCAACTTGACTTTCAACTCTACTGGTGTGCCAATGAAATCAAATATTTTATTTATCATGTTCATCCACACCAATTACTTCTATGGTTCTGAATCACCTTGAAAGATTGATGGATTCTACTTTTGGAACTGAATGGAATGATCCACTTTCCTTAGTTTAACCCCTTTATCCCCTATATCCATAGATTGAATAGCTTTGACTATACTCTTAACTAGTTGTTGGTTCACACGTGCCTTAGGTGTAGCCACATTCCCAATTTCCTCTTGTGGATGGTTTCTTCTACTCATACTCATTTCCATTTTCTATAAACACAAAAAACACCATAAGTCTCAGTCTTAAGCAACTAAAGGCTTAAAAATTTCAAATTCTACCACATCACACATATCACAACAATTCTTTCTAAAATTCGACACTTTCCAAGTTCAACCATTTTTAAAAATTACACAATATTTTTAAAAACTAACCAATTTTCAAAATACTAATATCACGCCTTTTTCAAAATATCAAATTTGAAAACAATTAACACTTTTAAAAAATAAACATTTTTTCACCAAATCATTAATCATTACATAAAATGAAATATGAACTCCTAATGGGAATTCATTTCTATATTTCATTCCATGCTCTTCTCATTGGATAAACCCATGAAAATGAGATTAAATCTCCTTTAAGTGTCTCGAAAACACTTTTGTACCCAAACCCTTGGTAACATTATTTTTAGCATAAAAAGGTTATCTACTTCTTTTTATTCTATAAATTTCAAGTCCCAAAAATCCTTCTCGTTTCTACCATACCAACCTAACAACTAACCTTAATGAATTTCAACTCCAAGACCGAAAACCAATAACATATTTCCCAAAAGATTTGGACCAAAAAAATTTATTCCATTTGTATGTCAAGGACCAGATAGTCTAATACCCGTTTTAACATCCCACCCCTCCTCATTGGCTTGAGTCGAGATGAAAATTTCTTCATGTCCTTAAGCAAAATCACCAAGATGCCCATGGATGGAAATAAATGCCAAGGGCTTCAATACATTTGGGTGACGATTTTACCTTTAAAATGAAACAAAAATAATGAAGCATACCATAATAGAAAATAATATATAATGAATGATAACAATGTAATAAAACTCAACATAATAAAAAAGACAACAATATCGAACTACACCACAACCAAAATCATAGTACCAAAGTAGAAGACTAAACCATAAATATCAAAGACTCTAAAGACACAACTCCACAGCTCCAAACATTCTCCATGCTCCACTCCACAATCCATTCACATGTATCAAAAATCACCACTAAATAATTTTGATACTTTACCTTTAATTATTTCTCAATAAAAAAATATACAAAAGCTCTGAAGTTCCAAAAAGGGGTGAGTTATAAAACTCAGTAGTTTTTCATTGAATGACTTTCCTAATCATCCCACTAGGAGAGAAAAAGTTAGCATATTTATATAAAATAATTTATATAAAACACTTTAAATAATTTCAATATTTTATCTCAAAATATTAATAAATTTACAAATCAAAAAAAAATTCAAGGAATGAAACTGAACAACTCTTTAAACCATTTCATATCTTCTTTTTGGCATACCCATTCCATGATTCACACATGCACATGCATGCTTCAGTGATAGTTCCGCACCCATAAGTGGTTCCTCTTCCATCCACTAAGTCATCACCAAGTGTCAAATATTCTTGTCCACCAATGACACACACACACACACACACCAAATATAGGGTCACATCTATTTTTACCCCAATGGGACACGCCCCTTATTAGGGTCACATTGAAAATATGAACTCATACAAACCCATGAGTTCCAGAACAATTTCAATCCAACCATATCAATACATTTCAATAAAAAAAAATTGTTGATGAATTATTCCACATAATATTTTCCATAAATCAAGACAAATCCATATTATAAAACATCATTTTAAAATAATTAAAACAAGAACTTATACAATAACCAATTTCTACAAAACCAAAAACCATAACTAAAGAGGATTTCTACCATGCTTCGCATATCAATTTCACAACCAATTTCATTCAATTCAATAAATTTGAAACTAGAACTTTAATTTATAAGAATACGTGTTGAGAGTGAATCTACCTACCTCATGAATTATGGGGAAAATTAAGAAACACATGAATTATTCAAAAAAATCAGGTTGAATATCCAAAAATATCCTTAGATATTATTCCCTAACACAAACACATACAAATATTATTAATATTAGCATACACTATCATCGAAATATCCAAAACAGACTAGATCTATGAATTCAATATAGTTAAGAGAATAATATATAAGGAAAACTACCAAAAATTAAAACCTACCAAGGGAAACAAGCTTCAACACACAAATAATTTCCACTATATCACTTCTGAAATGAAAGGGAGAGTTTACTCATCCTTTGGGATGAAGAAAACTCGATTTTGGGTAAATAATAGTGAAAATGAAAATCTTGGAGGTGAAAAATAGTAAGATCCAGTTTTTATAGGATCTAAAATTATGTCTTGTATGGTTAGATCACACAGTTAGGAAAATTGTGCACTAACCATACACCATCCCCTGCCTCTAAACACACTTCACATGGTTGGTCTGCATGGTTAGACAAACCATCTGCCAACTATGTTATTCCCTATTTTCCACTTTTCATGGATACTCTTAGGTGGAATCATAGTTTTGAAAAATCATGTGCTTAATCGTACACCTACTCAAAAGCCCTTGTTTCACCTTACATGGTTTCCTATAGGAGTTTCACAGTTTTCACTAACTATGACCAAACTTTTCACCTCCATAAATTCCCCCCAAAACCTTCCAAATGTCTTCCAAACCCTCCAAAACTTCACCCAAAAATTTTACATACATAAATTACATAAATAAAGGTTTAATTACTTGAAAATGGGGGGTTAAAAAACATGTCTTACTTAAATCAATATCCTTATCTTATTTTGAAATTTTTTTTATTCTAAAATATATCTTCCTATTTTTTGAAACTTTTCACCCTTTTAGAAAAAAACCATTTTCCCTTTTTTAAAATGTTACTTTTCTATATACTTAGAATCTTCTCTATATAACTTATATACATTAAACATTTACACTCTTTTTTATTAGACAAAATTCTCATAAGCAAAAGGGTTTATAGAAAGAAGAGATAAAACATGCATAAGATAATCAGAGTGATAAAAGGGATCATACGATAAAGTGATCATAATAACATGATTATAAAAATTTTAACAAGGTGCTTTAAAAAAAGAAATTAAAATATTTTAAAAAACAATAAAGATTTAAAAAAACATAGATAATAATATTCAATAAAAAAATTACAATCATTCCATTCCTATCCAACCCTTAATAAAATTAAAAAATTTTAAAGTAAGGTTTTTTCTAAAGATACCAACTAATTAAAAATATGTGCTAAGATATTCTAACATAGTATCTCATTTTTTAAAGTTCTATCTCAGAAAGGGATAATGAATATTAATTTTATTAGTTCATGTATTATGAAAAAGATTTCAAGAGATTCTTATTGAACTAGAACAATCACATTTAATTGGAACATGAAGAAATGTTATCATAACATCTAAGAGAGTTTGTTTCATTCATATAATTTGAGTAGAATAACTCCTTATTATTGTATAAAACACCGGGAGAAATGAATTAAAAGATGATTCGTAGAAGATTAAAAGGGAAAAACAAAATAAAAAGAAGAAGATCTTGGACAAAAAGATTTAAATAGTTCGGGAAATGATCCTTATGTCCACGGAGAGGCAAGAATTTCACTATAGTCATGATATAAAATTATAGGGAGTATTAGAGCTTCACAAAACAAAGAAACCCTATCCCAAAATAGGCTAATAAAGAAGATGGATCACTATTCCACCAACCACATAGGATGTCCATTATGATACACTGAAAGGTAGAAAGGAAGTTTTCATCACTATAGTGTCATGACCACCCAAGTCCAAGATACTACAATTGCCAAAATCATTTAGTCCAAAAATCATATAGAATGGATTGGGATACACCAATCCAATAATCTCCCAATTAGATACCAATCCTTTACTCTGACCTGCTTCGATGACACTAACTAAGAAAACTTACTTAATCTAATATCCTCCTCATCTTCACTCACGAGAAGAGTTCTTTCTATTCACAAAGTTAATTTCAAGAAGATGATTTATGAAATTGCAGTTGTTTTCTTTTTGTGCTCCTACTATGTCCTCCCTTATGCTGCCTCTCATCCCCCATTCATCATTGGAGACCAAGTGAGGCATAGTAGTGCCTCAACTTCTGTATTTCCATCAGCTTCTTCTATATTTCTAGTGCATTGTTGGTTCCACAAATCTTCTACAATGTCAACAATCCATCTAGTAACAAACCTCTAATGAAATGATACTTAAACTGAACATGCTTCATCCAAGAATGAAAAATTAGGTTCTTTGCAAGATGTATAGTAATAAGACTACCATAGTGCAATCAATTATCCTCCTTATTTCTTCACAACTCATCAAAGAAGTTCTTTAGCCGTACCATCTCCTTCATTTCTTCTGTTACAATAATGTATTTTGCCACTATGGGGGACAAAGACACCACCTTATGCAATTGTGATATCCATCTAATCGCAGTTTCTACACTAGTAAATACGTAACCTGTGGTAATCCTCCTACTGTTGACATCACCTCCAAGTTCAGTATCAATATACCCCTGCAATGAATTTCCTTTTCCAAAGCACAAAGATACCTGCTTATTGACTTTAAAATCCCTCAGTATCCACTTCAGAGCTTCCCAATGTTGATTTCAAGTATTATCTATGCACCTTCTCACAACTCCCACTATATGATAAATTTTGGGTCGAGTACATACCATGGAATACATGAGGATTCCAACAGATGATGCATATATAACCTTTTCCCTGTATTAAACATCTTCTACTTTCTTTAGTGATTTCTCCTTTGAATGTTTTAAATATATTTCTAGGGGAATAGATAATACATTTTCTTCCAACATATTGAATCTTCTTAGAACCTTACTAGTGTAGTAAGCCTATAATAATTTTAAGTTTCTCACAGTGTGGTCTCTCTTGATCTTTATCCCCAAAATATCGATAGCTTTTCCAAGATACTTCAATTCGAACTCCTCAACCAACTTCCCTTTCAACTCATCAATCATTTACTTGCATGGTCCTATAATGAGCATATTATTCAACTAAAGAATAAATATAATATATTCCTCACCAAAATAATTTATGTACCAAAATTGATCAATGAAACATTGTTTGTATGAATTTTTATTCATTAATGCATCAAAATTTTTATTTCACTTCCTAGGTACCTTCTTCAACCCATACATGCTCTTATGGAGTTTTCACACTAGGTGTTCCATCCAAGACTCAATATCTCCCTCTGGCTACTGCATGTAGATGTCATCCTATAGATCTTCATGAATGAAATCATTCTTGATATCAATATTCTCAAGATGCATGTCTTCTAATGCAACAATTCTGAGAGCCACTCAAATGGTGGTAAGCTTCACTGCAGGTAATAAAATTTTAGTGAAATCCACTCCTTACTTCTATTGAAAACCTTTCACTACCAAAATTGTTTTTCACATCCTATTTTCATCACGTTATTACTTGACCCAGTATACCCCTTATTATACAATGATTTATTTCCTCTTGGAAGGTGTGTAAACTTTTAAGTGTTGTTGTCATGAAATGAGGAAATATCCTCCTTCATAGACATCTACCGCTTTCTTGACTCTTTCAATTGTATTTCCTATTCAAAACATTATGTATTTACACCATCAGTTAATAACAGATAATATAAATATGTTTAATACCTTTTCACATGAATTATCATCCTTGTTGATCTACTCAACTCTACTGGAGTAGTATGTTCCACCTGTTTTGATGTATTTTTCTCCAGTACACCTTCAAGATCCACTTTCTCTTTGCAATCTCAATATTTGTTCCCATTTTTATATTATGCTCCATGATGATCCTTGTCCATGATACCTTCATTAAATAACAGATTATAGATCCTAATTATAATCATGTTGATATTATCCCAAAATCAAGAACCAAACTCATCATTACTATAGCCAATGAAGAAGTATGGTTTGAACTTAGCATCAAGATTTCCCTTGCATTAGCATCAATATGTACATAAGAAAAACTACCAAAGGCTCATAAATGTGAGATTCATACCTCTTTACAAGACCAGCGCTCCTTAGTTTGACATTCTCTCATTGGCATAGATAGACTCATTTTAGTGAGATATTATTCCATGTTCACTGCATCATCCCAGAAGGTCTTAGGTAACACCAAATGTTGCATCATTCCCTCATAACATTCATTCAATGTCATATCTAACCTTTAAACTACACCATTCTATCATGGTGTTATTGGGATACTCTCATCCCACTGAATTACCTTATTTTTATAGAATCACATGAACTCATTACTGTCATACTCTCCACTATTTTTAGACCTCAAGCATTTCATCTCTTCTTCTGACTCATTCTCCACCATGACCTTCCACTTCTAAAACATCTTAAACACATCATATTTATTTTCATAAAGTAGACCCATAACTTCCTTGTTGATTCATCAATAAATGTCACATAATATTGTGACCCTCTATGGTAATGTACTGGTGAAGGCCCCCAAACATCAGTTTGCACGAGGTCCATCTTTTCATCCTTTGGTGTTCTGAATCCTTTTACAAATGAAATATTATTTTTATTTCCCAATATGAAATCTTCACATAATCCAACTTCCACCAACTTCATCTCTGGTAGAATCCCTTTTGTTGCCAACACCTTCATCCCCCTTTTAGTCATGTGGCATATCCTATTGTACCATAGTTGATAATCCCCAGTAGCATTTACTGATGCTACTATGTTCATTCAAGTCTTTTTCATTTTTAATAGAGTAGCATTTGTTTATCCCCGATCTATGACCGTAGTTCCCTTGGTAATATTCTAAGAAACACCAAAAAACATGGTACTGAAGCCAACATCATAAATTTTCCCAATAAAAATGCGATTTATTGATAAACTCAGGATATAACTCACATTTTCTAGAACCAGTAAACTCCCACTATTGGTCTTGATCTGTGCATCTCCTTTACCCATTATTTTTAATTTTTTATCATCAGAAAGATGTACCTTGCTGAAATTTCCAAAAACATAATTGTTTATGAAACCCTTATTTATTGTAAAATGGAAATACACCCTATATTATAAAATAAAAGACTCTATTGGGATATCTATGCTCAATAGAAGCACATCATCAGTTCCTTCATTCTATACGTTTGATGGGTTGGTTTCAGGAACCTTCCATTTATCTATGCACTCTGTCATGACAAGTCCTTTCTTCCCAAAAGACTAGAAGATAAGACCACCCCCATTTGACTTGTACTATCTCTTTCATATTGACTTTGATAATCCTCTATGGTTGTATCACTGAAAACACCTTCAACTTAATTCTATATTCAGATAAGAACTTGACAATCTACTTGACTCCCTTCTTTGAATATCCTCAATGTGGATCTGGTCCCACACATCCTTCAAAACCAGCTTGGTATTTCCCGAAGAACTGCTCACAGTTGTTACAATTGCTTACCAAATTTTAGATAATGAAGATAGTAAAACCAATTTACATACCTCATCACCAAGTTCAATGTACACTGATTTCAAATGACTTACGATGGTTTTGAATTTTTTTATGTGATCTAAAAACATTTTCCCTTCAACCATTTTCAGTTTGAAGAATAATCACATCAAGTTCACTTTTTTCACCGCAGAAGGCTTCTCGTGCATTTTCAAGAGATAATTCATCAGCCGAGTTGTCTTTTTCTCCCCTATAATGTTGGAAAAAACATTTTATTCCAACATAAGGCACACAACACCCAGGACCTATCAATCTAGAATCTCCCACTCCTAATTCTCCATGTATGTTACCTTCAAACCTAAAAATAGTAAATGAATTTTCTTTTGGTAAAGATAATCTTCGATATGCATCCTCTAGTAGCTGACCTATTTTCCATAAAAGCATTCAATATTTACCTTTCCTTATTCTATATCCATTTTGCAAATAGATATATCCAAAAGCAACCTCTTATAATATTTTTTGTGGAAAACAATGGGAGAAATGAAGTGAAAGACCATTCAATGAAGAGAAAAATGGGAAAAAATATGAAGAATAAGATCTTGGACACAAATATTTACATGGTTTCGAAAATGATCCCTATGTACAAATAGAGGAAGAAATTTCACTATAATTGGGACAAAAAATACAAGGAGTATTAGAGCTTCACATAACATAGAAACGCTAGCCTGAAATGGGATAATAAAGAAGATGGATTACTATTACACCAACTGCATAGGATATCCATTGTGTTATAGTGAAAGGTGGAAAGAAGTTTGAATCACTATAGTGCCACATCCTCCTAATTACAAAATTCTACAGTGGTCAGAAACTGGAAGTCCACATTACTAAAATATTGTTGACTAGAAAGTCTGACCTTATATAGTAGTCATGCCAAAATACCACACTGATATAGTGCTCTGTTGGTGTCAGTTAGTCATCTTTGATATAGTTGTCATAGTTACTATAGTGACCCATAAATTAGGTCAGGGTCCTTCATCCCCTAGACACATAGAGCAAGGGCATGTTAGCCCCTAAAACCCTATCAAGAACACTATAGAGCTCGACTAATAAAGTTGTGTCCTAGTGTATAATATGGGATTGAAGCATTTGTCCAAAACATTATCAAGAATAGATTATTCTACACCAATCCAATACTTATAGCTATGTATTATTCCTTGTTTGCATAAGGGTAAATTAAATATTTCTTTTTTTACATATATTTGAAGAATTTAAAGATCATTTAAACAACTTTCCATAAATAACATTTAATATGATTTCCCCTTTTTAAAATCATTTAATAAAAAATAAAATATTTTTACCTTTCATTCCAAGACTGATGGGTTTATTTTAAACCATATAAATCCTTGGTTAATTTGAGAATAGAAATTAGAAGTTTTGGATTTTTTAAATTTTGTGGTTGTTTCAAAGAAACATTTTCAGAAAAAAAAAACCATTAAAACACTTTTAACATCCATTTGAAAAAGTCTAAAATTTAGATTAGTGGATAATTACAATAATATTATAATGGATTCTAGTTGGGAAATGATTATGAAGGTTTAACCATAATAAATGAATTGTTCTTAATTATATACTTTGACTATGAGTTTATATTTTTTTTGTGATTTTACCATAATCATCAAATTAATTTCTAAAATCCCATTTTATATGAATAACGTGACGATTGTTATAAATTTTCAATAAGAGTACAAATATTATTCCATTGGAATTGGTTATCTCATATTGTATAGAAAAAAATCACAATTTTCATCATTAATTGAAACATCTAGGTTTTGAGGTTCTAGAAAAGAAATAAAATAACAATACTCAACTTCATTTACTATGGAACTTCTTGCATTTGTACCAACTTACAAATCACAAATAATGTTCTCCAAGGTATGGTCTATCGATTTTTTCCAATCTTAATAGAAATATATTTAACTTTAATTTGTTCTTATGGAGAATATATATCATTAAAATTTAGTGGTTTATAAATATCCACAACATCTTCAAATTTGGATGTAGGTTTGGGAATATTCTCATTGAATTTTATATAAATGGATTCTTCAATAGTTTGGATTATTTTATTGAAGATTTGGTAGGATTTACTTGAGTTCAAGTACCCAACAAAAGATTTTCACATTGTATTATGGATCAAATTTCCCTAGGCTATCGTTATTGTTAAGGATATAACATTTTTATCTGAACACTTTGAGAAAGAAAACTTTTAAGATTTTATTTTTGTTATGTCCATGAGGGGTATTTTTTAATAAGGATCTTACAAGAACATGGTTTATGACATAACAAGAGACATTGGCTAACACAACAAAAAATTATTGAGGTATTTTTAAATCATTCAATAGGTACCTTAATATTTCTTGTATAATTAAATTATAAATTTCAATAACACCATTTTTTGTGGTGTTCTTAGAGTTGAAAAAGTATAATTATAACCTTATAAAGTTTAAAGTTTAAAGTTTAGAAAAAATTTTGTATCATACTCTCCCCTATGATCACTTTGAATTGAAATGATTTTCAACTTCTTCATTTTTGAAATTCTTGTTAAATATTATGAATAATTTACAAGACTCATTTGTGATAATAAAAAGAACTATGTGAATATTTTATAATCATTAACAATAAAAAATGAATATTATTTTCTTCTGATAATTTTGAATTGAGTTGGCCCAAAAAGATCAAGATGACCCTGATAAAGGGATTAATAAGTTGATACTTATTTTTTTTGTTTAAAAATAAGTTTTTTTTACTTTTAAAGTTAGAAAGATTTAAAAATAATATTATATTTGGAATGTAATTATGGTAAATCTCATACTAGATTATGTTAGTTGTGCATAATGAGTGTGTGTGTGTGTGCTATTGTGACCAAGGTGTGTATTCCAAATCCAAGTGTCAGAATTTTTAAATCTAAAACAATTATCATTTTGAGAAGAAATATATTCTAAATGGAAAATATAAAAAATTTTAAAATGAAAAGTGGTAAATAAAGGTTTTCCTTTGAATTAAAAACTTTTCAAGAATCATTTTCAATAGATATTTTAAAACAATTGTTACACAACTGGATAATTCTTTTAAAATAATATTTCAAACTAATAATTAGTAAAAAATATTTTATAATCATTTAATTGAGAAAACCTATTATACCAATAATTATGATTTTACTTCTTCAATTGTCATTAAAGGTCACATATCCTCCATCTAGTTTTTCAAGGTGACTAAATTTGGAGGGGTCACCAAACATGTTTCAAGATCAACCATAATCCAAGTACCACATTTATTTTTGATATTTACTATTTAGACATTATTACTATAAAATTAATATATTAATATTTTATTACCCATATTTTGGGTTCATAAAGGTTAGATAAAATGTATTTGGGTACCCAAATTTTGTTCGGATATGATTTTTGAGATGAAATTTCAGATGGAAGATGGATTCATTTTGGTATACCATATCAAGAATTTTTTTAATGTATGTTTATAAATTTGATGAATGGTTTTATGACAATAATTAAAATAAATGTTCTGAAAAATCCATTTTAAAAATGTAATCTTTCTTAATGAACTCAAATTATTCAAAAAACAAAAACTAAAATGATTTTTTACATGCTTCTAAGAACCAAAAATTTTATTTATATTTTTTTCTTTATATTAAATTCATAATATATTTTTTGAGATCATTGAAATTCAATTGTAACTCATTCAAGTTTATTTTATCATTAAATTTTATTGATAATTCATCTTTTTATAATTAAATTAGATACTTTTATTTAAGGTCTTGATTATAATTATTTATAATATCTTTTTTACATTAAATTTATTTTGTAAAAATATTCTTCAAGTATATCACAAGAATATTTTATAGTTTCATATATTGGGTGATTGTAATAATAAGAAGAAGAATATGAATTTAAGGAGGAAGAAGATGGGGAATTATATTTTACATCATTATTAACCTTTACATCATCCATGTGACACATGGAACATTCATCGCTTGATTTTCTTGGGGAGAGATAATAATCGCTTACACTCTAGGTTTAAAACATTAAGGTTATATTATTATTTTATTCCTCTCCTTATTTTTCTTTTTCATCAAGTGGAGTTACATAATTATGTGTCTCTTATTTTTTGTATTTGAAGCACCTTACTTCTTGTTCACTTTGTTCATACTTCATTTTGACACATTGGTAGTATTTATTTATTTTAATTCTTTTTTCCAACTACTTGGATAAATAAGAAATTTCATCATCACCATAAGAGTCATAATTAATTAATTTTAAATCAATCACAATTTTTTACTTTCATTCATTAGATTACGTATCAGCTTGTTTCTTCATTGTGATCTCATAAGTCATGAGAGTTCTGATGAGCTCCTCAACCAACGTGTTTTTTATGTCTTTCATTTCTTATATTATCATCACTTTATGTTCCCAATTGTTTAGTAAAACCCAAATTGTTTTCTTGATTAAATTTTCTATAGTAATAATATCACCAACATACTTTCTTTTATTTCATATGTCAATAAATCATGTAAACATCTCAGTATTATATTTTTTAAGATGCATACTAAAATATTCAAAATCTTGTATATACATATCAATTCTAGTATATTTAATAGTGTTTTTTCCTTTTGGAGTAACCTTTAAGTGTTTTAAAATTTCATGATTATTTTTTAAGTAGATATATTATTAAACTAATTTTATTCTAAACCACAAAGTAGGGTATTCATAGTTTTACCACTAATTCAAAATAAGGAATATCATTAGGTTTCCAATTTCCCTCTTTTTCACTGGAAAGTATATAACTATTTGTTAAAATTTTACATAAAGGACAACCAATAAATCTAAGAAAGGTTTATATATGTGTCTTCCAATAAATATAATTTGAGCCATTAAAATAAGGTCCACGTTCCATATATTTCCCTTCAAATTCCCCGTGGGTGTTTGAAAAAATTTCTATCCTTAAAAAAATAAAATATTTAAATTAGTTAATATATAGAAATATAAAATGAATTTAAAAAATATATTTTTGAGAAAAACAGCATAACCTCCCTTTGATACAAAATATTGGTCAAAGATAAGAAGACAAGAGGTGGGGGTGAATTTCCTTTAAAAACTATTTTAAAATGATTCTCTAAGGTAAAAGAAAGTATCATATAATCAATAAATTTAATTATAAAAAATTCAATGTAAAGTAAAGTGTACATAATATTAAAGTATTTAAACACAGTGTAAAATCAATTATATAAATAAAAAGTACAGTTTGATAAAGTAATTTGATAATAAATCAAGATTGAGCCCCTATGTGTTCACCCCTTAATAATTTTTTAGGGGGTAATATTAATTTTTTTTAATAAAACCCAAGAACCAAAGAATAATAACCTTCTATTTAATGGGAACCAAGAACCTAGAGTCCTCAATAAACTATCAGTGGGCACCTAAAGAAGAATATTAAGAAATGAGAGTTTTTTCATAAACCCTTTATAAAGTACTCAAATCTCTCTAGAATATTTAGAATAATATGATATATAAAGAGATAAATATATAGATATAGAGATATAGAGATATAGAATAAGTGCCTTTAATAATTACAATAAGAGAGTACACAAGGAATAGGATTAAGGACATAGGCAATTGAAATTTGATAGAGCCATTGAATCCTATTTTCCTTTTGAGAATCAAAAAATCCATGAAGATATCTCACAAAAATCCCTCATGGATCAATCAATAATCATTAAGTTGAAACTAGTTATTATAGATTTCGTAGAAGAGATTCAATACTCCCTCTATGTCTATGTATAGCCTTGGGTTGATTCAATCCATTAATCAGTTGAATCGATGATTTTAGAACAAAAAATTATTTTTATTTGACTATTGTGGATTAAAGCCAATGGCTATCCAAACAATCCCACCAATGATCTTGTGAGACTCTTTTAGGTTTCCTAGATACATCACACTCAACTAGTTAGATCCATAGGCTATCTAGTGGGATTTATAGTGTTAAAGGTGGTTCTTTCAGCTCCACCAGCTTGCCGATGAGCTCCATCGATAAGCTAGTGGTCTTGACATTGTTTCAATTGTTTTTGTAACCTCTATTATATGGTTAGTGGTATTAAATTGTATTTACATTAATTTTTTCAATTTTTAAACTTTATTGGGACCTTACATTATCCTTTAAATGCCTTATTTTGGTCTACTGGTTCCCTAGGAAGATGTCTAAACAAAATGAAAAAACCCTAAAAAAACAAAGGTTATAAATACCTTTATTGATTGTGTTCATAAAAAATAGAGGTTAACCAATAAAAACTTAAAAATCATTCCCAAAAAGACATATGACGTATATGATGATTCATAGAACAATTCCATTTTATAGAAAAATACGTGAGACTGAGGAACCATAATCCTTTGAGAAGATCGAAAATTATCCAAGTAAGGAGGTGGGACAAACCAATTCAGGACCAAATGAATAGGCTAGAATGAATGATAAAATAAGGATGGAAACAACTTAAATGGAAAGAATAAAAATGTTAGGGTAAAAAAGAAAATTCCAAAAATTATGTGATAAAGGATGAAGGGCCCCTGATAAGGAGAAAATCTCTTATACAATGAAGTTACATTATTGGAATTATCAAGGGATTAGGAACCCCCTAAGGACCAAGGCCATTAGACATTATATTATGGACTAAAAATAGATGATAATTAATATTTTAGAGCCTAAAACGCTCCTTGAAAAATTTAGGGGTTTCAAATGGGCCTCTCTTGGGTATATTTTTATTTCCCAAAACCTACATAATATAAACATGTTTCATCTTTGGGTCCTAAATAGTAATATCATTCACATATTTCCCAGCATCATAAAATATAAATGTATCTCTTTCTCTATAAACACTAAAATTTATATCCACCTTGTCGATTTTTTCTATGCCTCAAAATCATACATTAGATGAACGGATTTATGGAAATATATTGAGGAAATCTATGAAAACATAAGCTATAAATGGATGATTTAGGGTGATTTTAACACAATCCTAAAGCCTGAGAAAAAATATGGGTTAAATTGAAATAGAGTATCCTTAAATGAATTTTACTCATGAATTGATCAATGTAATATTTTTGAGGTTCCAATTGATGGTTCATAATTCACTTAGAGCAGATACATTATGAATGTAAGGAAGACAAGTAAACTGGATAAATGTTTTGTTAAAATGGATGATAGGAGTGTTGGAACTAGCATCTAAGACCATACCCTACCAAAGCACCACTCTGATCATAATATAATTATTTTTTATCTCTCCACTCAAATTTTGAGGTCAACTCCCCTAAGATTTTATTTCAATAATGGAAAGATTTTTACTCCTAGATATAGGGAAACCATCTTGTAGGCTCTAAGGATGAAACCTCTCGGAAGCCCACTCCACACTTTTGTTGAAAATTTAAATAATGTTAAAAGGATATTATGATATTGGAGAATGAGATGTTTTTCCAACCATAACCTGAATATTAATAGTTCTGAATAACATATGGCATGATATTAAATTAGAAATATGCATCAAAGTAGTCCCTTTAGAGAATAAATAAATACAATTTCAATGCTTTATGAGATCTTAAATTTCAAGTAAATACTGGAATGAAATAAGTTATATGTTAATGGGATAAAATAAGGTGATAGGAACTTGAAAATTTTTCATAGGCTATACAAGAAAAAGAAAATAATGACATGTATTAGGTCCATCAATATTAATGGGTGTCTTTACACCTTTAAAAGTGAAATATCAAATGCACTGGAGAATTATTATAATGAAATTTACTCGGATGATGGGATATACAAAACATATAATTGGATTGATAACATTTTACCTTTCATTGAGGAAAATCAAAATCAAACTCTTATTATGGCCCCTTTGAAAGAGGAAATCAGGGAAGCCCTTTCCCCTCAACATGGAGTGATGTTTTTCCAGATGTATTAACTAATAAATTTTTCATGTTTTATTGGGACATCCTTTAGGATGATATGAATAATGTGACAAGGTATTTTTTTCTCTCTAGACTCTATTCCCATTGGGATCAATTAAAATTTCATTGTACTGATACCAAAGAATGATAATGGAATTGACATCAAAGATTTAATGTTGATTGACCTTAGGAACATTGTTCCTAAAGTCTTTAGGAAGATTATGATGATCCAAATGTGAGGAATTGTGAAATAACATATCACCCCATAATAGATTGGGGTTTTAACTAATAGAAGCATCCAAAATTATTTATTAACCACATAAAAAGTTTTATCTTTATAAAAATAACATCGAGGTAAGGGAGATTGTCCCTAAAAATTGACATTTCTAAGGCTTCTGACACCATCAAATGGAGATTCATGATTTTTGTCCTCAGAAGGTATGGATTTTCTAATGATTTAATTAGTTTTAATTATATAATTTTCATATCTTTAAGGTTTTCTATCCTAATAAATCGATCCCTTAGTGTCTACTTTCAATTCACTATGGGTTTTAGACAAGGGGATCCACTTTGAGGCCTCCTTTTTGCTATTATTGAAGAAGACATGAGTAGGTTCTTTAATGATATCACCAGAATTGGTCTATATAAACAAATCAAAGTTAGTAGTGGAAATATCAACCCATTTCATTTCCTATATGTTTATGACATCCTCCACTTTAGACAACCCTCAAGGAAAATCATTTGTGCTATCAGCAACTTCTTTTCTTATCATGAGGAGGTGGCTGGTCAGACCATAATCTAGAATAAGTATTTCATTGTTTTTAGAAGTATAATTTCTACTGGAAAGCAAAATATAATTACCATAACTCTTTGAGTGAGGAGGGTACGTAAGGACCTGAACTGTTATAAATAAAATTACCTTATGATTTATTGTTTTATTAGGTAATATGGTTATAGAAAATACATGTATGTATTTTGTTATACCAATTTGATTCAAAATACTATTAATAATCTTTACCATTGATAATATAGATGTTAAACAATGATCACATGATTATTATAAATATAGGGCTATAACAAATCCATTTGACTAAGAAAAAGGTTTTGATTGCTTCATCCAATCAGATTTTACCCTATAAAGACACTTTATCAGAGATTTTTAGAGAGATACAATCTTAGGGATTTTCCATCCACCAATACCAAGCTGAGATCCATCAATTTAATCATGATTTAAACCATTTATGGTAGAAATTCAAGATCATTGAGATCAAAACCCAAACCTTGTTTGCGGAATGAACCCATGAAATTCTCACCATCATGCACCATACTCATAGAAAGTATGCTACTATATTAAAGGTATATGTATCAATAACCTAACGAATTAATTATGTACGTTATTTTTTAAATAATAATGAATATTATTTTATTTTGATCCTATAAAGCACAAATAGTAATTTTTGGTAATATTCAATTCGATTAAGGAATTTATTTTGATGAATTAATGTATATTTTTATAAAGTAATATTTTCATTAAATATTATTATTAAATTATTTTTATTAAATATAAATAATCATACACTATTTATGAATTGAAAAGTAATGTTTTATTAGGGTTCAAAAACTATTATTTCCAAAAACCCATCATTTTCAATAAATATCAATTATTATTTTTTAAAAGTGAGAATTAAAATATTTATAAAATTATTTAGATAAAATGAATATTATTTTTGGAATAATAACATCAAAAGTATCCAACGGTGAATTTTTCATAATTTTCTGGGATAATTTATTTTGTAGGTAAAAATTAAATACCGTATAAATATATGGTGTGTTTTACGACATCATAATGACCCAAAAATTACTTAATAAATACTCTAATGGGTATCCTCATCCAAATATATGTTTTACACTTAAAATAATTTTATTTTAAGATTATTATATTATTTTATAAAGCCTCTATGAATCCTCCAAAACAAATAATATATTTTATGATTTTTAATTTATTTCTTTAAAAGTGAGACTCACCTCCACATAAGAATGGGTAATATTTTAATATATTAGTCCATTTTCCTAATAAAATATTCATAAACACTACCTTTTGGAAGAAAAAATTTGAAAAAAATGGGAAGGTTTGTGGATTTAAATATTTAATTATATAGAGTACAAAACCAATGTTTGTGAAATAATAAATAATTTCCATCTCATTTCCTATATAAACCCACCCATTATACCATTTCCCCTAACTAAAAATCATTTTAGGATATACTTACTCTTGCCTTATTTCTTTATCATCCTCCCAAGGTTCCCCCAAGCTCTTAATAATCCCCTTTCAAGCTTTTGGTTTCATACTCTTAAGGTAAGGGATTCTTTATTTATCACTTTTATTCAAGAATATCCTATATTGTATGCCATTTTATTTTTAATTCCTAATGATGGGGTTTATTTTCAAACCTCCCTCATACTTCCATTATTATTTATAAAATATGATATACCCATTTCTCTCTCATTAATCTCTCCCAAGTACACTCGTTACTATGCTAAAATTTTGTAAGAGTTCTTCCTTTATCTTCTTTAATTAAGTTTATTTATTATCATATTCCTTATATTTCCAAATCCTAATGATGAGATATGTCTTTACATGACACTGTTAATACACACTTCATTTCCAAATTATTATAGATCCTTTTAGTTCTCAGCAACCCTTTTTATGAATTTTTAAGCAATGTCGTTAGGCTGTCAAAATTTCACCGCAATTTTCCATTCTAAAGAAATTGTATAGTCAATACCATACCTATTTACTATAAATAGTGTTCAATTTTATACACTTATTATTCTTTTAATTGGTAAATACATGCATTTATTCCACACTCCCTTATCTTGTAATAAGTTATGATGATGAATGAATACAGGTTTTAGGATCTATGTGGCACACTTAAGGATGAGATTGAAATGAAAGTGACGAGTGCACTTGGAATTATATATCACACAAATGAATTGGGTAATATTTATTATAATGATATGACGTGTTGGGAAATATATTAAACATTATTTCTTTATGGGACCTTGTCCATTATGATTTCTTGTTTTTTAACCTCAACCTATGATGTAGTGTTTTAAGTTGTTTCCATGTTTTCATGTTTTATTTTGGTTATCATGATATATCATGTATTATCATTCATGTTTATGATTCATACCCTTTTTTCCCTTTATATGCCTATTTTCTATCATTTTTTACCGTATGACATGTTTATTCCCAAACTAGTTTTATATCTCACCCCTTTCCTATGTATTTCTTCAAGTTATCCCATGATGTTTTAAGTGTGAGAAAGTTAAAGAAGTTTTTAATAAAGATGTTGTATTCCATGTATGTTAAGTTGTAATGTAATGTACCTAATTCCACAATACACTATACTTCTCGATATTTCAGGTTAAAATAAGTCTAATTTTATGTAATAAATCTTGTTTTAATGTGTAATAAAGGTAATATTTGTTAAAGTGGATCACTACCCTTTAACTACCTTGGTTTTCATTTGTTTTGGGGTAATGTTCTAAGACAATATATTATAGGTATTTGTTCAATAATCCATAACTAGATATATAGGTGGAAGGGGAAATCCATGCCACAAGATGGTAGTGTTTTCCTTATCAACTCAGTGATCACATCCAAATTTTTTGACTTATTTTTTCTTTATAAATGGACAAGAAATCTCTTGAATGATATTCAATACATGATAAGTAATTTCCTATATATTGGATCCGTGCATGAAATGAAGATAATAACTACTTCCTGTAATGAATTTATCAAACCCATTGAAATGGTGGTCCTTGGGGGATTAAGTATATTAAGAAGTTTAATGATAGACTTATCAATAAATTCTCATAGAATATCTTAACCTCAAATGACTCTTTGATTGATTTCTTATCATGCCGGTTCAAAATGAAGATATTGAATGGATATTAATGTTATCTCACTTAATCTATTTTCTTTCTATTAGGAACTATTTAACTAATACAATACAACACTCAAAGTGGTTGGTCTGTAGGGAATCCTACCTAAACTGTTGGAACACTCCCTGGCTCGACAACCCCATTAACATCACCAATGTTCCCTCTATCATGCTTAGTATGACTGTTTATGACTTCTTGTCTCACAATAATACTCTTGATGAAATTTTTCCACTCAATATGGTCAATAAATATAATACTATACCTTTATAGATGATGAAACCCTGATCTAGAGACCTAATAGGAATGGCCATTTTAATGACAAGGAATATTATATGATGCAGTGTGATGGGTACACTAAGCCACAAACCTGGATGATTCAATTCGAGGCACCCTTTCTTAAATACTCAATATTATTTATCCTTTGGAGGATATGGAAGAACCGTCTACCCACATATGATCAACTAAGGAGGGTTGGGAATCATATTTTTTTAGTATGCCACATCTGCTTGAATGCTGAGGAAACTGTGAAACATTTGTTCTTTAAATTTACATTTGATTAGGACCTTTGGAGATATTTTTGTAGATTATTCTTCATTGGCCTATGTTTATGTAGGAAGTTGATGTGGTTATTGATATGCATCTTTAATGTAGGTGAAGTGATCAAATTCACAATCTTCTACTGGTTACAACTGAAACTTATTTTCTACTCAATCTAGATAGCAAGAAACAAATTCCTATTTGACAACCAACTTTCATCCCTTCATGAATGTACTACTTATGTACACATATATATTCACACTAATTTATCTGTATAGTCAGGTACTATGAACAAAACTTTTGTAGACCTGAACACCCTTCGACTGTTGGAAATTTCAAGAAGGCCAAGGAAACCCCTAGCTCTAATGTTTATTTGATGGATCCCCATGATTTCTTTATGTATAAAGTTAATGTTGATGGGTCAAACTCTATTAATCCATGGACTTCAGGTTGTGGGGGTGTCTTCCACACCCATCATAGTTTTATAAAAGGTTTCTTCCATCACTATATTTGGTAAGAAATTACATGAGTGGATTAGCTTTGGGATATCATTCATGATATTAAGCATGTTGTTTACCACAACTAGAAATGAATTTGTATAGTACGGTACTCTCAAATCTATTTTAATTCTCTAAAAGGATTAATAAAGGATTTCCCATGGATAATTCTCCCTCACTAGATTATATACCTTAGTCATGCCAAATACCTCAATTTAACTATTCAACATGTCTATAGGGAAGAAAATAAAGTGTAAGATACATTATGAAAAGGATAAATCGTGTAAATGAATATCATATGGTCAATATAGATACTTTATTATCGTGGAATAATGGTGAATGAGGATATACATGGAGTGATACACTCCAATTTTTATAAACCCCTTTTAATGTCTGACTTCATACTTCTAAATTATATTTAATAAATTTATGTTCGGATTTTCCGGACCTTGGATCTTCTTGGTAAATATGTGGGCATGTAAAAAAAGTAAAAACATAAAAATATCCATAGGGGTATAAATTATATGGGGTTTAGGATGGAAAAAAAATTCCATAATGTAAATTGAAACATAAACAATCCCGTTAAAAAGTATGATTGTAATATAAATCGTAACCACAAGTCCCAACATACTTTGTACATACTATAAACACATGTATAATAAATTTAGTTTTATTGTGAATTTATACCAAAAATATAGTCATAATTTTCTTACTATATATCATTCCCTTATTATTTCCAATAACCAATTTATTAATACTTCTTCATCAAAATCAATATTTGGGTGTTAACATTTCTTTTTTTCATGCATGTTTTGGTTTAGTGATTTTAGTTCTTTCACCTTGGTCATGGTTTCATCATATATAAAATATTAATCATGTTATATATATATATCATATTTTCTCATTATATACACTTTTAAAACTAGTCATGTAATATGGTGATATAAAATGAGATATGTCACTTCTTGGTGGCGATAGTCCGCACACACACGGGTGATGTTTTCATTTTTCAATGAATTGAAAGAAATAAATTTAATTAATAATATTTATTTATATAAAAATAATTATGTTACAAAAATAATATATATTCATTAAATCTATCTTTATAACTATCCATTTTGAGTCATTGATGAAAAATGAAATACACCTCATCATGGAGGCGGTAGTTCACACTTATGCATGACTGGAATTTTCATTTTCCATTAGATGAAAAAAGGTAAATAATTATTATTCAATCAAAATAATAACATTTATTTATAATAATGATACTTATTTCATTATTTTTAGGTTTCTATAGATGATTTGTTTAGGTGGAGTAATAAATAAACTTGCAAGAACTTTATTAATTCGATTACCTCTTCCTCAGGTATCCTTCTTTATATTTGTCATTAATCCTTCATGGGATGATATTTTTATGATAGAAGAACCTATAATATGTATATAGGATATTTAATAATTTATTTGGGTAGATATTTGTCATACTAATGTTATCAAAGTGTGTGGATAAGT
Organism: Viscum album; assembly: GCA_963277665.1. Taxonomy (NCBI): domain Eukaryota; kingdom Viridiplantae; phylum Streptophyta; class Magnoliopsida; order Santalales; family Viscaceae; genus Viscum; species Viscum album. The sequence goes on from OY728134.1 coordinate 615,281,635, forward strand.
TAGGAAAGGAGATTACATTTTATAAGTGAGGGGTGTAACACCCATGTAAATACCCTTAAATTAAAATAATATAAATTCATTATCAAGGGAAAGTGGAAAAAAATAAACCCAATTATATATATAAGGTTATTTTGGGTAAACAATAATGCAAACTATCAAATAAAGAAAAGAGTTTTGTGATATTTAATGTTTTATCCCACAGTTTAACCTATTTTAAGATTTACTATGATGACTTATCTTTTACCATGGTAACTATTTTAATAAATAGAAATAAAATTGACCTTATAAAAAAATTATGATTCCAGATATAGAATAAAATTTTATTATATTCAGTTACTATATGTGTCAGAATTGAATTATAATATCTACAAACATCACCATTAAAAAAACATATCTTTAAGCCTAATAATGATTTTATTTTCATTACTTACCTATTAAAAACCATCATATGAATGTTAAATTAATTAATTTAATATATTATATAAATATTTCATTAAAACATTAAAAAATAGGGATTAATTTAATATATTGAGATCAAAATACAATGCACGCATTAAAGTAGATTTCTGAAAAACATATCTTTTTTTACCATCAAATGATTTTAACTTCATATATAACCATTTGATATTCAATGTATGAAATATAACACCCTAATTTTTAAATTTTTTTTGAATAAATATAATTTATTTTTTATATTATTTTACATGAAATATAATGTTAATATTCTTCCACATAAAACAATGGGTTATCTCGCGTTACACACAACATTGAGTTTTAACAAAACCATTATATATTATTAATATAACTATTTAAACGCAACTGTTATAATATTTATTATAAAATTAGTGATAGTAATAATAATAAATAATTTTTAAATATTATTTATAATGGTTTCTAATAAATAAAACATATTGATAAAAAGTATATTATTTTTGGTAAAGTCTTTATATGTTTAAAAGTACTATTTTCTCAAAAAATATTTTTTAATCTCTTTCTATGAACAATAATAAAATTAATTTTTGACACTTTTAGAAAAATAATTTGATAAAATAAACTTTATTTTTGAAATCATAATTTCAAAATTATCTTAGGGTGAATTTTTGGTATATTTTGAAAAGTTTCATTTTTTGGTGAATAGTGAAAAATACCAAATTTTAATTGAAAACTATCTTTTTAATTAATTTATTTATAAATTTATTTTATATTTATAATTGGTAATAAATTAAAATTAGTTAAATTATAAATTAATTAATCCAATTTAGTTCATTTTCATCAATTTCATATTGAATTATAATATAAAAACATTTCAAACATTGAAACATTTTCCCTTAAAACCCTTCTTTGTCATTACATTTGTGAGACTATTTTTTAAATTAATTTTTTAAAAATCAATGAATGAAATTTGAAAAAATTTATTTCATATTTTCAATCATATTAATTTATATTTTCTAATAATTTCGACTTAATGTTTGACAGAAATGAATAGTAAAAACTGCAGAAATCATTTTTCGCGGTTAAGGTAAAAATGGATTTACGGTGGGGGATAAAATAAAATGATAAGGGTTAAAAATAACCCAATGCTTTTAAAACAGCCATTTTATTAGAATATTTCTAACTTATCACTTTTAGTATCTATAATACTCTATTTCTCCCTTGTGATGTGAAAACAAATATGGGTGGAATTCATTCTTTAAAAAAAATAAAAGTGTTCCACTCACCTCACTTATGAAAGTCCACCCATTCTCCTATATTATTCACAACATCAAACCCTTTTTTGTGCCAATAAATTTAAAAATAATTTTATAACTTCACCCACTTATCCGAAAAGACTTATTTTGGATAGAAATCTGACATAGGAATGCTTTTAGTGAAAACTTAAAGATGACTCTCGAAGAAGATTTAAGGTTTATCAACAATCATTTTCATATTACTTATTCATATACATCCAGAAATTACTATTATATTATTATTATATAATAAAATTAATATCTTACTTATAATTATATTTTTTTATGTTAAGTTCATTGTCCAAAAATATCTCTACTTCTATAAAATGGGTAACAAAATCATCATTCGTGTGTATGGAGGACTACCACCTCACGAACTGATTTCATTCATTTATTCATTTACACATATCAAGGATATATATAATTATGGATTTTTTATTTATATTTTAAATTTATGATATTATTATTCTTCTATAATCATAATATCCCAAATACCTTCATACTCACCATTTTTTGGGAATATGATAATGTCGCTCGTGTTTACGACAGACTACCGCCTTGCAAAGTGAGGTGATTCATTCACGGTTTACATAAAAGGTAATGAGGATGGGTTTAATGAAATTATGTGATATATTTTACATAAAAATTATTTTTTTAATGATAATATATCATTTAAATTTATTTATTTTAATCCAACAAGGAAATTGAAACAGCGTTCATGCGTACGTTTGGCCTACCATCTCCATGGACGATGTATTTCCCATTCTATTGCTAAATTTTATGGATTTCTATAAATAAATATATACTAAGTTCATATAATATTTATAGAATGGTTAATATTATTTATATTATTAAATCATGATCAAATTAATAGGACCAAAAAATAACAAATGAAAACATATACAAAAAACAAAGATGTTATTACTCGAAACGTAAATTTAACAAGGAATTGTTAATAAATGGGTAATAAAATATCATAAAAAATTATATATAGAATTATATATATAAATTTTTAATTTAATATATGTATAATAAACATATATTTATTATATAATAGGTTTCAACATGTATGACAGAAGTCAATACTTAAGGTAAGGGATTTTTTTGTCTCATTTTTCCTTCTTTAAGACATGTGTTTTATTATGCACATATATTCTTTAATAAGGTCTATATAAATCCCCTTTGACATGTAATATCATGAATTTATTTTTCAATGTGATATTTTAAGTACCATTTTATGTTATTCCTTCATGTGGATTATAAATCAAAATTACCAAAGTGGAAATGATTTTATGTTACAATCTCATTGTTCGTCAGGATTTTTTATGATTATGTTTCTGATGATAAAATCATATGATCCATATCAAAATAAACTCATGATTTTTTTCAATTCTGTTTATTCATTATGTTTTCAATTAATGTTACCATTTTTTCACTCTTTTGTACGTAAAATAAATGATAAAATACTTTTAATAAAATCTGACTTTATTTCTCTCTTTGATTGAAAATCCATTCTCCTCTAAATCCATGTTTTCTAAAAAAAATTAATTTTTTTTATTATCCTATATTTTTACCCTTTTTTACTTTTTACAAAAAATTTAAAGGAATCTTTATTTCATTTTCAAAACAATTCCCAATTATATTTTATAAAAAATGTGAAAGGAATCATTTTTTAACATGTATGAAATGAAAAAAGCATCCCATTTTTATGAACATTATTTCATTTTAAGATTAATTTATAGGTTTTCAAATATATTTTCAAATAAAAAAATTTCAAGATGATTAATGTTTTAAAAAAGTGGTTTTCAACATGGAAAGGATTTTTTCATAAATAAATGTTTTAAATGATTGTTCAAAATCATGATCCATCTGAGAAAAAATTCATTGATGTTACCTATTCTTTACTGGGGATATGATCCAAGGATCTCATTCTTATTCTTTATCTGAATGTTTTATGGTGATAATGGAATGATGTTTTTGAAACCCATTTCTCTTCCATGGGTTATACCATGATATAACCCTTAAGAAACCTAATTCATTTCACATGTTATGCTATAATGAAATGTCAAAACAATTATGAAACAAGTCTCCTTTACATTAGTTATGATATGATGAAAATGTTTATAAAAACCATTTAATTTCATGGGTTATGATATAATGAAAGTTTTATGATATTTTGAAACACATATGTATTATTTTCAGTATGTTATCAGTGGTACCTATATCCCCCTCTAATGCATTGGGTGATAATAAATGTTCTTCGATATTAGAGGGTACCCATATGGTTAGCCTAAGCCTAAAAATGAGGGAACATAAGTGGTTATCACATTCCCAAAAAGGAGTTTGCAAGGGTGGTTAGCCCAATCCTAAATAGGATGGAACATTGGTAGTTATACCAATCCTGAAATAGAGTACACATGAGTTCATCCCAATCCTGAAGTAGGAACATGGGTGGTTAGACAAAGACAAACATGTTATGAATGTATTAGTGGGTAGAATTGACATAATATTTTATATTCTTATGTGTATTCTACAAAACTATGTATTATTCTAATGTTATTCTCTCACGTCTCATGTTATTTTATTTCCTTTGGACTCTTGTCTTATTAACTTCAAATATTGTTTATATGACTTAATATTCTAATATTTGATATGAATGGTATGGTTCTGATATGTTATACCCATGTTATCATACCCTTGTGTTCATTCTATATGTACATGTCACTCTTATTTATCCTTACTGAGATTATGAGCTCACCTTTTATAATATTCCCTTTCTCTAGGTTATGAAGATATGTATTATGTATGATTTTTTTAGAAAGGTTTCTATATATGAAGATCTTAGTGGGAGATGAGGTATCTCATCTATGAACTAGTTTTTTATGTTTCCATGTTTTCAAAGTGACTAAACTATTATGGCCCTCATGCATATGTTTGTGTAGTATAATTAATATTCATAAAAAATGATGTAATATCTTTGTATGATTATCCTGGGTTTCTATAGTTGGTATCATAGGATAGGTTTATTTGAACTTTGGAAACTAGGATATGAAAACCTTAGAGATATCCCTAAGTACATGTTTAAGGATATATCTAATGATGACTCGAAGTATAGGAAAATGTCTTGGGATTTTGGTAAAGGTTAGAGTGATTGATTTCTAAGAAATTAAATCCTCATCTAGACAATAAAAGTGGATATATATTTGGCACCAAGGTTCCTAGGAGTAATAACTTCCAAAAGGGTGAATTGAGATAGACTCAATCATCACCTGGTGAATGACAATAGGACTTTCTGCGCACCTAGTTTTACACTCCCAAGGGATTCACATCAGAAATTCCTAAACTCTTAAAAAACTTCCTAAATTCTTTAATTAGATAATGACTATGAATGAACAAGGATAAACCTACGATATCATAGATTAAATAAGGTTTCATGATTCATGAATCCCATAAGTGGGTTTTGATAATTTTGTGGTTTCTCATCATGATTATTGTTTATTAGACTATGTTTTTTGGTTTTAGTTAATTTATGGACCCCGAAGGAACTGTGTTAATGATGAGTGTAATTTAAAATTAAATTATTTTATTCATAATTATCCAAACATTATAGGTGATGGAATGAAAAATCTCAATGCTATGATCAAAAAACTTTATCAAGGTATGAATCGTGATATACTTCCAAATGAACAAAGGAGGAAACAATATTATGTTGAGTCCTTCATGAGGAAACATCAACCTTTTTTCAATGGGTATTCTAATCTAATAGTTTCTGAATAATGGATTAGTACCATAGAAAATATATTTTCCATTCTCTAGTGTTTAGAGAATGAAAAGTTCATTTTGGCTATCTACCGTTGTGAAGGTATAGTCGATCAATGGTGAACTATTATCAAGAATATGATGAAACAAGATGAAATGGAATCTATGGATTGGGATGTGTTCATAAACATATTTTTTAAAAAGTAATGTACTTGTGTTATCTGTATGAAGAGGGATAACAAATTCATTGATCTAAATCAAGAGTATTATGAATTAATTTTTATATTGAGGAAAATTTTACAATACTTTCAAGGTATTCTTCTGGAATTATCATCCAACCTAAAATTAAGGTTGAATAATTGTTCATTTTCTTAAAACCAACACTCCAAAGGGAGTTATCCATAAGAGACTTTAGTAGCTATGAATATATTATTATATGTGAGATCAAGGTTGAAATATAGGTTTTAATTATGTATTAATATCATGGTTTTGATAAGAATAGAAAAATATAAATCAATGAAAAATATAAGAACCATGGAGAGAAGAAGATGAGCCTTACTTTATGCACAAAGTGAGGGAATAAGCATAGAGGAAATTATATTAAGGGGGTTAATAAAATTTTTAAGTGCGGAAGGGATGTTCATCGGGGAATTGATTGCTAAAGTGCAGTGAAGAAGTTAGATAATGATGAAAAAATAGAGTGAACGATGCATAGAATAAACCACACACACTCTAGTGTTTCAAATTCAAGGATTTTGGGAATTATGATAAAAGATGATAAAATCTAAGGGTTAATGATGGTGATCAACTCCAGTAGCCTCTTAATCCAAGGAAAAAATGGAAATATCATGTAATCACTACTTTTGAAATGGATTGCGATAATTACATGGTGAAAGGCACACTTACCATCCACTCTAGAACTGCTAATGTCTTATTTGAATCTAGATCTATACATTCTTTCATATCTGAAGAAATTGATAAGGGTATCAAGATTCCACCCAAAATATTAAATATAGAATTAGTAGTGAGAAACACTAATGGTATTATGATCACATATTAAGTATATCATTCTTCTCCAGTTTAATTTTGTGGGTATGTGCTTCCTATAAATATTTTCATTATTTATATGGCTGAATTAGACGTTATATTAGGAATGGATTGACTTTATCTACATAAATCACACATTAATTTTCAAGGAAGGGAAGTTAAATTTGATATTCCAAACCAAACTATGTTTTTCTATCAATGTGAAAATAAGTATTAAATTCCTAAATATATCACATCAATATTATGGGTCTTAATTCCCATTCATATGGGGTTTTTTATCTCAGATGGTGGGGGCGAAACCTGACTTCGATGGAATTCTTATTGTGTAGGAATTTGTTTATGTCTTTCTAGAAGAATTTTATAATATTCCACCAAAACATGAAGTTTTTTTCTCAATAAAAATTATACATAGTTCCAAACCAATTTTGAAGAGTCCCTATAGAATGGCCCATATTGAGTTGTAGTAATTAAAGAAGCAACTCCAGGAAAACATTGAAAAGGGATTCATTTGGTAACGTGTTTCACCTTGGGGTAAACCTGTTCTTTTTTTAAAAAGAAATATGGATCAATACATATTTGTATCGATTATCATGATCTGAATAAGATTATAATTAAGAACAATTATCTTATTCCCCATATAGATGACTTGTTTGATCAACTATATAGAACTCAATACTTTTCCAATATTAACCTTCATTCTCGATATCATCAATTGAGGGTCAGTAAAGAGGATATACCCATGAAATCATTCCATTAAAATTTTGGACACTATAAATATATAGTGATTCTATTAGATCTTATTGATACCCATGATACATTTACGGATTTAATGAATATAGTCTCAATATATTACCTTGATCTGTTTGTGGTAGTCTCCATAGATGGTATTCTTATCTAGTCAAAGAGAAATTAAGAGTATGAATACCACTTGGGAATTGGACTAATGACCCTAATGAATGAGAAACCGTATGAAAAAAATTAAAAAGTGTGAGTTTTTGCTAAAAAATGTTTCATTTTTTGGTCATATAATCTCAAGAGATGGTATATCGGTAGATCCACCAAGGATTGAGGCTATTGAATCTTGGACCAGACCAACCACGTTGATTGAGACCCATAGTTTTCTTTGTATATATAGATATTATGGATGGGTTTTGGATAATTTCTCATTACTATATAATTCTATAAACAATTTATCTCAAATGGGAGACTAGTTTCTCTTGATAGATGAATGTGAGGAAAATTTCAAGGAACTAAAGAAAATATTAGTGAGCGCAAATGTGATTACATTAACTTATTGTAAAGAAGGGTTTGTAATATATAGTGACACATCTTGGAAGATATTGGAATGTATTGTTATGAATAGTAAAATGGTTATAGATTAATCCTCATGACAATTGAAGATTCATTAAAAAAATTACCCAACTCATGATTTAGTGTTAGCTGTGGTAATTTTTTTCATTAATGATATGGAGGAATAAATTTATATAGAAAAGTGTGATATATATACTAATCATAAAAGTTTAATGTATATATTCACATAGAAGGATTTTATTATGCACCAAATAATATGGTCATATTTGATTAAAGATTATGGCTTCTCAGTACATTACTACCCCAGAAAAGTGAACAATTTGGTTGATGCTTTGAGTCAAAAATGATCGTGATAGATTATACATGTTGAAGATTACAAAATATTAAATATTTTTATATTTTTAAATGATATAATGGTATATATTGAAGGAAGGGTAAAAATATTATATCATTCAATTGAATATTCAAGAATCTATCAAATTTAATATCAAATAGGCACAAAATAGAAGATATAGAGCTGCAAAAGAGGGTAAAAAGTGTTCCTGATTTTAACCTTGATCATGATAGAATGATAAGGTTTAGGAACCATGTATGAATTTCATCCAAAAATAATTTGAAGAAGGATTGTGTACTAAAATAGACTTTTTAAATGATATTTTTTCCTGAATAAATGTTTATTAAAAATTATATATTATTAAACACATAAAAAATAAATAGAAACAACAAAAATGTATCTCATTAACAATGATAATTACATTAGTCAACTATTAAACTAATAAAAATTACAAACATTACAACTAGACAAAAATATAAAATATAAAATATAAAATGGGAAAATAAGGATAATTGTAATATGCTATAATTATCATTCCCATAGAAAATTATAAAGAAATAAAACAAAATATTAGTAAACCAATCAACATATTATGAAAATTAAAATATAACCTTAATTATAATTATAGTGGATTTGGCGTTAAAAATTTAAGTGGTATTTATATGGTATAATGGAAAATGTGATCATTGGGATTTGACTATTATATGACCATTGGTCAAATATGACCATTGGTCAACATGACCGTTGGTCAATATGACCATTGGAAATATAAACATTGGAAAATATACCCTTGGTTGAAAATTTAACCATTATAATTAGTGTTTATAAGTATTAATGAAAAGTTGTAACTGATATTGAAAGGAGAATCGATGGCCTCAACTAATAGAGTCATAATGTTTGAAGCCCATTTGTCAAAAATTAGGAGGGAGGTATCATCATTGGGGTTCACCCTTGAAAAATCAAAATCTAGGATTCAACAAGTGAATATTTAATGAAATATACTATGGTATAATTTTAAATTAGTGGATATTACCACCCAGTCTATATTAGTTGAGCCACCCCACAAAACTACCACCATAATACACCTTACCCATTTGACATATGCAAGTGTATTAAGGGGCTATGTGTCCTGATATAAGTTACATAAAGTGTAAGTTACTTCATATAAATAAAATTTTTATTCAATATACTTCTCTTAATAATTTTTTTCTCAATAAAATATATGTTTAATTGAGATGAAGTTTTTAATTTCATTTTTAGATGAAAATAAAACATAATTCTATTTACTGAGAAAATATACACATTTATAATAAAATCAGGAATTTTGAATAATATTTTTTAAAATAATATTCTTTTAAAACACACTTTTTAAAATATAAATGAGAAAATAAATTTATAATGACCCAGGAAATTTTTTATAAATGTCATAAATTTAACTATACCTTAAAAACTTCAATTTTTGAATAAATAAGGATTTTTATAATTAAAAGTTAAATTTATCGTATTTATAAATATTTGTGATAAGATAAACATAATATTTTAAATCTAGGAGTCAAAATTAGTTTAAGTTAGATTTATGATAATTTTCTAAAATACTATAATTTTGTGAACAGTAAAAATACAGTTTTGGGTTTTTGTTATGTTTAATGAATTCATATCTATTCATAATTATGTAATAATTAAATAACCCAAATAAATGACCTATAATTAGTTATTTTATTAATATTAATTATTTTAATACATTTTAATAAATTTACAAAACCTATAAGTTACTTTCAAAAGTATAACATGGAAACTTTGACTTTTAAAACACTAATTTGTGGAAAATTTACTTTCCCATGCCAAAAAAAAGTAATAAAAATTTATGGCCAGTTTAGGTTGGTTAACATAAAATAAAATTCAACCCAAATTTCCAAAACTATGAGAAAAAACCATGGTTAATCAAATGATTTTTCATTTTACATAACCAAGTTTTCCACGACCTATATCTGGAAATTATTAACCAATTCCTCCACTTTTCATATAAATACCCACCCATTTCTCCATATCCATTTCACTCCCAATCCATAATCTATGAATTTATAGGGTTATTTCCTCCCAAGTATCCCCTAAGTATTCCTTAATCCCTAGGGTCTCATTCCTCAAGATCTAGGAGTAGCTCTTCAAGGTAAGGGAATTATGCTTCCTTTCTCTTCAAATCAATAACCTATTTTTGTATATGTATTCTAAGTGTCATGGATACTCTATTTTCTTTCCCTTTTGATCATACCCTTATAACTAAATTATGTTTTTATCAATGTTATACTCTTTTCCCCTCTCATTTTACCATTTTCTAAAACTGGGTTTTATACCCAACATACTATAGAATTTATTTCTCAAATTTCTCTATACTTAATAAATTATCTTTTATTTTCCATTTTTGAATACCCAAGCCCCTTTATTTTCTAGGATTACTCAAATATATGTGAAAATTATTTATTTTATTTTGGTATTTACATATAATAAACCCATATTTTCTTTTCATGGGTTAAAAATGATGTTATGATCATGCCTTTAAGATATTTTGTATGCCGTGTTTTTTATAAGAAACCCGTTAATTATTCTACATGGGTTAATAATGAGATGATTTATTATGATCTATGTGTCTCACATGAAATTAATACATATCAAGTGTGTGCACTAATACTTCTCCAATTCATTGGGTAATGAATTTAATATCTATAGATGACATGTTTTACGATACCTTGGTGAATAACATTGGTAATTTTTATTTTTGACACCTTAGTGATAAACATTGGTGATGTGATTTTGAATGTATCATTTAAATATTGTATCCCTATTTTATGTTTTTTATCCTTTTTCTTGTTATTATGATATAAAAATTTTCACACCTTATTTTTGTGAATCATGTTATTTTTTATATGTCCCATTATCGCATGCTATATGTATATCTTAGTTTTTCCCTTACCAGGATTTATTATTACTCCTTTCATTTAATTTATGTCCACAAGATATGAGATGTAGTAAAATTAACTTAGAGTGAACCCATGAAGTTTTATTCAAGTGTAATTAGAAGAATGTTTTATGTTTTCATGTTTTATTTACCTTACTTCCATGAAACTAAGATTTAAAAGATCCTCTGTCTGTACCTTGTAATGAAAATTTATGTAATAAAAAGGTGGGATTCCATAGTTGGTATCACAAGAAAATTTAGTTATTTTTATAAATTTGGACTTGAAAAATATAGTATAAAACCTAGGGACAAGTCTACATATAATAAAACATTTGGGTATTTTTTTTAATTATTAAGTAATTGGTTTCCAAACAAATATATCCATGTCTTTATACTGCAATTGGATGTGGCTCTAGAATAGATTAACCAAGTGGTAACACCTAAAAACAACACATTGAGCTATACTTGAATGAGAACTAGTGAATGAAAACGGGCTTTTTAGAACACGTATTTTGAAACTCCATGGGGATATGTTTGGTTAATAAAAATATTTGTATGAACCTTTATGAAGGATATATTGAAAATTTAGTTTTTACTAGAGGAGATTAATAACATATTTATGAATGATTTCTAATGACTTAAAATCCATTTAGAATTCTATGATTTTTAAAAGTAAGACATTTCTCACTATGTTTTTTTGTTTGAAAAATAGTGAAAATAGGAGGAACTGTTTAAATAATGAGTGAAATGGAAAATGCACTTTTGAACTTCTAATGGATGATGGAATGAAAAAAATCATGAGGTTGATGAATCAACTAACTTGAGTTATGAATTATAACTTTAATCAAGTCTAGAGACCGGATTCACCTCGAGGGAAAAAATATCCATTAAGTTCTTCATGCATCAATGAGTACCTTCTTTCAGTGGATCTATCGACCCATTGATTGTTGAACAATGGATAAGCTCTATAGAAAATATATTTTTAGTACTCAGTTGTTTGGAGAAAGAGAAATTCAACCTATCAGTATACTTATTAGAAGTATATTCTGATTAGTGGTGGACACTAATATAAAACATGAATCCAAGAAGGGAGATCGATGCTATGGAGTGGGAAGTGTCCAAGGGAATATTTTTCAATAAATATTTCCCCTATTTGATGTGAAAAAATGGAGAAATAATTCCTAGAGCTCAAGAAGAAGGAAAATTAATTTGTGGGAAGCTATGATTTAAACTTTAAAATGCTTTCAAGATATACCTCTAGCTTTATTATATATCATAAGGGAAAGGTTTATTGATTATTCATTGAATTGAGACCCCATATTTAGAGGAATATAGAAAATAAAGACTATGAAATATATGATAATATAGTGTGGAGTTATATGAAGGTTGAATTATATTTTGAAGAGATTTAGTGGTCACATAGATCAAATAAAAAGAAGATATTAATTTACATAAACTCAGGGAATAATTATGATCATTAAATATGAGGAAAGAAAGTTCAACTTCCCATGTGAAATAAATGTTCAAAGAAGAATTTTTAGAACTAATTTATTGGGAGTGGAAAGTGATATAAGTGTGTAATAGAAGACCATATATATCTAAAATATCATGGTGAGGTGATGCCTCAACTTCTAAACACTAATGATAAAGGGTATATGGTGCAGGCCAGTCAGAAGTTCAATGTTTCAAGTGTTGAAATATTGATCACTTTTCCGATCAATGTCCAAATCAGAAGATAATGGAGGGAAATGACCATGATCCTCATTAAATGCCAAGAGAGTAAGGTCAATAATTTTCTATCATGATGGATTATTTATAGGATCTAAATGCTGTGGTGGAAGCTACAATCATTGTGCTCTCAAATATATCAATTACTTTGTTCGATTTTTGTTCTACGCATTCATTTATTTCATCCATGTTTTCAAATAATATATAATCAATCCTTGAACTTAATCAAGTAGATTTATAATTCATGACTCCTAGAGGTATTATCCTAGGATCAACAGTGTATAGAAACTCTAGTATTAACTTTGGAAAGTACAATCACATCACTAATATAGTATCCATTTCCATGGTATAATTCAACATTATATTAGGGATGTAATGGATCTCAAAGTATAATTCTAAGATCAATTTTAGAATAAAGAAAATTTAATTAGTATTCAATATAAAACCTACAGTTATTTTCAAAGGAGATATATCCGTGCCTTATCTTTTTCTAAAGTCACCTCCTATAGCCTTATTTATGGGGCTGATCAGTAAAGTGAGAGAAGGAAATGAAATTATAAATATATAGAATGTCCCCATAATTCAAGAATACATTGACATATTTACTGAAGAGTTACCTGGACCTCCCCCAAAAAGAGAGGTAGAGTTCTCCATTAAACTCATACCTGGATCCAAGCTAATATAAAAGACCCCATATAGAATAGAAAAAATATTTTTTGAGGAATTAAAGAAACAACATCAAGATTTTTTGGAGAAGGAATTTATCTGACCAAACGTGTCTCCTTAGGGAGAACCTGTTCTCTTTATGAAGAGGAAGGATGGATCAATATGGTTATGTATTTATTATATAGAACTTAATTAGATCATAGTGAACAACAAGTACCATGTCCAAAGGATTTATGATTTATTTTATCATCTTCATAGGGATCAATTCTTCTTTAAGATTGACCTTCATTCTGAGTTTCATCAATTAAGGGTGAAAAAATAAGATATTCTAAATAATACTTTCTGAATAAGATATGGGCTTTACGAGTTTTTTGTTATGCCTGTTTTCTAAAAAAATTCTCATTCTATACTTATAGATATTATGAATAGAGTCTTAAAGGGAAACCTTGATAAATTAATCGTAGATTTTATTGATGGTATTCTAATATATTCCAAAAGTCATGAGGATCATGGGGATCATATACGTTTTATATTGGGAACTATGAAGAAGTAAAGTATATTTGGTAAATTAAGAAAATGTGAATTTTGTTTACAATAAGTTTCATTCTTGGGGAACATTATAACCAATGAAGGAATATCTGTTGAACTTGTGAAGAAAAATGTTATAGATGAGTGTACCCATCATACAATGGTAACTAAGATTCCTAGTTTCTTTCATTAGTAGGATATAATAGGATTTTTGTGAAAAAAAATTCACAACTTTCTAATCCACTAACAAAGTCCACTCAAAAAGGGTGTAACTTAATCTATAAAAAAGAGTGTAAAGAAATTTTAAAGAATAGAAGAAGAGATTGGCTATTGCACCTATGTTAACTCTACCCTCTATTGGAGAAGGATTCATTATTTATAGTGATTCATATATCAAAGGGATTGGGTGTCTACTCATGATAAATGAAAATGTGATATATTATGTGTATCAATAGTTAAATCCTTATGACCAAAATCATCTTACACATGACCTAGAATTAGCTACAGTTGTTTTTTCTCTAAGGATATGGAGGCACTATCTTTATGGGGAGAAATTTGATATATACATATACCTCTAAAGTTTGATGGATATTTTCATACAAAATGAATTTAACATTAGGTAAATGAGATGGTCGGAACTTATTAAATACTACGAATTTTAAATTAATTATCTTATCACCCCAAAATAGAAAAAAAGTTTCTGATGTATTAAGTAGGAAATACCTTTTTGTTTTGGAAATGATGATGATTCAATGAGAGACATTAATCAAGGACCTAGTAAAATTGGACATGGGAATATTAAGGGAAGGGACATCATAAACCGTATGAAAAATTATTTCTCAACCATCATTACTAGATAAGATCAATAGAGCATAAAGAAAAGATCCTTTGAAACAAAATATGATAGTGGATGTGAAGAATGGGATGTTTTTTGAGTTAAATATTTATCAGGAAGGTGTATTGAAATTTCATACAAGGCTATGTGTCCCATATATCTTAGAGATAAAAAAGGAGTAGATAGATGAATCTCATAGATATAAATTCTCTATAAATCCAGGAAGCACTAAAATGTATATTGGACCTTCGTGATAATTATTTTTGGGATAATATGAAAAAGTAGATTTCCAATTACAATACAAGGTCCTTGGTATTTCATCAAGTGAAGGTGGAGATAAAACTTCCTAATGGGGTATTGAGACCACTAACCATATCAACATGGAAGTGGGACAATATCACTATGGACTTCATCACTAGAATCCTAATAATATCCCATGGAAATTATTCAATATGGGTTATAGTGGATCGAATCCCTAAGACTTCCCATTTTATTTCCAATCAGGAATATTTTCTCTTGAATAAATTTTAAATATATACGTAAAGGAAGTGGTGAGGTTTAATGGAGTTCCACTTTATATTATTTCTGATCATGATCCAAGTGCCACATCTAAATTCTATATAAGTACTCAACGTGCTCTAAATACTGAATTGAATTTCAATACGACTTATCAACCCCAAACTGGTGGCCAATATGAAAGAACTATTTAGACACTTGAGGTCATGCTGAGAACATGATTAATGGAATTTAAAGGTGGATAGGATCAACACATCCCATTAGTTTATTTCTTGTAGAAAAATAACTTTCACTTGAGTATTCAAATGGCACTATATAATGCTCTATATGGAAGGAGGTGTATAACTCATACTTGTTGGGATGAATTTGGTGAGAGGATGTTTCTTAGGATCAATATTATATAAGAGATACTAGAAAAGGGTTATACCATCCAACAACATATAATGGTTTCTTAGATACAGGATAATAGCTATGTCGACAACTGTTTAAGGGGCTTGGAGTTTGATTTTGGGGAAAAAATTTCTTTTTATATCACCATCGAATAGATTCATATTATTTGGAAATAAATGGAAACTTGTCCCTAGGTATATTTTCCCATTTTAAATCCTCGACCTTATAAGAGCAGTGGACTATTAGCTAGAAGTTCCCTGAAATATTTTTCAAGTTCATGATTTATTCAACATATCTCTCATGAGTAAGTAAATACTTGATCCATCATATGTACTGAATCTGAAGGTTGTACAATGGTAACACAACCTCTTTTATGAGGATAATCCAGTAGAGATCTTGGAATGTAAAGACAAGGTTCTACACAAAAATACTGTAGGATCTAAATAATGATGTAGATGCTCAATATACAAGAGGGGGGTAAATTTTATACTTTAAAATTTTCCTTAAACAAAGGAAAGAGCTAAGTTTAACAAAGTTAAACTAAGAAAATTCACAACACCTCTAACACCAATTGAAAAATCGGAATAAGGAATGAAGTTATAAACTTCAAGTTCTATGTACTTGCTTAAAACTGGAAAGAGATTCTGAAAGTAGGTTCAGGAAATATAGATCCGGAAATTGAAACTTAACTAAAGATTACAATATGAGATTCTACCTTAAAGCGTATAGAATCTAAATGAAATAGAGTAAAATTAGGGAAGTATAAGAAAGTTATGCTTTACTTACAATACAATGTGCAGCGGAAACAAACAAGTAGTAAAACTACAAGTAACAAGATATAAGTCTTTTAACCCAAAGAGAAGGGTATCCAACAACCTTGGATAAAGGTCCCTTGATTTATACTTTCAAGCAAGCATGTCTTACCCACACCAGGGTAAGCCCTCGATATGAAGATCAGAATCTCTGTCTTGCTATCCCCATAGGCCATCAACTTCAAGGTAGTTGGCAACCTCTATCTTCCTCAGAAAGGAAGCCCTCGAACTTTGAGGTAGTCGGCACCTCTATCTTCCTATCCCCGGAAGTCCTAGAATGTAATCACCAACATTTGAAGTTGCACGAAGCTTTGAGAGTTAATAAGAGCCTCTCTCTCTAGAAATCACTTCAACAGCATGTGTGAACAATGTCGAAGAAGTTGTTGTGAGCTCTTTCAAATAAACTCATATTTATAGGCTCGGTCGACCTCCTTTACAATGATCATATTTTCCTTAAAAATCGTAGGGACCTGTACACGTGTCATTTAACCAATGGTTAGTTTATGACGGAATAGACGACATCGTTTTGTAACAAAACAAGTGTAACAGAAAGTACGACATCGTTTTAAGTCTAACTCAAAAGTTTGGAGTCAAGGTTCGGAGTGTAAACAAAATGTCAAAGATTAGACAAATTATAAAAGTGTAAGCAAATGAAAGTTCAGAGTCTAAGAAAAAATAATATTCAGAGTCTAAATAAATTTGGAGTGTATAAAGCAAAGATGATCAGATTCTGTTTAATAAGTGAATTCGGAATGAGAATTCAGAATAAGAATTCATAATGAGAATTTGTAATCAGAATTCGTAATGGGAATTCGTAATCAGAATTCATCATTAGAATTCGTAATCAGAATTCGTCATTAGAATTCGGTGTCGAACTTCATGAGAGTTCGTATCTAGAATTCAGAGTGGAAATTTATTAGAGTTCGTATCCAAAATTCGGAGTGGAACTTCATTACAGTTCTCATCTAGAATTCGGAGCCTAAAATAGAATACTTCAAATCAAAGTTTTAAACGATTCCGAGAATATAGAAATGAAACCGATTCTTATACTTAAGAAATATATGGATATAGACAATGAAATTATGATAAGGATAATTTTCCTTATAAAATCGATTTTCCTTATAAAAGCGATTTTCCTTATAAAAGCAATTTTCCTTATAAAAGCAATTTTCCTTATAAAATCGATTTTCTTTATAAAAGCGATTTTCCTTATAAAAGCAATTTTCCTTAAAGATAAGGTGTTTGTGATTTTCAAAACAATAAGGGATGGAAAAGTCATAAGGAAAACCTTATTGACTCAACAAATACTACCCAAATTGTTAGATTGTTATGAAAAAACAATAAATATGAATAAAAAACATAGGATATAGAGGAGATAATGAGACAGAAGTACCCGCACCTTTTCTCAACCAAGAGAATGAGTTGATATTTTGGGGACAAAATTTATTAAGGGGGGAAGAACGTAACAACCCAAAATTTTAATATGATATTTTTTCTTGAATAAATGTTGGTTACATATTATATAATATTATAATATAAAAATAAAGAGAAACCAACAATATTTTCTCTCATTAGAAATTATCATTACATTAGTTAGCTATGAAACCAATTAAAATTCCAAACATTACCACTGGGAAAAAATATTAAATAGATAATATAAAATGGGAAAATAAGGATCACCCCAATCTAATAGAATCAATACTCCCATGAAAAATTCTATATAAATAAACCAAAATTTTAGTAAACCAATCAACATTTTATGAAAATGAAAATATAAACTTAAGTGGAATTGAAGTGAATTTTGAGTGAAATAATGAAGTTGTGTTTATATGGTATAAAGGGAAATATGACCGTTGATATTCGACTATTATATAACTATTGCTAAATATAAACATTTTTAAATATTACCATTGTAAAATATACCCTTGGTTGATAATTTTACTATTATAATTAGTTCTTATAAGTATTAATGACAAATGATAATTGATACAAAAATGAGAATCAATGGCCTCAACTAGTAGAGTTGTGTTGTTTGAAGCTCATTTCTCAAAACATGGGAGGTGGTATCATCAATGGGTTTTTTCCTTGACCAATAAAAATATGATCTTATACATGTGAATATTGAATCAAAATGCATATGGGACAAGTATAAATTATTGTAGATTACCACTCACTCGATGTTAGCCGAGCCACCCCACAAAACTACCATCATCACACACCTTACCCTTCAGGTGTATGCAGATGTAATAAGGGGATATGTAACATCCCAAGTATGTAATGAATAATAGATATTTTTATCTATGTCTATTAATGAATTATATAGTGTTTTAGAGGCTTAAAATGAAAATAAATCCAATCTTAAGCATGGAATACACTAATATTTTTTAAAAGATTATTTTACTGCCTTTTGATGGCAAACCATTTTTAAATCTATATTTTGACAATTTTATAAGATATTTTTGTCAAAATAAACTTATTATTTATGATTGGGACATCAAAATTTACTTTTTGTGAATTTTTGGTATTTTTCTGACAATGTTCATTTTTTTATGAGTAGTGAAAAATACTGTATTTTACATCAAAACTGCTTTTTAATATACTTTATTTATATGATTATATTATCTTTTGAATTGGTTTTAAAGTTAAATTAGAATATATTTTTACCATTTAATCCAATTGTGGTCATTAGGATTAATTTCACTTTGGAATTGGGTATAAACTAATGCCAAACTTTTCATAGATATTGTTTCAAAAAAACCCGCTATTTGTTTTGACAACGAGAATTATTTTTAAATCAATTACTTCAATTTCTTTGTTTGGAATTTGGTAAAATGGATTACATATTTGGAATCATAAGGTCCAAATTATGTAATCAATACTCTTTTGTTTTTTGGACATTATGAATATTAATGACGGTAATTATCTTTAATTATCTTGATTAATGAGTAATCGGGTAGTTAAGGATAATAAAATAATATCATAATAATAAAAAATGACACCAAAATGTGTCCTAATTTTACTGGTTTTCTCATGGAAGACCATGGGATGCCTTTTGCCAAACTTGGGGACCCCATGGAATCACTTTTGTGGAATGTGACTTGTCATCTTTTTATTTTTTTAAAGAAAGTAAATATAACAAGAATGTATCACCTGATTAAAACATTTTTAATTTTGTCTACATAGATCATATTTTAGACTATAAATATTAATTGGAAAGCTAAATAGATTTACTACATCATAGTATTTTTTTCATAATTTTTAAACATTATATAAATTAAATTATTTACGACATCATGATGATGTAGCGATTACCTCATTAATAAAGGATTTAAATAAAATGAAAAGATAATGTAAAATCTAAGACCTACACATGTCCAAAACCTATTGGATTGGTGGATTTAGAACCCTTATCACCTTAACCTAGAATTATATCAATGTGGGACCTTTTTAATCCGAAACTCATTTTAAAATAAAGTAACATTTCTTTACTTTCCAAGAGTGCCCCTCCTCTCCTCTTATAAAAGGCCCCCACCTCTACCTCCTTACCCACACTCCCAAAGACTTTGGCTTGGCCAAACCCTGCCCATTTTGTCTCTCCAAATCCGTCTATTACTTTTTAAAGCCTCAATTTGGGCAGAAGTCCTCCCAAGTAAGCCTTTGAGCTCAAACCAAAGGGAGTTACCCGATTTTAAGGTAATGTCTTCACATGAGTCCTTCTGTTTTATTTTGATTCTCCAACCCCCTAAACTCTTTTTATTCATTTCTTTTGTAAAAACTCCAGTATCTTAAATATACTAGGATGTTTTTATAAGAAGGATTCGAGCTACACTTACACACACCTACATCTAATGGTTAAAGGACATACTGTTTCCGTGGATGGTGAATTTATGCCTCCCGAAACGATGATTGTTCAACATTCTTTTAACACCTTAAAAGGTGGCCATTAAGATGTAACTATATTTATATATGATATATAATATGTTTATGTTTTCCTTAAGCTTATGTATTTTTCATTTTGGGCATACCTTTATGGTTTCCATTATGGGTAAACGCGATATCTTCATTTAAGGAAGTGCGGACTACCGCCCCCTCAAAGTGATTTGATTCGTTAAATACCATATGTGGGACATATAAAGGATGGAAATATGATATTATATATGATATTATACTGTAATTATAATATACCTTTATATCATTATGATTCCATTCTATAAAATATGAAATTGAAATGAAAGTAGCGTTCATGCGTACGTACGGCTTACCGTCTCCATGAACGGTGCATTTCATTTCTTACCTCTAAATGATTATGTAATATTATAAATGCATGTATTTACTGGATATATATGATATATACATCATGATTATAATTCTGGATATAATGGATACATGAACAACTTGTAATTATAAAGGGTTTATTTTTGACTCAAGTACCAATGATCGTTAAAACGACCGTTATTAACTTAAATAATTACATAGTGTTCATGACATGGAAATAAGTGATATAAAATGAATAATGAACTTGAAAAAGGTTCTTAAGCAAGTAGAAATTAACTCAAGTTTATTATTCAGGAAATTAAAGAACGATTGAGTCAAGTCGGACCTGAGGTATGGGACTTCGTCTCAATCTCCTTTCATTGAGGCATATTTTGTTTTATACACAACCTTCTTTTATATGGTGTATAAACCCCTTTGACTTCTACATTTATTTGAGTTTCATCTTCCTCAACAAGCCATACCTTTTTTTAAAAAGAAAAATAAATACCATGTTTTACTTTTCTTTTATTTTGGTATTGAAAATGGTTTTCATAATGTTTTTATATCAATGTGTTGTATTGATATCTTGTGATTGAAAGGTGGAAATGTTATGTTTCCTTTATGCATGTTTTATGTGATACGATTAAGTTGAGGTTCTTGGGAATTATTATGAAGACGGGTGGTTCTGTGATAAACTAAGGGCGGGTGAGCCCGATATAGCTCTCCAATGCATTGGGTAACGTAAAGGAGTGAAACGTTAAGGTTTCTCCGAAGAGATTTAGGGAATATACTGTGATGGGTATTCCAAACGTAACCAAGAGGGTTACTCCCTATGTAAGAATGTTATGAATGCCTCAAGTTACCTTTATGTCTTATGATTTCGATGATTTATTCATGATTTGATGAGGTATGTTAAAGTGCTTATGTTTTATGGGTAAAGTATGATTTCATTCTTATGTATATATGTACCCATGTTTCCTTTCCATATTTTTATATCCCTTATTGAGCTTTTTATGCTCATCCCAAGTTTTTTGAAATGTTTTTCACAGGTCAAGGGAAAGGTACATGATATGTTGATAGTGTCAAGGAAGTGTCAAGAAAGAATCCATGTTTTATTTTAAATATGTTTCCATTGATGGGAAATAAGAATACTATCTTTATGTAACCACTTTGTTTATATGTGGAATGTAATGCAAGTTTTATGATCTAATTCTCTAAAACTCTAAACCCGAAAAGATCCTCAATGTGTAATCTTGTAATAACTCACAATTAAGTAAGGTTTAAGGCTGGGGCCTTATAGTTGGTAGCAGAGGTCGGTTTAGATAACTTTAGGAGTTAGAATTCTATTAAATGATTATACAAAAATATTTTTTGAAATGATATAGCATTTGAATATTACTGTGTTGCTTCATCTAAGACATGTTTTTTCAGAATGGTTTTCCGCAGAGGAAATAGGGAAGCAGTGCTAGGAAGGCATACAGAAGTAAATAACCTTCCGAATCAGCATCCTGAGATGGTCGGAATTGGAACTGAATAGTTTTTTGCAGTAATGGCGCAGTTGACTCAAGCGATAAATGGTGGTGGTATCCATGCACGAGATCAGCCAGATCAACCGCAGAGGAACATGTCAGTGGTGGAACATTTCATGAGGCAACATCCCCCATCATTCAGAGTATCATCTGACCATGTGCTAGCTGAAGGGTGGATTAAAGCACTGGAGAAGATTTTTGATGTCATGGGGTGTTCAGACAATCAAAAGGTTAGTCTTGTTATTTACCGTTTGGAGGGTGAAGCAGATCAGTGGTGGTCGATGGTTAAAAATATCCAGGACGCTGATGAGATTAATGCTCTCGATTGGGATGAATTCAAAGGTATGTTTCTTGAAAAGTATTTTCCTAAGGCTGTTCGACTTAGGATGGAAAAACAATTCTTGGAATTGAGGCAAGAGGAAGACTCAGTGGCTACCTATGAAGAAAGGTTCACTCGATTGGCAAGGTATGCTCCAAATTTTATCCGAGACCTTGATAGTAAAATCAATCGTTTTTACTCAGGATTAAAGCCAAAATATAGAAGGGCATTAGCTTCTCGTGAGTTTAAAAGTTATGAAAATCTTGTTCGATATACTGAGAAGGTGGAAATGGAGTTTGCCGATGATCAATTGTTCTATAACAACCAGTAGAAGAAGAGACCGAGGTGGCAGGAGAAAGGGAAGAATTCTTCAAAAAAGTCTGATGGTAAGAAATCTAAGTTTCCAGTTTGTGATAAATGTGGAAAAAGGCATGCTGGGGAATGTCTTCTGAATTCTTGAAAGTGCTACCGATGTGGTAAGATGGGACATAAGGCTCGTGATTACACTGAAAAAGATCAAGGTGAAGGTAAGACCAAATTTGATTTACAGTTAGTGAAGTGTTTTAAGTGCAATGAGATGGGTCACTATGCAAACGAGTGTCCGACAAAGAGCTTGAGTGATGGGAAGAAGTTAGAATACAAGCAGAAAGTGGTGGTGAAATCCTTTGAAAATACTTCAGCAGATGTCGGTCCATAAAATGAAGTTGTATCAGGTACTTTGTTTGTTTTTTCAGATTATTCCAGTGTGTTGTTTGATTCGGGGTCCACACATTCTTTCATCTCTGAAACCTTTTCTAGTAAAATGGGAATACTATCTCAAAAAATGACTCCTAAACTTTTGGTAAAAACACCTGGTGGAAATGTTGAGTCAAAAAGAATTTATAAGAATCTTCATATCCTTATCTGTGGAAAGAACCTACTTGCAAACCTTATTGTTCTACCTCTAGTAGAGTTTGATGTTATCCTGGTTATGGATTGGCTCTCTATTTACCATGCTAAGATTGACTGTAGAGCTAAAGAAGTTTCTTTCTAGAAAGACTTTCAGTTTGTGTACAAGAATGAACCCTTACTGTTGATAACTTATCAAGAGGCCAAAAAACTTGTAAAATATGGAAATGAATGTTACCTTGCACACATTGTTGAAAACAAGGGAACTATTCAGATTAATGATGTGCCAGTGGTAAATGAGTATCCTGATGTTTTTCCTGATGAGTTGCCTGGAATAATACCAGATCGGGAAGTTGAGTTTACTGTTTACTTAGTTCCTGATGCTAATCCAATTTCAAAACCCCCTTATCGAATGGCTCAAATTGAACTTTTATAGTTGAAGGAGCAATTGCAAGATTTATTAGAGAAAGGTTTCATTTGACCTAGCACATCACCATAGGGTGCTCCTGTTTTATTTGTTAAAAAGAAAGATGGTTCAATGAGACTTTGCATTGATTATAGAGCCTTGAATAACATCACTGTTAAGAACAAATATTCTTTGCCTCATATCGATGATTTGTTTGATCAGCTCCAGGGAGCTCAGTATTTTTCAAAGATTGACTTGAGATCGGGGTACCATCAGCTGAAGGTAAAGGAAGCAGATGTTCCAAAGACCGCGTTCCATACAAGATATGGCCATTATGAATTTTTATTAATGTCTTTTGTGATAACCAATGCACCTTCTATATTCATGGACTTAATGAATAGAATTTTCCATGAGTTCTTGGATTAGTTTGTGGTGGTTTTCATTGATGATATTTTGGTCTTTTCTAAAAGTAAAGAGGAGCATAAAAGACATTTAAGGGTTATCTTGAAAACCTTAAAAGAAAAGAAACTGTATGGAAAATTCAGCAAGTGTGAGTTTTGGTTGCAACAAATTTCTTTCCTTGGTCACATTGTTTCTAAAGATGGGATAACTGTTGATCCTGCAAAAACAAAATTTGTGGAAGACTGGCCAAGACCCACAAATGTAACTGAGATTCGTAGATTCCTTGGTTTGGCAGGCTATTACTGAAGGTTTGTTAGAAATTTTTCACGGTTATCTAGTCCAAAGACTAAGCTAACTCAGAAGGGTGTTAAGTTTATCGGGAAAAAATAATGTGATGATTGTTTTCATGAATTGAAAAGAAGATTGGTGAATGCTCCAGTTTTGGCACTACCTTCCAGGAATGGTGAGTTCGTTATATACAGTGATCCTTCATTGAAAGGACTTGGTTGCATCCTAATGCAGAATGATCAGGTAATTGCTTATGCTTCACGACAGTTGAAAACTCATGAGGTAAATTACCATACACATGATTTGGAATTAGCTGCTGTTGTTTTCGCTTTAAAAATTTGGAGGCATCATTTGTATGGAGTAAAGTGTGAAATATATACTGATCACAAAAGTTTAAAGTATATATTCACTCAGAAAGAGTTAAACATGAGAGAGAGGAGATGGCTAGAATTAATCAAGGATTATGATTGTACAATTCATTACCATCTGGGAAAAGCAAATAAATTGGCTGATGCTTTGAGTCGAAAAAGTAATGCTTCATTAGCAATGTTGCATTTGGAACGTGATCCTTTGGTTAAGGATTTGATGAACTTTGGAATAGAAGTTGTTGGTGTAGGAAGTTCTTCTGTTTTGTTTCAGGTATCAGTGAGATCATCTCTATCAGATAGAATCAAGCAAGCACAGAAGTAAGACAGTGAGTTGCAGAAAAAAGGTAGAGCTAGTTCAGAAAGGTAAGTTGCCTGAATTCAACATTGATAATGATTGAGTTTTGAGATTTGGGAAGAGATTGTGTGTGCCTTGTGATTCACAGTTGAAGAGAGAGTTGTTATGTGAAGCTCATAGTTCTCCGTTTTCAGTTCATCCTGGCAGTACTAAGATGTACAGAGATCTGTGGGATTATTACTGGTGGGATGGAATGAAAAGAGATATTGTTGATTTTACTGTGAAGTGTTTGACTTGTCAGCAGGTTAAAGCAGAGCGGCAGTTACCGAAAGGGATGCTTCATCCTTTACCAGTGCCAGAGTGGAAATGGGATAATATATCCATATACTTTGTTGTGGGATTGCCGAAGACCCCTCGAGGTAATAATGCAATCTGGGTTACTGTTGATCGCTTGACTAAATCTGCTCATTTCCTTTCTATACGAGATAATTTTTCCCTAGATAAACTTTCCCGTTTGTATCTTAAAGAGATAGTCAGGTTACATGGAGTTCCCCTCTCCGTTGTATCTGATCGTGATCTCAGGTTCACTTCTAACTTTTGGAAAGGCCTTCAGAAGTCGTTGGGCCCTGAATTAAATTTTAGTACATCATTTCATCCTCAATCAGATGGGCAGTCAGAACGAAAAATTCAGACCTTGGAGGATATGCTACGAGCTTGTTCGATGGATTATCAGGGAAGTTGGGACCAACATCTTTCTTTGGTTGAATTTTCATATAATAACAGTTTTCATTCCAGTATACAGATGTCACCATTTGAGGCGTTATATGGGAAGCGGTGTCGAACTCCGTCTTTCTGGGATGAAGTGGGTGAAAGGAAGTTGATGGGACCAGAATTAGTAGAAGAGATGGCAGAAAAAGTTCATCTGATTCAGAAACACATGAGAACAGCTCAGAGTAGGCAGAAGAGTTATGTGGACAACAGGAGGAAGGATCTCTCTTTTGAGGTAGGTGATCATGTTTTTCTCAAAGTATCACCATGGAAAAGTGTGATGCGATTTGGTAAGAAAGGAAAGCTGAGTCCAAGGTTCATTGGACCATATGAAATTCTAGATAGAGTTGGATCAGTTTCTTACCGAGTGGCTTTACCTCCGAGTTTATCTCAGGTACACAATGTTTTTCATGTTTCGATGTTGAGAAGGTATATGCCAGATCCATCTCATGTTTTGAGTCCAGAGGTAGTTTTGCTGGAAGAGAACCTATATTATGAGGAACAACCGGTCCAGATTCTTGACCACAGGGAGAAAGTGTTATGAAATAAGGTGATTAATCAGGTAAAGGTTTTGTGGAAAAACCACATGATGGAAGAGGCAACATGGGAATCTGAAAATGCAACGAGGGATAAATACCCACATTTATTCGATAAGTAAATAAATTGCGGGGACGCAATTTTCTAAAGGGGGGAAGGATGTAACATCCCAAGTAAGTAATAAATAATAGATATTTTTATCTATGTATATTAATGAATTAGATAGTGTTTTAGAGGCTTAAAATGAAAATAAATCCAATCTTAAGCATGGAATACAATAATATTTTTTAAAGGATTGTTTTACTTCCTTTTGATGGAAAACCATTTTTAAATATATATTTTGAAAATTTTATAAGCTATGTTTGTCAAAATAAACTTATTATTTATGATTGGGACATCAAAATTTACTTTGTGTGATTTTTTGGTATTTTTCTGACAATGTTCATTTTTTTATGAATAGTGAAAAACACTATATTTTACATCAAAACTGATTTTTAATCTACTTTATTTATATGATTAGATTATCTTTTGAATTGGTTTTAAAGTTAAATTAGAATATATTTTTACCATTTAATCCAATGGTGGTCATTAGGATTAATTTCACTTTGGAGTTGGGCATAAACTAATGCCAAACTTTTCATAGATATTGTTTCAAAAAAAACCCGCTATTTGTTTTGACAACGGGAATTATATTTAAATCAATTATTGAAATTTCTGTGTTTATAATTTGTTAAAATGGATTACATATTTGGAATCAGAAGGTCCAAATTATGTAATCAAGACTCTTTTGTTTTTGGACATTATGGATAGTAACGACGATAATTATCTTTAATTATCTTGATTAATGAGTAATCGGGTAGTTAAGGATAATAAAATAATATCATAATAATAAAAAATGACACCAACATGTGTCCTAATTCTACTGGTTATCTCATGGCCGACCATGGGATTCCTTGTGCCAAACTTGGGGACCCCATGGAATCACTTTTGTGGAAAGTGACTTGTTATCTTTTTATTTTTTTAAAGAAAGTAAATATAATAAGAATGTATCACCTGATTAAAACATTTTTAATTTTGTCTACATAGATGATATTTTAGACTATAAATATTCATTAGAAAGCTAAATATATTTCCTACATCATAGTATTTTGTTCATAATTTTTAGACATTATATAAATTTAATTATTTACGACATCATGATGATGCAGCGATTACCTCATTAATAAAGGATTTAAATAAAATGAAAAGATAATGTAACATCTAAGGCCTACACATGTCCAAAACCTATTGTATGGGTGGATTTCGAACCCTTATCACCTTACCCTCTAATTATATCAATGTGGGGCCTTTTTAATCCGAAACTCATTTTAAAATAAAGTAACATTTCTTTACTTTCCAAGAGTGCCCCTCCTCTCCTCTTATAAAAGGCCCCCACCTCTACCTCCTTACCCACACTCCCAAAGCCTTTGGCTCAGCCAAAACCTGCCCATTTTGTCTCTCCACATCCCTCTCTTACTCCTTGAAGCCTCACTTTGGGCAGAAGTCTTCCCAAGCAATCCTTTGAGCTCAAACCAAATGGAGTTACCCGATTTTAAGGTAATGTCTTCACTTGAGTCCTTTTGTTTTATTTTTCTTCTCCAACCCCATAAACTCTTTTTATTCATTTCTTTTGTAACAACTCCAGTATCTTAAATATACTAGGATGTTGTTATAAGAAGTATTCGAGCTACACTTACACACACCTACATCTAATGGTTAAAGGACATACTGTTTCCGTGGATGGTGAATTTATGTCTCCCGAAACGATGATTGTTCAACATTATTTTAACACCTTCAAAGGTGGCCATTAAGATGTCACTATATTTATATATGATATATAATATGTTTATGTTTTCCTTAAGCTTCTGTATTTTTCATTTTGGGCATACCTTTATGGTTTCTATTATGGGTAAACGCGATATCTTCATTTAAGGAAGTGCGGACTACCGCCCCCTCAAAGTGATTTGATTCGTTAAATACCATATGTGGGACGTATAAAGGATGGAACTATGATATTATATATAATATTTGTAACACCCCAGGTAAATAAAGAATATGACATTTCATATTTATCCATATTTGTGAATAAAATATTTAAATAACTTTAAAGGGGACGCTATGCTCGATGGCGTACCCAACACGCAACAACGAGTTTCTTGGGAATCTTACGTTGCACTCTAATAATAAAATAATATTATTTTAAATGGTAGTTAACATGTAGCCGTTGTAATGGCGGGAATGGATAGAAATAACTAAAATATGATTATATATGTTTTTAAATGTTTTTACATTTATCCAATAAAAGATAATGGCTTAAAATACGGAAAGAATTCAATTTTAGGCGTATATGCCCTAGTTTTCACTAAAGGTTCACTTATCACCTTTTGATGGAGAACCGTCATTAAATATAGTTTTGATCACTCTTATACATTATTTTGGACCAAATAAAACTCTTATTAAGAATCGGGACATCAAAATTTACTTTGTGTAAATTTTTGGTATCTTTCCGATAAAGTTCATTTTTTTAATGAATAGTGTAAAATGTTGTATTTTAATTCAAAACCACTTTTTAATCTAATTTATTTATATGATTAGATTATATTTTGAATTGGTTTTAAAGTGAAATTAGAAAATATTTTTACCATTAAATCCAATAGTGTTCGTTGAAATCAATTTCACTTTGAAATCAGACTTAAACTAGTGTCAATCTTTTGATACTTATTGTTTCATAAAACACGCTATTTGACATGACAGCGGGAATTAATTATTAATTTAATTAATGTGACTTATATGTTATGAATTTTGTAAAATGGACTTCATTTTTGAATTCAGAATATCAAATATAGCTTAGGGTGAAGTTTTGGGATTTTTCTGAAAAACTTCAATTTTTGATGAATAGTGAAACCGCTAAGTGGTACTTATAAAAAGTGATTTTCCATTTAAATGAAATTTTGCCATCATTGTGTTTTGATTTTCAAAAATCCGACATACATGGTTGTCATTAAGAAGTAAAATTTGGTTCAATGAGATTAAAATAATTTTTTGGTGAATAGTAACTTATTAAGTTTTTAATCGCGATTAGTGGTAATTAGTGTAGTTTAAGGTAAAAATAATGCTTTAATAAAATTAGATGATCTTGAAACATGTCTTACCCTCATTGGTTGTATCATGGCCGACCAAGAAAAGCCATGGGTCAACTTGGGGACCCCATGGATCCACTTTGGTTGGGAAATGACATAAATAACATTTTATTTAATGTAAAAGTAAAATTGACACAAACATGATATGTTTTACTAAAACAATTTTTAAGTGGGGTTATACAAGTCATCTTTTTGATTATAAATATTAATTGGAAAGATAAAAAGATTTCCTACATCATAGTATTTTTTTTATAATTTTTAGACATTAAATAAATTAAATTATTTATGACATAATAATGATGCAGCGATGACATCATTATTTGACGATTTAAATAAAATGGAAAGATAATGTAAAATCTATGAACTACACATGTCCAAAACTTATTTGTTGAGTGTATTTCGAAGACTTATCACCTTATACACGAATTATATCAATGTGGGACCTTTTGAAACCGAAACACATTTTCAAATAAAGTAATATTTCTTTACTTTCCAAAAGTGTCCCTCCTCTCCTCTTATAAAAGGCCCCCACCTCTACCTCATTTAACACACTCCTAAAGCCTTTGGCTCGGCCAAAACCTGCCCATTTACTCTCTACACATCCCTCTCCTAATCCTAGAGGATTCCCTTTGGGAAGAATCCTTTCAAAGTAAGCCTTTAGGCTCAAATCAAAAGGAGTTACACTTTTAAAGGTAATTCATTCTCTCATGTTCATTTGTTTTATTTTGCTTCTCCAACCCCCTAAACTCTTTTTATTTACTTCTTTTGTAACAACACCAGTATCTTAAATATACTAGGATGTTGTTATTAGATTTATTCGAGCTACACTCCCACACAACTACATCAAATGGTTAAAGAACATACGGTTTTCGTGGATGGTGAAATTCTGCCTCCCGAAACGATGATTGTTCAATACTCATTTAACACCTTCAACGGTGGCCATTATGATGTCACTATTTTTATATATGATATATAATATGTTTATGTTTTATTTATGCTTCTGTATTTTTCATTTTTTTCTTACCTTTATGGCTTCCATTATGGGTATATGCGATATCTTCATTTAAGGAAGTGCGGACTACCGCCCCCTCAAAGTGATTTGATTCGTTAAATACCATATGTGGGATGTATAAAGGATGGAATTATGATATTATATATGATATTATACTGTAATTATAATATACCTTTATATCATTATTATTCCATTCTATAAAATACGAAATAGAAATGAAAGTAGCGTTCATGCGTACGTACGGCTTACCGTCTCCATGAACGGTGCATTTCATTTCTTACCTCTAAATGATTATGTAATGTTATAAATGCATGCATGTACTGGATATATATGACATATATGATATATACATAATGAATACAATTCTGGATATAATAAACATTTGGCCACATGAACAACATGTAATTGTAAGAAGTCCACTTTCGACTTAAGAACCAAATATCGGCAAAACAAATATTATTAACTTAAATGATTACATAATGTTTATGACATGGTAATAAGTGGTATAAAAGTAATAATGAACTTGAAAAAGGTTCTTAAGGAATTAGAAATTAACTCAAGTTTATTATTCAGGAGATTAAAGAACGATCGAGTCAAGTCGGACCCGAGGTAAGGGATCCTATAACTCTCTTTCTTTTTAAGTACACTCTTTTATGTCATTTCTTTTAAGCTCATCTTTCTTATGATTGAGATGTTCTTTTATATTACTCCTACTGTAATTTTTATGTTCATGTGATGAGAGACCCTATTCTATCTCATCAATCCATTTTGGAAGTTTTGAGTGGTGTCGTTAGGCTGCCGAACTTTCGTAAGAGTTCTAACCTCTCTCTTTCTTTTTAAGTACTCTCCTTTATGTCACTTCTTTTAAACTCCTCCTTGCAATGTTGGGGGATTTTATTTTATATTCCACTTGCTGTAAATTCTATTGTAATATGATGGGGTACTCTATTTGATCTCATCAATCCATATTCGGAAGTTTTATGTGGCGCCGTTAGGCTGCCGAGTTTTCATAAGGGATTTTTCATCTCACTTTTATTCCCGTGAGATTTATGCTACATTTGCCACAAATTCCATTGATTGGTGTATTTACTTCCCATTATTCTACTCTTTGGGTAATATACTTTCGTTTATGAGTATTTACATCAATGACCTATTGTCTTTCTTTCATGGGGGTGTATGTTTTGAAAGATACCCAAGTCGGTAAGGGAACCTTTCACCCTCCTCTTTTTTAAAAGACTTCTTTTATTGGGTCTTTTAATTTACATATTTTTATGTTGGGATATGTTCTCATACATCCTTATTGATGTAAATTTTATGCCCAAGTGATGAGATACACTTTTTATCTCTCATCAACTCATTTTGATGTGATGCCGTTAGGCTGTCAAGGGAACTTTTTAACCCAATTTCGATTTCTTTGGGTTCAACTTGTAGTCATTGAATATGTCATCCATTGAATATGTGTGAATGACCTCTTATTGTTTTAAACTTAATATCCACTTATATTGAATATATATATATTTGTCACACATATTTTTGAGATTTATTTGTCCTTAATTTAAGGATACCTTCTTTATAATGGATTTCATCACATTTGACATTTCTATTGAGGGTTCATTGTTGTTATGCACCAATTCACTCTTATATGGTGTATATACTGTACTTTGGAGTATTATATCATGAATCCGTTTATTCTCATGATATTATAAAGTTCTGACTAAATGTTATTCCTCGATTATTGTATTCAAGTGTCTCTAATTTTGGTAAAACCCCTTTAACAAAAATATCGTTTTAAATGTTTTAATTATTTGTTCTTATTAATATCCATGTTTTCAAAATGGTTTTAAGGATTTATTTATATGGATATTAATGGTTTAAAATGTTAAAATCTTCAGGGTGGTATGGGACACTTTGATTCAAAAATCTCTTTATTAAATGTTTTAAATGGTTTTGGAAATGGTTTCTTTTTGTATGGATTCATTATTTCAAAATACTAAAATGTTATATTGTGATTGAAATGTGGAAATGTTTTGTTTCCTTTATGCATGTTTTATGTGATATGTTTATGTTATGGTTCTTGGGCATTGTTATGAAAACGGGTGGTTCCGTGATAAACTAAGGGCGGGTGAGCCCGATATAGCTCTCCAATGCATTGGGTAACGCGAAGGAGTGAAACGTTAAGGTTTCTCCGAAGAGATTTTAGGGAATATACTATGATGGGTATTCCAAATGTAACCAAGAGGGTTACTCCCTACGTAAGAATGTTATGAATGCCTCAAGTTACCTTTATGTCTTATGTTTTCTATGATTTATTCATGGTTTGATGAGGTATGTTAAAGTGCCTATGTTTTATGGGTAAAGTATGATTTCATTCTTATGTATATATGAACTCATGTTTCCTTTCCATATTTTTATAACCCTTACTGAGCTTTTTATGCTCATCCCAAGTTTTTGAAATGTTTTTCACAGGTCAAGGGAAAGGTACATGATGTGATGATAGTGTCAAGGATGTTTCAAGAAAGAATCCGTGTTATATTTTAAATATGTTTCCATTGATGGGAAGAATGAATACTGTCTTTTATGTAACCACTTTGTTTAAATGTGGAATGTAATGCAAGTTTCATGATCTAATTCTCTAAAACTCTAAACCTGAAAAGATCCTCAATGTGTAATCTTGTAATAACTCAAGATTAAGTAAGGTTTAAGGCTGGGGCCTTATAGTTGGTATCAAAGGCCGGTTTAGATAACTTTAGAGGTTAGGGTATTCTTTAATCATAAGTGACATTACCATAATGGTTAGGATTTCAGAAAGAGTCCTAGTTTTAGATAAAGTGAATGAGTAAGTATATCTTAGTGTTTACCTTCCTCGTTAGTACATGATGGTTTTGTTGATATACTCACACTGACATTTTTGGTTTTAGTAAATGGCTGGATCTAGCAGGCACCAAAGTGACAATGGGTTTGAAGGAAACTGTGGTGGTTCTCTGATTAAGATACTCGATGAGATGGGGGATTCAATGAGGAATCTCATGGTTTTTCTAAACCAACTATCAAGGAGTCATGATCAACCACTTGAACCTTGGTGAGTTCTCTAATGCATCATGTACGAGATGGCCAACTCGATGTGGAAATTCAGGTAATAATTATTAAGGTAACCATTAGGGTTTATATGATCCTTACTTTTGAGGTAATTATGGGTTATTATATGATATGATGGAAAATGAAGGGCATGAGATAAAATTGAGGTTAAAATATGTTATGATTATTCTTGAAGATTTTATCTCATTTTGGGGAATGTTTTAAGAATTATATAGTTTTGGAAAAAGGACAACACGTAGACCGTGTGACATCCCGTCGCGTCGGACAAAGCTGCGGGAATCGAACCCACAACCAAAGTACGACTGGTATATATCGCCTACCACTGGACTACGTGAAGTCCCTGGTTAGTTTGACCGATTCTTTTAAGTTATATGATTTTATGAATTAAGAGTAAGTTGATTTTGGAGGATATGTGATTAGGATAATTACTTTTCAATGTGAGACTTTAGGAGCAACTGATGTTGTTTGGAGATAAATGTTACGATTTAACTTGGTAGAATATGTGACTAAATCCTTCAAATATTTGGGTTTCAATCTTAGTTTGGTTTACTTTGAAGAATTTTATGGACAAATGGTCCTCATTGAACTTTGGGTTTTGTTGGACAAATTTTGGAGATTAAGAATAGATTTTCTTTTTATAAAGGGTTATCCTTTTCTGGATTATCTGATCTTGTACTAGCCTTTTTGGTTTTGGTTTTGGTTAAAGACATGGGAATTATATAGTTCTATTTTGTGGATTAGGTGATTCTGTAGAAGTTGATTATAGTACTCTTAATGTGAACAAGTCTTCCTAAATACTCATCTTTTGGAGAAAATATGAGTTTGTGTAAGGAATCTAATAAAAGTTGAAAGTCAATATGATAAGTGATTATGTTTCCTTATGAATAAATTCCTCAATAAAAAGTAACTTAAAACAAAAATGTTTTCTATTAACTTTTCCTACTGGGGAATCTAATACCGTTTAACCCATCACAAGTTTGTGATTTTCTCGTGGTTAACTTTCTCCTAAACATGTTTTCTATCACTCTCCATCAGAACATGACCCTTTTTTTTCCTCCATGTCCATATTTTCATACTTGGAATCCTAGTATGGGTTAACTCGGGTGACCTTTGTACTTATCTCTCTTTATTTTAAAGTGTTTGTTTTACCGACTTTTGTTCCGATGTGGGACTTTCAAGGATGTTTCCAAGCGCAATTTTAAAATTGCGAGGACGCAATTCCCAAAAGGGGGGAAGGATGTAACACCCCAGGTAAATAAAGAATATGACATTTCATATTTGTCCATATTTGTGAATAAAATATTTAAATAACTTTAAAGGGGACGCTATGCTCGATGGCGTACCCAACACGCAACAACGAGTTTCTTGGGAATCTTACGTTGCACTCTAATAATAAAATAATATTATTTTAAATGGTAGTTAACATGTAGCCGTTGTAATGGCGGGAATGGATAAAAATAACTAAAATATGATTATATATGTTTTTAAATGTTTTTACATTTATCCAATAAAAGATAATGGCTTAAAATACGGAAAGAATTCAATTTTAGGCGTATATGCCCTAGTTTTCACTAAAGGTTCACTTATCACCTTTTGATGGCGAACCGTCATTAAATATAGTTTTGATCACTCTTATACATTATTTTGGACCAAATAAAACTCTTATTAAGAATCGGGACATCAAAATTTACTTTGTGTAAATTTTTGGTATCTTTCCGATAAAGTTCATTTTTTTAATGAATAGTGTAAAATGTTGTATTTTAATTCAAAACCACTTTTTAATCTAATTTATTTATATGATTAGATTATATTTTTAATTGGTTTTAAAGTGAAATTAGAAAATATTTTTACCATTAAATCCAATAGTGTTCGTTGGAATCAATTTCACTTTGAAATCAGACTTAAACTAGTGTCAATCTTTTGATACTTATTGTTTCATAAAACACGCTATTTGACATGACAGCGGGAATTAATTATTAATTTAATTAATGTGACTTATATGTTATGAATTTTGTAAAATGGACTTCATTTTTTAATTCATAATATCAAATATAGATTAGGGTGAAGTTTTGGGATTTTTCTGAAAAACTTCAATTTTTGATGAATAGTGAAACCACTAAGTGGTACTTATAAAAACTGATTTTCCGTTTAAATGAAATTTTGCCATCATTGTGTTTTGATTTTCAAAAATCCGACATACATGGTTGTCATTAAGAAGTAAAATTTGGTTCAATGAGATTAAAATAATTTTTTGGTGAATAGTAACTTATTAAGTTTTTAATCGCGATTAGTGGTAATTAGTGTAGTTTAAGGTAAAAATAATGCTTTAATAAAATGAGATGAGCATGAAACATGTCTTACCCTCATTGGTTGTATCATGGCCGACAAAGACAAGCCATGGGTCAACTTGGGGACCCCATGGATCCACTTTGGTTGGGAAATGACATAAATAACATTTTATTTAATGTAAAAGTAAAATTGACACAAACATGATATGTTTTACTAAAACAATTTTTAAGTTGGGTTATACAAGTCATCTTTTTGATTATAAATATTAATTGGAAATATAAAAATATTTCCTACATCATAGTATTTTCTTTATAATTTTTAGACATTAAATAAATTAAATTATTTATGACATAATAATGATGCAGCGATGACATCATTATTTGACGATTTAAATAAAATGGAAAGATAATGTAAAATCTATGAACTACACATGTCCAAAACTTATTGGATGAGTGTATTTCGAAGCCTTATCACCTTATCCACAAATTATATCAATGTGGGACCTTTTGAAACCGAAACACATTTTCAAATAAAGTAATATTTCTTTACTTTCCAAAAGTGCCCCTCCTCTCCTCTTATAAAAGGCCCCCACCTCTACCTCATTTAACACACTCCTAAAGCCTTTGGCTCGGCCAACCCCTGCCCATTTACTCTCTACACATCCCTATCCTCATCCTAGAGGATTCCCTTTGGACAGAATCCTTTCAAAGGTAGCCTTTAGGCTCAAATCAAAAGGAGTTACACTTTTAAAGGTAATTCATTCTCTCATGTTCATTTGTTTTATTTTGCTTCTCCAACCCCCTAAACTCTTTTTATATACTTCTTTTGTAACAACACCAGTATCTTAAATATACTAGGATGTTGTTATTATATTTATTCGAGCTACACTCTCACACAACTACATCAAATGGTTAAAAAACATACGGTTTTCGTGGATGGTGAAATTCTGCCTCCCGAAACGATGATTGTTCAATACTCATTTAACACCTTCAATGGTGGCCATTATGATGTCACTATTTTTATATATGATATATAATATGTTTATGTTTTATTTATGCTTCTGTATTTTTCATTTTGTTCTTACCTTTATGGCTTCCATTATGGGTATACGCGATATCTTCATTTAAGGAAGTGCGGACTACCGCCCCCTCAAAGTGATTTGATTCGTTAAATACCATATGTGGGATGTATAAAGGATGGAATTATGATATTATATATGATATTATACTGGAATTATAATATACCTTTTTATCATTATTATTCCATTCAATAAAATACGAAATAGAAATGAAAGTAGCGTTCATGCGTACGTACGGCTTACCGTCTCCATGAACGGTGCATTTCATTTCTTACCTCTAAATGATTATGTAATTTTATAAATGCATGAATGTACTGGATATATATGAAATATATGATATCTACATAATGAATACAATTCTGGATATAATAAACATTTGTCCACATGAACAACATGTAATTGTAAGAAGTCCACTTTCGACTTAAGAACCAAATATCGGCAAAACAAATATTATTAACTTAAATGATTACATAATGTTTATGACATGGTAATAAGTGGTATAAAAGTAATAATGAACTTGAAAAAGGTTCTTAAGGAATTATAAATTAACTCAAGTTTATTATTCAGGAGATTAAAGAACGATCGAGTCAAGTCGGACCCGAGGTAAGGGATCCTACAACTCTCTTTCTTTTTAAGTACACTCTTTTATGTCATTTCTTTTAAGCTCATCTTTCTTATGATTGAGATGTTCTTTTATATTACTCCTACTGTAATTTTTATGTTCATGTGATGAGAGACCATATTCTCTCTCATCAATCCATTTTGGAAGTTTTGAGTGGCGCCGTTAGGCTGCCGAACTTTCGTAAGAGATCTAACCTCTCTCTTTCTTTTTAAGTACTCTCCTTTATGTCACTTCTTTTAAACTCCTCCTTGCAATGTTGGGGGATTTTATTTTATATTCCACTTGCTGTAAATTCTATTGTAATATTATGGTATACTCTATTTGATCTCATCAATCCATATTCGGAAGTTTTATGTGGCGTCGTTTGGCTGCCGAGTTTTCATAAGGGATTTTTCATCTCACTTTTATTCCCGTGAGATTTATGCTACATTTGCCACAAATTCCATTGATTGGTGTATGTAATTCCCATTATTCTACTCTTTGTGTAATACACTTTCGTTTATGAGTATTTACATCAATGACCTATTGTCTTTCTTTCATGGGGGTGTATGTTTTGAAAGATACCCAAGTCGGTAAGGGAACCTTTCACCCTCCTCTTTTTTAAAAGACTTATTTTATTGGGTATTTTAATTTACATATTTTTATGTTGGGATATGTTCTCATACATCCTTATTGATGTAAATTTTATACCCAAGTGATGAGATACACTTTTTATCTCTCATCAACTCATTTTGATGTGATGCTGTTAGGCTGTCAAGGGAACTTTTTAACCCAATTTCGATTTCTTTGGGTTCAACTTGTAGTCATTGAATATGTCATCCATTGAATATGTGTGAATGACCTCTTATTGTTTTAAACTTAATATCCACTTATATTGGGTGTATATATATTTGTCACACATATTTTTGAGATTTATTTGTCCTTAATTTAAGGATACCTTCTTTATAAGGGATTTCATCACATTTGACATTTCTATTGAGGGTTCATTGTTGTTATGCACCAATTCACTCTTATATGGTGTATATACTGTACTTTGGAGTATTATATCATGAATCCGTTTATTCTCATGATATTATAAAGTTCTGACTAAATGTTATTCCTCGATTATTGTATTCAAGTGTCTCTAATTTTGGTAAAACCCCTTTAACCAAAATATCGTTTTAAATGTTTTAATTATTTGTTCTTATTAATATCCATGTTTTCAAAATGGTTTTAAGGATTTATTTATATGGATATTAATGGTTTAAAATGTTAAAATCTTCAGGGTGGTATGGGACACTTTGATTCAAAAATCTCTTTATTAAATGTTTTAAATGGTTTTGGAAATGGTTTCTTTTTGTATGGATTCATTATTTCAAAATACTAAAATGTTATATTGTGATTGAAATGTGGAAATGTTTTGTTTCCTTTATGCATGTTTTATGTGATATGTTTATGTTATGGTTCTTGGGAATTGTTATGAAAACGGGTGGTTCCGTGATAAACTAAGGGCGGGTGAGCCCGATATAGCTCTCCAATGCATTGGGTAACGCGAAGGAGTGAAACGTTAAGGTTTCTACGAAGAGATTTTAGGGAATATACTGTGATGGGTATTCCAAACGTAACCAAGAGGGTTACTCCCTACGTAAAAATGTTATGAATGCCTCAAGTTACCTTTATGTCTTATGTTTTCTATGATTTATTCATGGTTTGATGAGGTATGTTAAAGTGCCTATGTTTTATGGGTAAAGTATGATTTCATTCTTATGTATATATGAACTCATGTTTCCTTTCCATATTTTTATAACCCTTACTGAGCTTTTTATGCTCATCCCAAGTTTTTGAAATGTTTTTCACAGGTCAAGGGAAAGGTACATGATGTGATGATAGTGTCAAGGATGTTTCAAGAAAGAATCCGTGTTATATTTTAAATATGTTTCCGTTGATGGGAAGAATGAATACTGTCTTTTATGTAACAACTTTGTTTAAATGTGGAATGTAATGCAAGTTTCATGATCTAATTCTCTAAAACTCTAAACCTGAAAAGATCCTCAATGTGTAATCTTGTAATAACTCAAGATTAAGTAAGGTTTAAGTCTGGGGCCTTATAGTTGGTATCAAAGGCCGGTTTAGATAACTTTAGAGGTTAGGGTATTCTTTAATCATAAGTGACATTACCATAATGGTTAGGATTTCAGAAAGAGTCCTAGTTTTAGATAAAGTGAATGTGTAAGTATATCTTAGTGTTTACCTTCCTCTTTAGTACATGATGGTTTTGTTGATATACTCACACTGACCTTTTTGGTTTTAGTAAATGGCTGGATCTAGCAGGCACCAAAGTGACAATGGGTTTGAAGGAAACTGTGGTGGTTCTCTGATTAAGATACTCGATGAGATGGGGGATTCAATGAGGAATCTCATGGTTTTTCTAAACCAACTATCAAGGAGTCATGATCAACCACTTGAACCTTGGTGAGTTCTCTAATGCATCATGTACGAGATGGCCAACTCGATGTGGAAATTCAGGTAATAATTATTAAGGTAACCATTAGGGTTTATATGATCCTTACTTTTGAGGTAATTATGGGTTATTATATGATATGATGGAAAATGAAGGGCATGAGATAAAATTGAGGTTAAAATATGTTATGATTATTCTTGAAGATTTTATCTCATTTTGGGGAATGTTTTAAGAATTATATAGTTTTGGAAAAAGGAAAACACGCAGACCGTGTGACATCCCGTCGCGTCGGACAAAGCTGCGGGAATCGAACCCACAACCAAAGTACGACTGGTATTTATCGCCTACCACTGGACTAAGTGAAGTCCCTGGTTAGTTTGACCGATTCTTTTAAGTTATATTATTTTATGAATTAAGAGTAAGTTGATTTTGGAGGATATGTGATTAGGATAATTACTTTTCAATGTGAGACTTTAGGAGCAACTGATGTTGTTTGGAGATAAATGTTACGATTTAACTTGGTAGAATATGTGACTAAATCCTTCAAATATTTGGGTTTCAATCTTAGTTTGGTTTACTTTGAATAATTTTATGGACAAATGGTCCTCATTGAACTTTGGGTTTTGTTGGACAAATTTTGGAGATTAAGAATAGATTTTCTTTTTATAAAGGGTTATCCTTTTCTGGATTATCTGATCTTGTACTAGCCTTTTTGGTTTTGGTTTTGGTTAAAGACATGGGAAGTATATAGTTCTATTTTGTGGATTAGGTGATTCTCTAGAAGTTGATTATAGTACTCTTAATGTGAACAAGTCTTCCTAAATACTCGTCTTTTGGAGAAAATATGAGTTTGTGTAAGGAATCTAATAAAAGTTGAAAGTCAATATGATAAGTGATTATGTTTCCTTATGAATAAATTCCTCAATAAAAAGTAACTTAAAACAAAAATTTTGTCTATTAACTTTTCCTACTGGGGAATCTAATACCGTTTAACCCATCACAAGTTTGTGATTTTCTCGTGGTTAACTTTCTCCTAAACATGTTTTCTATCACTCTCCATCAGAGCATGACCCTTTTTTTTCCTCCATGTCCATATTTTCATACTTGGAATCCTAGTATGGGTTAACTCGGGTGACCTTTGTACTTATCTCTCTTTATTTTAAAGTGTTTGTTTTACCGACTTTTGTTCCGATGTGGGACTTTCAAGGATGTTTCCAAGCGCAATTTTAAAATTGCGAGGACGCAATTCCCAAAAGGGGGGAAGGATGTAACACCCCAGGTAAATAAAGAATATGAAATTTCATATTTATCCATATTTGTGAATAAAATATTTAAATAACTTTAAAGGGGACGCTATGCTCGATGGCGTACCCAACACGCAACAACGAGTTTCTTGGGAATCTTACGTTGCACTCTAATAATAAAATAATATTATTTTAAATGGTAGTTAACATGTAGCCGTTGTAATGGCGGGAATGGATAGAAATAACTAAAATATGATTATATATGTTTTTAAATGTTTTTACATTTATCCAATAAAAGATAATGGCTTAAAATACGGAAAGAATTCAATTTTAGGCGTATATGCCCTAGTTTTTACTAAAGGTTCACTTATCACCTTTTGATGGCGAACCGTCATTAAATATAGTTTTGATCACTCTTATACATTATTTTGGACCAAATAAAACTCTTATTAAGAATCGGGACATCAAAATTTACTTTGTGTAAATTTTTGGTATCTTTCCGATAAAGTTCATTTTTTTAATGAATAGTGTAAAATGTTGTATTTTAATTCAAAACCACTTTTTAATCTAATTTATTTATATGATTAGATTATATTTTGAATTGGTTTTAAAGTTAAATTAGAAAATATTTTTACCATTAAATCCAATAGTGTTCGTTGGAATCAATTTCACTTTGAAATCAGACTTAAACTAGTGTCAATCTTTTGATACTTATTGTTTCATAAAACACGCTATTTGACATGACAGCGGGAATTAATTATTAATTTAATTAATGTGACTTATATGTTATGAATTTTGTAAAATGGACTTCATTTTTGAATTCAGAATATCAAATATAGCTTAGGGTGAAGTTTTGGGATTTTTCTGAAAAACTTCAATTTTTGATGAATAGTGAAACCACTAAGTGGTACTTATAAAAACTGATTTTCCGTTTAAATGAAATTTTTCCATCATTGTGTTTTGATTTTCAAAAATCTGACATACATGGTTGTCATTAAGAAGTAAAATTTGGTTCAATGAGATTAAAATAATTTTTTGGTGAATAGTAACTTATTAAGTTTTTAATCGCGATTAGTGGTAATTAGTGTAGTTTAAGGTAAAAATAATTCTTTAATAAAATGAGATGAGCTTGAAACATGTATTACCCTCATTGGTTGTATCATGGCCTACCAAGACAAGCCATGGGTCAACTTGGGGACCCCATGGATCCACTTTGGTTGGGAAATGACATAAATAACATTTTATTTAATGTAAAAGTAAAATTGACACAAACATGATATGTTTTACTAAAACAATTTTTAAGTGGGGTTATACAAGTCATCTTTTTGATTATAAATATTAATTGGAAAGATAAAAAGATTTCCTACATCATAGTATTTTTTTTATAATTTTTAGACATTAAATAAATTAAATTATTTATGACATAATAATGATGCAGCGATGACATCATTATTTGACGATTTAAATAAAATGGAAAGATAATGTAAAATCTATGCACTAAACATGTCCAAAACTTATTGGATGAGTGGATTTCTAATCCTTATCACCTTATCCACGAATTATATCAATGTGGGACCTTTTGAAACCGAAACACATTTTCAAATAAAGTAATATTTCTTTACTTTCCAAAAGTGCCCCTCCTCTCCTCTTATAAAAGGCCCCCACCTCTACCTCATTTAACACACTCCTAAAGCCTTTGGCTCGGCCAACCCCTGCCCATTTACTCTCTACACATCCCTCTCCTCATCCTAGAGGATTCCCTTTGGGCAGAATCCTTTCAAAGGAAGCCTTTAGTCTCAAATCAAAAGGAGTTACACTTTTAAAGGTAATTCATTCTCTCATGTTCATTTGTTTTATTTTTCTTCTCCAACCCCCTAAACTCTTTTTATTTACTTCTTTTGTAACCAAACCAGTATATTAAATATACTAGGATGTTGTTATTAGATTTATTCGAGCTACACTCTCACACAACTACATCAAATGGTTAAAGAACATACGGTTTTCGTGGATGGTGAAATTCTGCCTCCCGAAACGATGATTGTTCAATACTCATTTAACACCTTCAACGGTGGCCATTATGATGTCACTATTTTTATATATGATATATAATATTTTTATGTTTTATTTATGCTTCTGTATTTTTCATTTTTTTCTTACCTTTATGGCTTCCATTATGGGTATACGCGATATCTTCATTTAAGGAAGTGCGGACTACCGCCCCCTCAAAGTGATTTGATTCGTTAAATACCATATGTGGGATGTATAAAGGATGGAAATATGATATTATATATGATATTATACTGGAATTATAATATACCTTTATATCATTATTATTCCATTCTATAAAATACGAAATAGAAATGAAAGTAGCGTTCATGCGTACGTACGG
Organism: Viscum album; assembly: GCA_963277665.1. Taxonomy (NCBI): domain Eukaryota; kingdom Viridiplantae; phylum Streptophyta; class Magnoliopsida; order Santalales; family Viscaceae; genus Viscum; species Viscum album. Next base: position 615,325,644 of record OY728134.1, read on the forward strand.
CTTACCGTCTCCATGAACGGTGCATTTCATTTCTTACCTCTAAATGATTATGTAATGTTATAAATGCATGCATGTACTGGATATATATGACATATATGATATATACATAATGAATACAATTCTGGATATAATAAACATTTGGCCACATGAACAACATGTAATTGTAAGAAGTCCACTTTCGACTTAAGAACCAAATATCGGCAAAACAAATATTATTAACTTAAATGATTACATAATGTTTATGACATGGTAATAAGTGGTATAAAAGTAATAATGAACTTGAAAAATGTTCTTAAGGAATTAGAAATTAACTCAAGTTTATTATTCAGGAGATTAAAGAACGATCGAGTCAAGTCGGACCCGAGGTAAGGGATCCTACAACTCTCTTTCTTTTTAAGTACACTCTTTTATGTCATTTCTTTTAAGCTCATCTTTCTTATGATTGAGATGTTCTTTTATATTACTCCTACTGTAATTTTTATGTTCATGTGATGAGAGACCCTATTCTCTCTCATCAATCCATTTTGGAAGTTTTGAGTGGCGCCGTTAGGCTGCCGAACTTTCGTAAGAGATCTAACCTCTCTCTTTCTTTTTAAGTACTCTCCTTTATGTCACTTCTTTTAAACTCCTCCTTGCAATGTTGGGGGATTTTATTTTATATTCCACTTGCTTTAAATTCTATTGTAATATGATGGGATACTCTATTTGATCTCATCAATTCATATTCGGAAGTTTTATGTGGCGCCGTTAGGCTGCCGAGTTTTCATAAGGGAATTTTCATCTCACTTTTATTCCCGTGAGATTTATGCTACATTTGCCACAAATTCCATTGATTGGTGTATGTACTTCCCATTATTCTACTCTTTGTGTAATATACTTTCGTTTATGAGTATTTACATCAATGACCTATTGTCTTTCTTTCATGGGGGTGTATGTTTTGAAAGATACCCAAGTCGGTAAGGGAACCTTTCACCCTCCTCTTTTTTAAAAGACTTCTTTTATTGGGTCTTTTAATTTACATATTTTTATGTTGGGATATGTTCTCATACATCCTTATTGATGTAAATTTTATTCCCAAGTTATGAGATACACTTTTTATCTCTCATCAACTCATTTTGATGTGATGCCGTTAGGCTGTCAAGGGAACTTTTTAACCCAATTTCGATTTCTTTGGGTTCAACTTGTAGTCATTGAATATGTCATCCATTGAATATGTGTGAATGACCTCTTATTGTTTCAAACTTAATATCCACTTATATTGGGTGTATATATATTTGTCACACATATTTTTGAGATTTATTTGTCCTTAATTTAAGGATACCTTCTTTATAAGGGATTTCATCACATTTGACATTTCTATTGAGGGTTCATTGTTGTTATGCACCAATTCACTCTTATATGGTGTATATACTGTACTTTGGAGTATTATATCATGAATCCGTTTATTCTCATGATATTATAAAGTTCTGACTAAATTTTATTCCTCGATTATTGTATTCAAGTGTCTCTAATTTTGGTAAAACCCCTTTAACCAAAATATCGTTTTAATGTTTTAATTATTTGTTCTTATTAATATCCATGTTTTCAAAATGGTTTTAAGGATTTATTTATATGGATATTAATGGTTTAAAATGTTAAAATCTTCAGGGTGGTATGGGACACTTTGATTCAAAAATCTCTTTATTAAATGTTTTAAATGGTTTTGGAAATGGTTTCTTTTTGTATGGATTCATTATTTCAAAATACTAAAATGTTATATTGTGATTGAAATGTGGAAATGTTTTGTTTCCTTTATGCATGTTTTATGTGATATGTTTATGTTATGGTTCTTGGGCATTATTATGAAAATGGGTGGTTCCGTGATAAACTAAGGGCGGGTGAGCCCGATATAGCTCTCCAATGCATTGGGTAACGCGAAGGAGTGAAACGTTAAGGTTTCTCCGAAGAGATTTTAGGGAATATACTGTGATGGGTATTCCAAACGTAACCAAGAGGGTTACTCCCTACGTAAGAATGTTATGAATTCCTCAAGTTACCTTTATGTCTTATGTTTTCTATGATTTATTCATGGTTTGATGAGGTATGTTAAAGTGCCTATGTTTTATGGGTAAAGTATGATTTCATTCTTATGTATATATGAACTCATGTTTCCTTTCCATATTTTTATAACCCTTACTGAGCTTTTTATGCTCATCCCAAGTTTTTGAAATGTTTTTCACAGGTCAAGGGAAAGGTACATGATGTGATGATAGTGTCAAGGATGTTTTAAGAAAGAATCCGTGTTATATTTTAAATATGTTTCTGTTGATGGGAAGAATGAATACTGTCTTTTATGTAACCACTTTGTTTAAATGTGGAATGCAATGCAAGTTTCATGATCTAATTCTCTAAAACTCTAAACCAGAAAAGATCCTCAATGTGTAATCTTGTAATAACTCAAGATTAAGTAAGGTTTAAGGCTGGGGCCATATAATATTATACTGGAATTATAATATACCTTTATATCATTATGATTCCATTCTATAAAATACGAAATAGAAATGAAAGTAGCGTTCATGCGTACGTACGGCTTACCGTCTCCATGAACGGTGCATTTCATTTCTTACCTCTAAATGATTATGTAATATTATAAATGCATGTATATACTGGATATATATGATATATACATCATGATTATAATTCTGGATATAATGGATACATGAACAAATTGTAATTATAAAGGGTTTATTTTTGACTCAAGTACCAATGATCGTTAAAACGACCGTTATTAACTTAAATAATTGCATAGTGTTCATGACATGGAAATAAGTGATATAAAAGGAATAATGAACTTGAAAAGGGTTCTTAAGAAAGTAGAAATTAAATCAAGATTATTATTCAGGACATTAAAGAACGATCGAGTCAAGTCGGAACCGAGGTATGGGACTTCTTCTCAATCTCCTTTCATTGAGGCATATTTTGTTTTATACAAAACCTTCTTTTATACGGTGTATAAACCCCTTTGAATTTTACGTTTATCCAAAAGGAATCTTTTTTATACGAAGCGTTTTACTAAACAACAAAAGGGAATGTTTTTGTCATATGTATGCTGTAACGCCCCGACCCCAGCTACCTGAAGTCGGTGCATTACTTCGTAACATTGGCATGATCACAAAAGATCAAGTCTCGAAATACTGATTAGTTTAGTAGCCTTGGAAACACTAGATACATTCATAAGTCTTTCATTACATCAAAAAGTAAACAAACTACAATAACATGGTATTCATAGTCCACAATCATATCCCTTTCTGATTACCCCTGCAGGTCATTCATAAAATACTTCTTCACATCCTGGAAAAATATTAAAACATTGAAAGGGGTGAGCTCAGATGCTCAGTAAGGTTAACAATATAGCGGAAGCTTTCATAAATAAACATTAACATTTAAGGCAATGTATAACTAAAACAAAATCCTTTTAAACATGAACTTCAACATAATATGGCAAAAGTAAAATGAGATAATTCCATTTACTTCTTCACATGGATATTCTACTGGTCGAATAATCACATGCAATATCAATAGCCACTTTCATAATGATGGAATGCATAATGCCAGACTATCATAACCACGTAGCCAAGGCCTCGTGCCAAGACCACAAATAAGATTTTGTCAAGGCCTCGTTCCAAGACACTATTTTGTCTCATGAGACCTGCCGATGCATCGAGGAGCTCTAGCGGGATCCACCTGTCACTTATTAATTCCAATGCATTCCTGATATGAATAGGTTTAAACATATCATAAACCATAACATAATCGTATCACATAAAACATGCATAAAGGAAACATAAAATTTCCACATTTCAATCACAAGATATCAATACAACAAATTGATATAATAAAAATGCTTTCAAAACCATTTTCAATACCAAAATAAAAGAAAGTTAAAACTTTGTATTTATTTTTCATTAAAAAAAATGATGGCTTGTAGAGGAAGCCGAAACTCAAATAATGGTCACGGCGGCGGAGAAGTCGTTGTCGCCACATAAGTACGGAAAGAAAAACATTCCCTTTTTGTCATTTAGTATAACGCTTCGTATAAAAAAGATTCCTTTTGAATAAACATAAAAGTCAAAGGGGTTTATACACCGTATAAAAGAAAGTTGTGTATAAAGCCAAATATGCCTCAATGAAAGGAGATTGAGACGAAGTCCTTAAAAAGATCATTTTTAAAATAAAATAGATCTATTATGTGTATTCACTATAGGTACACATAAAGAAAGTAAAAATACAAAATAGGACATAATAATATCATGACATAATTTGAAAGTAGGAGATTAACCCAAAGAATGGAAATTGGGTTAAGAAGTTCCCTTACCTTGCGTCTTGTCCTGACTCGACCGTTCTTTAACCTCCTGAATAATAAACTAGAGTTAATTTATATTTACTTAAGAACCTTTTTCATGTTCATTATTCCATTTATATCACGTATTACCATGTTATGAACATTATTTAATTATTTAAGTTAATAACGGTCGTTTTGTCGATCTTTGGTACTTGAGTCAAAAATAAACTTCTTATAATTACAATTTGTTCATGTGGTGAAATATCCATTATATCCAGAATTATATTCATGATGTAGATATCATATATATCATATATATACAGTATATACACTCATTCATAATGTCACGTAACATTTAGAGGTAAGAAATGAAATGCACCGTTCATGGAGACGGTAAGCCGTACGTACGCATGAACGCTACTTTCATTTCTATTTCGTATTTAATGGAATGAAATCATAATGATATAAATTTATAATATAATTACAGTATAATATAGTGTATAATACCATTTACTCCATCCTTTATACATCTCACATATGGCATTAACGATTCAAATCACTTTGAGGGGGCGGTAGTCCGCACTTCCTAAAATGAAATTATCGCGTTTTACCCATAATGGAAATCATAAAGTATGCCATAAATGAGAAATACAGAAGCATAAGTAAAACATAAACATATTATATATCATATATAAAAATAGTGACATCTTAATGGCCACCTTTGAAGGTGTTATATGAGTGTTGAACAATCATCGTTTCGTGAGGCAGAAATTCTCCATCCACAGAAACCGTATGTTCTTTAACCATTAGATGTAGGTGTGTGTAAGTGTAGCTCGAATACTTCTTATAAAAACATCCTAGTATATTTAGGATACTGGTTTTGTTACAAAAGAAATGAATAAAAAGAGTTTAGGGGGTTGGAGAAGAAAAATGAAACAAAACAACATTAGAGAAGACATTACCTCAAAATCGGGTAACTCTTTTTGATTTGAGCCAAAGGCTTCCTTGGGAAGCGTTCTGCCCAAAGTGAGGCTTTTAGGAGTAAGAGAGGGAAGTTGGGAGAGTATTTGGGCAGAGGTTGGCCGAGCCAAATGGGTTGAAAGTGTAAATGAGGTGGGAGAGGTAGGGGCCTTTTATAAGTGGAGAGGAGGGGCACTTTTGGAAAGTAGTGAAATGTTATTCTATTATACAATGCTTTTCGGATTATAAAGGTCCCACACTTGTATAATTTGAGGATAAGGTGATAAGGGTTCTAAATCTCCTCATCCAATAGGCTTTAGACAAGTGTATTCCTTGGATTTTACATTATCTTCTCATTTTATTTAAATCGTTAAATAATGAGGTCATCACTGCATCATAATGATGTCATAAATAATTTAATTTATTTAATGTCTAAAAATTATAAAAAAAATACTATGATGTAGGAAATATTTTTATATTTCTAATTAATATTTATAGTCAAAATTTGGACTTGTGTAACCCCACTTAAAAACTGTTTTAGTAAAACAACTCATGTGTGTGTCAATTTAATTTTAACATTAAATAAATATATATTAATGTCATTTTCCAACCAAAGTGGCTCCATGGGGTCCCCAAGTTGACCCATGGGTTGTCTTGGTCGGCCATGACTCATCCAATAGGAGTAGTACAAGTGTCAAGCTCATCTCATATTACTAAAACATTATTTTTACCTTAAACTACACTAATTACCTCTAATCGTGATTAAGAACTTAAAAGTTACCATTCACCAAAAAATTATTTTAATCTCATTGAACCACATTTTACTTCTTAATTAAAACCATGTATGTCGGATTTTTGAAAATCAAATCACAGAAGTGGTAATATTTCATTTTAACGAAAAATCAGTTTTTAACAACCACTTAGTGGTTTCACTATTCATCAAAAATTGAAGTTTTTCAGAATAAGGCCAAAATTTTACCCTAAGCTATAATTGATATTCCAAATTCAAAAATGATTTCTATTTTAAAAAATTCCAAACATATAAGTTGCATTAATTAATTTTATAATTATTTCCCGCTGTTACAACAAATAGCGTGTTTTTAAGAAACAATTTATATCAAAAGATTGGCAATTGTTTATGTCCAATTTCAATGTTAAATTAATTCTAATGACCACCATTGGATAAAATGGTAAAAATATATTCTAATTATACTTTAAAACCACTCAATAGTATAATTTATCACTATAAATTATTTTTATTAAAAAAGTTGTTTTTAAGTATTTTTCACTATTCATAAAAAATTAGAAGTTCTCAGAAAATTACCCAAAATTCAACATAGGCTAATTTCGATATTAGGAATACAAAAATGAAGTCCATTTTGAAATATAAAATTTCTATAAATTTAAAAAGTGGTTATTACTATTCATAACGGCTACTTTGATTAGTTGCAGTGTGTTAGAACTCGTTGTTGCGTACAATGCAAGCTATTACATTATTAAATGAGAAGCGTATCATGGAAGCTCGGGGTGTTACATATGCGGCGACAAAGACTTCTCTGCCGTTGTGACCATTATTTGAGTTTCGGATTCCTCTACAAGCCATACCTTTTTTAAAAGAAAAATAAATACCATGTTTTACTTTTCTTTTATTTTGGTATTGAAAATGGATTTCATAATGTTTTTATATCAATGTGTTGTATTGATATCTTGTGATTGAAAGGTGGAAATGTTATGTTTCCTTTATGCATGTTTTATGTGATACGATTATGTTGAGGTTTTTGGGCATTATTATGAAGACGGGTGGTTCCATGATAAACTAAGGGCGGGTGAGCCTGTTATAGCTCTCCAATGCATTGGGTAATGCGAAGGAGTGAAACGTTAAGGTTTCTCTGAAGAGATTTAGGGAATATACTGTGATGGGTATTCCAAATGTAACCAAGAGGGTTACTCCCTACGTAAGAATGTTATGAAAGCCTCAAGTAACCTTTATGTCTTATGATTTCTATGATTTATTAATGATTTGATGAGGTATATTAAAGTGCTTATGTTTTATGGGTAAAGTATGATTTCATTCTTATGTATATATGTACCCATGTTTCCTTTCCATATTTTTATATCCCTTACTGAGCTTTTTATGATCATACCATGTTTTTTGAAATGTTTTTCACAGGTCAAGGGAAAGTTACATGATATGATGATAGTGTCAAGGAAGTGTCAAGAAAGAATCCATGTTTTATTTTAAATATGTTTCCATTGATGGGAAAGAAGAATACTATCTTTATGTAACCACTTTGTTTATATGTGGAATGTAATGCATGTTTTATGATCTAATTCTCTAAAACTCTAAACCCGAAAAGATCCTCAATGTGTAATCTTGTAATAACTCAAGATTAAGTAAGGTTTAAGGCGGGGGCCTTATAGGATACATGTCGAAAACATAGTTATATAAATTTTAAATTACAAACTATAAATAAAATGTTCATTACATTAGTTCATCTTAAAAAATTTTCCAAATGAAATATATTTTTAAGTGAAATGAATTTGATAATTTGTTTTTTGAACGTAGATAAAAGATAATTTTATTTTTCTAGAAAATATATAAAGAAATTTAGTAAACCCATGAATTTTGAATAAATTTTTTTAAATAAAATATCCTTTTAAAACACACTTATCAAAATATAAAATATAAAATAATTTTATAATCTCCTAGGAATTTTTTTATAAGTGTCAAAAATTTGTCTACACCTTAAAACTTCTATTTTTAAATAAATAAGAATTTTTCTAACCAAAAGTTAATATTCTCAAATTTATAGATTTTTTTGATAAAATAAAAAAAAATTGAAATCAGTACATTGAAATTGGGTTAGGGTGAATTTATTAGAATTTGTTAAAATGATTTAATTTTTCTATGAATGGTAAAAATATAGTTTTTTGTTTTCAGTATGTTTAATGACTTCATACTTATGTAATAATGACTTAATAGTCAATTAACCATAATACATGACATAAAATATGTTCCCTTATTAATATTAAGTATTTTAATATATTTAAATAAATTTATAAAACCTATAAGTGACTTTCCAAAGTCTAAAATAGAAAATTTTAAATTAAAAACATTACTTTGTGGAAACATCACTTTTCATGAATAAATAAGTAATAAAAAATATTCTATGTTATGGTGGGTAAAAATAAATTAAAATTTGAGATAAATTTCCAAAACCATGAGAAAAAACCATGCTTAAGCCAATTTTGTTTCATTTTCTGCACCATAATTTTCCAAGACCTTTATTTGGAAATTATTAAACAATTTATCCACTTTTTCTATAAATTCCCACCCATTTATCCATTTTTATTCACTCTCAATCCATCCACCATGAATTTATTGTTTTTTCCTCCCATGTAATCCCCCTAAGGTGACCTCAAGCCCCTAAGTTTCCATTCTTCAAGATCTAAGAGTAACTCTTTAAGGTAAGGGAATTATCCTTCCTTTATCTTTAATTCAAGTACCTATTTTTTATATGTATTATAAATGTTATAGTTACTATATTTTATTATTCTTTTTATCATAACCTTACTTCCATATTATGTTTTATCAGTGTGATACAATTTTAACTTTTCATTTTACTCTTTTCTGAAACCATGTTTTATACCCATCACACTGCCAAATTTATTTCCCGAATTTCTATCTCTACTTCAGAAATTATCTTTTATTTAACTTTTTTGAATACCCAAACCTATTTCTTTTCAGGTATTATTAATATATATGAAAAAATTATTTTTAGGGGAGATTTACACATAATAAACCAATATTCCCTTTTTGGGTTAAAAATGATGTTATGATGATGTCTGTAAGAACTTTTGTATGCCATGATTTTTGATAAGAAAGTGTTCTTTATTATCCATAGGTTACTAATGAAATGATTTATTATGATCTATATAGATCACATGAAATTAATAAATATGATGTTTTCACCTTGATAGTGCTCCAATGCATTGGGTAAATAATTTAATCTCTAGAGATGACATGTTTTATGATACCTTAGTGAATAAACTTGGTAATTTTCATTTATGACACCTTGATGATAAAACTTGGTGATATGCTTATGAATATCTCATTTAAATGTTGTATCCACATTACCATGTTATGATTCATGATCTTAAGATTGTTATATATCACCTCTTCACACCGTATTGTTATACCTCATGTAATTTTTGATATGTCCCATGATCACATGTTATATATCTATCTTGTTCTTTCCATTACTATGCTTCATGATCACCCCTTCCTTTGATGTATATCCCCAGGATATGATATATAATAAAATTAACATATAGTGAATTCATGAAGGTTTCTTCAAGTGGACTTAGAAGAATATTTTAAATTTCCAAGCATTATGTACCTCATTTCCAAGAAACGAGAATTTTAAAGATCTTATGATTGTACAATGTAATGAAAATTTACATAATAAAAAATAGGTATGTCATAGAGTTGTTATAGAAAGTTCATATAAATTCATTTTCAATCCATTCAAGAAGTAAAAATATATATTTAGATTTGAAATATTATTTCTGGTGGTTTGGAATTAAGAGAGATATCACTGAGTTTATATCTCTATTCTTGGTATGTCGGAAAATTAAGGTTGAAATACAAAATTCTAAGATGATTTTACATACATTACCCATACTAAGATGGAAATTGTGAAAAATACCCATGATTTTTTTCTTTTTACTCTCCAAAATATCTAAAGGGAATAATTCTATATTGGTAGTAGTAAATCACCCTAACAAGTTAGCACACTTCATTACTATCAGAGAAAACTTATCTCTAGATCCTCTTGATAGGGTATACATCAGGGAAGTTGTAAGGTTGCATTGAGTACCACATTCCATTATGTATGATCAGGATCCAAGGTCTTCTACATTATTCTGGTGAAGTTTTCAACAAGCTATTGATATATATTTTATTTTCATCACTACTTATCATCCCCAAATAGATGGTCAGTCTAAAAGAAAAATTCAAACCCTATATGATATGTTGAGAGCTTATTATTTGGATTTCAAAGGTGGTTGGGATCAACACCTCTCTCTAGTTTAGTTTTAAAAAATAACTTTCACTCAAGTATTCAGATGGATCCTTATGAATCCCTATATGGAATGAAATTTGGAGCTCCAATGTGCTTGGATAAATTTGAAAAAACAAATCTATTGGAACCCGAGATAGTTGAAGAAATGGTAGAAAAGGATATACACATTAAGAAACACATCAAGATAACTCATATTCAGTAGAAACTTTATGCTAATAATCCTCAGGATGATTTAGAATTTTATGTTGGTGACAAGGTTTTTCTCAGAATTTCTCCCTGGAAGAAGGTTATGAGGTTTGGGAAGAAAGGTATTCTAATCCCAAGGTATATCGGTACCATTGAAATTCTTACTTGTATCAGGACAGTAGGTTATCAACTGGTACTTCTACCAAACCTCTCACAAGTCAATGATGTTTTATATGTATCTCTATTGAGGAAGTACATACCTGACCCTTCACATGTACTGAACTTAGAGGTCATACCGCCTGAGAAATATATTTTTCATGAGGAATAACCAATGGATATTCTATATCATACATAGAAAGTTCTACAAAACAAGACCACTCCCATTTTCAATCATTTGTAGTGAAACCACCATTTTTAGAAAGAAATATAAGAACATGATGATATGATGAGGTAGAAGTATCCCCATTTGTTTGTATTAGAGTGATGAATTTCAGGGGAGAAATTCACTTTAAGGGGGGTAGAATTAAACAAACTAAGTTTTTTATGATTTATGTCTAATAAATTAAATTGATTTGATAGCATATGTTTCTAACTCAAGTGAATCTTGTGCCACAAACAACACTGGGTTATCTTATGTTACACACAACACTCATTTTTAATAAAAACACAATATATTAATTAATATAGTTTTTTAATGAAACTGTTATAACCTAGATGTTAAAATTTGTAATAAGAATTATAATAACTACTTTTCAAATATTATTTATAAATTTTTATATAAATAAAATATATGGATAAAGAAGTACATAACTTTCATCAAAGTATTTATGTTTTTCAAAAATACTATTGAAAAAATATTTTTTTATTTTTTTCTATGAATAATAATAAAATTAATTTTTGACACTTTAAAAAAATTATTTTGATAATTTAAATTTAATTTTTGAAATCATAATGTCAAAATTACCTTAGGGTTAATTTTTGGGATTTCCCGGAAAAGTTTCAATTTTTTGTGAATAGTAAAAAAATGTGACTTTTAATTAAAAATTGCCTTTTCATTTAATTTATTTATAAAGTTAAATTATTTATGTGTTTGGAACAATATTGATTTTATTTTCAATAATATTTCAATATGTGTTTCGTGAGTTTGGATGAAGTGTTTTTACCTAAAGAATTGTTAAGGATCCATGAAATGTTATTAGATGTCCTGCTTGGATAATTATCTCTGTTAAATTTGATAATTATTTAAGTGATAATATATTATTAAAAACAATATAGGGGTTTTTTCAAATTTCTACAACATTTTAACATGGAAGTCCATGAAAATAATTATTTTCATGAAGTAAAGAAGATTAACTGAAGATTCCATGAAAAAATAATAAAAACCATAAAATTTTATTTTGAAGAAAATATATTATTTTCCTAAAGAAGAAATTATGAATCCCATGTAATTGAAATATTATTACCTTAGTTTTTAAAGATCTTAGTGGTTTAACTGAGGTTTTAAAAGTTGTTTGGAATTCTATTAATTACTAATTAACATTCTAAGTAATATAATTGGGGCCTTGATAATCAATAAAGGAAAACCCACATAGAAGCTAAGGCTATCTCTAAAAAGGGTTCTTCCCAGATCGGAAGGTCAACTACACCCAAGGGAACCAACCCGGGAAAGACTACAGGTAGAAGTGAAGGGTGGGCCAATATATAAGGCATATAGATAGTGAATGGGTGTAGTGGTGGCGATATTGTGCGGGGTGGTACATCGGCAAGAAGAGATGGCAAGGGGCAGTGCCAGTTTGGGTTTGTAAATTTTAGGGGCATAAAGGTAGTGGTTTAATGATATATCATAGATCATATGTATGGGATTTTCAATGTGGGATAGATAGAAAAACAAACTATTCATCATCCTAGAAAAATATGAACATAACATGGGTCATCTGATCTCTTTGATCTGAACCATCCTATCAATACAAGTGGATTTATTCTTCCTATGATGATCTAGGGTGTCTTCTCATGCAGTTTTCCCACCATTTGTGAGCCATGTATGAGCATAATTGGATCAAACCAAGTCTTCAAATACATTTAATGTGGCCTCATTGAACTCTTATGATCTATCCAAGTATGAGATGCATGTTTTACATGTTTTCTATGTGTAGTCCATGGATGAATAGAAACCACCAAGAAGTGATGTTTCTCAATGGTGTTGAGTTCCAAGATGGTGGAAGAAATTGGATTTAATGCACATGTAAGATCGAAATGCAATATTCTTATATCTTCACAAGCATGAATGTTAATTGAATAGATAAATTAAGAGGTCATGTGATTTGGGTATTAAAAATTAATAATCCTCATAAAGAATAGAGAACCCTATATTTGAGTGATAATAAGAATTGGTGATGAGACCATATCCCTTAGTAATTATGAATCAATAAATCGCATGATGATTAAATGAGTTGCATGTTTCATGTATGATGAATGCATGATGTTGGAGTGAGTCGCAGAGGCTGCCTTCTATATAAGATAAAATAAAGAACATGAGTCCCATGGGTATTTGAGGTGCATTAATACTCATGCATAAAAGTAGGGGTGAGTCGTTGGTGTTCTCTTATTCACGTGAAGAAGATTTAATACATTAAACCTCTAGTTGGATGTTGCACATGCAGTACTGTATACCTATTGGGTATATATTTCATAAAGAAAGAATATCTAAGAGGGGTATTCAAATGAGATGCCTGAAATAAATACCCATCCATGTATTTAAAGAAAAATGTGAAATTAATACCCATGATTAATGGGATATTCGATGTGGAAGAAAAGTAATTCAATATCCATCATAATTTGGGTATTATTATTTAAATAATAGGATTAAATATTTTTAATTAATAAACACATTTAATTGATAATTTAAATAATTGAATTATTGAGTTTCCCATGCATCAAATTTGTAAAAAAATAAGTGTGTGATGGTGATAAGAAACATATAAACAATTATTGTAATATTCATTGAGACTCCTTACATCCTCTTTGCAAGAAGAATGTTAAGAGTGAGCCAAAGCTGGGTAATTATTGAAGAAGGTGATCACATGAGCCAGAGTATTTGAAAAGAAGTTTGAAGAATAGAATTTATAATATTCCTTAAGAAGTAAATAATGAAGGGGAAACAATTTTTTCTTATGGAGAAATATTGTCTTGAATTGGTAGGATTACAGTTGCTCAACTCATAGGAGTCAGTATAAAGAACATCGGTGAGATGCCAATCTAAATATCCTATCGGGATATGGTCCACAATAATCATTTATGAATAGATATTATGAGAGTTTTTTTATTAAATTCAGTAGATTTCTTATACTTTTAATTATATTTATTTACCAGTAGAGAATCCATATTGGTAAATCTAACCAACAAGGAAAATATGTAGTCACCATGGGGGTGAACCTTATAAAAACCTCATTTTCATTTTAGTGCTTTCAATTTTTTTCTGATGGGAGAAGTGATACATTTAATAAAAGGTATCAAGATCTTAACTAATCATAGATTTTGATTTAAAAAAATTTAATTTCTAATCATTACATCACTTATTCACCCCTCCCCTCCCAATGATATATCCAAACCTAGGATCTTTAAGTTGTATTAGAGAACAATTTTCCCTCTGTAAATATCCAACCTTTACTAAAGAGTTACTAATGGAGAATTTAAATTTAGTCTACAATAGATGAGTTACTTTCTTCGATGGCAATGACTATTATGGATGGAACAACTGAATTCTTTCATATATGCTTTCAAAAGACCTTGAATTTAGTAATGATGTAACAATTAGTTTTATTTCACATGGAATTGATTATCCCGTTATATACGCTGATAAGAGAAATATGGAAGTATATGGGAAAGATAGAAATGATATTTTTCATCCTTATCTGATAATGTTTTCACTAAAGTGATGTAACTAAAAATATTCAAGGAGATGTGGGATAAAATTGAGAATATGTATCAAGGGAATATGAAGATAAAAGAATCCAAACTACAAATATATAGAGATAAGTTTGAAGATATCTAAATGGATAATGATGAGATTTTTTATGACTACTTTACCAAGGTAAATGAGATAGTAAGTTATATTAGGGGTTTTTAGATTCTTTGGAAGATTCACATATTGTCAAGAAATTTATTCTACATTATAAGAATCGGAGACTAATCACTTGATTAGATTCATAATACACTTCTTAATTATGATATAAGAAAATATCCTACGTTTAAATTTAAAGAAATGGAGGAAATGGATTTCAAAGTAATGAAAAATCACAATTTGAAGGAAAAGAAAGATGAACCATCCTCAGATTCTGATGAGGATTCAGAAAGTGATACAAATTATAAAATAACGATGGCATTTATTTCAAAAAAAAATAAAAAGAAAATTTAAGGGTTTTCTTCCATTAACATTCTTTAATTATAGTCAAAGTTGAGATTTTGTAAATGATTTTCTAAATAAATAAACTAATGAATCTAAGAGTGATAATTAAGATGAATACTACACTAAAAGAATATTTAGAAAAGGTGGTGCTGGAAAGAGAAATAAATTCTGAAGGAAGTAAAATAAAAATATGATGACTAAGAGAGTTGATGAAGAATATTCATCATGGACTGAATTAGATGATTAAGGTTTAAAAAATCATAAAACCTTTATAGAACAAGTTAAGATACTTGGTATAATTCAAGTAGTGATGATAAAGAATAAGAGATTAACTATGAGTACATGATAAGATATAAACTTGAAGCCTACCTTGATCAAAACAATTATTCCAAGATAGAAAAAAATAATCTTGAGAGATAAAAAAAGAAATTAATTGCAGCAAAGAATGAGGAATAAATAGTTCATGTTGATGAAGAAAAGGTGGAACTGATCAAAAGGTAAGTATCCATTGTTAATGATATTAAGAAACATAAATCAAAAATTACAAAACAAAATAATATGATATGTGATCTTGAAGATAAGTTAACTTCTAAAGAAGAAGAGTTATTTGAGAAAAAGTCCACATGTTTCATATTTATAAAAAATTTGAATAATGACATAGAATATTTCAATAGATCTATTGAGATCAAGGGATAATATTATCAGGTTTAAGAGAATAAATTTAAAATTGAACCAAATAAATTTTATAGATATTTTACTTATAATAGTGAATGTTTTAAAGTTAAAATTGAGTAATACAAAAACTTTCCATTAAGACCGCAACTACCCCTGAAAATAAAGGCTCAATTTACAACAAGACAACAAAAAAATAGACATGGACTCGTCTGGAACTAATATGGGAGAATAATTTTTCAAGGATTTTTTTGTTTTATGGTAAGAAAAGTCACAAAGACTATTCATGATGGTTAAAAATGTATTTAATATGAATGATTCAAGAATCAAGGGGGGTTTCAAAAATCATCTAAGAAAAAAACCACAAATAAAATAACCTGTGAAAATATATGAACCATAACTATGTACACAAAACAAATTTCATAATCTATAAAAATTTTGTGGTAGATGCAGTTTATATGGTCACAAGGCTGAGGTGTTCATAAAAATATTGGAAGGATAGGTTTACTATGTTGTGAAAGGGAAGATGTTTCAAAAGAAACCCAATGGATATTCATGTGAATAAGTTGAGAAGATATAGAATTACAAGAAAGGTTGATTAATTTTTTAGCCAAAACAATTGAAATTGGATAAACAATTAGAGGAGGCTGAAAAAATTTCTAAATATAAAGAAGAATAATTGTACATATAAAATGAAAAGAAAACTGATAAAAAGTTTTCTATAATTGGAAAATTAAATATTTAGAAGATTGAGGTTGAAAAAATTATTCAACACAAATAAGAATAAGGAAAGAAATATGATAGTTAAATCAATGAGACTCAAAACAAAAAAAAGAGTCCAAAGAAATATTCCCATGATAATATTGGAAGTAATGAATGGACCAAATTTAGAGGAGTCTCTCAATATAAATTTTTTTTATAAGAATATAATAGGTCACTCCTCATTCCCATTATTTTAGGCGTTTCTAACTAACAATTTAGGAAAATGAAGGAGATATTTGAGGATTTCACCACTAGATATCATGATGATATTGCACTTAATTAAGTCTACTGACTTAAATTAAATCAAAGAAAAGTGTGAATCCTCTGGAGGGGGATCCTATATTATTTTTGAGGTATTCTAATCACACTCTCATCCCTTATTTTTAATTATATTATCTAATCAATTAAGGTGTAGTTCTTGATTTATGGAAAGATGATACAAAGGGTGATTTATTTTTTTAACCTATACTTTATAATGTTTTTGTTGAAGTGTGTTTAGGATTTATCTTTTTATTGATAAATATTATTATTTCAACACCTTGAATGAGAATTTATATATTCTGATCATTATTTCACATGAATTGTATTTTATGGATAGCTTTGACAACCTTGGTTATATATATCTTGTTTTCTACATCGGGTTATCCCACATCGTCTTAGATTTGATTATATAAAGGCTCTTTACTATGATAACCAAGTGAGATCGTCCCTCCCCTTGAAGTAATTTTAAATTTTCATATAAGTGATAATTTGATGTTTTTGAGAAAAAAATATGAGATGTGAAGATCCCCCCACATATCCTTTTCATTTTATTGTCAAAGGGGTGGGGGACATTTGAGAACACATATTTACTTTTAAAATATGTGAACATATATTGAAAACAATATAAAAATGGGGATATTTTTGGGGCCAATATTGAATTTTTTGTCAATAATATGTCAATATGCGTTTGGTACAATTGGATGAAGTGGATATTCCTAAATAATTGTTATGGATTCATGAAATGTAATTGGATATAATTATTGTAAAATTTTCCATGTTAAATGGGATAATTTTTGAAGTGATATTAAATTATTAACAATTGTGATAAGGGGTTTTCACATTGAAATATTAAGTGGAAGTGGATGACCATGAAAATATTTTTTTCATATTTAAAAAATGAATTGAATATGAAATTAAAAAATAATTATTTCCATGATATATTATTTTGAATAAAATATATTATTTTTATGAAGAAGTTATAAATCCCATGATATTAAAATATTATTGCATAAGGATTGAAAAATGTGAATGGTTGAAGAGAAGTTTTAGAAGTGGCTTGGAATTATATTTATTACTTAGGAACTTTATAAGTAATTTAAAGGTTTCATTATTAATAAAAACTCCAACCCACATGGAATCCAAGGACATCTCGACCAAGGGATCTTGCAAGACTCGAAGGTCAACCGTTCCAAAGGGGTCCATATCGAGAAAAAACACGAGCGGTAGTGAATGTTGGGTCTGTGTATAAGGAATTAAGAGAGTGAATGGGAGTAGTGACAATGACACCATATAGGGAAACATGATGGAAAGGAGAGACAAAAGAGTTTCATGACCTTCGATGGCCAAAAGGCAGTGGTTGAATGATATACCATGGCGTAGATGTATGGGAATTTTTATTTGGTATGGAGTGAAGTGTGAACTATTCATCCACCTTAAAAAAATATATACATAATTTAAGACATTAGATATCTTATATATGGACCATCTGGTCAAGACAATAGAATGTATTCTTCCTCTAATGATCCAAGGTTTCTACTTACGTGGTTTTTCTTCCATTAATGAGTTGTGGCCAAGCATCCTCAAATCAAACCAAATCCATAAACACATTTAACATGTTTTCATTGAACTCCTATGATATATTAGAGTCTGAGATTCATGTTGTACACATTTTATATGTATAGGACATGAATTAATAGAAATCATTGAGATATGATGTTTCCCGATGATGATGAGTTCTAGGACGATGACAGAAGTTGGATTTAATGCACAAGTAAGATCAAAATTCAATATTCATGTAGTTTCACTTGTATGAATATTATTTTAATGAGTAAATTAAGTTTCCATGTGATGTGGGTATTAAAAATTAATTCTCTACAAGAATAATAAAGATCAAGAGCTTCAGGTTATGATAATAATAGGTGATGATATTGTATCCATTGGTATTCCAGAATGAATACCAATGGATATAGTAGAGTTCTAGTTTCATGTATGATACATGAATGCTACTTTAGTGAGCTATGAATGATATATTCCATATAAGATGAAATTAACAACCCAATTAATATGGGTATTTGAAGTGAATGAATATTAATGCATAAAAGTAGGGGTTGATCCATGGCCATTCTTTTATATGTGTGAGGAAGAGTTAATTCCCAAACACCTCAGGTAGATACTGCGCATGCAGTACAGTATACCCCTCAAGTATACATTACATAAAGAGTGAATATAAATGAGGGGTATTCAAATGAAATATATAAAACAAATAACCATTTAGGTATTTAAAGAAAAATTATAAATTAATACACATATATAATGGGGAATTCAAAGATAAGAAAATGAATATAATATCTTGGGAAATTTGGGTATTATTATATAAAGGAGAATAATAAATGTGTTTAAATAATAAACACATTTAATTGAGGATTTAATTCTGAGAATTTAAATCATGCAATTGTTTCATTTCCAATGCATCAAAATTTTGTATAAATAAGATCACATAGGTGATAGGAAACTTATACCTAACTATTAGAATATACATTGATACTCCTTGTGTCTATTGTGCAAGAAGAATTTTAATAGTGATCCAAATTTGAGTAATTCTTGAAAAAGTTGATCACATGAGATTAAGCATTTTAAAATAAGTTTCATGACCAGAATTTCTAAATATATTGAATAAGTACACAAGTAAGGAGAAAAAATATTTCTTGTGGAGAAATATTATCTTGAAGAACTTGTGCGATGTTGGTATAAACAACCAAAGATTTTCGGCAGATAGCTCAACTAGTGAGAGTCAGTATAAAGAAAACTAGTGGGATGAAATTCAAAATACCCTATATATATATGGTCTATAGTAATCATTTTTTTTAATATATTACAATATTTTTTATGTTAGCCATTTTAAGAGATTTCTTAAAAATGTAATCACATTACTTTACAAGTGGGGAATCCATGTTATAAAATCTAACCAACATGGAAAGTATGTAATCTCCCAATTCATAATGGGATAACATTATGAAAACATCATATCAATTTTAGTGATTTTAATTTTTTAAAAATGGGATAATTTGGATTTTTAATAACTAGTGATCGAGATCTTAACAGATCACAGAGATTGATTTAAAAATCTTAAATTATAAAAAGTACATCACTGATACACCCCTCCCCCTCTCAGTGATATATAATAACCTAAGTTATTCAATTTTAAATTTTATTTAAAGTAAAAAAATTTCAATTATAAATCCATTAGTCTAATTTAGTTAATTGGGATCAATTTTATTTTGATGTTTTATATAAAAACATTCTAAACTTTTAAACATCTTCCCTTTAAAAACACACTTTCTCATCGCATCTATGAGATTATTTTTTAAATCAAATTTTTTCACTTTGATGAATGGAATTTGGAAAATATAATCCATATTTTTAATAATAATAATTTATATTATCTAATAAGGTCAATTTAATTTTTGACCAAAATGAAAACTAAAAATAGTAAAAATTATTTATCATGGTTATGGTAAAAATGGGTTTATTGATGGTAAACTAAATAAAGAAAGGTTAAAAATAACCCAAAAAATGTCCAAAAACCAATTTTATGGAAATATTATGAACTTGAACATACTATTCTAAATAATAATTCATTTTAAATCCCTGTTACATGAAAATACAAGGGTGGAATTCTTTCTTTCAAAAACATTATAAGTGTGTCACTCACCTCACTTATAAAAGACCACCACATATCATCTATTATTAACACCTTAAAACCCTTTTGATTAGGACAATAACTAACCAAATAATATCCCAAAATCCTGTCTCTTATCCTAGAATTATTATTTTGAATATAAATCTAACCTATGAAGGATTTTGGTGTAAACCTATATAGGATAGCTGAAAATAGATAATATTCATCAACAATAGTTTTTTTTATTTATTCCTCCACGTATTTGGATTATTATTATACCATTATTATATAATAACATTTGTATATTACATATAATAAGATTATTTATGTTAATTTCTTGACTTAAACCACCTCCACTTCCATAAAATGGGTTATGAAATCATCCTTCGTGTGTACGGTGGACTACCACCGCATGCACCAATGTCATTTGTTTTTTTATTTACACCTCTCCATGATGGAAATAATGATAGATTTATTATTTATATTTGATATTTCTTATATTATTCTTCTTATTGAATCATAATATCACATATACCTTCATACTGTATATTTTGTGGGAATACAATAATGTCGCTCATCTGTATTGTGGACTATCGCCTCGCAAAGTGATGTGATTAGTTCATAATTTACATGGAAGGTAATAAGGATGGGTTTAATGAAAATATATGATATATATGACTTAAAGTATTCTTTAATGATAATATATAACTTACCTTTCTTTATTTTAATCTAACAAAGAAATAGAAAAAGCGTTTATGCGTACGTATGACCTACTGGCTCCACGAACAGTGTATTTTACTTTACATCACGATGTTTTATGGATGATTAAAAATAAATATATACTGAGTATATATTATATTTATATCATTGTAAAAATTATAGATACTATTAAATCATGATAAAATTAATAGGACAAAAAATAACAAATAACAACATATATAAAAAAACAAAGTGATTATTACCTGAAACATAACTTTAACATGGAATTGTTAATGTGTGGGTAATAAAAGGTCATATAAAAATAATATATGGTATGCTATATTTAAATATTTTTATATAATATATGTATAATGAACTTATATCTATTATATAGGAATTTTTAACATGTACAATGGAATTTAGGACTTAAGGTAAATGATTTTTTTATCAATTTTCTTTCTTTGAGATGTACGTTATGTTATGCACCTATATTATTTCACGAGGTGTATATAAAGCCCATGAAATATCATCAATTTATTTATCCTTTTGATATTTTAATTTTTATTTAATATTATTCCTTTATGGTGCTTACAATTCAAATTCAGCAAAGTGGTAATGATTTTATGATACAATCTCATCATTTATAGTGATTATATATGATTATATTTATGATGATAAAATATTATGATCCACCTCTAAATAAAATAATGTCATTTTTTCCTATTTTTATTAATTAAATCTTCAACTAATAGTACCATTTTTACACTTTTTTTTACTAAAAATAATATATGAATTTTTTTAATAAAATCTGACATTATTTTTATCTTGGGTCAGAAATCCATTCTCTTCCAAAGTCATGTTTTCTTAAAAAAACAAAAATGTTTTATTATTCTCCTATGATTTTTAAAACACATTTTTACCCATGTTTAAATTTTTTACAAAATACTTTTAAAGTGATCTTCATTCAATTTCTTAAATAGTTCCCATTTGGGTTTTACAAAAAATGTGAAAAGAATATTTTTTTAACATATATGACGTGAAAAAAAACTTACCATCATTATGACCATTATTTTCATTTAAAATTACTTTATATTTTTTTGAGGATATTTTCAAATAAAAAATTTTTTCAAATTTTTTTTTATTTTTAAAATGTGTTTTTTTAAACACATAAAGGATATTTTCCTCATGAAATGATTTAAATTATTGATCAAAATAATTTCTTATCTAATTTTACATTAGTTGATGATACATATGCCTTACCGAGGACATTCTCTATGGATACCATTCTTATTCTTTCTCTGAATGGTTTATGATTATGATGGCATGATGTTTATGAAACTAATTTCTCTTCCGCAGATTAGACCATGATATAACCATTACAAACAATTCTTCTTTTCATGGGTTATGATATAATTAAATGTTTATAAAACCCATTTTATTTCATGGGTTGTGATATGATAAATGTTTCATGACCTTGTGGTGCATAAATTTATGATTTTAATTATGTGAGGGGTGGAACCTATATCTTCCTATAATGAATTGGATAATGATAAATGTTATATTATCTTAGAGGGTACAAGTTTGGTTATCCCAATCCTAAAAATGAGGGTGCACATGTAGTTTTCCCAATCATGAAAAAGATAGCACACATGTGGTTATCCCAAGATCAAAAAGGAGGGTACACATGTGTTTATATCAAGCCCGAAAAGGAGGGTGCATGGGTGGTTAGCCCAATCCCAAAAGAGTGTACATGGAAGTTCTTCCCAAAACTGAATTAGGTAAATGGGTGGTTATCCCAATCATAACATGTTATGAATGTATTGTTGGGAAACCTTGACATAAGATAATCTATGCTTATGTGTATGCCACACAACTATGTCTTATGACAAAATCATTCTCTCATGGATAATGTTACTTTATTTTATAATGATTCATGTCTTATTAACTACCAATATTTATTCCATGACTCAAGATTATTATATTTGATAAGAAGATCATGGTTTTAATATGAAATACTCATCTTCTCATACCCATTGTGTTCATATTATGCTTGTGTATCTCCCTTTTTTATCCTTACAAAACATCTGAGATCAACCTTTTTTATGTTTTCTTTCCATCGGTTATGAATATATGTATTATGTATGATTTTTCTAAGAAGGGTTATAGATAAAAATATCTTAGTGTGAGATGATGTATCTCACCTATGAAAGAATTGTTTATGTTTCCAATTTTTCAAAGGCACTAAACTATTATGGTCTTTAAGCATGTGTGTGTGTAATGTAGCACCTTGAACCCAGATTCTTGTAGCTGATGTCTACTACAATTACATTTAAATGATTACAAGTAATCAAACCCCAAAGTACTAATTATTTTATTAGTCTTTTTAAGCTAGATACATTCAGGAGTTTTTTATTACAATGAATACACTAATTACAACATAATTTTTTTCTTTCAAATAAAAATTTATTGCCACTTAGAATATACTTGAGCATCTTTCTCAATAAAATTATTAGATTACTAGGGAAAGGAAAAATAATAAGGTTGATCTCAAATTTTCAGTAAGGGTAAGTAAATTTGAAGTAATAATGAATTAATGAGAATAAATCAACATGAAAAGATAAATAACTGAGAACACATGTCATTTAAATAACTGTATAAGGAATAATAAATATGGAAAGGTACTTAACTTAAAAACATGTCATTTAATAAATAATATGAGAATGAAATGCATCCATAGATAATGTCAAAGATAAAATATCATGGATAAATTATAATAATGATTGAATTATAAATGAATGAAATGCTTAATTATTGGACATCATGTCTGAGGCACATGAAAACCTATATCATCAAGACCTTTCACAATATGTTTTAACACTATAGGTATAAAACTATTTAATTTATTAAATAAATATTTCTCCTGATAATCTTTAGATTCATCGAGGGGATATACAAAGTCTGATCCCCACCCGTTATTACCAGTACAAGGAATTCCTCATATCGAGTAATCGATTTTATTAATAATTAATAAGCCTTATCAAATATATATATTGAATAAATATTATGAAATTATCAATAATTTACCTATGGATAATAAGTAACAATAAGGGTTTTTTATGTTGATTAATAGAAATTCTATTTAAAGATCATTTAAAACATTATTAAGGTAAATAATCTTTAAACATTCCAATGTGTCCCATACCACATTGAAACATTTGAATCATAATTACTATGAAGGAATAAAATTAAATTAAACTTACAATACCATAAAAATTAGGAGATTCATGATATAACATTTCAAAGGGAATTATATACACCATATAAAAGAAACTAGGTTCAAAACATTGCAATATGCCTCAATGAAATGAAATTGAGATGAAATCCCTTGCCACTTTGTAATAATTTATTTAAATGGTCACACATTTATAAAAGAAAATATTTTATTTAAAAATAAAATTGTAAAATTATAATGAATAATTAAAAAAATTAGGGATTCATGATAGTGAGAAATTAAGTTCATGCAATATTAGTTAAAAAAAATTCATTTTACTTTTGTAAGAAAAGTCAAAAAGTTCCTTGTTTTGAAAAAAAAGGAATATTAATTTTAAACAATTTTGTAGAAAGTAAAAAGGGGTAAAAATGACTTTAAATAATCATTGGATAATATTTAAAAAACTGAAAACTTGTAAAGAAAACACTAACATGCAAGAGAAATATTCCCTAGTGGAAACATAACCACAAATAATCTCAGATAACAACAAGTTTGTGAAATAAATACTTATGACTTTATAATTAGTAGAATCATATTCCCATGAATAAAATAAAAATATATGGATATGAAAATATCATAATATTAAGAATAATAATCATAAAATACATTCATGGGAGGTATATACACCATATAAAATAAACAATTGTTGTATAAGGCATGTGTCCCATGGAAATAAAAGTGAGACAAAGATCCCTTACCTTACGCATCTTTGATTCAAACATGATTTAACCACATGTTTAATGGTTTTAATCAAGTTATTAAATTATATCAGAAACTTAGTCATATTTATGAAATCACATATAATCTTATTATATTATTTTATCACCTATAGGCTGATAATATTTTATTATTACCCTTTTTTCATGTGTTAACTGCTTCATTTTACTAAGCAAGTTTTGTTATGAATGCCTTGATTATTTTCTATAGGGTATGTATCAAACATATAAAAAATTGTATTAAGTTAAAAAAAATATTTAATCATTAAATAATTTTTTATAATCATTCATGAATGGTTAACATGGAAAATGAATCACATCGTGTCGTGGATACGGTATGCCATACGTACACATGAGCGATGATATCATTCCCTTAATGGTGAAAGGGTAAGGAAGTGGGCGGAATATTAATTTTTCCATAATAAATATAATTTAATAATTATCATATATATTCATTATTTTCATCATTATACCCATCCATGTAAATTAGTTATGAAAAACAGTTTACACCGCAGTGTGGAGACGGTAAGTCGTACGCATGCACGCAGAGTGCTTTCATTTTTTATAGGATGGATAAATCATTGAATATGGTTATCACATAATCATAAAAATATCTCAGAATATATTTTATACTGTAGTTATTAATTTATTATAGAAACAACACATAAATATTAAGTAGAATAATAAATGAACATGAATGAGTTGGTAAAACAATTACATTTTCATTTGTGGCCTTCCTTTAGATGTCTTCTTAAGGTGTCTAGAGTGGGAATTTTTGGACCACCAGGACCTCAATAAATTTGATAAGGATTATGGAAGGATAAATAGTTAGTGTTTGGTTAATCTAGAAGGCTCAAAGTGGTTTGATGAAGTGATGTAAGAGGTCCCCTTTTATAACTAAGGTGAGGGGAACTTTTTGAAACTCTCAAAAAATTAAATTAATATAAATTAATTTTATACTCCAAATGGCTCCAAAATTACTTGTTTAGAAGATATGATCATTATTATTATAAATAAGTTCATCCAATAAAAACTATATAGATTTGTATTATTTTTCAATTATTACCTTTCTTAACACTTATTTAACCATTTTCACACTTATCGTGATATCATGTAAGTTCCACTTTGAGGGTTAAAATAATTATTATAAAATTCCAATCTAACCTTAAATGAGTCATGGATAAAAATTTTAACTTTATCCTAATTATTTTTCCTAGTTTTATATTTTTATAAATTTTATATCATTTTATAAAATATTATTTATTTTAAAATATCAATAATGTCAACTTTGAAACTATTCATTACTTGGCTTTTTAAAAATATCAAAAAAATGATGAATTTGATCCAATACTTCTAAAACATCTATAACATGTCAAATTATTATTAAAAAAATCATTTATTTCTTTAATAATATAAAATTATATTTATTTTAGTTTTTTTATATCATTTATTTGATATTTACTTTAATTAAACAATTATTGCATCATCATTGTGAAAGGTTTTAATTTAATTATTTATTCTAGAAAAATTAAAAATTAATTATCATAATAAATATAAAAAAATTATCTTTAAAAATATTATTTATAGTCTAGAATATAACAAATATAACCCCATATTAAAAATATTTCACTTGTTAAAAACAAAAGTGTGAAAAAATCGACCATTCATTGAATATAATATTATAAATGACATACTCTCATCCTAGTGGATTAAAAAGGTTATAATTTCAGACCAAGGATGATTTTGGTTGAAAAAAACTCATCTAATGAAATTAATAAAAGTTCTAAGGAAATTTTATAGTCATCATAATATTATTTTTACCCATAATTACCTGAGTTACCCTTAAATGTGGTATTTATCATATTACTAAATTTTACTATTCATATGTCCAAAAATCAAATAAACCTATATAGATAATTTTGAAATAGTGATTCAAATTATGGAATCTATTTTTGAAAATTAATAACATGGAATTATCATTAATTAATTTAAAATTAATCCCATTGATAGAACAGAAAAACATGGTTTAAAAGTGAAAACATACAAAAGATTATAATGTTTTTATATTTATATTCAATGTTAAATTGATTATAATTATATAAATTTTATGAAATTATATAAATTTAATATAATTATTCTTTAAAACAAATTAAAAATATAGTTTAACACTATAAATTATTTTGATGAAAAAGTCGTTTTCAATTAAAATACAGTATTTTATCACTATTCATCAAAACATGAAACCTAATATAAAATACCAAAAATTCAACCAAAGTAATTTTTTATACTCCATATTTAATTAATAAGATTATATTTTCAAATATAATATATAAAATTTTTCATAATTTTATTTAAAATATGTTCTCCATTAAAAGGCTGCAAAATTGCCTTTTTAGAAAAATACAAATTTTAAGCATAAAACTGAATTTATTCTTATGTTATGCCTATAAAATATATTGGATAAGAATAAAAAATATTTTATTTAATATAATATAATATATATATATATATTACATTAATACAATTTACAAATATTAATAAATTTAATTTATTTAGAAAAAACTCTTTTGGAAGCATAAAAATAGTTCTTCATAAAAAATTTCTATATATTCATTTGGTTCATATATTCATTTTAAATTAATTTTTAACCAATTAATTAAACCATATATTTTCATAAGTTATTTAATAATATTCATAACCGCCAAATTGACGACTAGATTATATCTTATTAAATTAAATAATAATATTTTAATAGTGTATTATTATTCGGTTACACTCGTCCATGTGTGTAACACAAGACCGCTCATTGTTGAGTGTATATTAAGCTTATGGATATCCCCCTCGACAGACACCCCCCCCCCTCACTGGACATACCCCCCCCCCTCTTGGAAAGACCCCCCTCCTAGACAGGCCCACCCCCTCCCAAGACAGACCCCCATCACACCCCCACCCCACCTTGTACACCCACTTCCCCTTACACACCCCCTGTGAGTCAAAAATGTTTTTGTAGATTCTCATGGTGTCTCAAATTATAGAATAAGGGGTAAGGATTAAAATGGAAAACACTAATTCAATAATGTCAAACAAGCTATATAAGCATAAACTACCACTGTGAGTTTTTGAAGATAGCGCACCTCCATTTGAGGGGTTTTATTACCAAACCATGACTTGTTTACAAAAAAAACAATTATTTTAACTAAAACATGATCAAGAATGTAAATTTTATATAAAAAAGGATAATTAAGAAGGCAGAAAAATGCAATTTTAAAAATTCGTGAATTAAAGAGAATAGGAGAGGGACTCTACCTAAATGGAGTCAAGCCAAGAACAAGAGTATCCTTATATATGTATATATATATATATATATATATTCTCACATGCATAAGCATGGGATATGTTTTTTTGATGGTTCTCTATATATCATGCATCCCTATATTTCATAACAATACAAGTAATCAAAATCAAAAAATGATCGAAAAGGAAATGCCCTCACGAAGCCAAAAATAGGGAAACTAAAAAATAGTAATTTGAACAATGACCTATTATGTTTATTTATAGAATTCCTTGATGGAAACCCCCTCTTGGACACCACCCCTCCAGGACACACCCCCTCATGGACACCCCCCCTTCCCTCTTAGAAACCATCCTGGACACCCCCTCCCTCCTGGACACCCCTCTCCCTCCCTCTTCGACACCCCCTAACACCCCCTCCCCTCATAGACACCCCCTGGACACCCCCCCCCCCCCTCCTAGACACCCCCTCCCTTTGGGAAACCCCTCCCCCTCCCTCTTGGACACCCCACTTAGACATCCCCATGTCCCCCTATACATCCCCCTCCCACTCCCCCTACACCCACACACCCCTTTCCACACTCCCTTCCCCTACACACTGCTCCCCCAACCCACATCACCCCCTTCTAGACAGCCCCCTCCCCTACACCCCCTGCCACCTCCCTACACACTGCCCCCCTAGACACCCACTTCTGTATACCCCTCCCCTAGACCCACTCACCCCCTCCCCCCCACACCCCCTCCTCCCTGCCCCCACCCCCTCCTGGACTACCCCCTCCCCCCTACACCCCCACACCCCAAACTCCATGCACATTGCCCCCCACCCCACCCCTCCTAGACATCCCCCCTCCCCTTATACCCTCTACCACCTCCTTGAACAATACCCCCTAGACACCCCCCTGCACCCCACACCCCCTGCCCAATCCCCCTGCACCTCAACACCCCCTTCAAACTGCCCCCCCCCCCAGACCCCCCAATTGGATAACCCCCTCCCCCTGCACCCCCTACCCCCTCCCCCCTGCACCCCACACCCCCTTCTCCCTACACATTTCCCCCAACTCCCCCCTAGACATCCCCCCCCTCTTCACCCCTACCCCCTCCCTACACACTACCCCTGGACCCCCCCCCCCCCACCCACACTCCACCCCTTGCCCCCTCCCCCTCCCCCTGCACACTGCCCCCCAACCCCACCCCGAACACCCCCCTCCTGGACAACCCCCCTCCCCCTGCACCCCCTTCCCCCCTTTCTGCACACTGCACCCCCTTAATAGGCCTCTGGGACTAGCTCCATATATTCAAGTTGGTCTGTTTAAAAAAATAACATAATTCCTAAATCATAGAAATAAAATACATGATAGGAAAATCTATTAATAGACTCATTAATTAAGATTCAAATAAGGTTAACCATGCCTCTAATTTAGGTAAAACACGACATGACACCATAAGGAATCTCCTACTCATGTGAACTGTTCACCCAAAAAAGGTATTACACCAAACTCATTGCCTAGATTAATCCCAAATAGAAATAGATATTGTGTAAGAAACAACCTCTATAGTATTATAGGAGAATCCCCACCCCATAATTACACGGATATTATTACAACCATTTCATCCTCAAAGATAGTCATAATGGTGGTATAGTAACCTCATACCATATAGATAGGATAATTATTACACCCTTCCCATTAAAGGTATTTGGCCATATCTTGGTTAGGTGGGACTTCATAGGAAGAATTATCTTGGATCCATCCACCTTATGATCATCCTCCCCCATTGGGATCTAGTTTAATGAAATCCATTGAAAAGTCACTCATATTTACCTATCAAAATCCTCTTTTTATGGATCATTTAAGAGAGGGAGAGAGAGAGTAACCTCATAGTGATCATAATCTAAAATGGACTACCAAGATTAAAAATATTATTGATAATTTTTTTTCCACTTAAAAATAGTTTTATGGAAATAAATCCCCCTACAACACTGAAGAGAATTTGATCATAATTATTTACATTATATAAGTGAATTTTATTATAATTATCCATGTAGATAACATATATCATGAAACAAACAAGGATGGCCATAATGATATTATATCCAACCAAAATATGGTTCTCACTAAATTCCATGATTAACGTGTGTTCACATGGTTTAAGAAGTATATTAAATATATTAGAGATCCTCATAATATTTAGATATTTCTTGACATTGAAGGCCTCAACAAAATAAAATGTAAATTTAATGGATATATCCTACCCACCACATAAATTATTTAATGATCTTTCCAATGAGAATAGATGCAATGAATATGAAATTGAAATAGATAATTTTAAGAGAATCAATATTAAGGGACATGGATGTGGTTTTCCAATTAAGTGATACATCATGGATATGAACTATATATACCATCAATTGAATTCACCTAATAAGAGGGGACTTATCAACCATCAATATTAGATTCCACTCATTTGGAAAACCCATTTCACATAAAATTAGATTATCTTACCCTCAAGGATCATGACTACCATTAATACCTTCAATTGTTTTTGCAACAACTAATATTTCATGTGAGATAACCCAAGAATGATCATGATGGATAAAAATATAAAAAACATGATAAAATCTATATTTTGATCAACTATATTCCTTCGCATGATTGTATTCCAAGGAGAATATTCTGTCAATAATCCTTGCCATAATAAATTCATTTTCTTCTATGAATGAATCATTGTATGGGAGGTGACAATTAATTCATCAAAATAAGAATCCATACCTTTAGTGGGTAGATCTAAATCCTTCAGAGATGGATTTTACAAACCCCATATTACCTATATTTAAGAGTAAGGTAGATCTAAATAACCATCACATGAAATTCAAATCACAGTATAACCTTAAAAACATATCATTGATGAAATAATATGCTATAAAATACCGTGGAGGGATACGTTGATAGGAAGCGTCAGGGAGGAGGGAACCGCAGTGAAAGAGGTCATCGGGGAGGAGGGATTCATGGTGAGATATGTCTCTAGGGAGGAGGGTGCCACTGTGAGAGAGTTCATCAGGGAGTAGGTCTCTTCAGTGAGATAGTTCATCAGGGATTTGGGTGTTGTGTTGAGGAGAGGTTGGGGAGGAGAGGTCGTGGAGGAGAATTTATTGGGGAGGAGGGAGCTGCGGTGAGGAAAGGTCGGGGAGGAGAAGTCATTGGGGAGGAGAAGTCATTGGGGAGGAGCATTGTGTGGTGAGTAGCGGATCGGGGGAGGACGATCCCTATACAGAATTAGGGGAAAAATTTGACGGATGTGGTATAGCCGAGATGGTTTAATTAAACCTTGGAAATTAGAAAGCTATAGCCATGGACCAATAAAAATATGGCTATAGGTCTGTGGTTATAGCTTCAATTTCTAGTAGTGAGGGTGTCTCCACTATGGTTGATGAATTCGTACAGGAAAACCTTGGAACCAAGACAGATCCAAAACCAAAAATGATCTGTGTAGTTATGCCTATAGAGAAAAAGCAGTGATATGTGGATTTCCTAAAGAAACATCATGATGTTTTTTCCTAGAGTTACGATGAGATTCTAGGACTATATCCTCATGTTTCCATTCACCACCTCAATCTCCCAGCGAATCATCGTGGGTTCAAACAGCCTCCTAGAAAGATACACCCTTCTCATGATGTCATGGTCGAGGCCAAGGATGATAAGATAATCAATGAAAACTTTTTCAAGGAGGTCCAGTACCCCATATGGTTAGCTAATATTATTATCGTCAGGAGAAAAAACATAAATATCAAAGTCTCCATCAGCTTTCAGGATCCCAACTATCACTGTTCGAAGGATGAACTTCCACTTCCTGTGACAGAATTGTTGATTGACACCACCACTAGGTTCTAGGATCTCTACATCATGGATGGGTATTATGGATATAATTAAATCTTAATTCCCCTGAGGATGAAGGTTCTACCACCTTCAAGGAACTATAAGGTACTTTATGCTCCTAGGAAATGCCTTTTGGTCTAAATAATGCAGGTGCAACATATCAGTGTGTCGTGCACCGCATATTCAAGATGATCATCAAGAAATTAGTGTAATGATATTTGGATCACCTGGTGGTTAAATATTTCCAGCATCATGACCATATTAGGGATCTTGAGAAAGTATTTGGCTTCCTCCGTTCCCGCCATCTGAATATGAACCCCTTGAAGTGTGCCTTTAGGGTCACCTCTGGAAAGTTTCTCAGCTTCTTTTTTAGATATAGTGGTATTAATATCGATCTATAAAAGATCAAGTACATTAGTGAAATGTCTCCTCTAAGAAACATTTTGGGTATCCTAGTCTTTCAATGCCACATAGCCTACATAAGCCGATTCATCGCAAATCTGGCTGGAAAGTGAAAGCACTTTACCCGGCTCATTAAAAAAGGTGTCGATTATCAGTGGGATGAGGAGTGTCATACTGATTTCAAGGAAATCAAGAAGTACCTACTATATCCCTATATTCTGATTCCAACCATTTCCAGAAAGCCGCTGGTCCTCTATGTGACCTCTTTGGAATGGTCCCTCAGTTCCATTCTCTCCCATAAGAACAATGAGGGGATATAGAACTGTTTATATTATCTCAGTCGCATGCTCCTCGATATAGAGACCATATATTCCTCCACCGAGAAGAACTACATTGCACTGGTTTTCATAGTGCATAAACTACGACATTACTTAAAACACTATGATATACAGCTAGTATCCCGATTGGATCCACTGAAGTACATTCTAAACCACCCCATGTTGACAGGTCGTCTAGCTCTATGGGCAGTGATCCTTCAACAGTTCGACTTCATGTTTACCCCCCAAAAGGTTATTAAGGGGAAGGCATTGAAAAAATTTATTTCCATAAATCCATCCCCCGCAGAGTAGTATCTGGATCTTGACACTCTAGATGAGGCAATCCCCTTAGTAGATTAGTCAATTTTTTGTTAGAAAATGCACTTTGATGGTTCTTCTAGAAGCCATACCGGTAGGAGACTCAATGATCCCTGCCTCAAAAGAGTAGGCTTGGTTATCATCTTCATCATTCCTGAACAATATTTCCTGCCCAATTCATTCTTGTTTTTAGAAGGTTTTACTAATAATGTGGTGGAGTATCAGGCTCTCATTGCTAGTCTTGAGCCAGCCATTGCGATCAATGTTCCCCACCTGCATGTCAAGGAGGAATCTAAACTAGTCTTCAAGTATATCAACGGTGACTAAATCATTATAAAGATAAAGCTCTTACCTCTGTTAGAGCATGCTCACTAGCTGATGGAATAGTTCCCTTTGTGGACATAAGTTACTGATGCCCCTCGATCATAGAATGGTAGAGTCGATTCCCTAGACAGCCTTGCCGCATCTCTTGCAGAGCCTGACCATGACAATTTGATTATCCTTGTGGTGCATCAAAGATTCATCACTACTATCACTCCAAAAAATGATGACATCCCATAGGTAAGACACCTTACCATTGGTTCCTCCACATCGGGACCTTCAGGTCCCCTTTCCATGGGTTTGGAAGGGACCCCTGACTGGATGACTCCTTTTATCAAGTTTCTCCATCATGGTAATCTCTTGATAGACCGAGCTGAACTTGAGAAAATTTGACAGTGCATAGTGTATTTCACCCTCCAGTGTGGTCCCAGTCTTGAGCAGATCCTCTAAAAATGTGGGTTTTTATGGGATTCTCCTCTATTTCATTCATGGTGGTGAAATTTCTTAGGTCATTCAAGAATTTCATACCAGTTCCTGTAGGGCTCATTAGGAAGGGCTGAAGCTTTCTCATCAGATTTGAAGATTAGGATACTTTTGGCCCACCATGATCTGTGACTACATTGAGTTTACCAATAGGTTCCATGCGTTCTAGATCCATTCCATTTTTTTTCTTTGGCTTCTAGAGCCTCTCCATACTACCAAGTATTCTTGGCCCTTTTTGGTATAGGGACTCAATATCGTGGCACCATATCCACCAGAAACAGCTCACTAGTGAAGATTCATCCTGACTGCTATAGATTTCTTTTCCAAGTGAATATAGGCAATTCCACTCAAGGATATCAAGTCCCATTACATTGATGATTTTATAAGCTCTAATATCATCCACTAATTTAGTGTCCCTCATGTCATTCTCACCAATAATGGCACCAACATCCATGCAGTTGAGTTGAAGAAATAATATAACAATTACATCATCCATTCTAATCATACCTCTCAATATCATGCACAAGAAAATGGGATGATAGGGGCATTAAAAAATCCTATATATTATTTTGCAGAAGATGGTTTGTTAGAACAAGAAGAGTTGTCCAGATAAACTCCCCAATGCTCTCTAGGCTTACTGGACAACGATGTGTAATTCCACCCAAGTGAGTCCATATTCCATGGTGTATGGAACATAGGTAGTCATGCCCCTTTAGATTCAGTTAACCTCATTATGAATTATTATCTAAGATCAGAAGAAACTAGGAAAAGTAATTTAAATCTATCTGGATGAACTAGAATCACTTGACGAGAACCGTCTTTACGCCTTACACAATCTAGAGAGGCGTCAGAACAAGATTTCCAGGGCTTTCAATAAAATATTTCAGATCTATTCTTTCTTACAAGGTGACATGGTATTATTCCTATGAACTCCAATGATAATATGAAGGAAGCCACTGAAGCATGAGCCCAAATGGGAGGGACTTTATGTCATTCACAAGGTTTACCCCAATGGTGCACACTCTCTTGTCACTACAAATGGTTAGTGTATTACTCCTCCAACCAATGACAAATTCTTGAATAAATATATCGCATGATGGAATCTCATCCCGTGTGACATTAAAATTTATTATTGTCTGAATAGAAATTAAACTTCATGTTCTTATCATACAAGACGTTAAACTGTAAATGGTTCGAGCTCTAAAAACTTAAATTAAGATCCCCTCATCCCTACCCCATGAAGTTAAAATACACGGATTTCAAGAACTACCTATGGATTGATTCCCATACTCATGGGATATGTAGGAATTCCCAGACCTTTAATTTGTGGCCCAATCTCATGTCCCTTGACCTTTTTGTCCTCTTAGCCCATGTTATCTCTTAGGATTGTGCAATGTGGTATGAACTCTTTGTCCTCATTTAAGCTAGTTTATTCATTCCACGCCATGCATACCCCCTTGAGACACTCCTCCTTTACATGTCCTTAATGCATGATGTTAAAATGCACGAAATTCCAAGAACCCCATATGGATTGATTCCAATCCTCATGGGATATATAGGAATGCCCAGACGTTTTGTCTTTGGGTCCATCCCAACAAATCTCTTTGCCCCTCCCTGGGTTTAGTTCTCTTCAAAGGCTGCATATGGTGAGATGTGGATTCCTTTAATCCCCATTCAAATTAGGTTTACAAAATCTGCATCATGTACCCCTCCTTCCCAAACGTCCTTTATCCATTGTCCTTACTACACGATGTTAAATATCACAAAATCTTTAGAACTATGTTTTTCTTGATTACCAATCCCATGGGATACATTAGAACGCCCGAAAATTTTGTTTCTGGGTCCAACCAATGTTCATCTATCCTTCGGCTTCTTGGCCTGAGTTCTCTCTTGGAATTATAAATAGTGTGTCATATGTGGGCTTTTTTCCTCATTCACGTCAGGTTAGTTTTTCACACCATACATATTCATCTTTGAGATGCCTCTTTTCCAATGCCCTTATATCATGAAATTAAACTGCATGGAATTTTCAGAACTACATGTGGCTTGATTCCCATCCTTATGGGATACATGAGAATGCCCAGACATTTCATCTTCAGATCCAACACCAGTTTTTAAAAAACATCTCTTCCTTATGGCCCCTTGACCTAAGTTCTCCTGGGAGTGTGTGGTGTCGTGTGGACTAATGTCCCAATTCATGTCTGGTTTGCAATAACCATGCCATGAATCTCTCTCTTAAGATATCTCCATTCTCTTATCCTTCACTCCCCTCCTCGAGACATCCACTATTAACTAGACCCCTCGACCTTTTTCATGCCTCACCAATGTGCTCAAATGCACCATGGTTTAGGACTTAAGAGTGTTGG
Organism: Viscum album; assembly: GCA_963277665.1. Lineage (NCBI taxonomy): Eukaryota > Viridiplantae > Streptophyta > Magnoliopsida > Santalales > Viscaceae > Viscum > Viscum album. Next base: position 615,362,030 of record OY728134.1, read on the forward strand.
ATTTGACATGGACATGATTTCATCCGTTTCCATGCTCAATACCTCCCTTTATTTGGGTTTCCACCATATTTCACATTCAAAAGGACCCCCAGAGAGTATGGACACTCGACATTATGGTTCGCCTACCAATTTGGGCCAATGTCTTAGAGGATTTTGAACGATGTTATGAGACATGTTCCATTTTTTGGAATATGGTCAGCATTAAACCATCATTTTTTCTTCCCATTTCAGGTTATATGGTGTGGATGTTGTGTTTTGAAAATATTCAGCAATTATCCTCCATCATTGTTCCACCCCATTGAACCCTAAATATTGGTCACATAATTCACATCCCATTTCACTTCATCACATTCAGGTGGAATTTCCACACCCTTGGTGTTATTCCTCTGTGCACATTTGAGTGTTAAGAGGATGTATCAACATTGTGGTGTTATCCTTAACTCAACATAGTTTATGGTTTTTTATATTCCGTTTGTTCTGAAGATATTCTACGCACTTGTTTCCCACATTGAGCATAGCTCACATGGGATTAGGGACTTGGTAAAGGCTTATACTCTCTGGAAAAAATCTCACTTCTTTTGGTCCAAGCTATACGACCTTAAACTAAGATCACACCAACTTTACCGTATGATGTTAAACTGCATGGCGTGTTAAAAACTATATATGGATTGACTTCTACCCTTATTAGATACATAGGAACTCCCAAACATTTTGTCTTCGGGTCTTGCTCAGGATCTACTAATTGTCTCTTCTGTTCAGCCTTTTGGCCCTGATTCCTATGACATTGTGTGGTGTGGCATATGTGTACTTATATCTTCATTCACGTCGGGTATGCTTTATCATGCTAGATGCATTCTCTTTAGAACCTCATCCTTCCGTATGTATCCAAACCATATGGTGTTAAACTAGGTTTCCTCAACCCACATGACTTTAAAGTATTGCATCTTTTCTACACAATGTTAAAATACATGGGATGGTCCTACAATATGACGTTAAACTATGACACAATCATCATGGTTGTACGAAAAAAAACCACACTGCATTGTGGTTTACTCACTTGTGGGGGTGGGGGTGGGGGGAATCATGTTTGGTATTAGTCATCCATCATGCCATTTGCCAAGGCCTACATATGTCTTGATTCTAGAAGTGATGTCAGAATTCTCCGTTCTGGGTTTGTTTCTCAAAAAAACCACCCACACTAAATAAAAAACAAGATCCATCAAATTCCATTTCATTCCGTGCATCAAACAGACCTGGACGACAATATTTCCACTAGCATTGGTACCATAGCATGCCATTTTTTAGAAATATATTTGTCTTGATTTTCATCCTCATGGGGTATGTAGGAATGCTCAGAAATTTCATCTTCGAGTCAAGCCCTAGGTACCTCAATTCCTACCATCTTTCTAGCACCTCAGACTGTGTCCTATTGGAATCAAGTGGTGTGGGGTGGATATCATTGGTCCTCTTTCACTTTGGGTTTATAATATCCATTCCAAGTACTTCTCTTTAGGGATCTCTACTCCCTTTCCGTACATCATTACCTCATGGTGTTATACTACACAATATTTCCAGAAATACATGTGGCTTGATTCCCACCCTTATTAGATACATAGAAATGCTCATACATTTCGTCTTTGGGTCTAGTCCAAGGTTCATAAACATATTCTCCCCCCTTCTTGTATTGACTTCTCAACCTCTATTATTCCCCCCCAACATGATCAGACGCACTATGGTTTAGGACCTGGAGTATTGGATTCTTGATGGACATGCTTTCATCCATTTCTATGCTTCACAGCTCCCTTTGATTTGGTTTTCATCATCTTTCAAATCTGAAAGGACCCCCAGATGGTATGGATTATTGGCCTTATGGCTCACCTACCACTTTGGGCCAACATCCCAGAGAATTTTGGATGACATTATGAGATAGGTTCTGTATAGAAAATTTGGTCAGCGTTCAACCCTAATTTATTGTTCTCATTTTAGGTCACACGATATGGATACTATGTTTTGAACATGGTCAACAGTTATCCTCAATCATTATTCCATCCCCATTATGCCCCAAATATTGGTTTCATAATTCACTTCCCTTTCTACTCTATCATGTTCAAGTGGAATTTTGAAACCCTTGGTGTTATCCCTTTGTGTTGCTATGTGCATTAAAGTGGATGAATCAACATCATGGGGCCTTCTACGTCTCCACACTATCTCCCATATTGGGTATTCCATGTGTTGTAAATATCTTCTCCACCCTTTTTTCCCACACCGAGCATAGCTTATGTGGTATTAGGACTAGGAGTAAGGTTTGTTCCTGCATGGAAGAACCACACTTCTTTTGGTATGAAACCTATGACCTTAAACTAAGAGTTCATGTCTTAAACTAGAAGCCCAAGTCTAGGCATTATGACTCTAAACTGTGTGTGTGTTCTCTAGAAAATTTGTGATGCGGTGTGGACTTCTACATCTTCATTCACACTATGATTTATTTATACCACCGCATTACATATTTCCCCCTCATAAGTATTTCTTTATGGTCCGATATCTATGAATATAAAACTAATATCCCTTATATCCTTATCTTACGAAACTAAACTACACCTTCTACACCCAGGCTGTGTAATGATAAATTACTTAGCCATTTGATGTCTTCACCAAAGAAGACGTTTCCCCTCTCGGTATTCGCCACCATCCATACCACCTTCAAGAACTATGTGTGGCTTGATTCCCATCCTTATGGGATATGTAGTGACACCCCAAATTTTTTTGTGGTCTAGACTCATCCAAATGAAGGCTCTTGTTCCATTTTAGCCTAAATTTCCTCATAATTATGTGGTGTGGTGTGGAATTCTTATGTAAAAATTCACGGTGGGTTTTCAGTAACCACTCCACACACCTCTCTAGAGAGTTATCCATTTTTCTGTCCTTACCATAAGACAATAAACTACATGGGCATGTCCCACACACATGAAATTAAACTGGGCACCTTATGTTCTAAACTCTGCAACCTTATACCAAGATTCTTACCATCTATGTTCACACGAAGTTAAACTAATTATCAATTATGATATTCCTATATAAAATTGGATATCACCCCTTTTGGTATGGGGCACCTGTCGTACCACGGTCAAGAGCTACGTCGTACTTGATTCTCTTCTTTATGGGATACGTAGTGACGCCCAAACTTCCTTTCTGTGGTCTAGTATCAACCACCTTTACCTCACCATCCACTTTTGGCCTAGGTTATCCCAAATGTACATGGTGTGGTGCATATTTATTTAGTCCTCATTCATGTCAGGTTTATAATAACTGTGCCATGTACTTCCTTTAATATTACCACTCCTTTCTTTTGTCCACCATGATGCTTAAACTGCATAGTTAGTGTTTGTGCTTCTCACATTGTTTCATTTGGGTATTCATTATCATTCAAATATGAAGGGACCCCCTAACAGTATAGATACTAGGCCTTAGTGCTCTCTAATTGTCCTGGGCCAACGCCCTGAAGGATTTTGAACAAAAAATTGATACAAATGTCGCATCTCAAATATGGTCAGCAGTCGACCCTCATTTGTTTGTTCCAATTATTGGATAACACAAAATGGATTCTATATTTTGAAAACGGTCAACAGTTATCATTCATTTCCATGCTTCTCCCATTGCACCCCAAATATCGGATGTTGTGAATCGCATGTTTAATGCCCCTTTCCATTTTATAGATCCTCGACACCCTTGGTTTTGTAACTCCGTGCATTCATGCACATCAAGTAGGAATGATGGTTCATCTGGGATTTTCCCCACCCAACATTTCCTTTCCACCATTTCATGCTCTCGTTAGATGGAGAAGTTCTGAAAATTCTTATTGTTTCCTACACTGAGCATAGTTTGCATAGTCTTAGGGGTTGTGGAAGGTTAATATCCATATACAAGACGGTGTGAATCGTTGGTCCTTCCATACAACCTTAAAATTTGACTCTATCATCCTCACCACATGAAGTTAATCTATTTTAAATATATATAACTACGTAAGGCTTGATTCCTACCCTTTTAGGATACTTATATACATTCCGGAATTTGATTCTCGAGTCCATCCAACTAAATGGAAAACTCCATGCCTTGGCCTTCTCAGCCCCCACTACCCTTTCAAGAACATGTGGTGTGGTGCAGACCTCTTCGGTCCTCATTCACGTCGGTTTATGAATCACACCACACTTTTCTAAATTGGGGTACCCATATTATTGATGAATGAATTTAAAGTACGGTCCTACCCTGAACAAGTTTAGGATTCCCCATGATAATTATGATATGCATCAGCTTCCTCGACATAGAGGATTTCCCCCACCTGTGTCGGTCCCTCGCGACATTGTTCTCAAGAACTATATTTGGCTTGATTCCCATCTTTATGGGATATGTAGCAACACCAATGCATTTTACCATGGGCCCAGCCCCAGGTTCTCCATATTGAGGAGAACCATTTCATGTCTAGTTATATCCCATTAATTATAGTATAAGCTCTATGACTATAAACTATGATCCCCTAGTCCATGTAACAATTCTTTAAACTTTTGATTGGGGTCTAGGTGGTATGAACATAATCAATGTGCAATGTCTTGATTATATGACGTTAAACTATTAAATGCATTGTCCTCACCATATGATGCTATAATTAATGATTATTGTCCCCATTTACAATACATAAATTGGTAAACCATTTTTGGTCCTCTCCAGTGAGGTCCCTCCTAGAAATACGCCTGATCTCGATTCAGATGGATATGCTCACCCAATGTACTTTCATCACGGTATAATAATTTTAAGAGTTTAGAACTATATTCAAATAGACCATCATTCTGTCACCATGATTTTCATGCCCTCTATTCTGGATCCTCATTCCCTTTCACATCTGAAGGAACCCTTTAATGTTTAGGACACTAGGACTCAAGGCTCGCAAAAAATCTTCATCCAATGTTCCAGAGGACATCTGATGGCACTTCGATTTTGGACCCATGTTTTCAAATGTGATCTGTAGCTGGCCCTCATTTGTTTTTTCCAGTTTTTGGATAACGTGATACAGATGCTATGTTTCGAATTTGGTAAACATCTATCCTCTATCGTCTTTCCCTCTTCACCATGTTCTGAATTTTGGGAATCATAATTCACATTCTTCATTCCCCTTTTCTCAAAATTATTCCAACATCCCTGGAATCATCCCTCTAATTAACTAGAGTACGTGGACAAGTGTGTTTTGGATATTCTGAGGACCTTATTCTCTAGTCAAGACCCCTGTCTTATATAAAAAAACTCTAGGTGGCCATCCCAACCCCATGTTTTTGAATGTTTATCTGGCGCTCTTATATAAAAAGTGAATAGTTGTGTATTATTCACTTATTTCTCACACTGGGTATGACCCACAGAATCTTAGGGATTTATCTCTAATTACTTCACATTCATGGTCAAAATTCACTAAAAATACAAGAAAGAAAATAATAACTCCATGCGCGTAGTTTGGAATAGGTGAGAAAAAAATAGAGATAGTTTTATGAGTTCAGCCAGAACATGGCCCTTATGGATCATCCCCTTTTAGGGATAATTCTAGTGATACCACCTTTTGGCTCGTAGCCTCCAGGGATTCTTCTAGCTCCTTGAGATCCCTCTCTTCTTCAGTATATGCATAGCATAACTCATTAGCATTGGCCTACATTCGTGCCTTATAATCTTGGAGCTCAATCATTTTATGGCTTGTCTGCACTGCATGATCCTGGGAATCCACCAACTAGGCCTTAAACTGTTCAATGAGCTCAGAATGGCTCATGATAAATTCATGTTTTTCATTTGCTTTCTCCTCAAGGTGTGAGACTTCTTTCTTAGATTTATTAAAATTATGGGTATTCTATGATTCCTTCTAACATCGGGAAATATAATAGCATTGGATACTCTCTTGTATCTTCTTATACATATAATCAATGATTAATATATGAAGACGTTGAGCATCCACCCCTTCATCATAGAGAAAGAATATCCATGTGTGATGTAACTCCATCTGGCTCATCCATTCTGCATGTGATTGACTGAGAAAGATTTTGATTCCATTCAACGCATTATATTGTGCCATATGACTCTCCTTAGTCAGGTTGGGATTAGAGTTGTCCATCTCCTTAGGATCTATAGGCATGTACTCAGGAAAAGTGGCCAGGATTTCAGTGGAAGGGTCCTCTTCTAGCACTCTTTCCTTTTCAGCGACCTCACCACCACCATCTTGGAGATCAAACCTGGCATCAACATCACTCATTATTATAGATTCTTACTCACTGGGTTCTAGGGTGGTACTAGATTGTACAGTTGGCTTTGGAAGAGCTTGTGAAATCATTGGTAGAGCTCCTGAAGATACTCCATACTCGATAGTTAGTCGAGCATCCAGCCTTGCGATCACTATATTGGGAACCAATATCTTGGTAAGACGAGTCCTCTAATGAATGTTGTGATCCTACAAAGGAATAAAATTACAAGACCCAAGAGCAGTAGTGTCTAGTACCAAAGTCACGGTAGGAGATGCCACTACAACAGATCCCTCAACACTTGTTAATTTAATAATCGACGTTGGCTCCTTCAAGATGGCTGGAATAAGTTGAGACCCGGAAGTTTCCATTTCATACCTTCCTTCTGGTTCATTATTTCCCACTTCAATCATGGACGGTCCTTAAACCACTTCAAATGTGGTTGGTTCCCTGCCCCACTCAATCCCAAATGATGACTCATGAGGATGTTCTTCCACATCCATGGATACATCTTCATCCCCTGCAGGGAAAGCTTCTTGGCTATCATCACTGATGTGTTCCTAAATAGGGAAGATTTTGGTCTGTGGATTCGAATTATAAAAAGAGAAAGGCTAGTATAGATTAGAGTGGATACTCACCTTGAGTTGTTCATCTGGATCCGTGTTAGATCCTGCAATCTCACCACTCTCATGTGGGCTTCCCTAGAAGAAAAATGTTTCCTGAGATATCTAACCTCCAAGATCTTCACCCCAACCTCCTCTTCTCCCACTTAATCTTATATCTCTTCTATATATTCCTCTTATTCTTCTTTATCCTCCTCCTCCCCTTCTTATCCTCTTTCCTCATCATCGTCATCCTTTGATGAAAACATTTCTGGGTCATGATCCTGAACAACCATCACTTTTACTAGGAGATTTTGTTCTTCGTAATTCCCTTGTTGGAATGCATACATATCCATGGCTATCTGGTATGCATGTTGACAATGAATTTTTACCCTCTTCTCCACTTGAATGTTTCCTATGTCTGGTAAGTCAAGTCCAGGGCACACCAGTCTCCGCCATATCTCTTCGGTGGACATAGATTTCCGCAGAATCCTCCAAGAAGACCGTAGTGATGGAAAAATGGAATCGGTGATCAGCTTTAGGAGATGCCTTACTTGCTTCCAAAGTAGTTACCTGGATTTTTCATGAGGCCACCCATGATACCAACCCTCTTTATAAGGTGGAGGAGAATTCCCACCTCATGACACTCTAGCCAATGAAGGTCCATCCTGCACCATTCCATCTATCTAGCTTGTTCATTATCTTTCCTCCCCATCAGTACCTTGTCTACTTCCTCATTGTCCCGACTCCATGTTGAATGCCTTTATTTTCCAAATTTGATTCTAAAGAATCGCCTCTAGGTAAATTTCTATCCAATGGTCAGAATAATCTGTTGATAGGCCAACATTAACATCAGTATGGGGAAGTGTGAGGACTTCCCCAAAACCTATAGTTGCGAACATGAGCCACAGTTGGTGAAGCATGCGCCCTTCCTAAACATTTTTATATACATTCTTTATCATCTGCTTCATGAACCCAAATTTCCTGAAAAACCTCATCGGCGCATACGGTTCGCTGAATATTTTTTCCATCAATCCAGGTTACCAGCACACCTCCCCTAATTCTTTTCAAGTACTCCCTCTGCTCCAATGGGCTTCATCCATCATCTACCATATGTCCAGTTGGGTTCTAAAATGGATGAAATTTGATGTTGGTATGGTTTCCAATATTGAGTTTAATCACTTCCATTTTAAGTGTTAGCAGGCGAATTCTAGTAATATTATGGAGGCATTGTCGCAGACCGTCACCTAGAAGGTGGATGGAATTTGGGAATTCAAACTCACCGCAATGAGCTACAACCTAGCCATGAAGAATCTAGAATGGTCCACATATTCTCTTGGGTGTGATCCCTCTAGAAATGCGTCCCATAATTTTGTAAAGCCTAGCCAATATGGGCACCCCCATATTAACCTTATTCTAGTCCGCCATGATTCCGGTCATCACTATAATTCCTAGCCAAATCACTATCCTCATTTCCCTCACTAGCAGCAGCAACCCACATATAAATGCAGCATGGAACCCAACATATCATACATTCAGATCTTGAATTTCATTTTGACCAAATACCCATGATCGGTATTCACCTGCTTCCAGGAGCATTTATTATGATCTCACCTTCCCCCTATTCGATGTGTTTAGGCACTGCTTCCCTTGGCCAGGAATTTTCACCACCTTGTCCTATGTCAGAAATAGATTGAACCACCTTAAATAGGATATATGATTTAGGATGTACTTTATTTTCAAATTCTCCTTAGTTAGCTCTAATAGATACCATGTCAGTATAGGGGTGCACGTCCTATCCCCCCAAATGTTCTCTGTTGGAAGTAAATTATCATATTTGTACCCTTCCGGGTGAATGACCCCAATGCAATGAATGTCCCATAAACTGATTCATACATCCCCATAGTAGAGGTGGAAGGTATTTGTGTTGGGAGACAACATAATAAACAACTATGGTTCCAGGTCTTATTGATGGTAGAAGTGAAACTACGATGTCCACACAGCTTCAAATATCCTAATAGACTACAGCTCTGCCCTAAACTCCTCGCATGTCTAGAATACCTAGAACACCCATGCCCATTGACTCTTGAAATTTCCTCTGGACCTGAAGACCCATTCCTACCAACCATTGGTCTCATCAGTAATGCTACTTTTGAACGTTCTCGCATAGTGAGTTGGAGATTCCTCATGAGATGAATCACTCCCTACAACAGTCATGGTCTTTGGATTCAAGACGTAAATGACCATGTTCTATGTTTCCCTAGCTGGGTGACCATTTCTTGTAATGTTGAACTGTGGAAGGCTATCCTCACATGTTACCCATGACCATGGCCTATCGATCTCAAAGCCTGACATCAACACCTGTTCCAAAATAATGAAGTTCCATATTAGTATATTGTCACTCAGAATGTAATCCTTTTGATATTGCATCATCATACAAAAAAAGTATCTAATTATCATACATGACTATTCTCGCCAGAAGAATCCAAGGGTTTTTGATCATCAGGGTCCTCCTTGGAGCAGCAGCAGCTTCCCTCTTAGCATTAGTCGGTTGAGAATCCATTTATGTTAGACCCTAAATTCAAAAAAGGGACTTGCATGAAATTATGGGGTTTCGACGTGCACGAAATTCTATTACATTCAATATTAACCTAGGTCACACAACAAAAATATCATTAAGTTGAGTGCACCTAAGAATTGACAGTAGCGCGAAAGAGTCTGTGGGTGGGTGAAAAACTCAAACAAAATGCGAGACCTATCATACATAAATGAATATCATTGTCACACAAGAGAAAAGTCTCTTGTCATACGAAAAATTGAAAGTGGGTACATGGGGCCCCAATGTATTTATAGGCACAGACCAGAAATTTTTTGCGCGCAAGAGTGGTTTGCGCACCGAGTGGCCAGTTTTGCACGCACCAACAGTGAGGCATTCTTCTTTTTGACGTGTCCCTCAAAATCCAACCTTTGGGGGCCCTTCAGCTATGATTTAGAGGGGGGGAATTTTTTGGTGTCAAATTGTGGATAATTCCATGAAAATAAATTTTTGAGAAAACAAAAGGAATCTTTTTAATCAGTAGATAATCCAAAGAAGCCTAATGGAGGTGCACAAAAATTTAAGGACTACATGCAAGATTGAAAATTCTGCGCAAGATCTTCTGTGACCAATGAAAAACAAACAAGAATATTCTGTGATGACCTTATGAATACAATCCAAGTCAATGGTGTGAAAGAAAATTGACCTGCACGCAAGATTCGAAAATGCATGCAAGATCTTCTATAGACAATGTAATGCTAAAATGACACTTTCCCACAACACATATTACATGCTGCCACCAAAGTTTTCAGCTATAAATTGAAACATACCCCAGCACACCGGGTGACGGTTACATAACACACACAAATGCTCTAATATGAGAAAGACAACCCTTCCATGACTGTATGAAAGACATGGCCTCATGCTACTAAATATTGTGCGACAAGTCTCCTAGGGGTCCGCCTTCTGGTGGGACCACTAGGGATTAATCCTCTCCCATTTCCTTTTACTCGAAGTCATTTTCACGCAAAATATTCCTATTGCACACAAGTGTTCCCTTGTGTCTTACGAATCTTCCTCCCAGGATCTCCCCATGAGTGCATCCACTCTTTTTTCATACAACCACTAAATCTTGCGTGAAATACCTCTTCTTGAGCACACCCCTTTATTCATGTGTGCTCCCCTCCTTGTGCACTCCATGTGTCTTCCTTACACTAAGGAAACATGTTTGATCCCCTCTTACATACGACACCTTTGTCTTGCACATACATCTCCTATAAGACATTATAGGTTTGTATGAAGTGATTTTAAGGTCCCTTGGGTGGTGATTCATGTTATGTTGCTTTACCTCATTCTTTGTTGCATAGGAACGCTAATGACTATTGTTTCTTTCTATATAAACACTAATAAGATCCCCTCAATGGATAACTCCACAACCTCATCTCCACATGGAATTACTCGTGCCTTCCCTTCACTAATGGTTAAATGCACAAGTTATGTAAGTCCTAGGGTTGGGGAGAGAATTCCCACCGTCCGAGCTACAGGTTGTTAAAATTCCATGAACCTCTGTCCATGACACATGACATTAAACTATGATCACTATATAAGAAAAAATTACATAGAGGACCATGAAGGGGATGGACACTAGTACCTTCTCACTCCCCTCTGCCTCTAAGATTTGTCTCCATGCACAACTTGGTCATTCTCCATGTAATCCCCAACACCCTATGATGGGATGTTTCAGGTATGATGGTTATATACTCCTTGTATATATGGACACCCTCATTTCTCATTAGGCTTCCTTCCTGGAGTGTGTCTCGATCTCCATCTCTCTGGCCAGCTAACCATTCATAATCCCCATTCCATTTCTTTTGAATGAACCTTTCATGATGTGATCATCAGGTCTTTGTTACCTCTTATTTCTCACACTGAGAATGAATCACGTGGTCTTAGAGAAAGCATAATCTATGATGTCCTCTACAGGATTACTTGGTGTGTAATAACCATCCTCTCTAACCGAACTACATGGAATTTAATCCATTCCATCTCCAAGAAAGGTGTGTAGGAAGCCTCTATGAGGTTTAAGCCCATCATCCATCAGTCTCAACCACTTCACATCAGTTCACCCTCATCCCTCATGACATTAAACTATATTCCCCTTTTTCATCCTGCATGATGTTAAAATATGTGCTTCCAAACTATGTGGACTTTGATTCCATGCCACAAGGATACATAGGAAGCCTCCCTGAGGTTCAATCCCATCACTCAAGTCCCATCCATATCTCTCTCTTAATCTTTTTTGTTTCAGGAAGGTCATACCCCAACCCAGAGGTTTTACTTCCTTGGGGTCCTATCTATGTGTCCATTCTCACGGGAAGCCACTTTAGGCATCCCATCGCCCCACCGAACTACGTGGAATTTGATTCCCTTCCATGGGGATATGTAGGAAGCCTATCTGAGGTTCAAGACCCACAACACCATCATCATCACGTCGGTTCCATCACCACTCACTCTATCCTTTGACACTTCATCCATATCCATCCTGATTCCACCTGGGCCTCCACATCCCAGTGAACTCATGCCATCCTCAGGCCACTAAAGACATGTAAGCCCCATTATGTATTCAGGTTTTTTTCCTTTGTGTACACCCCAATTCATCACCATCTTGAACTATATGGGTTTTGATCCCTGCCTTCTATATAGGCTGCATAGGAGGCTTCTATGAGGTTCAATCCCAGCTAATGGTAAACCTTGGTGTCCCTGTATTAGGGACCCTATCATCCTTGGATCCATCCTCATTGGGCATCTTGATCCACCCATCTAGTAAACCTTGCAAGTGCTCCCTCATAGGGAAATACACATTTTATCCACCCCCATTATTGTTCCGATCAATTCGATCTATCTCTTCTAGACGTTAAACTCACGTCATACTCCATGTTAAACATGGGAAGCTGATGAAAACCTCAGGGACATGACTATGGAATACAATTCCCCACACTCGACATGGGATGCCTCAAATTTCCATGCCCTCAAGAAGCCCAATCATAAGGGGAATAAAGTCTAGGTGTACCAGTGTTTCAGTGACTAGACACGTTAGCAATGCCTAACGTAACTACTCCCTTTATAACGACCCATACTTTACATACATGGTTATTAATTCAAAATTGAAGCATAATTATTACAATACATAACAAAACCATGAAAGGACCGTATAGGTATAGTGTCTTTAGAAACTGGGAAACATAAACAACTGGTTCATAAATCATCTACATTGTCTCCCATTTATTTCATCATATCTAGAGTCCCATTTTGGCATATCCTACTTAATATCCTTCTTCCTGACCTGGGGAAAAGAAAACATACAAAAGGGTGAGCTCAAATGCTCAGTAAGGGTAAACAAAAGAAATATCAAACATATCATATTTATAAGAACATAACATTTTGAAAATCTTATCCTGCAAAAGAGATCATAACATGGGATAAATCATAGAAGTGAAATGTAATTCCAATAATCATAACTTAAAACATGAGGCTTTGTGGAATACACACATAATCATAGAAAATCATTTCTTATTAGTTAAGACTCATTGCCAAGACTATCTTAGCGGACAAAGTCCTTTTCTGAACCGAGTTCACTCCTCGTTTCAGTCCTGTTTCACTAAAATGGTTTAACGTGCCATTCCATCCATGTCTATCTCATGAGATATAAATCTTTACCCAATGAATTGGAGGGAGATATAGGTCCCACCCATCTCATAATGATACCATTCTTATGTGTGCCACAAAATCATAAACCATACATCATAGCATAACCCATGTAATAAAAATGGGATTCTTAAACATCCTGTCATCATAACATAATCCATAAAAGGATATCGTAAAAATAATTCCATCATAACATAATCAAATCAATGTAAACATAGTGATATAAACATAACCCTATATTATCTTAGATGGAAAATAATTTTGATAAAACACTTGAACTCCATTCTTGAGGAAAATATTCTTTCTACTTCAAAAACATTTTTCCTTTCTTAACATGTCATAAAATTTTAAACTAAAAGAAGTTGATTAAAAATAAACTTGAAAACTTGTAAAGGAAGATTCATGGAAATAATGTTCTAAAAATCCATTCATTCTGTATAAGTTTAAAAAACATTCTTCTCGTACTTTGGCCGGAAAAGTCAAAAAGTACCTTGTACGAAAAACGACAAAAGATTCTTTTCATATCTTTTACTAAAAACTTACCGAAGGATAAAATTGGATTTAAACAATTGTAGGTGGATGGAAATAATATTACATATTGAAGAAACATGGATATGGATGATAAATATTCCCCAGTAAATTCTGAAGTATAAACAATCTCGGATAAAAATGAGATTGTGAGATTTTCCCTTACCTTAGGTCTGATTTGCTTCATAATTGTCTGAACCTCCTGTATAATGATTTAAATAATGTCATTGACTTATTCCAGAATCATACTTATTTTTATGATATCATATATTTTCATATTCTTAGCTTCTTATTAGTAATATTTCATTGTTACTTGTTATTCGGGTGTTTATTGATTTATGTTCGTATGTGTGTTTTGTCGAATAAATTCTTATTCCTATTTTTAGGTTATAGACACCTCATTTCCAGAATTTTATTAGTGTAATATATATCATATTTATTCATTAAATTCATTTATATAATCATTATGAAATTAATATCATGTAGAACTAGTCGCATCACATCGTGGAGACGGTATTCCGTATGTACGCACGAGCGATGGTATTGTTCCCATGATTGTGGAATTGTATTAGAGTGTATGTATACTATTTCAGAATCAATATAACTTTAAAATAATCATATATAGTCATTATTTACACCATTATACCCATCCAAGTAATGTGGTGGTGGAAAATAGATTACACCACGGCGTGGAGACGGTATTCCGTACTTACGCACGCGCGGTGAGTTCGTTTTCTGTAGGATGGATAGATGGTGAAATAGGGTTGTTTCATACTTATAATAACATATCAGTATATGATTTATACTAATTTTATTAATTCATAATAAACAAACTAAATAAGAATAAGTAGAATAAGAAATAAAGTTGAAAGAATCGGAAACAGACATTACCTCTTCTTTGAAGCACCTCTTTGAGACCTCCTCTTAGGGCACTAAAATTGATCTTTGAAGAATCCCAGGACCTCTAGGATGTTTCTAGGGAAGTCGAGAAGTTAAATGGTCAGGTATTGGCCGATCTTGAAGGCTCAAATTGGTGTGAGGAGGAGTGGGAGGAGGTTCCCTTTTATAAGGGAGGAGAGGGGCACCTTTGGAAATATAAGAAATATTAGTTTATATTAAATCCCAAGCCCACTTAAAAACTTCCAAAATGACTCATATCCGAATATTAGATGATATAGGGTTTTAATATCATCAACCAATAAAATTTAAACATGTTATGAATTTATTTTAAACATTATCAACTTGATTTATCCTTATTTATCAATTTAATTTTATTTGTGGTAATAATATTCTAAATTTTAAATTATTATAAATAATTGCATATGTGTTGTGAATTTTCCATAATTTGACAATATATGACATTTTAGACCATATAAATTTTAATTTATAATTTTTAAATATTTTTGTGATTTTTAAACAATTTTATAATATGTTATTTAATAAAATAACAATAGTGTCAATTTTGACACTATTCATTTATTTGAATTTAAATAAAATATATATAGGAGATATGTTAGAAATAAAAGCTTTAATAGATTCCAAAAATGTCATATGTATCTATAAAATTAGTGGAGAACATTAAATAATTCATATAATATTTATTTTAATATTTTTAAAACCATTTATTTGATATTTTAATTAATAAAATAATTTCAACATCACTATTGTGTCATAATTAATGATAATTATTTAATCCCTAAAAATTATAAATAAATTCATATGATGTAGATAATTGTATTATATTTCTGGATACTATTCATGTTCGAAGTTTCATTAAGTTTATCACTAAATTAAAATTATTATACTTATAATATTTAAGAAAGTGACATGTTGTCACTTTCTTTGGTTTTAGTAATAATTAAATTATTTTCATGGAAAAAAGTCCATTAAATGAATCTAATCCGACCCTTATGTGATATGGGTCGACTTTTAGTCATCCAATAGAATTTTTGTAGGTGTTAGGGTAATTTTATAATCTTATATTTACCCTTAATTACCTTATTTACCTTTAACTATGGTAAATAAAATTTACCGTAGTTACTATTCATAATGCCCAAAAATAAAAAGTAGCCTATTAACATAATTTGGACCCACTTATTCCAAATATGGAATCCATTTTTCAAAATTCAAAACACATAAGTTGTAGTAATTAATTTAAAATTATTCCCGTTGTTTAAGAAAACGGGTTTTGGAAGTTAAAACATTGCCAAAGATTGAAATGTTTTTACCTATAAATTCAATGTGAAATTAATGCTAATAACATACATTAAATTAAATGGTAAAAATATATTCTATTTATACTTTAAAACCATTCAATATTATAATTTAACCATATAAATTATCTCAATGAAAAAAAGTTGTTTTTAATTAAAAATTAGCGTATTTTTACTATTCATCAAAATATGAAAGTTATCAGAAAAATTTCTAAAATTTATTCAAAGTAAATTTTTATATCCTGATTCCAAAGAAGAATTTTATTTTGTAAAATTTAACTTATAAACATGTCAAAAACTAGAT
Source organism: Viscum album (assembly GCA_963277665.1). Classification (NCBI taxonomy): domain Eukaryota; kingdom Viridiplantae; phylum Streptophyta; class Magnoliopsida; order Santalales; family Viscaceae; genus Viscum; species Viscum album. The sequence goes on from OY728134.1 coordinate 615,378,184, forward strand.
TTAATGTGGGTGCGCCATCAAAAGGCGGCAAAGCTGCATTTTTTGAAAAATACTTATTTTACCCAAAAAAATTATTTTGTTCTCTTACCATGTTCTAGAAAATGTGTAAGATGAATAATAATGTTATAAAATTAAAAATGTAGTTAATAATATTCATAACGGCTAGTCCATAATAATATATCGTTGTTTAGTGAAACTCGGTATTGCGTACTACACACGCTATCGAGGAAGGTCGTGATTGCGTGTAATGAAAGCCAAGTCAGTATTGTGTGTTGTGAAAGATTCCTTTGGTTTTGCGTATAACATAAGACATAAAAAAAATATTTCTCATAAAATCTCAGGGTGTTACATTCTACCCCCCTTAAAATGAATTTTTTCCTCGAAATTCGTCACTTCATTACAAACAGATGAGGATACCTCTCCCTCATCATATCCTCAAGTTCCCATGTAGATTCTTCTAATTGGTGGTTCCTCCATAAAACTTTCACCAAGCGAGTGGTCTTGTTTCGTAGGAATTTTTTTCTACGATCCAGAATCTCTATCGGTTGTTCTTCATAAGAAAGATCTTGCTCCAGCAGTACAACTTCTGAGCTGGGTACATGTGAAAGATCGGGTATGTACTTTCTCAGGAGAGATACATGGAACACATCGTGAACTTGAGAGAGATTCGGTGGAAGCGCCAATCGGTAAGCTACCTTCCCAATATGATCCAGTATTTTGAAAGGACCGATATATCTAGGGCTCAACTTTCCCTTCTTTCCAAATCTCATGACCCTCTTCCAGGGAGATATTCATAAGAACACTTTATCACCCACTTCAAACTCTAGGTCTTTTCTTCGGTTATCGGCATAGATTTTTTGTTGACTTTGAGATGCTCTTATGTGTTGTTGAATATATCTGACCTTTTCTGCCATCTCATCAACAAGATCAGGTCCTAATAGCTTTCTTTCCCCAACTTCATCCCAGCAAGTTGGAGTTCTGCATTTCTTTCCATAGAGGGCTTCATAAGGAGCCATCTGAATACTGGAGTGAAAGCTATTATTATAAGAAAATTCCACCAAAGATAGGTTTTGATCCCAACCACCTTTGAAATCCATAGAGCAAGCTCTCAACATGTCTTCTAGAGTTTGAATTGTCCTCTCAGACTGACCGTCTGTCTGAGGATGGTAAGCAGTGCTGAAACTCAACTCTGTATCTAGAGCATGCTGAAGACTTCGCCAGAATTTCGAGGTAATCCTAGGATCCCGATCAGATATAATGGAAAGTGGTACTCCATGCAATCTTACCACTTCATTTACATATATCCTGACAATCTGATCAAGAGAAAAATCTTCTCTAATAGAAATGAAGTGTGCCGACTTCGTAAGACGATCAACTATAACCCAGATAGCATTATTGCCTTTGGATGTTTTAGGAAGTCTAGTGACAAAGTCCATAGTGATGTTTTCCCATTTCTATTCTGGTATGGGTAATGGTTGTAACATCCCCTTAGACTTTTGTATCTAAGCTTTAACTTGCTGACAAACCAAGAATCGAGAGGCATATTCAGCAACATCTCTTTTCACACCATCCCACCAGAAGTACTCTTTCAGGTCCCTATACATCTTTGTACTTCCAGGATGAATAGAAAATGAAGAACTATGAGCCTCGTCCAGTAGCTCCTTATTTAATTCTGGGATGGGAGGAACACAAACCCGATTCCTGAACCTTATTATCCCATCACAATCAAGGTTGAATTCGTGAACATTTCTCACCTTCTTTTGTAACTCTACATCTTCTTTCTATGCCTCTTTAATCTTCATGTGTATAGATAGTTGAACATTAATTTGAGAAAGATAAGCCTTTTCCCTTTCCATTATAATTCCAAGATCCATCCTTTGTAAATACATAAATATTGGATCCTTTGTGATCCTCATCATGGATAAGCTAGCATGGTCTTGTCGACTTAATGTGTCTGCTACCTTGTTTGCTTTCCTAGGGTGGTAATGAATTGAGCATTTGTAATCCTTAATCATCTCCAACCATCTTCTTTGATGCATATTCAGATCCTTTTGTGTGAAAATATACTTTAAACTTTTATGATCAGTATAAATATCACACCTTTCACCATAAAGGTAATGCCTCCAAATCTTTAATGCAAAGATTACCGCAGCTAACTCCAAATCATGATTTGGGTAATTTTGCTCATGGATTTTGAACTGTCGTGAGGCATAAGCTATCACCATATCATTTTGCATGAGAACACACCCCATTCCCTTCTTGGATGCATCACTATAGATCACAAACCTTTCTCCACTGTAAGGTAGTGTGAGCACAGGTGCACTGGCTAACCGTATTTTTAGCTCTTTGAAATTCTCTTCACATTCCTCCGTCCAAACAAACTTAACTCCTTTACGAGTCAACTTGGTGAGTGGGTTAGATAACCTTGAAAAATCTTTCACAAAACGTCGGTAATATCCATCCAAACCAAGAAAACTTCGGATCTCAGTTACTGTTGTTGGTCTCGACCATCTTTTAATAACCTCTGTTTTTGCTGGATCCATAGATATCCCCTCTTTTGAGTTTATGTGACCCAAAAATGCAACTTTTTGAATCCAAAATTCACACTTGGTAAATTTGGCATAAAGCTTCTCCTTTCATAGGGTCTTTAATACAATTCTCAAGTGATCTTCATGTTCTTCCTTTCTCTTTGAATAGACAAGAATATCATCTATAAAGACTACCACAAAATGATCAAGATAGTCTCTAAAGACTCTATTCATCAGATCCATGAAGATAGAAGGGGCATTAGTAAGACCAAATGGAATCACTATAAATTCATAGTGTCTATACCTTGTACGGAAAGCCGTCTTTGGTATATCCTCCCTTTTGACCCTTAATTGATGATACCCTGAATGAAGATCAATCTTGGAAAATTATTAAGCTCCTTGTATTTGGTCAAATAGTTCATCAATGCGTGGGAGAGGATATTTGTTCTTGATAGTGATCTTGTTAAGTTCTCGATAATCAATGCAGAGTCTCATTGATCCATCTTTCTTCTTAACAAACAGAACAGGTGCTCCCCAAGGTGATGCACTAGGGCGTATGAATCCTTTATCTAGATTCTCTTGGAGTTGCTTCTTCAATTCCTGCAACTCAATTGGGTCCATTCTATAAGGTGTTTTTGAAATAGTCAAAGCACCCAGTATGAGTTCTATTGAAAAATCAACTTCACGATTTGGTGGAGGACCTAGAAATTCCTCCGGAAAGACATCATCAAATTCTCGTACAATGGGAATATTATTAATCGTGAGTTTCTCTCCAACCATTTGAGATAAATAACCTTCATTTAGTGGAATCAAGACCCATAAGATGGAAGAAATTTCCACTGGAAGGTTATGTTCATCCTTGCATCGATAGACGATCATAGATTGATCTGGAATATGAAATGTGACTTCCCTTCTTTGGAAATTGATATGAGCTCCATATAAAGAAAGTCAATCCGTGCCAAGAATCACATCAAATTCCATTATAGGAAGGATCACAAGATTTGTAGGAAGCACTTTCCCACAAACTTCAATCGGAGAAGAATTGTAAACTTTTGATGCGACTATTGTGCCATTAAGAGTTGTCACAGCCAAATCAACATCTAATTGTTAAGGTAATACGGAGATACCCTTGGAAAATTATCCAAAAATAAAAGAGTGGGTGGATCCAGAATCAAATAAAACATTTTCTACTTTAGAGTAGATGGTAAGTGTACCTCTCACCACTTCGTTGTTGTACTCCACATCGCCAATAGTAATTTCATGTGACTTTCCTTTGTCTTTGGCCTTAAGAGTTTCTTGACGTCGATCATCATCATCAACCCTTGGATTTGGGCATTGATTGGCATAATTACCCATCTCCTTGCACTTGAAACATTGAAGTGTAGTAGGTTCATTTTGTGTATCCCTTCCTTTGATTGCATCATTAGACATCTTCTTCCCATTATTTCGAAATTCAATTGCCTGATGACCTTCTTTTCCACACTTATAACATTTTCTTGTCCCCTTAAGACAATTTCATCCATGTTTCTTTCCACACTTTGAGCATAAGGGAAAACTCATCTTCTTTTCAGTGTGGTCTTTAGATTTTCCTATTCTTATCAAACCCATGTGACTGATGGGTTGCACCAATCTCCATCTCAACCTTGAGAGAACATCGAACAATTTCCTCATAGCTATTGAAGTCCCTTATGGCTAACATCCTTCGAAGACTTGGTTTTAATCCACTAAAGAATCGATCAATCTTACTCTCAGGTTGGATAATAATTCTGGAAGCGTACCTTGCAAGTCTTGTAAAATTTACTTCGTAGGTACCAACGGATTCATCATCCTTTTGCTTCAGTTCAAGAAACTCCTTCTCCATCTTTTTTCGAAGAATATGAGGGAAATACTTATTGAAAAATAAGTTCTTGAACTCGTCCCATTACATGGACTCAATTTCATCCCTTTGCCTCGTATTCTTAATAAGATTCCACCATTTATCAGCATCACCTTCCAAACGATACACTGCAAAGATGACTTTATCATGTTCAGAACATTGAAGAACTGAAAAAATCTTTCCAGTGGTACCGATCCATTGTTCAGCCACTAATGGATCAGAAGACCCACTGAATGAAGGTAGACGCTGCCTCATGAAGGATTCAACATAATGTTTCTCTTTCCTTTGCTCGTTTGGAAGTCCTACATGATTCATAGCTTGATAAAGTTGTGTGAGCATGGCTACAAGATTTTTCATTCCAGCTCCCATAACATTTGGTTGCCCAGGGGGACAATCATTGCATTGCCCATCACATTCAGCATTAACACGGTTCCTTCGGGTTCCAGCCATTGACTAAAACCAATAAGAATAGTGTGAGCAACACTAGTTATAATAGGAAAACCACATAATCAAGAATAAAATTTCACACATAAGGTCTTATCATAGGTTGTTCATGGCCACTTCTAAAACACTAAGATTGTGTTATATGCTTAGACATATCCTTAGGTTTCTTACTAAGGCTTTCACATCCTAGTTTCCAAAGGTTGACTATACCATTCCTCTGATACCAACTATAATGACCCATACTTTACATACATGGTTATTACTTCAAAATTGAAGCATAATTATTACAACATATAACAAAACCATGAAAGGACCGTATAGGTATAGTGTCTTTAGAAACTGGGAAACATAAACAACTAGTTCATAAATCATCTACGTTGTCTCCCATTTATTTCATCATATCTAGAGTCCCTTTTTGGCATATCCTACTTAATATCCTTCTTCCTGACCTAGGGAAAAGAAAACATACAAAAGGGTGAGCTCAAATGGTCAGTAAGGGTAAACAAAAGAAATATAAAACATATCATATTTATAAGAACATAACATTTTGAAAATATTATCCTACAAAAGAGATCATAACATGGGATAAATAATAGAAGTGAAATGTAATTCCAATAATCATAACTTAAAACATGAGGCTTTTTGGCATACACACATAATCATAGAAAATCATTTCTTAGTAGTCAAGACTCATTTCCAAGACTATCTTAGCGGACAAAGTCCTTTTCTGGACTGAGTTTACTCCTCGTTTCAGTCCTATTTCACTGAACCGGTTTAACCTGCCATTCCAGCCATGTCTATATCATGAGATATAAATCTTTACCCAATGCATTGTAGGGAGATATAGGTCCCACCCATCTCATAATTATACCATTCTTATGTGTGCCACAAAATCATAAACCATACAACATAGCATAACCCATGTAATAAAAATGGGATTCTTAAACATCACGTCATCAAAACATAATCCATAAAAGGATATCATAAAAATAATTACATCATAACATAATCAAATCAATGTAAAAATAGGGATATAAACAGAACCCTATATTATCTTAGATGGAAAATAATTTTGATAAAACACTTGAACTCCATTCTTGAGGAAAATATTCTTTCTACTTCAAAAACATTTTTCCTTTCTTAACATGTCATACAATTTTAAACTAAAAAAAGTTGATTAAAAATAAATTTGAAAACATGTAAAGAAAGCTTCATGGAAATAATATTCTAAAAATCTATTCATGCCGTATAAGTTAAAAAAACATTTTTCCCGTACTTTGGCCAGAAAAGTCAAAAAGTACCTCGTACGAAAAACAACAAACGATTCCTTTCATATATTTTACTAAAAACTCACCGAAGGGTAAAATTGGATTTAAAAAATTGTAGGTGGATGGAAATAATATTACATATTTATGAAACATGGATGTGGATGATAAATATTCCACAGTAAATTCTGAAGTATAAACAATCTCGGATAAAAATGAGATTGTGAGATTTTCCCTTACCTTAGGTCTGATTTGGTTCGTAAGTGTCCGAACCTCCTATATAATGATTTAAATAATGTCATTGACTTATTCCAGAATCAAAATAATTATTTATGATATCATATATAGTCATATTATTAGCTTCTTATTAGTAATATTTCATCGTTACTTGTTATTCGGGTGTTTATTGCTTTATGTTCGTATGTGTGTTTTGTCGAATAAATTCTTATTCCTCTTTTTAGGTTATAGACACCTCATTTAAATAATGGTATTAGTGTAATACATATCATATTTATTCATTCAATTCATTTATATAATCATTATGCAATGAAGATCATGTAGAATTAGTCGCATCACATCGTGGAGACGGTATTCCGTACGTACGCACGAGCGATGATATCATTCCCATGATTGTGGAATTATATTGGAGTGTATGTATAATATTTGAGAATAAATATCACTTTATAATAATCATATATAGTCATTATTTACACCATTATATCCATCCAAGTAAGGTGGTGGTGGAAAATAGATTACACCACGGCGTGGAGACGGTATTCCGTACGTACGCATGCGCGGTGATTTCGTTTTCCATAGGATGGATAGATGGTGAAATAGGGTTTTTCATACTTATAATAACATATCAGTATATGAGTGATACTGATGTTATTACTTCATAATGAATCAACTAAATAAGAATAATTAGAAGATGAAATAAAGTTGAAAGAATCGGTAACGGACATTACATCTTCTTTGAAGCGCCTCTTGGAGACCTCCTCTTAGGGAACTAAAATTGGCCTTTGAAGAAGACCAGGACCTCTAGAATGTTTCTAGGGAAGTGGGGAAGTGAAATTTGCAGGGATTGGACGAGCTTGAAGGCTCAAATTGGTGTGAGGAGGAGAGGGAGGAGGTGCCCTTTTATAAGGGAGGAGAGGGGCACCTTTGGAAATATAAGAAATATTAGTTTATATTAAATCCCAACCCCACTTAAAAACTTCCAAAATGACTCATATCAGAATATTAGATGAGATAGGGTTTTAATATCATCAATCAATAAAATTTAGACATGTTATGAATTTATTTTAAACATTATCAACTTGATTTATCCTTATTTATCAATTTAATTTTATTTGTGGTAATAATATTCTAAATTTTAAATTATTATAAATAATTACATATGTGTTATGAATTTTCCATGATTTAACACTTTATGACATTGTAGACCATATAAATTTTAATTTATAATTTTTAAATATTTTTGTGATTTTTAAACAATTTTATAATATGTTATTTTTATAAAATAACAATAGTGTCAATTTTGACACTATTCATTTATTTGAATTTAAACAAAATATATACAGAAGATATGTTCGAAATAAAAGCTTTAATATATTATTAAAATGTCATATGTATCTAGAAAATTAGTGTAGAACATTAAATAGTTCATATAATATTTATTTTAATATTTTTAAAACCATTTATTTGATATTTTAATTAATAAAATAATTTCAACATCACTATTGTGTCATAATTAATGATAATTATTTAATCCCTAAAAATTCTAAATAACTTAATATGATGTATATAATTGTATAAGATTTCTGGAGAATATTAATTTTATTAGTTTAATTAAGTTTATCACTAAATTAAAATTATTATACTTATAAGATTTAAGAAAGTGACATGTTGTCACTTTCTTGGGTTTAATAATAATTAAAATATTTTCATGAACAAAAGTCCATTAAATGATTCTAATCCGACCCTTAGGTGATATGGGTCGAATTTTAGTCATCCAATAGGATTTTTTTCAGGTGCTAGGGTAATTTTATAATCTTATATTTACCCTTAATTACCCGATTTACCTTTAACTATGGTAAATAAAATTTACCATAGTTACTATTCATAATGCCCAAAAATAAAAAGTAGCCTATTAACATAATTTGGACCCACTTATTCCAAATATGGAATCCATTTTTCAAAATTCAAAACACATAAGTTGCAATAATTAATTTAAAATTAATCTCGTTGTTTAAGAAAATGGGTTTTAGAAGTTAAAACATTGCCAAAGATTGAAATGTTTTTACCTATGAATTCAATGTGAGATTAATGATAATGACATAAGTTATATTAAATGGTAAAAATATATTCTATTTATACTTTAAAACCATTCAATATTATAATTCAACTATATATATTATCTCAATGGAAAAAAAGTTATTTTTAATTAAAAATTAGCGTATTTTTACTATTCATCAAAATATGAAAGTTATCAGAAAAATATCAAAAATTTATCCAAAGTAAATTTTTATATCCTGATTCCAAAGAAGAATTTTATTTTGTAAAATTGAACTTATAAAAATTTCAAAAACTATATTTAATGTGGGTGCGCCATCAAAAGGCGGCAAAGCTGCATTTTTTTAAAAATACTTATTTTACCCAAAAAATTTATTTTGTTCTCTTACCATGTTCTAGAAAATGTGTAAGATGAATAATAATGTTATAAAATTCAAAATGTAGTTAATACTATTCATAACGGCTAGTCCATAATAACATATCGTTGTTTAGTGAAACTCAGTATTGCGTACTACACACGTTATCGAGGAAGGTCGTGATTGCGTGTAATGAAAGCCAAGTCAGTATTGTGTGTTGTGAAAGATTCCTTTGGTGTTGCGTATAACATAAGACATAAAAAAGAATTTCTCATAAAATCTCAGGGTGTTACACCCTTGAATGAAGGTTGATGCCCTGACTTGACCCCATGGAATGTCCTGACAGAAGCAATGTAATTAACCAATATCCAAAAAGATATGTCACTAGGAAAAGTTTCACAAACAACGTATTAATCTTTAAGGGAGACCCAGAATAGGTGAAGAATTCTAAGGAAGAATCCATTGAAAAAGATACCGACATCCCAACATCCCATTTTGACCAAGGACCAAATGTCCCTGAAGAATTGATGGATACAACCTACCTTTGGAAAGTGGGAATGCGGGACAGCAAACAGTGCATCGCAACATGACGATTCATGCCCCGATGAAAGATTCGGAAACAACCACATAATCATGAAAAACACTTATATGATGTCTAAATAATGATACATTTTTTTAATTAATGAAACATTAGGTTTATCCTAGGTTATTAATATCCAACTTATATTTAAATCCTTCAGGATTGTTTGTGAAAATATTGTGAATTCTAAAAAGAATAACCCCCACGAGTGTCAATCTAAGTGTGAATAAAGGCTCATTGTAATGAACTAGTTCCTGATCATGTCTAGCTTGGTACAATATTTTTGGGGTTATTACCCCTATTTAAATTTGTGCCAAATCCATATCTAATTATAGTATCTAGAGAGGGATGTATTTCTAGGAAACCACCCACTATATCCTTTACCAAAATTATAGGACATTTTCCCATACTTTTCCTTATCCCTATATAACTATCATTATACATTTACTTGAGGTTATCAATAAGGTTTTATCATCCTATTTTACAAAGGATAACTAAATTTTTTCTATGATACCAACAATAGAGACCCTCTATTAACATACATTAACATTACATCATTTTTGTGGAATAATTAATACATTACACAAACATATTCCCAAATACCATATTATTTTAGTGCCTATGGAAACATGGGAAGATAAACACTAGTATGTAAGTGAGATACATTAAATACCACTTCATTCTTCATTTTTAAAACCCTTCTTATACATATAATACATAATACATAGCTTCATAACTTGGGGAAAGGATACATAAAAAGGGGTGGTATCAGATTCTCAATAAGGGAAAAAAGATAGATTTGTAAGCATAAACAAGATCATAAGGGGTTGAAAATGTGAAAATGACATTAGAAGGTCATACCAAGCATTTCAAAGATCATAAACATGAATCATGTCATAATGATTAAAATTTCACAAGACATGAATCATAGTGGAATCAATATCGTAGTACATGGAATAATAACATGGGAATAAGACATGGGATTGTGGTAAACACATAAGGATATAAAATTATTTCCATAGTAGTGAATGAATCATTGAAAAGTCCATATTAGTAGTGTGGTTTCACTCTCCATACCATCTTGGTAGTCATAGTTCACTCCCATGACCATCTTAGTAGTCAAGGTTCACTCTGAATACTATCTTAGTGGACAAAGTCCTTTCCTGAACGTAGTTCACTCCCTGGTCCTTCATTTATATCTCCTGCGATATTAATATTTACCTAATTAATTTTTGGAATATATATGTCCCACAAATCTTATAATGAAATCATACATACATGTGACACAATATTATAAGAAAACATATCAGAACTCTATTGACCTAAGCATGACGTACATTTAAATTACAGATATTTTGAGGAATACTTAATACATTACAAAAATAGATTCCCAAAGACCATATTAGTTTAGTTTCATTGGAAACCCGGAACACATTCTTCTAGTTTGGTGAAATATCATCAACATCTCCCATAAAGATCTTCTCCAATAGTTTTCCAACCAAAAACCTATGTTTATATCACAGGGAAAAGGAAAAAATGAAATGGGTGATCTCAAATGATTAGTAAGGATATGAATTGAAAAAATCATACAAAACATAAACATATGAATGTAAAAACATGAACATAACTTTTTAATATCAAAATATTGAGTTATAAAATAAATCTTGGAAGTACATTAGACATAAATCATAATGGAACGTTAATCATGATAACATTGAATTGGAATAAAACATGAACTTATGGAAAACCCATAATCATAGAAAATCATTTCCATATTATCTAAGGATCAAAGCTAAGATCATAATAGCAGACAAAGTTCCTTACTGAACTGGGTTTACATGGCGTTCCATCCCTGTATTACTGAATAGTATTTACAAGCCATTTCACTCATGTTTATCTCATGATATATAAATCTTTACCAAATGAATTGAAGGGAGATATAGGTCCCATCCATCTCATAATTAAATCATTATTATTTATTCCAAAAAAACATATATCATTCATCATATCATAACCCATGAAATAAAATGGATTTCTTAAACATCATTCCATCATAACATAATCAATGTAAAAAAAGATTTCATAAATAGAGTTCCTTAATAAAAACAATAAAATCATATTATAAAAAGGAATTTAAATTTAACCCTATTTAAGGAGCCTCATCTTATATTGAAAATAGTTTTGATAAAAAACTTGTAATTAAATCTTGAGGAAAATACCATTTCTTCTTGTATAATGTTTTCTTTTCTAAAAATGTCACACAATTTTTTTAAAAAACATAATTGAAAATAAACATGAAATATTTTAAATGAATCTTCATGGAAATAAGTAATCATTAAAGCATAATAATGAATTTATTCTAAATAAGTAAAAAACATTCTCCTCATACTTTTGATGAAAAGGTAAAAAATGTACCTCATATCGAATAACGAAAAAATATTCTTTTCATTCCATTTAGAAAAAAATCACCAATGGGTAAAATTGACTTTAAAAAATTGTAGAATAATATAAATACTATTAAATATTTTGGTAACATGTATGTGGATGATAAATATACCCAAGTAAATATTTACATATAAACAATCTTGAATAATAATTACATTACAAAATTAACCCTTACCGTAGGTCTAATATCCTATGTATGTATTGGAACCTCTGGTATAATGATTTAAATAATTTTATTGTCTTATTCAATAATCTTAATCATTTCTATGATATCATATATGATTATATTATCATCTATTTTTTAGTAACATTTCATTGTCACTCGTTATTTGGATATTAACTGCTTTACATTCTTATGTATGTTTTGTCAGATAAGTTCATGTTTCACTTATTAGGTTATAGTTATACCATTTATAGAATGATATAAGTATATTATATATCATATTTTTTTCTTTAAATTCATGTAAATAATCATGGTTTAACAAATATCATGTAAAATAAATCGCATCACATCGTGGAGACGGTAGGTTGTACGTACGCACGAGTGATAATATCATTCACTTAATGGTTAAAAGATATATAATTGGAATTTATATTAGTTATATAGAGTAATTATCATGTTATATTAATTATTTAGATACATTATACCCATCATTATACCCATCCAAATTATGTATTATTGAATAAAAAATTACACCAAGACGTTGAGACGGTAAGTCGTATGTACACACGCTTAGTGATATTGTTATTCAAAGGATTTTTAAAATGAGGTATAAGATTGTACCAAAATTATAATAACATATTAGAATTCATTAGATATCATATTTATTACTTTATTATGGAAACAAAATATGAATATTAAGTAGAAGGAGAAAAGAATTTTGAAAGAGGTGATAAAACAATTACCTCTTTTCGGGTATCTTCTTTTCATTTTCACAAACGATATCCTTGGGAAAGATTTAGGACCAATGTGTGGTCCCTAAGATGAAGGGAGATATTTTTGGAGCCTATTGGATTATAACTTGGGTGATTCAATGAACTTAATATGTGTGAGTAAGTGGGTATAGTTGTTGGACTTTTATAAGAGGGAGGAGGGGTACTTTAGAAATGTCCTGAAATATTGTTTTATTATAAATTTATTTTAGAATTATAATTTCTCCAAAGATATATATTTCGAGAAAAAAAATTAGGATGGGTCTAAAGCCTCTCAATAAATAGTTTTTAGACAAATTTAGGTCACAAATTTAACCTTATCTTTTGGCATTAACCCTTAGTTAAATAAATAAACTCTTACCATATCTTCTTGTATTTTTACACTATATGGTCAATTTAGTTACTATAAAATACCCATATAACCTCCAGTATATAAATAATGTCATTTCTAACATTATATAAGTCAGTTGGACAAATAATATATTTTTATGACTATTATATCAATTAATAAAATAGTATTTGTTTTGAAAACTCATTTATGTCAATTCTGACACAATTTAGTAATTGATTTTTCTTAAATATATAAAAACATGATGCATTCTAAAAATCTACATTAAATAAATTATAAAATTTCATAAAAATCTAAAAAAACTATGGAATCAAAATTTTCAAATTACATTTATTTTAATATTTATAATATCATTTATTTGAATCTTTCATTAATAAGGTAATCATTGTATCATCATTTTGTAACAAATAAATTTATTTATATAATTTTTAAAAATAATAATTAAAATACCATGATGTATGAAATGTTTTTAAATTTATAAATACTATTTATATTCAAATATATAAATTATATAACTCCACCTTAAAATAGTTTTAGTAAAAAGATACATGTTTATGTTATATTTCCCTTTACATTAAATTAATTATTATAACATGTCATTTTCACACCCCAAGTGGCTCCCAAATGCCAAACGTTAAGCCTATGTATTTTTTAGTAATACATGACTCATAAAACAATATTAGTACACATGTTAGGGTAGTTTTATATTATTATAATCTTATTTTTACCCTTATATCCCTAATTTGCCATTTAACCAAGGTAAAAATAATAATTACTAAAATTATTATTCATAATGTCAAAAAATAAAAGGCACCTATTTACATAATTTGGTCCTTATTATTCCAAATATGGAATTAATTTTTCCAAATTCAAAACATATAAGTTTCTACAATTAATTTAAAAATAATTCTCATTGTCAAAACCAGAAATTTGGTTTTTAGAAAGTAAAAACTATCAATAGATTGACATGTGTTTATGTCCAATTTAAATATGAAATTACTTATAATGAATTTTTTTTATTATATTATAAAAATATAATCTTATTACAAATTAAATCAAATTAAAAAGATAATCTAACTATATAAATAAATTATAGGAAATGATAGTTTTGAATTAAAATGCAGTATTTTTCACTGTCTATTAAAATACGAATTTCATCAGAAAAATACCAAAATTTTAACCAAGGTAAATTTTGATGTCCCTATTCCGAATAATAAGTTTATTACATAAAATAGAACTTATAAAAGTGTAAAAAATGAGATTTAAAATTTTTTCTCCCTCAAAAGGTTGTAAAACTGCATTTTTAGAAAAACTCTACTTTTATTCATAAAATTGAATTTGTTCTTATATCATGTCTAGAAAACTTATAAGATGAATTTTAAACATTATGTTAAATATATTACATATATATTTCACTACTAAAATCAAAAAATACTAATTTTTTTATTTTATAGACTCACTAATTTTCATTTTAATAGTTTTTTAAATGAAGTTAATACCATTCATACCTGCCATTATAATAGATATGTTATAATATTTAGTTATAACTTATACTCATCCTTGTGTTAAATTAATTATGTCAAAAGAACTTGAAATTTTGTGTAACACAAGCCAATAATTGTGTTTCGTATACTACAAGCTGATGCGGTGTTGCGTATAGAGCAAGCTAATCTTGGTGTAGCGTACAAAACAAGACATCAAATAAATTAAAAGGAATATATCTTATAAAATCTAGGGATTTTACCTTCTACCCCCCTTAAATGTAATTTATTCCCCTAAATTCACCATGGTTATAAAAGGTTTACTGCTTTAAAGTGTCTTTCATAGAAATTCACAAAGTAAAAAATGAATACTAAAACTTCATTTTAAAAAGGAATGTTAGAATAAAAATAGTTACTCAATGTAACTGATCATTAGGTTTCCACATAGGAGAACATAAGTTGGAATTGAAAACATGTATCTGTAAAAAAAATCTAACCATAAAGTTCTAATAGATAGTGATAGAGAACATGGTTTGTAGAATTTTAACATCTAGAAACCCATAAATCTTTAATGAATTAAAGGACCATCTGATTCATTGGATAATAAGGTACTAAGATACCTTTTTGGATTTTCAAGATCTTTTCCCTAAATGTGTAGAACATAATAAAAAATAATTACTTGATATCAGTAAAATCTCCCCATTGGTCATTCATTGAAAAAATTTTACTTCATCTCTAATTCAATGAAATGATGTTGAATTTTTCATTCTCAAATTGTTATAAGATCATGTGATTCATAAATATAATGATAGGTCATTCTATATGTCTCAAAAAATGGTTAGAACATGTTATCCAACATTCATAAGTCCATATATCTTTAGATAATACTGTTTTATAACAAACTTCATCTGATTCTTAACTTAAACTTTCCAAAAATTTGATAACCTTACATTCCTTCTGAAAGATGAAAATCAAAAACTGTAGAAAAAGGTCCAAAAACTCACTTAACATTTATCCCCCATATATCATAAGGTATCTCAGGTTTGTCACATTCGAAAAGTGTGAACATATTCATCATGTATTCTTTTGAGTCATGATAACAACCTAAATTATAATATATCCTTCACTACAACAAAAACCGGTTTTATCGGCGGTTTTGTGGCGGTGGTTCACAAAACCACCGCTAAATGTTTTCGCCAAAACGTTTCGTGGCAGTTTTTAATAAACCGCCACGAAACCCAAAATTTTTAAAACAGCTGCGACCCTTCCCTACCCCCACCCCGATCTTTCCCCCAAACCCCAACGCCCTCCCTTCTTCCCCTAACCCCCCTGGCGACCCGCAACCCTCGACCCCCAACCGTCCGGCGACCTGCGACCTCCGGCGACCCCGCGACCTCCGGCGACTTCGCGACCTCCGTCTCCGGCGACCCCGTGACCTCCATCTCCGGCGACCGGTCTTTTCCAGGTATATATCCATTTAACTAGGTTTGAAATATAGAAAATTTTGATAGAGATTATGGTTGTGGTAGGTCTTATGTTATATTTGAATATTTGGATTAATTTTTAGTATTGTTTTGTTTCTTTGATATTTAGTTTGTGGATGTGCTGTGAAAATCATTTTATGTGCATCAAAAAATAGATTTCCCTAGAAAACATTCCTTTGGTTATAAATCAATGCCATATAAATTGTTTGTAAAATGTGCTTGGTTTGATAAAATATTTTGAAACCATTGATTTTATTAGGAATTGAGAAAATAATTGATGTGATTGTTGTGTGAAATGTGTGTTTTTTAAATGAGTGTTTTATGGAAAATCATTCTAATTTGATAGGAATCCTTTGGGATTTGTTTTCTAATTTTATGTTTTTTGGAAAATTATTGGGATTCCTTTATTATTTTAAATCATTTGAATTGGTTTTCTGTAATAATTTTTTCTTTTAAAAACTAATTCAGTTTTAAAGGAATTTGGAACCCCATGGGGGTTTGAAAAATAGACTATTTTCATTTAATGAAATTGGTATAGGAAATGTTTTTTAAATTAATTAAATATTGAGATTTGGGAATCTTAGGTGGTATCAAGAAATGGTTGATAATGTTTTAGTATTTATGCATGCAATTTGGTTCTTTTACAAGAACATGTGTTATTTGAAAAATTTATTTTTGGAAAATTCATTTTTGGAGAATGGTTTTTTTATTCTATTGTGAATTTTGTTGTTTTAAAAGAATTTATAGGAGAATGTGATGTTCCATTTAGGATGTTTTGGGATATCTTGGTGTGATTTTGGGGAAACAAATACTTAAGGGTATATGCTTTAGTTTATTTGATGTGATCCCCCCCTCCAAAAAAGATCTATTATGAAATTAGAGTGTTCATATTATGGGTTCTTCCAACTTTTTTTGACCCTGTCTATGATCCAATTGGAGTGGTTGGTGTGGTTTCTTTTTTGGGGTGATGTGATTTAGTTTACTTAAGGAATCACATCATTAGTGGCTCTATTAGGGATTTTCTAGTCTAGTAGTTTAGAAACTTGAACCTTGGAATAACTGTTAGATCGATGAGGATATGTTTTTCTTGGAGTCTACTGGGTGATAACATGGAATGATAAGCAGTAATGAAATTTTATAGAAAACATGGGTAAACATTTCCCTTTTTCCTAGTTCTAAACAAAAGTAGGTACATAATGTATATCAATTATAACTCAGAAATCCAATCAGTACAAAATAAAATAAGCAGTAGAGTCATAAGTACCAAGGAACACTATAGTTTAGACTAGGAGAATACTTATACCATAATAAATCATGTGCACAATCCAATTCCTATAACACATGCCTAGGAAGAAGAGGAATACCCCATGAGTAAACACCACCCCCCCCCCGAAAATTCTAAGTTGTCCCCTAGAACAATGGGACTAGGAAACCAAGGAAATACCCATGAGAAAACCTCCTAATAATCACAAAACATGGACGATGGACTTAAGATAAACCTTCCACCTAAGTACCCAAGGTAACCTAAGTGCTCATTTTCACAAATAAATTTCAATATTTTAAAAGTACCCATTTCATTTTCATTTATCAAAAATCATGGAAAAACATTTCTCTCAAAAACCCCTTCTTAAACAAATGAAAATAGTCATTCCAATTTGATAAATCAACTTATAAATTAAGAGAAATTAGGCTAATTATCATAGGCTAGAGATGGAACCACCTACCTCAAAGCTCAAGTCACACATTCCCGTAATGGGATACACCAACAATGAAAACCCAATGATGAAAACAAAGGCCCTAGAATATAATAAAAACATTAATATTGATATAAATTAGAAAAGAAGGGGTTGGTGGAAATGGAAAACACCAAATACCTCAAGAACAGACATCCGTCGCACCACAACTAACCAAGGAATGGACTCCATAATGAGATCTCCCAAAGGATCTAGAAGAATACACAAAGATTCAAAAACTTAGGCCACCAGATCTGATAATGTTACCCTAGGGTGCCACCATTATCAAGAGAAACGAAGAATCAGAAATATTTCTTACCCAGAGAGATGCGCCAGGACTATAATAAAAGATCCAATGTTGAATGGATCAATCTAGATGGAGCATAGTCTCCCAAAATAACCTTATAAGATCTCTAGGTAGGGATCCAAGGGCCTGGAGAAAAGAACTGAAACCAAAATATCCACTCGCCTATTTTAAAAACTACAAGAGGGCCATTTGATGATGTGTAATACTATTACCTGCTGTGAAATCCATGGTGTTCTAGTATGTTGAAAAATCCTTCACCTCGAATTAAAAATCCATTATTTTAAAATTTACGATGTGAAACCACTCTTCCCGAGGTGTAAACTTTCACAGCATGAATACCCTTTCATGACTTGTATCTAGTAATAGTTACACGGTGTGTAACCTAGTTATACAGTGTGAAAGAATTTTGAATCATGTAGAAAAAGCTGGTTAAAGATGAAAGTACAACAAATATCTGACTTCACCATTTTAGGTATCTTACCAATTCCTTCCTAGTCCTTTACAGACAATGGAAAAAAGGAAAACCATGAAGAGGATAAAAAAATACCTGATAGATCAGTAATAGGATCTTACAAACTCCCCACTATAAATAATTTTTGTCCTCAATAAGTCATGTAAAAGATGTAATCCATGGAAAAATATGAGTTCACTGCTCCTTCATCAATGACTCGTGTTCTCTATCTTCAACTCAACGACACCCTCATGAGGAACTCATGGAAGGTACAACAATGTAATATATATGGATAATAGATATATGAATATTTTTCTTTGGTTTATGAGGATAAATGGGACAGAACCATTTAATTATTTTAAAAAAAGTATCATCACTCAAAATAAAAGATCACTTGAACCATATGCTTATTATATAAATAAAAGGTACTTGATTATATGTAATGAAAAGATAATAATTTATAGTAATGTTGATAAAGACCAAAAAAATAAAACTCATCTTTTTAATGAATTAAATAATCCTTGTCCATCTTTGAAGAATAGGTAATCACGACTAAATAAATGGTTAATAGATGAAAAAACATTGAAATTAAGTGGGGGAATTATCATAATGTGGTATCACTGTGTTGGATCTAGTGAGAAGAATATTCATTGGCTTATAAACAAGTATCAACAACATTGTTCAAATTATGAAACTAAATATGGTAAAAAAATATTCCATATTATTTTTATTGATCTATAATATTGATAAGTGAAGGTAATGATTATTAAACATTATCCAATAAGGGGAAACTCTAGAAATGGGAACCCATGCATTGGTATTCTATATTAGTGATTTTTGATGGATGTTATAAATACCAACTGGTATCCCATTTCTAGATATGTAAAATAAAATAAAACATTTAATTGAGATGACCAAGCACGTGAGTATATGAGATGTTCAGGAAAGTTATAGTATTTTTTGTGAGGGTGTGGAAGTAATCTGAGTGGACCAATGTATCTCATTAATGTAGTAGGGATAGAAATTTTTTGAGGCAACATAAATGTGTGATTGACAGTGTTATGATAATTGTGTAACCCGATATTCTTACTGCTCCTCAATGAGGTGTTCACGCTGTCTCCTAGGGACCAGACTTGTTTGGTTTGTCTAGGCATGCTAAGTAAGTAGTAAATGTGATCAATGAATCATATTTATTATATTATGCATACTTTATGATCAATGGGTCATCTTTATTATATTATGATTCGGAAATCTTACACTATCGTATATTTTGTGTAGGCACATTGTGATATACATGGATAAAAGTTGGATCACATTACCGAGGAACACACCTCAGTATGTTAAGGGTTTGAATGAGTTTTTAGATTTTGCGACTTCTAATCGATCCGTTGAAGGGAGAATAAAATGTCCATGTCTTAAATGTAAATTTAGAACATGGTTGAAGAGAGATGAGGTTTATGAACATTTAATACTGAAGCAATTCCCTGATCAATATTTGTATTGGATTTGGCATGGAGAATCGAACGTTACAGAAAGATTGAGCACTGATGTTAATCTGCAGAATGAGGTCCCAAGTTCGTCAACAATGGAAAATGAAATGCAAAACCTAATAAATGATGCATTCGGCACTGCAAGGCACCACTATCAGCATCAAAACATATCAGAACAACCAGAAGAGGGTGCTACAAATTGCAACGTGACAAGTGATGTTATTGAGACTGTAACCCAGGCAGATCAAGATTGTCACATATCATTGGATCCTCCTCTTGATTCTGTGGAGCCAAATGTAAGAGAAAACTTCACTAAGGAAAATGTGTTTCATGATTTAGTTGACGATGGAAATCAAGAGTTGTATTGTGGGTGTTTGAAATATTCAAAACTTTCATTTCTGCTGAAGTTGTGTCACATCAAATGTCTATGTGGAATTACAAATAAGGAAATGTCCATGATATTGAAATTGATACGTGATGCATTTCCTGAAGAAAAACTCCCATAATCTTTTTATGATATGAAAAAATTTGTTAACAAGATTGGTCTGAATTATACAAAAATACATGCATGTCCCAATGATTGTATGCTTTATTGGGGAGAGGATTCAAGTAGACAGAATTGCAAGAAATGTTCTTCTTCTAGATGGCAGGAAAAGGGTGATGTTGGAAGTCTGAATGAACATAATTTCATGGAGAAGAAGAAGAAAAGGAGAACACCTGCAAAGGTTTTGCGTTACTTTCCTTTGAAGCCTCGATTGCAAAGATTATTCATGTCATCGAAAACCGCCGAACACATGAACTGGTATTCTGTAGATAATAACAATGATGGGTTAATGAGACATCCACGAGATTCCCAATCATGGAAGACATTTGATTCATTACATCCAGATTTCTCAGCTGATCCTAGGAATGTTTGATTGGGATTGGCTGCCGATGGATTCAACCTATTTGGGACTTTGAGTACAAGTTATAGCATTTGGCCAGTTGTTTTGATCCCTTATAATCTGCCTCTGTGGATGTGTATGCAACAATCATCTTTTATCATTTCAATGATTATTCCTGGAAAACAAATGCCTGGAAATGATATTAATGTATACTTGCAGCCTTTGATTGAAGAATTGCAGGAGTTATGGAGTAACGGTGTTGAGACATTTGATGTTTCTTCTAAAACAATGTTCAAAATGCATGTTGCTTTACTGTGGACCATTAGTGACTTTACTGGGCTTGGGAATTTATCTGGTTGGAACACTTATACGGGTTTGTCTTGTCCCGTTTGTAACTTTGATTTTGAGCCCAAACGGCTACCTCACAGTAGAAAATGGTGCTTCTTATGCCATCGAAGATTTCTCGATGCATCTCATAGATTTCGGCTGAACAAATCAAAATTTAATGGTTTCATTGATCGTAGACCACCTCCAAAGTTGTTAACCAGTTCTGAAATATTAACACAGCTTGAAAATGTTGAAACAGAATTTGGGAAGGTTCATCATTTGAATGATAGAAGAAAATGGGTCTGAAGTGCATCGTCAAGTGAAATCAGAACGCAACAATGGAAGAAAAAAAGTATATTCTTCAAACTTTCGTATTGGGAATTTAATTTTTTTCACCACAATCTTGATGTGATGCATATTGAGAAGAATGTATGTGATAGTTTGATTTTCACATTACTTAATGAGCATGGAAAGTCGAAGGATCATCTTAATGCTCACAAAGACTTACAAGTAATGAACATAAAACGCGATCTCTGGCCATATGAGAATAAAAAGTATGCTCCATCCATTTTCGCAATGAAAAATAGAGATAAAGATACGTTCCTTCGAATTTTAAAGAATGTGAAGGTATCTGATGGGTATTCGAGTAACATCTCGAGATGTGTTGACTTGAAGAATCGTAAGTTACATGGATTGAAAAGTCACGATTCACATATTTTGTTATAGCAGTTACTACCATTGGCATTGCGTACATTATTACCTGAAAAAGTTACTGCTGTTGTACTCCAATTCTACACATTTTTCAGGCAATTATGTGAGAAATTTGTACATCCATTTCAGCTTGACAACCTCCAAGAGGGGTTTGTGTTGACTCTTTGTGCAATGGAGATGATCTTTCCTCCATCGTTTTTTACTATCATGATGCATTTAACTGTGCATTTGGTTGAGAAGCTAAATTAGGATGCCCCGTTCATTATCGATGGATGTATCCAATTGAGAGGTATTTTATTTATATGTTTTCTAGTTAAGTAAACAATTTTTTACATTTACATAAATGCATAATATTATTATTTTATTTCACAGATATCTTGGGCATTTGAAATCATATGTGAGAAATAAAGCTCAACCAGAAGGCTCTATTGCTGAAGGATATTTGGATGAGGAATGTCTTACCTTTTGTTCCAGGTATTTAGATTATATTGAGACAATATTTAATCGAGTTGGACGTGTTGAAGACACATCAACTCAATCTCAAATGCATCAGAAATCAAAAATATTTCCTGCTATTGTCCGATCAGTTGGGAGGACCTCAAATGTGACACTGACAGAATTGGAATTATTACAGGAACATAGATATGTGATGTTGAATAGTGAAATTGCAGATCCATTTATTGAAGAGTTGAGGATACAAACAAAGAGACGAATGAGAGGCCGAACATGAAATGAGAAAGATATAACGAAAGCTGTGAATAAAGAGCTTGTAGAATGGTTTGCACGACATGTAAGTTCATAAATATTGCAATAAATATGAATATTATATTGACACATACAATTTGTAAATCTATTAAATTATATTTCTTTTTTCAGACCATGAATACTGATACTCGAGCAGACTTGTCAGAAGATTTGAAGTTTCTTGCTAGAGGTCCTATAAAGCAAGTTAGAAAGTTCGACGCTTATAATGTGAATGGCTTTAGATTTCATACAGTCGATCGAGAAGTGGGTTTGAAAACACAGAATAGTGGTATATTTACATTTGATGAAGTGGGATACTATGGAAAGCTGCATGATATTATTGAATTAAACTACCATGGACATTTTTCTGTTGTTTTATTCAAATGCAAATGGGTCGATATTATCAGAGGTGTTGAAAGAGATTCATTGCAATTTACTTCTGTGAACTTCTCTCGCTTGATGGATGTTGGTGATCGTGAAATGCATGATCCATATATCTTTGCATCGCAAGAAAAAATGGTATATTATGTGAATGATGTTGTGGGTGAAGGGTGGAGTGTAGTTACGAAAGTAATACAAAGAGATTTGTATGATATGGGTGATGAAGTGGAAGATTTGACCTCTGAAATTGAATGTCATCAACAACAGGAAGCATAATTATTTGTCCATCATGATATTGAAAATATTAGTCTTGCAAGGATGAATGAAGTGGATGAAGCAATGGAGCAGGAAACCGACATGATTGAAGTGGAAAATGATTGTATGTACAATTATTCATTCATGCAGCAACCACTTGTTTCATTTCTGCAGTCATTCATTATCATTGTTATATATATTTTGTTTGTTAGTACTGGGCATCTATTATCATTTTTAATTTTTTTTTCTGCATAATTTTTTTGAAATATATATTCTGAACTTAATTTTATTTGATTAAATGACAGGAATGCCAAGGAGGAAGCGGTATACCATTTCTTCTAGTTCTGCGACGGATGCCGATCCATCTGGGTCACTCCCCATGACATCTGAGGCACCTGCTGCCTACACCCCCGCACCATCTCCCCCTGCACCATCTCTCACACCATCAGAGGGCCTCCCATTAGAGGATGAGACGTCGACTCCCCCTACAGGTGCCTCATCAGTTGGGCGGTGACAGACCCCTTCCAGTTCATCCCGGACATACTGGAGGGTCACAGTCATAGGTATAAATTTTAATTAAATAAATTTATTGCATTTTGTTTATACTAATTGTTTGCTCATTGAAGATGACAAAAATGAAACTGTGGAGAAACACTTAAAAAGCTCAGATGTTTGGAACTTGAATGGCGAAAATATAGTCGTGCCATTTGATTCTTATGGAGTCCCTATAGATGATGTCGTGGGGTTACTTGGCCAGATTATAGGTCAGTTGGCAGCGGAGCTCATTTCCCTTCCCATTTCATATGATGATTGGAGACATATGCCTCCAAACTGGAAAAATGAAGTTTTTGATTCTCAAATAAAGGTAATTTTATTACATTATGGTTTAATTGAATGTCATGTTACTAATATGTTCAAAATGAATTTCTGTATACATATGTTCTTCCACTTCATAGTTGCTGATGTGATAGCACGGAAGTGGACTTTGAAAAATCTTGGTAAAAATGGAAAGATTTCAAATGGAGATTGTGGTGTGATGTCAACGATACTTCGTTGACCTTAGAACAAATGTATGACAAGCTACCCAGTGGGGTACCAAATGAGTAGTGGAAAGTTTTTGTTGACAGGCATCGTGATGAGAAGCGGATGGTATTGAAATATATATTATTATATTATCCTCATTTTACCTTAATACATGTTTATGAAGAGGAAATGACATTAGATACATTACTGTTAAATTTCATTTTATTTATTTCAGTATCTCTCATGACAGAATGCATCAAACAGGGCGAAGCAAGTCATCCCTCACACGGCGGGCTCAAAAAGCCTTTCTAGAAGCCGAATGTCATTGGTAATATTTTAAATAGTTTAAATATTTACAATACAATATTATCTATTTAATATATTGAATTTTTTATTTATCTTTGCTTAATGCAGTCACAGAGTTTAGGGCATGAAGCCTCCCGGACTGAACTGTGGTTGGATGTTCACAGAAAATCAGATGGCTCTTTTTTTAATGAGCCTACCAAAGAAGTTGGGATATGAAGTCAAATTTTTATTATAATAACTTATTATTAGTTTTTACTGTGTTAATATGTATTGATATTTGATTTATAGGTAAAAATTAAAGAACTATGGGATGTCAATCCTCTGCAGTCCTACTCAGTCTCCCAGGATGACCCGGTTGCTCAAGTCCTTGGGAAGGAGCATCCTGGTAGAGTGCGCGGGATGGGTTTGGGACCCATACCATCTGAGGTCTTTAGCAGGCCATCAGGGATTATAGCCGCATCTACTCTTGTTTATAGTCATCCCATACCTAAAGATGCTCAGAGGGAGATTTCTTCGCTACGAGTCACAGTTGAAGACCAAGGGGCTCAGATATCCGCTATGCAGAAAGCGTTTACTGATTTATATCAGCAGATGAGCAGATATGCCTCCAGTGGTAGTGTACCGAGTGGTGGTGAGCAGGTAAATCACAAAAAATAAAAATCATTTAGTTTGAAAACTTTTATTGGTTTTAAGTTTAATTATAAATATGAAACAATATTTAATTTTCAATATAATGTTCTTACATGTGGCAGTAGGAGATGGAGGTGGAGAGGGTGACGATGCATCATCGGACCATGAGTAGTATTGTTAATGTGTTGAACAAATATGGGAAAGGTTGGTTTGTGTATATAACATGTGTGGTGTATGGAACCTTTAAAAAACCATTGGTCTTGGAGGAGCTTCAGTGGCTAACCTTGAATGATCAAAATAACCTCAGGTGGTAAAGAGAATGATGTGTTTGTTTCATTGGTTAGATGATCTATGGTAGTAGGCTCTTTGATGTTTCTGTTGTAAATCCATCATTGGGAATTGGACTCATTAGGGTGTTGCATGTCCAAACAGCCATGTTGAATGGATATCACTAGATCAAGATGGTTTTCTAAGGTGATTTTCATGATTATTAATAGTTTTTATGAGGCACGTAACCACATCACATGAAAACCAATGAAACTCCCTTCCCATGAAGCTTCCCTCTTTTCTAAATTTTATTTTATGAACATATTGGGAGATTGTTAGATGACATGTCATATGATAAAAAAGAATAATCAGAGGGGTTTTACATGATTAATTGGGCTATTTGATGGGGCTTTACATGATCAGGAACAGATCACATGAATTGCATAACCCCTTTGCATGATGTTCCTAGGGTCATGTGATCATGAGCCTCATTGAAGTTCACATGGTCCTTGTGACCTAGGTGATTAATCTATATGTATACATGCTATAATTTTCTTTCCATTGGGTATATATTAATACCTATGCTTTGGGTATTTCTTTGTTCCTAAAATATACAATTCTCATTTGGCTAGCGTCAAAAAATGCCCCCCCCCACAAAAGTGATGTTCGAAGGAACAAGGACTCAGTTATGAGGTAGGAAATGACTTCATGAGTCTCTTATGCTTTCTCTGGTTGGAATTCAAAACATATTTTGGTCTTCTATAAGTCCATTCATATTCCTTGAGGTTCCCTATAAATAGGGGGTGAGAGGTTGGTCAATTGACCGGTGACATGAAGCTCCATAGCTCTCAAAACCTCCTCTCTCGTGCGATTGTTTTGCAAGACAACTTTGCATGACCTCATCACAAGAACCATACAAGAGACCTAATCATGTGATCATGTCACTTGACCTCTTTGTGTGATCACCTTGTCTAAATATCTCACCTAATCAATCCATGAACTAATCAATGGTAATTTATTTGAACTTTGATGCACACCCTTGGCCATTAGTCTATCTTATGTGATTCAGTTGTCTCTTGGGGATTTTTTCATGATCTACTAATCTTTATGTGATTCATGTGACCTTCACATGGTAACATGATTATATGTATTAAGAAAAATCATGTGATCAAAAGATTTTTTATGGGTTATGTGATTTTCGTGACCTAGAATGGATCATGTGGTCTACGTAATGTTTTCCATGTTATGCACTTATTTTGTTTGATTAGCACAAATGATTCTCTCTTAATGGTTACATATCTTCTAATATATTCTCTATTCTCTTTAAATATGTCCTCTATTTCTCAAATGTATTCTTATGTGGTAGACTGGAGAGACCTTATTTCCTAGAACCATAATGTCAATCATCGATACAAAGTATTTTATAACAATGATGTTTTAAAGGTTCTTATTCTGACTGAACATCAACCCATTTAATCCTCGTTCCTCCTCCTTATAGGACAAACGACTAGTAGTGATCCCTCCCCTCTCTTCTTTGGCACATTTTGATCCATACACTTTAATCCTTTATGGAATCAAATATTTTCAATTTTGATCATCTCTAAACTGTATGTATAAATCCATGTGACCCCCAATCTCTTGTTTCATTTGATGTTATCTTGTGTTTCATTCTAAATCCATAAATTTAGGTATTTTGTATGCTTTAGGTATTCTTATTGAATTGGATCAAATTTTTCATCAACATTAAATGAAAGGGTGTTTATGAATATTGTGTAGGTGGTGCATAAATTTTCTCCTCATTATATATATTTTGTATGTGTTGTTTGATGCATAAGTGTATAAGGGAAGGTAACAATGGATCAGGATGGAACAAAATTAGATTTCCTCATAGATGAGATTCAAGAAAGGTTTTTTAGGGTTGTGTAAGGTCCTCTGGTTTATAATTATTAATCATGTACATCCATGAATTAAATTGAAATTGGTGGTGGAAATTGGAATGATAACCAAGAGGGGTATGTATTATTGTGAAATGATAATATCTTAAAAGTTATTTAACGAAATTCCTCAATGATAGTGAATTATATACAACATAATTGATAGTGGAGATCTTATCCAAGTAAGAGTGACTTGAGTAAAATGATGTATATTTTTGGTTGGGTGTAATTAAATTCTTGTTATTACTTGGTCCTTTAGTTGGGTTTCATTCCAATGATGTTTCTATATTGTTAATTAGGTTTGGCATAATGCTAACCATTTCTTTGGCATGCTATATTGGTTGGCTATTTTTTAACCATGTTGAACACTTTATAATAATTTGTATAAGATGCCAACTATCATTCTTATTGGTATATGGGTTGGGTGTGATTCCAACCAAATTTTTGTGGCTATGTAGGTTATACATGATTCTGACAATTTATCTTGGTTTTTACATAGATTGGGCATAATTCCAAATATTCCTATGACTTCTTATATGGGTTGGGTGCAATTAAAACTAGTGTTCTTGTTAGTTACATGGGTTGAATGTAATTCCAACTATTGTTATTATTTATTATATGGGTTGGGTGTAATGTTAACCATTGTTATCTTCATGTATATATATTGGGTGTAACACCAAACCTTCTCTTCTTTGATAGTTGTGTTGGGTGTGATTAAAACCATGAATGTTTTTAGTACTTGTGTTGGGTGTGATTAAAACCATGAATGTTTTATTATTTATAAATGGTTTCTTGTTTGGTTTGTTTTCCAGGGCAGTGGTGCAGTATAAGCAGAAATGCTATTTTTTTCAGTTCAGCATTTCGCGGCGGTTTTAACCGCCGCTAATGTTTTGCCACTTATAAATTTAGCTGCGGTTAAAACCCCCGCGAAATCATGCCGGAATTAGTGGCGGTTTTAACCGCCGCTAAGCAGGCACATGACACGCCTGAATTTCGCGGCATTTATAGCCGCCGCTAATTAAATAGCTCGTAAAACCGCCGCTAAATTTACCAAAAACCGCCGCGAAATGAGGTACTACGACACTTTTCTTTGACCGTCGTGAAATTCATAAAACCACCGCTAATAGATTGCCAACTCCCCGTTTCGCGGCAGTTTCTATAAACCGTCGCCAAACCATATAGCAGCGGTTTAAAACGCCGCTATATGAAAAAAAACGCCGGTAAGAGGCGGTTTTCTTGTAGTGATTATTGAAAGCATGCATGTTTCCTTGTTACAAAACATAGTGGATTATTCCTTTAGTCCCAAAAATTTGTATACTTCACCCATGATAGCATAACCCTCTTATCAAAAACTCCATATCTAGTTCCCAAGAAACAAAATCATCTAATTGACTTATTAAAATCCAACATATCTTTATCCAAACATAATTATCTTAACATAAGGGACATATTAAGGGTTATCTTTCCCTTAATCATGTGTTCTCCAAGTATATCTACTTACCCATAAATCACTTTTTGTCTACTTAGAACTATTCAACATATCATTTCTGATCCTTAA
Source organism: Viscum album (assembly GCA_963277665.1). Classification (NCBI taxonomy): domain Eukaryota; kingdom Viridiplantae; phylum Streptophyta; class Magnoliopsida; order Santalales; family Viscaceae; genus Viscum; species Viscum album. Next base: position 615,407,218 of record OY728134.1, read on the forward strand.
TGAAAAACTTATACTGAAATCACTTATATATACCATGATTTATATAACATAATACTTGAATTCCGAAACTTATACACCTCAATCATCCAACTTTATTCATAAATCATTACTCAGGATCCATCATATTTTTATTTCCAAATACATGATTCATGTATTAAGGTTTATCAACCTCAAGATTCTATAGGATTAATGTAAACAATACTGGAACAACATGACATACCATTCACATGTCGTTTACAATCTCTTTATCCTCAGTAGTATGACCAATACTCGTACCATATTCATGATTCTACTCATAATGTTTCCACATAGGAAATTGATCTTCATAATTTCCATACTTTTCACATATGAAACATTAAATGGTTAACTATGTTCTTTGTAATCCTATTTATTGACTAAGACTAGAAAGAAAAGTGTAGGAAATACATATCTAAGATTAGAAACATATAAGTAAGGTAAATTACTTATAATATTACAATCTATGATATCTTAGGTTTAGTCCATGGTTATTCATGATTTTGAAAAAAAACCCTAGGATTGTAACTTATACTTGACTTATCCTTAGGACAACCCTAAGAATATTCTTAGAAATATCTCTAGGGATCCCACTAAAGTTTTCACATCTTACTTTCCAAAGGTTGACTAAACCTTCGATCTAATACCAACTCTAATGACCCAAGCATGACGTACATGGAAATTAAATTTGTTTTGTAGAATACATAATACATTACACAAATAGATTCTCAAAGACTATATCACTTTAGTGACTTTGGAAACTCTGAACAAATTATCCTAGAATGGTGAAAGATCATCAACATCTCCCAAAAAGATCTTCCCCATTAGTTTTCCTACCTAAAACCTTTATTTATATCTCAGATAAAAGAAAAAAATGAAAAGGGTGAGGTAAAATTCTCATTAACTATAATCATTTAAAACATTATAAAAAAATAAACATAAGAATGTAAAAACATGAACATAACTTTTGAATATCAAAATCATGAGTTATGAAATAAATCTTGGCAGTTCTTAAGGCATAAATCCTAAAAGAACATTAATCGTGATAACATAGAATTAGAATAAAACATTAACTTCTTGAAACCAAAGAAGTATAGAAAATAATTTCCATATTAGCCAAGTCTCATAGTCAAGACCATAATAATGAACAAATTCTATTACTAAATCAGGTTTACTTGACATTCCAACCCTATATTACTGAACCAGATTAACTTGTCATTCTAGTAATGTTTGTATCATGATATATAAATCTTAACCAAATTAATTGGAGGGAGATGTAGGTCAAAACCATCTCATAATGAAATCATTATTATGTGTTCCACAAAAATATAAATCATTCATCATAGCATAACCCAAGGAATAAAATGGGTTTCTTAAACATCATTCCATCTTAACATAATCCATATAAAACAAATGGATTTCATAAATATTATTCCTTCATAAAAATAAAATCACAGTATTAGTAGGAATAGAATCATAACCCCATTTAAATGGAATCATCTTAGATTTAAAATAATTTTGATAAAACACTTTAAATTAATTTTTGAGGAAAATATCCTTTCTTCTTCAAAAATGTTTTATTTTCTCAAAATTCCATGAAATTTTAAAAGAAAAGAATATAATTGAAAATAAACTTCAAATATTGTAAAGTTATATTCATTTAAATAAGGAATTATGAAATCATAATAATCCATTCATGTTGTATAAGTTAAAAAATAGTCTCCTTGTACTTTTTCTGGAAAAGTAAAAAAAGCACCTCTTAGAGAATAATGACAAAATATTCCTTTCATACCGTTTAATAAAAATTCACCAGTTGGTAAAACTGAATTTAATTTTTTTTATAATAATATAAATATTATTAAATATTTAGGGAACATGGATTTGGATGATAAATATACCCTAGTAAATATTTATGTATAAACAATATCGGATAATAATGAGATTGAAAAATTAACCCTTACCTTAGATCTGACATCCTTAATAAGTATCCAAAACTCCTATATAATTATTTAAATAATTTTATTGACTTATTATAGAATCATAATAATTTTTATGATATCATATATGATTAAATTATCATCTGTTTGTTGGTAACATTTCATTGTCACTTGTTATTCGGGTATTAACTACTTTACGTTATTTTGCAAGTTTTGTCATATAAGTTCATGTTACACTTATTTAATTATATTTATATCATTTATATAATTATATTATTATAATATATATTATATTTATTCATTAAATTCATGTATATAATCATGTTTTAATAAATATCATGAAGAATGAATTTCATTGCATCATGGAGACGGTAGACTGTACGTACGCAAGAGTGACAATATCATTCACTTAATGGTTAACGGTATGGAATTGGATGGTGTATTAATTATTCAGAACAATTATCATGTTATATTAATTATTTAAATCTATTATATTCCTCATTATGACCATCCAAATTAAGTATTTTTGAATAATAAATTACACCACGATGTGGAGACTGTAAGCCACACGTACGCACACATGGTGATATTGTTATTTGTATGATGGATAAAATGAGGTATAAGGTTATCTCATAATTATAATGACATATAATAATGTATAATATTTTTGATTTATTACTTTATTATGGAACAACATAAGATGAAGAAGTAAAATAAGAAAATAATTTTGATAGTGGTGAGAAAACAATGACTGCTTTTTCGAGTATCTCCTTCTGATTTGAACAAAGGGTCTCCATATGATGGATTTTTGACCAATGTGTGGTTTATAGTAGTAAGGGGGTATGTTGGTAGATTATTTTAGTATATTATGGGCGAGGAATGGGGCTTTATAGGTGTGAGTATGTGGGTAGAGGTGACGGCTTTTTATAAGAGTGAGAAGGGGAACTTTAGGAATGTCTTGAAATATTATTTTATTATATATTTATTTTTGAATTATAATAGATAAAAAGTGATATATTTCAAGGATTAGATGAGTATAGGTATAAATAATCTCAAAATATAGGTTTTATACAAGTATAGGTCACAAATGTAACCTTATCTTTTGGCTTTAACCCTTTGTTAAATAAATTAACTCTTACCACGTCTTCTTGTATTTTTACACTATATAGTCAATATAGTTACTATAAAATTCCAAGAGAAACTCAAGTAGATCATTAATGAAATTTGTAACATTATATCATTTAGTTGGATGAATATTATAATTTTATGACTATTATATCATTTAATAAAATATTATTTGTTTTAAAAACTCATTTACGTAAATTTTAACACTATTTAGTACTTGATTTTTGTTAAAGCTATAACAACTTGATTGATTCAAAAAAAACTATATTAACTAAAATATAACATGTCATAATCATATTGAAAATTTATTTATGGCATAAAAAGGTTAAAATTACATTTATTTTAATATTTATAATATAATTATTTAGAATCTTTCATTAATAAGGTAATCATTGTATCATCATTACATCATAAATAAATTTATTTATTTAAATTATAAAAAATATATATAAACTACCATGATAGCGGAAATAATTTTAGATTTATAATTTCTATTTATAGACAAAGTTATAAATTATATTACCCCACCTTAAAATTGTTTTTGTAAAAAGATACATGTTTATGTTATATTTCCCTTTACTTGAAATTAATTATTATAACATGTCATTTTCACACTCAAGTGTCTCCCAAATGCCAAAAGTTCTGCCTAAGGATTTTTTGGATCACTCATGACTCATCCAATAATATTAGGACACGTATTAGGGTAGTTTTATATTATTATAATATTATTTTTACCCTTATTTACATAATTTACCCTTTAACCGTGGTAAATAAAATAATTACTGAAGTTATCATTCATAATGTACAAAAATAAAAGGTATATATTTAAATAATTTGTAAATTCTAATTAAAAATACAAAATCCATTTCTCTGAATTCAAAACACATAATTTTTATTAATTAATTTAAAATTAAATCTCTTGGTCATAACCCGAAAGTGAGTTTTTAAGAAGTAAAAATTATCAAAAGTTCGATATGTGTTTATATATAATTTAAATGTAAAATTACTTCCAATGAACAAAATTTTATTAAATAAAAACATAATATAATTACACTTTAAATCAAATTAAAATAATAATCTAACTATATAAATATATTATGTGAAAAGGCATTGTTGAATTAAAATGCAGTATTTTTCGTTATTCATTAAAATATGAATTTCATTAGAAAAATACAAAAATTTCAACATAAGTAATTTTTGATTTTCTGATTACAAATAAGAAGTTTATTTTCACAAATAGAATTTATAAAATTGTAAAAAAACTTGACTTAAAATGGGATCTCCATCAAAAGGTGCTAAAACTGCATTTTTAGAAAAACACTCATTTTATCCGTAAAATTGAATTTGTTCTTATATCATGTCTAGAAAATATATTAGCTGAATTTTAAAAAATATTTTGAAAATATTAAATATATTTTTAACTAATAAAATCCATAAAGAGTGATTTTATTATTTTATAAACTCACTTATTTTCATTTAAATATTTTTTTAGATGGAATTTAAACCATTCATACCCACCATTATAATGAGTAGGTTATAGTATTTAGTTATCACTAATACTAGGTCTTAAGTGAAATTAATTATATCAAAAGAACATTAAATTTTGTGTAACAGAATCCAAGAATAGTGTTGTGTATACTACAAGCTAATACAGTATTGTGTATAGCGCAAGCTAATCTTAGTGTAGCGTACAACATAAGACATCAAAGAAATTAAAAATAATCTATCTAATAAAACCTATGGGTGTTACAACAACCCATGAAATTAAATAGGTATCATAAACATATAATCATATCATAACATATGGAAAAGAGACAAGTTTCATAATCATTTCCTCAAAGCATGACCCATGAAAAGAAACATGTTTAATAAGAATATAACCTGTGAAATATAAATTGGTTTCAAAAAATATAATACATGAAATTTAATGTGGTTACATTAAAATATAACCCATAAAAGATAAATTAGTTTCACAAACTTATAACTTGTGAAAGCGAAATGAGTTTCATTAGCATCATGTCGTCAAAGCATAAACCAATCAAAGAAATAATATAAATGGAGACCCTAGATCACAACCTCTATAAGTAATGAGTAACACCAATGGATGCCATATAATATTGAATGTAATGTGGAAATATCATTTAAAAGCATTTCTTTAGTAAAATATCATTTCCTCTTTGAAAAACACGTTTTAAAACAAAAATCATTTTTTAAAACATTTTTCCTTGAAAATATATTTGAAATCTTATAATAGAATATTTGAAAACCATAAAACATTTTTTAGATAATTTCCCATGAAAATAATCATAAAATATTGTTTTAAAAACCTTTTTTAAAAAACATTTTCTATAATATTGTTTTTGAATAAGACAGATTGCCGACAGAAGAGATAAATGAGGTCGGATTTTATTAAAAAAAATCATAATTATGTTAAGTACCATAGAGTTGAAAAAATGTACTAATAAATAAATATATAATGAATAAATATAGAATAATAAAATTTATGAGTTTTCTTGAAATATGTATCACAATATTTCATCAATGAAATCATAATCATAAACAATCCTGATAAATAATTGGATTATTGTAATAAAATCTCACCACTTGGTAACATTGAATCTTAATTCCCATGTAAGAAAATGACATTACAAGAAGATTAAAATATCTTTTAATTATTTATATTTATTATATAAAATTTAAAATAATAGTATATACATCTTGTAAAATAATATAGGTCTCTAACAAAACATGTGTCTCAAAGAAAGAAAATTGAGACAAAATTACTTTACCAATTTTGAAACTTTTGAAGCATAAACACCATTAAATTGAAATGATAAAATGGATATTTAAATACAGATAAATTTAGGGGAAAAATAATATAATTTATTCTTTTTAAGTATATCCACCACACAAAATAAATGAGTGGTGAATATGGCGTAAATCTCACATAAATAAATGTGTGATAAGAAAACCCTTACCTTATATATTGATTCTCATCATACTCATTCAAAACTACTTTATAATAAATATAAGTATATTTTAAATCTACCATATAACCATATTATTATATATCAAACCATATATGATTTTATTATAATAAATATGTTACATGTTTATTAATAATTTTATGTTAATGTTATGTTTCAGGTAATATCCACTTTGTTTTTTGTATGTGTTTTGACTTTTTATTATTGATCATATAAATTAGATCATTATTTAATTAGTTAAAAAAATGTAAAAAAATATTTAAATAAAATATATTTTCAGTATATAATTATTTATTAAAATCTACAAAAATATATAAATTTGAAATGGAATATACCATTCATAGAGACGGTGGGTCGTACATACACATGAACGTTGTTTCTATTTTATTACGTTATGAAAGGAACAATTTAAATTAAATATATGTAAACATATATATAATATCCTTACATAATAATTATTATATCATATATATCATATAATTTTACTAAACTCATCATTAATACATTCCACGTAAAGTGTGAACGAATCATTTCTTTTTGAGGTGGCGATAGTCCACATGTCCACAAACGATGTTATTGTATTTAAAAAATGAAAATTATGAGATTATGTGTTAAATAATAATTAATTAAGAATAAATAAACCTTAAATATCATATATATCATATAAAAATATAATTTACATCAATATTCCCAACCTTAAATGGTAGAAATGGAAGAATGAATGACATCGGTTCGCGATGCGGTAGTCTGCCATACAAACGAACAATGATTGCATATCCCATTTGATGGAAGTGTGTGTGAGTCCAGGTGGAAATAGTAATATAAAAATATCTCAGTATATTTATTATACTGAGGATATTATAAAACTAATTAATAAGAATATTTTAAGGGGTGGATAAAGAAAATAAAACAAAATATCTTGTGGAAGGATGTTACCTCTTTTTTGGGTAACTCCTCTTTGTTTTCTCGAAAGGGATTCCTTTTATGGATTTATAACCAAAGGAATGATTCTAGTATCAAAGAATTGAATTTTTTAGGATATTTTTTCTAGTGTTTTTCTATCCAAAAGTTATTGAGATGTGTAAAGGGGGAAGGAAGATATGTGGGCTTTTATAAGTGGGTAAAATGACTCATTGGGTATTATTGATAAGATTTCAGTGCTCCGCATGTTTTAGTTTTCCCAAAAGGTAAAAAATATATCATTATAGTTACATATAGGTTTAATGGATGAAAAATGGCCATCCAATAATTTTTATACAATTTTATGGTCATTTTTATAGCTTATATTCCGACTTTAGACATTAATTATGTTTTTTACCTTAATCTCTCTAATTAATTTTAATCACTTTTATTAATATTTTTTTTCAAAAACTAAGATGACCTTATTAGTCATTATAAATTATTCTTATTATAAATATGGAATCCATTTTTACATATTATAAACATATAGGTGGCATAAATTAAATTAAAATTAATCCTGCATACGGGAAGATACATCAAGTTTTTAAACGGAAATGTATAAAAGTTTGATTTTTTTATATTCAATTTCATGGTGAACTTTATTAAAATTAGGTAAAATATAATAATTTATCTAAAACTAATATATTTACATTTGAAAAACAAATTTAAATATAATATATTAATATGAATAAATTTGGTGTAAAAGTAGTTTTTATTAAAAATCATTATTTTTAACTATTCATCCAACAATGAAGTTTTTTTAAAAAATACCTAAAATTCCCAAAACAATAATTTTTACATTATGAATTAAAAAATTAAGTTTATTATATGTAATTAAATTTATAAAAGTGTCCAAAATTAATTTTATTTTATTTTCACAGAATGACATAAAAAGTAGTTCATTTGAGAAAATAATATTTACAAAAATATAAAGAATTTAACAAAACAAATATATGTTTTATAATCAATATTTTTTATTTTTATAAAACAATAAAAATAATATTTATAAATTAGTTATTACTATTCATATGTTATGTTTAATGTCGATGTTATAACTATCTTGTTTAAATAATTATAATAATAAAATGACATTTCTTAGAAACTCAATGTTGCTTGTAATGAGAGACAAGTCAGTGTTGCGTATAGAGAAATATTATCTTTGTTCATCATATAATGAAATACTAACTTAGTGTATTGTGAAACTCAAGACATCAATGAAAATTAATTTATTTGAAAAAGGTTCATAAAAACATAGGGTGTTACAAGTAGGTTAAATAAACAAATAAGAAATGGTCTTTCAAAAACATATATTAAAACCATGGAAATTCATAACTTAGGGTATATATGTCATTACATTTTAATTTAATATTTCCCATTTTTATGATTATCAAATTAAGTATTATTATTCTAAACTATACATTTTTTAGTGAATGGATGGAAATATGAGGAGCTAAGTAAACTATAAATGCGATGGAAAATAAAGAAACTTCCTCACCGAAAAACCAAACTAGATTAGAGATAGAGTGAAAAAGCTTGTGGACATTCCTAGAATACTATAATGAGTTATAACTGTTAAATTTATTTTTTAAACCAAAGTCACTAAATAATAGAAAAATGAATTTTCATCGGTGTTCAGGTTATATAGACCGTAAAATAAAGATGGTTCAACATCCTATATATAAAAATTATGAGAAAAAGATGTTAGAGTTGGGTAGAGTGTTTGTCTGATTTTTGAGTATACATGTGTTTTTTTAATATTAAAAATGAATCTTGTTTTTTTTATTTTTTATTAAAATATATTTTTTAATTATATATTATGCCTCTTGATATTTTTATTTTATTTTATTTTATTTATTTTACTCAAAATTTACTCTTATTTTTCTTATTTTTGGTTAATCCTTCTGGAAAATTAATTTTATAAGTATTTTATTTACCATTATGTAAAAAATCATGATTTATATTTACCTTTATATATGTTTTAAAATTTTATTTTAACCTTTATAAATGTTTTATAAGCAACCTATTACACTTATGTGGGGTGGGAAGTATCCTTATGTGGGCTTTGTAGTCTGTATTTTTCTATTACGTGAATCTCCTACATACCCTTACATAAGTTTGATAATTTGTTCCATACCTTTATATGAATTGCATTCCACCCTTACAAATTTATTATAAATTATTTGTCACATTTAGGTAAGTTTTCTTATTATCCTTACACGATGCATGAAATTCATATATACTCTTACGCATCACATGTTTTACCTTTAAACTTGTTATTGAGTTTTCATGTTACCCTTACGCAACCCGTTTCATTTCAAGGTTACCCTTACATGAGATATACAAGTTCAAGGTTAAATTTATGCATAGAAAAGATTAAACTCACAAACCATGCAAAAAAATCATTTTTAGCTTTATGAAATATATAGAATTCCCGTGTTTTCCTATTAGTAGTTGCACTCCCCTACTTCTGGAGAACAATAGCAGCAGTGTACCCTATATTTTATGGAAATCTAATGAAGAAACTAAATGGACTATTTTATAAATACCATGCGTATATTGGTTTTGTAGAAAACTATTGATTCAACCATACCAAGAATGTATCAACTTTTAGATATACACCTTGGTCAGTTCTAGATGGATATACCATATAGTATAATGAATCGACCATAAGCTTTGAAGGATTAAATATATAATCAAATATGCTGACTACATTTTAAAACATACAGATTACATTTAAACTCAAGTATATCGACCATATTTCATGTACTTCATGGTATGTCAATCGACCATGAACCTCACGATCACTCTAACACATTGTCATTTTTTTATGTTCTTCTGGAATCATACAACTTACTCTTTTTATTCATTATTTTGATAAAATGTTTAACTACATTTTAGTCATAAGTATTTTTATGATTTATTTTTTTCATAAATTCATATAAACTATATATATAATAAATTTTTAAGAATTACATTTTTAGTCATTAAAACACCATCAAAATATATACTTTTTATGATAGATTGTTATATTTTAATTAACTACAAGTTTATTCAAATTTTCAAAACATTGTATTACTTTTTAAAATAAATATGTAATGTAATGACTATGTGTAACATATTTGGCATAGAAAATATCATGGAAATATTTTTGGAGATTAAAAGACTATTTATATTATACTATATTTTTATAATCTATAAATTATTGAATTACTAAAAGATTGTAACAATGTTTTTTATTATTTTATTTATTTGAAAAACTATCATTTATTCTAATCCACATATTTAAATTTGTTTTAACGAGTTTAATATAGAAGTTAGAGCACACCAAAATTATTCTTTGAATATGAGAAATGTTTATAAAAGTAATGAAATATTTCCATATTTTTTATATTTCAAACTATTGAATGGTGGTGATGTGTTTTGGAAAATATAACTTTTGGGGAAATAAAGGATTGAGCTAGATGACCATTGATTATTTTTATATAAATAAATAGACATTCTTTGTAAAAATAAACTTCTTGATACTTGACCGATATCTTCTGTGGCTACTATTTAATTGAAGTGATCACAAAGAAACATCAACATTTGATTCATTGATGTAGAAGTGATCAAGGATTCACGAGATACATCAACTTCCATATATTATTTTCTCTACTGATAATCACTATTTTATATTTTTCATTATGTTATATTTTCTTCCATTTTTTTAATTATAAGCATAAATTTATGATTTTCCAAATCAAAATATAGTGCGTTATTGGTTATTATACAAATCAAAAGGAAGTTGCATAGGTTGTGAATCCCAAAAAAGTCAGGATAGATTAGGTTTTAACTCTAATAAAAATTAAGCTATTAATCATGCATCAAAATATTATAAAATGAAGGGTTTGAAAATGGGTTATCACACATTGAAAAGTAAGGTTTCTTAGTGGGTACCGATCATCTTGCTGAGTAGAGAATATTGACTGAAACGCCCGAAGGCTTCAATTTTTATTAATTTTAGATAAGCCCCCTTTTAAGGAAAAAGGGGGAAACCAACATGACTTCAAGATCATACACACATCAAAAAAAACCGAATTTTGAACTGAAAAACAAAGCTACTAAGAAATACCCTTCCCCATCATCATCATTAGTATGGAACTTCCACCAGTGCGTGACAGTTCAGCAAGCTGTCTCGTGCAGAAGTGCACGGGCCTGGTACCGATGGCAGAGCCATACCCTCTCAAACATCCAAATCTGAAAAGTCCAACACGGTGAAAGAACCTTCTCTAATCCTCGTTTGGGGAAAATCCTAGTAGAAAGTCTGGAAGAAGAATCCAATATTCAGAATCCCAGCATTCAACATAACATCACACTGCAAAAAAACACCATAACAGCACCATAACACCATAACAGCACCAGAACACTAGAATTCCACCATAACAGCACCATAACACCATAACATCACCAGAACACAAGCATTCCATGATGAAAAAGCTTGTTTCTCGGATCCCCTCACACTACAAACAGGACCATAACATCATATCCATGGAAACAACGTCATTCCATATACTCAGCCAAACAAAAAATAGCATCACCTCCACTGATCAACGCAAACTACATAACCAAAAACCATAACACCAACAGCACATCCAAGAAGAACGAAATATAGAGACAAAAGTGAGAAAAGAACAAATCCCAGCATCAATTGGTCACTATCCAATCCAAATCAACATCCAAAACAAGTAGAATCTAGAAGCGAAGCAAATGCTGAAAGAACATGCATCCGACCAGCACCAAAACCCCAACCAGAACACGAATCATAGCTGATGCACAAATCAAGCCACACACCAAACCAAATATGAAATCCAGAAACAAAAAAGATGAAAAACATCACCATCACTCCGTTGGCCCGCTGAAAGCCAAATCCCATCACCGTCATCCTAGTCATACACGTAGATCACGACGATCCAAACAACACACCTAAGGAAAACGAGGAGACACTCTTAGGCCGCAAAAGCTGGATCTCAACCGTGGACCGGCACCGTGCCGCCTTAAGAAACCCTATCCGAAGAAAAAGGAGTTGGGCGAGGGAGGCAAGCAGTGGTGCAAAAGGATGAGATGGTCGAGTCCACGAAATCTCTGACGCCTTCGCAACCGAGGATCCGCCGCCCTGAAACCCATCAAGAAAATAATTTTGGATATAGTTTTTGTTTTTATTGTTTTATTTTACTAACCTAAATAACCTAGATCAATTTTTTTAAGTAACCAGATCCATAAAGATGAAAATTGTTAATAAAAATGATGTATGGATACCCCAAAAGCCACCATTTTTCAATACAAGTGATTTTGGGTATTGGAAAGAACTAATATAATAACAGATGAAGCTATTAAGGGTGGATCAATGGAAAATTCTTGAGAAACCATATAAACTACTCAAAACTGGTCCATAGAAAAATATAGGTAACAATATAGAAAATTATGATATGTACTGTGTTCTAAGTAGAAATGTGTATATTCATGTTTCAGCATGTAAGTCAAAATATGATATTTGGAGAATTTTATAAGTTACTCATTATGGGATGTACAGTCATAAAAAAATCTTGCAGGGAATACTTTGAGCAGTATTCCAAGAATTCAAGATGGGAGAAGATGAGTCAATAAACTAGAAATTTTTTCAGTATAAAAGCAATAAAAATGGTATGAGTGAACTTGGTGAAATACTAGATAATCCAAATCTTCTTTAAATGGTATTGATAAAATTACTAAAAGGATGGGATGTAATGAAAGTATTGATTAATTAAAGTATTATTTTCAAAGTGTATACATTAGATTGAATAATAAGTTCTTTTCTATATTATAAACTTGAATTATTTAAATATTTACAATGAGGAGAATACAAATAAGAAAGGTAGTTCTTTTATGTCTATTTTTAATGAACCCTATAAAATTTTTGAATCTTTTTTCTATGAAAGTGACGAATAAAGTGATCATTTCAGTAATAATTTTTTCAATTTTATAAAAAAAAAATATTGTAAGTGGTAACTAAAAAGGAATAATAAAAAGGAGTATAAAAAAGGTAATATTAATAATAATAACTATTTTTAGAACTAAATTTTTATAATTGAATAATAAAGAACACATCAAGACCGATTTTTTAAAAATGAAACATTAAAATAAATACATTGAAAAATAAGTAAAGAAAAGAAAGAATTGATTGGAGGTTGATATCGTTCAGAGAGTTAATATTTGAGTAGTGAATCAGGAAGTGAACAAGAGACAATGAACCATGAATTATGGTTATAAATTATGAGGGACCAAACTCATTTTTTACTCAATTGATAACTCATGAAAATTTTGGTCATAATGGAACCACCAAATATGATAAAGAAACTAAATCTAATTTTACTTCTAATTACGATTATATGAAATCCAATGTCAAAAAATTATATAAAGGGAATGAGGAATTATGGGATGATAATTTTAAGATTATTGAATGATATAATTAAATAAAAATAAAAAATATGATTTTTTGTATAATAAAATGGAAAATGTAAAAAGGAATAGGAAATTATAAATATCATTGTTTCCCAGAATGAGGGTTATAAAAATAATTGTGATTCTGAAATGTTGAAACTAAAAAAAGAGAATCCCCAACCTAAATAGTCTTTGTATTTAAATGAAAAAGATCATAAAATAAGGTTTAATTCATTATTAGAGGATATGAATAATAATTAGAATGATTATAAGTATCTCAAGTAAAAAATAGAAAACTGAGAAATATAGATTCCTGTCCTAATAAAAATCTCTAATGATATAGAAGCTATTCAAAAATGGAATATGCATCTGAAAAGGGATGGAACTAATCTTAAAGAACATTTATATAATTTTTTTTCAAGGAATAGAGAAATATGATAAAATTATTTCTATGATAAAACCAAACTATAATAATATTTTATTCGGTTATAAATGATTTTCACAAAGGAATAATAATTCTACTTTTATTAAAAGTTTAAGCGGAATTATTTCAATTGTAACTTGTTTTAAATGTATAATGTGAGGGAATATAACGATGAATGTTATTTGAGATTCACAAAGTAATTTTTCTATACTAAAGAATTTATTATTAAATATCAATTTTATATAAAACCCAAAAATATATGTTTTAAATATATTTGGGTTCCAAAATATTCCACTACCAATGTCATGACACCCAAATTAGAATGGGTACCAACCCATTCCACTTGAATGATTTATTTCATGAACTATATGTAAAAAGTTTAAAATATTCATGATATATAAACATATGGTGTTTCAAGCACATGAAAGCTAATATGTCAAATTTTTAGTCTTTCAATTCATGTGATAGAGGCCAAGTTACATTTGGAGACCACCCTAAATGTCATATTAAAGGTATCATAGAATTTTGATTTTCTCAAACTATAATTATTTCAGAATTATTATTTATAGATGGTTTAAGACTAAATTTAATAATTATATCATAGCTATGTGATGACATTTAAATGTAATATTTGAAAATTATAAATTCAATTTTTTTTAAAAAATATATAATTTAATTTAATTAAATAAAAATGTTTTTTTACATAATTTATTTTTTGGTCTATCCAAACATAAAGTTACGTGTTTAAATTCTATAGAAATAGATTTTATGTTTTGGAGTATATAATTTGGAAATGAATACTTTAGACTGTTTCCGATATTTATAAATCATGAGCAGGTTCAATAATTACCATGGTTAAATGGAAGTAAGAATTTTGTGTGTGATTTGTGTTTAATGGTTAAGAAACAAAAAGATTTATTTAAATCTATGAATGATTTAATACTAATATATGTATTAAATTTATATTTATCACACCTATTTTCTTGTACATATCCCTTTACTCATTTTTTGAGTCATATAATGTTTTATTTTAGTTTTTAGAGGTTCTAAGGGGTTTTGTCACGTTTTGGATGATTTTTTTTGGAGGTGCGCGGTTTGTGAATGGGTAGTAGAAACCATAAAGAATATCTAGGAAACCATGAAAGGGGTTACAATGGACACTGGTAAAGAGTATAGTTGGAGAAAAATTTGGACAAACCATGCGAATTCCTAGAGAAATTGTGAATCTTGTAATAAAGGGAAGGCATAGTCAATGTACTATTTATCTAACCATGCGAGCTAACCATTGTAGGTGTGGCCTTAATGTAGTAACACCAAATGATTATCATGTGGATTTTCAAACCATGTGGCCTAACCATGGGGTGTACAGGTGTCCCACCATAAAAAAGTGGATCTAATCTGAATTAGATAATTAAGAACTTTTTTCCCATAATCTTCAAATAACTCAAATTCATTTTTCTCCCAAGATGTGACTGATGGACCCCTTTGGCTCAACTGTAACACCCCAGGTAAATAAAGAATATGACATTTTTATATTTATCCATATTTGTGAATAAAATATTAATATTACTTTAAAGGGAATGCTATGCTTGATGGCTTACCCAATATGCAACAACGAGTTCCTTTGAAATCTTACGTTGCACTCTAATAATAAAATAATTTTATTTTAAATGGTAGTTAACACCTAGACATTGTAATGATGGGAATGAATAGAACTAACTACAAAATTATTATATATTTTTGTAAAATATTTTTACTTTTTACAATAAATGTTAGAGGATTAAAAATGCAAATGAATCCAATTTTAAGCATAAATATTCTAATATACTTTAAAAGGTCGATTATCCGCCTTTTGATGGAAAAACATTTTTAAATATACTTTTGACAATTTTATATGTTTTATTTTACAAAATAAAGTTCTTCTTTAGAATCGGGACATCAAAATTTACTTTTTGTAAATTTTTGGTATTTTTCCGATAAAGTTCATTTTTTAATGAATAGTAAAAAATGTTATATTTTAATTCAAAACCACTTTTTAATCTAATTTATTTATATGATTATATTATCTTATGAATTGGTTTTAAAGTTAAATTAGAATATATTTTTTCCATTTAATCCAATGGTGGTCATTGAAATTAATATCACTTTGAGATTGGACATAAACGATTGTCAATCTTTTGATAGATATTGTTTCATAAAAACACGCTATTTGATTTGACAGCAGGATTTAATTATAAAATTAATTAATGAAACTTCTATGTTATTAATTTGGTAAAATAGAAATCATTATTGAATTTTGAATATCAAATATACCTTAGGGTTAATTTTTGGTATTTTTCAGAAAAACCTTAATTTTTGATGAATAGTGAAACCACAAAGTGGTAGTTATAAAAACTGATTTTTCGTTTAAATGGAACTTTACCACTTCTGTGATTTGAATATCAAAAATACAATTTAAATTATTTTTATTATTAAGTAAAATTTGATTCAATGGGATGAAAATAATTTTTGATGAAAAGTAATTTTTAAGTTTTATTAATCTCGATTACAGGTAATCAGTGTGATTTAAGGTAAAAATGATATTATAATAAAATGAAAATATCTTGAAACTTGTCCTAACCCTATTTTATTAGTCATGGATGACCAAGAAAACCCATGGGTCGATTTTTGGGACCCCATGGAGCCACTTGGGTAAGATAATGACATTAATGCCTTTTATTTAAAGTAAAAGTAAAAATGACACAAACATGTATTGTTTTAATAAAAAAACTACATGGGGTTATAAAAGTCATATTTTTGACTATAAATATTCATTGGAAAGATAAAAATATTTCCTACATCATAGTATTTTTTTATAATTTTTAGTCATTAAATAAATTAAATTATTTATGACATCATGATGATGCAGTGATTACCTCATTGTTTAACGATTTAAATTAAATGAAAAGATAATGTAAAATCTAAGACCTACACATGTCAAAAACCTATTGTATGGGTGTATTTAGAACCCTTATCACCTTATCCTAGAAATATATCAATTTTTTACCTTTAAAATCCGAAACTCATTTGAAAATAATGTAACCTTTCTTGACTTTCCAAGAGTGCCCCTCCTCTCCTCTTATAAAAGGCCCCCACCTCTACCACCTTACCCACACCTCTAAAGCCTTTGGCTCGGACAATATCTGATAATTTTGTCTCTACACATACCTCTCCTCATCTTAGAATCCTTAACTTAGGCAGGGAGATCTTCAAGAAACCCTTTTGGTTCAAACCAAAGGGAGTTACCCGATTTTAAGGTAACGTCTTCACATGTGCTCTTTTGTTTTATTTTTCTTCTCCAACACCCTAAACTCTTTTTATTAATTTCTTTTGTAACAAAACCAGTATCTTCCATATACTAGGATGTTGTTATAAGAAGGATTCAAGCTAAAATTACACAAACCTACATCTAATGGTTAAAGAACATACTGTTTCTGTGGATGGTGAATTTCTGGCTCACGAAACGATGATTGTTCAATATTATTTTAACACCTTAAAATGTGGACATTAAGATGTCACTATATTTATATATGATATATAATATGTTTATGTTTTCCTTAAGCTTCTGTATTTTTCATTTATAGCATACCTTTATAGTTTCCATTATGGGTAAACATGATATCTTCATTTTAGGAAGTGCGGACTATCGCCCCCTCGAATTGATTTGATTCATTAATACCATATGTCGTATGTATAAAGGATATATTTAATGATATTATATATGATAACATACTGGAATTATAATACTATTATGTATCATTATGTTTTAATTCCATTAAATATTAAATAGAAATGGAAGTAGCGTTGATGCGTACGTACGACTTACCGTCTCCATGAACGGTGCATTTCATTTCTTACCTCTAAATGTTATGTAATATTATTAATGCATGTATATAATGGATATATATTATATATATTATATCTACATAATGAATATAATTATGTATATAATGGATACTTTACCCCATGAACAAACGTGTAATTATAAAGAGTTTATTTTTGACTCAAGTAGCAATGATCGTTAAAACGACCGTTATTAACTTAAATAATTACATAGTGTTCATGACATGGTAATAAGTGATATAAAAGGAATAATTAACTTGAAAAAGGTTCTTAAGCAAGTAGAAATTAACTCAAGTTTATTATTCAGGAGATTAAATAACGATCAAGTCAAGTCGGATACGAGGTAAGGGATCCTACCCATCTCTTTCTTTTTAAGTACACTCTTTTATGTCATTCCTTTTAAGCTCATATTTCTTATGATTGGGATGTTCTTTTATATTACTCTTACTGTAATTTTTATGTTCATATGATGAGATACCCTATTTTCTCTCATCAATCCATTTTGTAAGTTTTTGAGTGGCGTCGTTAGGCTGCCGAATTTTCGTAAGGGATCATGCCCCTCTCTTTCTTTTTAAGTACACTCTTTTATGACATTCCTTTTAAGCTCATATTTCTTATGATTGGGATGTTATTTTATATTACTCTTACTGTACATTTTATGTTCATATGATGAGAGACCCTATTTTCTCTCATCAATCCATTTTGGGTGTTTTGAGTGGCGCCGTTAGGCTGCCGAATTTTCGTAAGGGATCCAACCTCTCTCTTTCTTTTTAAGCACTCTATTTTATGTAATTTCTTTTAAGATCATCTTTATTATGTTTGGGTATGTTATTTTATATTCCACTTACTGTACTTTTTATGTTCATATGATGAGAGACCCTATTTGATCTCATCAAACCATTTTTGGAAGTTTTAAGTGGTGCCATTAGGCTGCCGAGTTTTCGTAAGGGATTTTTCATCTCACTTTTATTCCCGTGACATTTATGCTACGTTTTCCACCATTTCCTTTGAGTGGTGTATGTACTGCCCATTATTCTACTCTTTGTGTAATATAATTTCATTACTGGGTATTTACATCTTCATTGTATGACCCTTCTTCCATGGGGTGTACGTTTCGAAAGTTACCCATATCGGTAAGGGAACCTTTCACCCTCCTCTTTCTAAAAGACTTCTTTTGTTATTTCTTTTAATTCACATAATATTATGTTGGGATATGTTATTATATATCTTTATTGATGTAAATTTTATGTCCAAGTGATGAGATACCATTTTTATCTCTCATCAACTCATTTTCTGAATTTTGAAGTGACGCCGTTAGGCTGTCGAATTTTTGCAAGGGAACTTCTTAACCCAATTTTGATTCTTTGGGGTAAACTTATACTCCTTGAATATGTAGTTCTATGAATATTTGTGAATGAACTATGATTGTTTTACACTTAATATCCACTTATATTTGGTGTATTCGTTTGTCACACATAATTATGTAATTGATTTATCCTTAATCTAAGGATATCGTCTTTGTAAGGGACTTCGTCTCAATCTCTTTTCATTGAGGCATATTTTGTTTATAAAAAAATTTCCTTATACAGTGTATAAACCCCTTTTACTTTTACTTTTATTCAAAAAGAATCTTTTTTATAAGAATCATTTTACTAAATGACAAAAAGTATGTTTCTTTTAACGTACGTGGTGACAACGACCGTTCCGCCGCCGCGAGTATTATTTAATCTTTGGCTTCCTCAACAAGCTGTAATATTTTTTAAAAGTAAATAAATATCATATACTCTTTTATGTATTTTGGTATTGAAAATGGTTTTGATAATATATTTTTTAAGTCAATATATTTAAGTGATATATTGTGATTGAAATATGGAAATGTTTTCTTTCATTTATAATTGTTTTATGTATTATGATTTTGTAATGGTACTTGGAAATTTTTTGGGTGGTTACATGATAAACCATATGACGGGTGGTGCCGTGAATACCAGGATGGGTGGTTATGTTATAACCTCCAATGCATTGGGTGTGGAAGTCGGTCGTATGGATATTCCATTAAGTATGTGTGGAAGTCGACCGTATGGTTATTCAATTTAAGTATGTTTATGTCCCAAGTTACCTTTATATGTTATGTGTTCTTTATATGGGATTTATGGTAATAGTTTGGTTACAAAAGGGTAAGTAATGGTCTTTTAGTCAGTGAAGAGTTTTTACTACTTTATAAAGGTGAAAAGTATTACTTTGGTAAAGTATTCATGGTTTACTTGTTGTTTTAAAAAACTAACAGTTTTCCTTCTTTGTGTATCGTCTACTGGGCTTTTTATGCTCATCCCAAGTTTTTGAAATGTTTTCCATAGGACTTAAAGATGAATAGGGTCAAGGATGGGATCAAGGAAAGACATTCTATCTAAAACATGGAACTAGACATGTTTCTTTTTAAGTGTTTTTTTTTATTTTATGGAAACTTAGTAGAAGCGTCTACTATGTAATCTTTTGAGATGTAATAGTTATGACATAATTCTATAAAACTCTAAACCTGAAAAGATCCTCTATGTGAATTATTTGTTTAATTCATGATTAAGTAATGTTTAAGGTCGGGGCCTTATAGTTGGTATCAGAGGTCGGTTTAGATAACTTTAGAGGTTAGGGTATTCTCTAAGCATAAGTGACATTACCATAATGGTTAGGATTTCAGAAAGAGTCCTAGTTTTAGATAAATTGAATGAGTAAGTATATCTTAGTGTTTATCTTCCTCATTAGTACAAGATGGTTTTGTTGATATACTCACACTGACCTTTTTGGTTTTAGTAAATGGTTGGATCTAGCAGGCACCAAAGTAACAGTGGATGTGAAGGAAATTGTGACAGTTTTCTAAACGAGCAACTGAATGATATGGGAGTTGCAATGATAACTCTTGTGTTTATCCTCAACCAACTATCTGGAGTCATGATTGACCACCTAAACCTTAGTGATTTCTATAAGGCATCATATATGTGAGAAAAAAATCCCTACGGAACTATAGGTAATAATCATAAAGGTAAGTCTATTCAAAAACCTATGTGTCAAAGATGTGGAAAGAAACACCTAGGAAAATGTTTCAAAGGGACAGAAATATGCTATAGATGTGGAAATGAAGGTCATAAAGCAAGAACCTGCCATGGAAAAAGGAAGCATCCAGTTGACTCAAGGAAAGGGAAAGAAGTTCTTTCTGAGGGATCAATTGAATGTTTTAAATGAGGTGTGCATGGTCATTATGAAAACACATGTACTATGAAGAAGTTTTGGGAATGGGATCACCAAGATCGTACAAATATTCATTTACAAATACCTAATGCCATTCTGATTGAGGATGAAGAAACTCACAATGACCAATCAAAGGTATGGATTATTTCTTAACTTTTGTTTTCCTATTTTGTAATCTTAGGATATGATTCATGATTTTGTTTGTAGGAAAGAAGTATTTCAGAATAAGTCGGAAAGGAATGGTTAATGGATCATGAAGAATGTTGAATGAGTAAGAAGTCAACATATAAGGGCTTCAAGAGTTATGGTGAAATTCTTAAGAGTACTACGTCTCTTTTGATGATGGGGTTACATTAGAAGACTTTTTTATAGTATGTGTAACCCTGATGTTTGATATATGAAAATTTTATTCAAGTAATAGTTATCTGTTCTTTTGTGGACATAGTTATAAAGAACCAATCGGGTTTATATGATCCTTACTTTTGAGGTAATTACGGGTTACTATATGTTATGATGGAAAGTGAAAGGCATGAGATAAAATTGAGGTTAAATTATGTTATGGTTATTTTTGATGATTTTATATTTTTTTTGGGGAATGATTTGAGAATTATATATTTTGGAAAAAGGACAACACGCAGACCGTGTGACAACTCGTCGCGTCGGACAAAACTACGGGAATCGAGCCCACAACCAAAGTGCGACTTGTATTTATCACCTACCACTGGACTACGTGAAGTCCCTGGTTCGTTTGGCTACTTATTTTTAGTTAGATGATTTTATGAATTAAGAGTAAGTTGATTTTGGGTTATCTATGGAGATTATTAACCTATCATGGAGGATATGTGATTAGGTTAATTACTTTTCAATACGAGACTTTAAGAGCAACTGATGTTGTTTATAGATAAATGTTACGATTTAACTTGGAAGACTATGTGATTAAATCCTTCAAATATTTGGTTTTCAATCTTAGTTTGGTTTACTTTTGGTCTTCGTTGAACTTTGGGTCTTGTTGGACAAATTTGGGAGATTAATAATATATTTCCTTTTTATAAAGGATTATCCTTTTTGGGTATTATCTGATCTCATACTAACCTTTTTGGTTTTAGTTTTGGTTAAGGTCTAAAGACATGGGAAGTATATAGTTCTCTTTTGTGGATTAGGTGATTCTCTAGAAGTTTATTGTAGCTCTCTTAATGTAAACAAGTTATCCTAAATAGTCATCTTTTGGAGAAAAATTAGTTCGTGTAAGAAATCTAGTAAAAGTTGAAAGTCAACATGACAAGTAAGTATGTTTACTTATGTTTTAGTTAAGCTAAAAAATAAATTCCTCAATGAAAATTAACTAATTTTTTTTTTCCGTTAACTTTTCCTACGGGGGAATCCAATACCGTTTAACCCATCACAAGTTTGTGATTTTCTGGTGATTAACTTTCTCCTAAACATGTTTTCTATCACACTCCCTCAGAACATTACCCTTTGTTTTTTCTTCCATATCCATGTTTTTATACATGGAATCCTAGTATGGGTTAACTCGGGTGACCTTTGTACTTCCCTTTCTTTCTTTTAAAGTGATAGTTTAATTTACACCTTTTTCGATGTGGGGCTTTCAATGAAGTTTCTGAGCCCAATTTTAAAATTGTGAGGATGCAATTCCCAAAAGGGGGTAAGGATGTAACACCCCAACTAAATAAATAATACGACATTTTTATATTTATCCATATTTGTAAATAAAATATTAATATTACTTTAAATGGAAATCTATGCTTGATGGCTTACCCAATACGCAACAACGAGTTCATTTGAAATCTTACGTTGCACTCTAATAATAAAATAAATTTATTTTAAATGGTAGTTAACACCTAGCCATTGTAATGATGGGAATGAATAGAACTAACTAAAAAATTATTATATATGTTTTTCAAATCTTTTTACTTTTTACAATAAATGTTAGAGGATTAAAAATGCAAATGAATCCAATTTTAAGCATAAATCTTCTAATGCTCTTTAAAAGATCGATTAACCGCCTTTTGATGGAAAATCATTTTTAAATATACTTTTTACAATTTTATATGTTTTATTTGACAAAATAAAATTCTTCTTTAGAATCGGGACATCAAAATTTACTTTGTGTAAATTTTTGGTATTTTTCCGATAAAGTTCATTTTTAAATGAATAGTGAAAATGTTGTATTTTAATTCCAAACCTCTTTTTAATCTAATTTATTTATATGATTAGATTATCTTTTTAATTGGTTTTAAAGTGAAATTAGAATATATTTTTACTATTTAATCCAATGGTGGTCATTGAAATTAATATCACTTTGAGATTGGACATAAACGAGTGTCAATCTTTTGATAGATATTGTTTCTTAAAAACACGCTATTTGATTTGACAACGGGATTTAATTATAAAATTAATTAATGCAACTTTTATGTTATGAATTTGGTAAAATAGACATCATTTTTGAATTCGAAATATCAAATATAGCTTAGGGTGAATTTTTGGTATTTTTCTGAAAAACCTTAATTTTTTATGAATAGTGAAACCACAAAGTGGTAGTTACAAAAACTGATTTTTCGTTTAAATGGAACTTTACCACTTCTGTCATTTGAATTTAAAAAATCCAATTTAAATTATTTTTATTATTAAGTAAAATTTGGTTCAATGGGATGAAAATAATTTTTGATGAAAAGTAACTTTTAAGTTTTATTAATCGCGATTGAAGGTAATCATTGTGATTTAAGGTAAAAATGATATTATAATAAAATGAAAATATCTTGAAACTTGTCCAAACCCTATTGGATGAGTCATTCCTGACCAAGACAACCTATGGGTCGATTTTTGGGACCCCATGGAGCCACTTGGGTAAGATAATGACATTAATGCCTTTTATTTAAAGTAAAAGTAAAAATGACACAAACATGTATTGTTTTAATAAAACAATTTTTACATGGGGTTATACAAGTCATATTTTTGACTATAAATAGTAATTGGAAATATAAAAAGATTTCCTACATCATAGTATTTTTTTTATAATTTTTAGTCATTAAATAAATTAAATATTTATGACATCATGATGATGCAGCGATTACCTCATTATTTAACGATTTAAATAAAATGAAAAGATAATGTAAACTCTAATACCTACACATGTCAAAAACCTATTGTATGGGTGGATTTAGAACCCTTATCACCTTATCCTAGAAATATTTCAATTTGGGACTTTTAAAATCCGAAACTCATTTGAAAATAATGTAACCTTTCTTGACTTTCCAAGAGTGCCCCTCCTCTCCTCTTATAAAAGGCCCCCACCTCTACCACCTTACCCACACATCTAAAGCCTTTGTATCGGACAATATCTGATCATTTTGTCTCTCCACATCCCTCTCCTCATTCTATAATCCTTACCTTAGGAATGAAGCTCTTCAAGAAACCCTTTTGGTTCAAACCAAAGGGAGTTACCAGATTTTAAGGTAACGTCTTCACTTGTGCTCTTTTGTTTTATTTTGCTTCTCCAACCCCCTAAACTCTTTTTATTCATTTATTTTGTAACAACACCAGTATATTACATATACTAGGATGTTGTTATAATAATTATTCGAGCTACACTTACACACACCTACATCTAATGGTTAAAGAACATACTGTTTCTGTGGATGGTGAATTTCTACCTCACGAAACGATGATTGTTCAATATTCTTTTAACACCTTAAAATGTGGCCATTAAGATGTCACTATATTTATATATGATATATAATATGTTTATGTTTTCCTTAATTTTATGTATTTTTCAGTTATGGCATACCTTTATGGTTTCCATTATGGGTAAACACGATATCTTCATTTTAGGAAGTACAGACTACCGCCCCCTCAAAGTGATTTGATTCGTTAATACCATATGTGGTACGTATAAAGGATATATTTAATGATATTATATATGATACCATACTGTAATTATAATAATATTATTTATCATTATTTTTTAATTCCAATAAATATGAAATAGAAATGGAAGTAGCGTTCATGCGTAAGTACGGCTTACCGTCTCCATGAACGGTGCATTTCATTTCTTACCTCTAAATGTTATGTAATATTATAAATTAATGTATATAATGGATATATATTATATATATGATATCTAATTAATGAATATAATTCTTTATAAAATGGATATTTTACCCCATGAACAAACTTGTAATTATAAAGAGTTTATTTTTGACTCAAGTAGCAATGATCGTTAAAACGACCGTTATTAACTTAAATAATTACATAGTGTTCATGACATGGTAATAAGTGATATAAAAGGAATAATGAACTTGAAAAATGTTCTTAAGCAAGTATAAATTAACTCAAGTTTATTATTCAGGATATTAAAGAACGATTGAGTCAAGTCAGATACGTGGTATGGGATCCTACCCCTCTCTTTCTTTTTAAGTACACTCTTTTATGTCATTATTTTTAAGCTCATATTTCTTATGATTGGGATGTTCTTTAATATTAATCCTACTGTAATTTTTATGTTCATATGATGAGAGTACCTATTTTCTCTCATCAATCCATTTTGGAAGTTTTGAGTGGCGCCGTTAGGCTGCCGAATTTTCGTAAGGGATCCTACCCCTCTCTTTCTTTTTAAGTACACTCTTTTATGTCATTCCTTTTAAGATCATATTTATTATGATTGGGATGTTATTTTATATTACTCTTACTATGATTAGAGGCCTTATTTTCTCTCATCAATCCATTTTGGATGTTTTGAGTGGCGCCGTTAGGCTGCCGAATTTTCGTAAGGGATCCAACCTCTCTCTTTCTTTTTAAGCACTCTCTTTTATGTCATTTCTTTTAAGCTCGTCTTTATTATGTTTGGGTATGTTATTTTATATTACACTTACTGTACTTTTTATTTTAATATTATGAGAGACCCTATTTGATATCACAAACCATTTTTGAAAGTTTTAAGTGGTGCCATTAGGCTGCCGAGTTTTCGTAAGGGATTTTTCATCTCACTTTTATTCCCGTGACATTTATGCTACGTTTTCCACAATTTCCTTTGAGTCGTGTATGTACTACCAATTATTCTACTCTTTGTGTAATATTATGGGTATTTACATCTTCATTGTATGACCCTTCTTCCATGGGGTGTACGTTTCTAAAGTTACCCATGTCTGTAAGGGAACCTTTCACCCTCCTCTTTCTAAAAGACTTCTTTCGTTATGTCTTTTAATTCACATACTATTATGTTGGGATATTTTCTTCTATATCCTTATTGATGTAAATTTTATATCCAATTGATCAGATACCATTTTTATCTCTCATCAACTCAT
This sequence comes from Viscum album, assembly GCA_963277665.1. NCBI lineage: Eukaryota > Viridiplantae > Streptophyta > Magnoliopsida > Santalales > Viscaceae > Viscum > Viscum album. Next base: position 615,433,565 of record OY728134.1, read on the forward strand.
TTTCTGAATTTTGAAGTGACGTCGTTAGGCTGTCCAATTTTTGCAAGGGAACTTCTTAACCCAATTTTGATTCTTTGGTGTAAACTTGTACTCCTTGAATATGTCGTTTTATGAATATGTGTGAATGAACTATGATTGTTTTACACTTAATATCCACTTATATTTGGTGTATTCGTTTGTCACACATAATTATGTAATTGATTTATCCTTAATCTAAGGATACCGTCTTTGTAAGCGACTTCGTCTCAATCTCTTTTCATTGAGGCATATTTTGTTCATACACAACTTTCTTTATACAGTGTATAAACCCCTTTGACTTTGACTTTTATTCAAAAGGAATATATTTTATAAGAATAATTTTACTAAATGACAAAAAGTATGTTTCTTTTAACGTATGCGGTGACAACGACCTTTCCACCGCCGTGAGTATTATTTGATCTTTGGCTTCCTCAACAAGACGTAATATTTTTTAAAAGTAAATAAATACCATATAATCTTTTATGTATTTTGGTATTGAAAATGGTTTTGATAATGTATTTGTTAAGTCAATATATTTAAGTGATATATTGTGATTGAAATATAGAAATGTTTTCTTTCATTTATAATTGTTTTATTTATTATGATTTTGTAATGGTACTTGGAAATTTTTCGGGTGGTTACGTGATAAACCATATGACGGGTGGTGTCGTGAATACCAGGACAGGTGGTTACGTTATAACCTCCAATGCATTGGGTATGGAAGTTGGTCGTATGGCTATTCCATTAAGTATGTGTGGAAGTAGACCGTATGGTTATTCTATTTAAGTATGTTTATGTCCCAAGTTACCTTTATATGTTATGTGTTATTTATATGGGTTTATGGTAATCTTTTGGTTACAAAAGGGTAAGTAATGGTCTTTTAGTCAGTGAAGAGTTTTTACTACTTTATAAAGGTGAAAATTATTACTTTGGTAAAGTATTCATGGTTTACTTGTTGTTTTGAAAAACTAATAGTTTTCCTTCTTTGTGTATACTTTACTGGGATTTTTATGCTCATCCCAAGTTTTTGAAATGTTTTCCACAGGACTTAAAGATGAATAGGGTCAAGGATGGGATCAAGGAAAGACATTCTATATAAAACATGGAACTAGACATGTTTCTTTTTAAGTGTTTTTTTTATTTTATGGAAACTTAGTAGAAGTGTCTACTGTGTAATCTTTTGAGATGTAATAGTTATGACCTAATTCTCTAAAACTCTAAACCTGAAAAGATCCTCTATGTGAATTATTCATTTAATTCATGATTAAGTAATTTTTAAGGTCAGGGCTTTATATCAACAGTGATCCTTATGCATATCAATGTGCACCGAAAGACCATATTCATCGGTAAGTTCCATTTCTTCCTTTTTCTTCTTATATTAAATGTTAATTTCTCTATCGACACTATAGACCTAGTATTTTATGGATTTATCTATTTGTAATGATTGATTTTATGATGATATATTATTTTATCTAGTTAATAAAACATGGTTTTTGATCATATATTTATGTATTTTTATTTCATTATTCATTATTTCTATCCATTTTGAGTTAGGTGGATTCTCTCTCGAATCAACTTGACTTAAAACTTGAAGGCTTAGTTTTTGTTAAATTAATTTATTAAAATTAATGTGAAACCCTCATGTTATTCTTGATTTAAATCTATTTAGTGATGGTTTTGGAAATTTTGGAACACAAATGGTTTGTGGAAAATGTTATGAAATGATAATATTAAAATGATGCTTCTAAAATTATGTATTTTTTATTCATGTTTTTTTGTTAAAATTATTTAAATAATTATTGGTTTTATGTTTAATGTTTTGGATATTAATACATGATTGGTGTGGGTTTATTTTCATTATATGTGACCTTGTGGAAGTGGAATATACCATTAGGGAACCTGGTATTTGTCACACTATGACGACTTAGTGGATTGATGAGAAAACACTCATCAATGTGGAACTATAACTTAGGAAAACATAGTGTGTGTGTGTGTGTAGATGTGGTTATTCGTAATCCAAATTAATGGAGAAATGGTTTAAAGTATTTTTTATTTCCTTCCAGTGATGCTTGTTTTGGATTTGGTATAAATTATTTTAAATTACTTTCAAACTATTTTATATAAATATTCTTACAAGTTGTTTCCTAGAATAATGAGTTGGGAAGTCATTAGGGAAATCCTTCTGAGTTTAGACTCACCCTTTTCTTGGTCATTGTAGTGAATTTTTAGATATCAACTATTGAGACATAGGTAAATTTAAAGTATATTAGGTCTTTAGTGATGCTTATCGACAATGTGGGCTTGGCATGTGGAGTTGGAGTTGGAGTGGGTTGGATATTTCTATTTTATGTCACTTTGGAAATTTTAGATGGTAGTCCTTATGGTCCCCTTGAGATTGACTTTAGATTTCTTCTTGTACTCTAATATGGTTGTTCATTTGGTTATGTCTTGAGTTATGTTTTTTACTCATGAATTATATAGAGGTTTGGTTGGTTATTGTTTTTTTGGTTTGGATGTTTATCTTTAAAATAGACAATAATCCCCAAATATTTTTGAGGGACTTAGCATTTTTTTCTAGAATTTGGTGTCTTGGGGATGTCACATGTGTCCCAGTAACTCCATCAACTCCTCCCAAGAAAATGGGTGAGGGGAGGAATGTTAAAAATGGTATCTGCTTATTCGGTACATAATAAAAATAAATGGTATCTATCTTGTCTAGTCAAAATATCTTTTTGAGACAAATGTAATTAGTTTGTGTGAGGTCCTAACAAATGGTATCACCATTGTTTGGTCCTTGACATAAGAAATTGTGTCAGTTTTTTTTTTGAACCTGAATTTTTAAATTGTATTGGTTTTTAGTTTTGGTTGGTATTAAGGAGTAGGATTTTTTTTATTTTGAAATATAGAGCTTAAAAATGTATAGATAACCTATTTATTCTGAAATTCAAGTTACTAGGGAGTTTGGGTACCTGATTTTTTTTATACACATCTAAGTTAGTTATCGCATCATCATCATGGGCTTATCTAATAAGAGTTTCATCACATGAATTGGTAATATGAAGTCCCACTATGAATACATTGTTAATTTTGTGTAAAACAGTTAATGAAATGAACAAAAATTTGATTTTTAAAAATGAAAAAAATGGTTATTTATAAAAACACGGTTGTAATGTTTTTAAAAATGGATGAAATTTTAAAAATGGATGGATTGAGTAAATCTATGTTGTAATATGTGTTAATGTGGTAAATTAGAATTATTGGGACTTTAGTTTCTATTAAGTGACATTAAATGGAGTTTTTTGTTATAATGAATGAGACTAGGTAGAAATCATAGAAACCAACTGGAAGAGGCTACTGAGAATGTGGTTGAACTTGAGGCATAGGTGAACCAACAGATAGTTTAAATAATTTTTTAGTCTTTTTAGGTCATGTATAATGGTAATGGGAATGATGAACCCTGATAAGTGGACCATTTGGTTCAGTTCAAAAAGTATAATCCACCCAAATTTCATGTGGATATCAAGGAAGAAAAAACCGGTCTGGTTTAATTGGATAAATTGAATCTTCAATTTCCTTGGAACACCAAAAGAGTTAAAAGTGAATTTGTAAGTTTATATGATAGATGATTTGGCATGTCAATGGTGAAAATTAATGATTCAGGTCATATTGGACCAAGTCATAGCATGGTAGAATTTTGAATAATTGTTTAAAATACAATAATATCCTCGCACATTCATAATTTCTATAAAAATAGACTTATTCAGTTTGAAGGAGGAGGATCTCTTCATAATAGAGTATGCATCTAAATTTATGAATTTTGTATTCTTTTCACCTAATGTTGTTGTAAGTCCTTCCTTGAAGGCATGAATTTTTTAGTCGGGGTTGAAACCCGAAATTTATTCAAAGATAAGAATTATTCATATTATGGATTATACATAAATAGTAAATAGATAAAAGGTGGAAGAAAGAGACATATCTGGAATAAATTTTGGAGGATTAATTTTTATTCCTATTGGAACAGGTGGGAACTCTAATGTTGGGAATAAGAATAGGAGGGACACATATTCCCAAAAGGGTGCTATATCTAGAAACCTAACCATGTGATCAGTCAACATTCCTCCTCGAATAAAGTATAATCTTGAATGTTTTCAGAATAGTTATTTTGAGCATATGAAGTAATTTATTAGGACACCACCTATATCATGTCATAATTACAACCAGGAAAGAAATATTTAGTGTTATTCTCACGGTTATCCAAAGTCAGGTGCTAGATGCATCTCTCATACTTCTCATCCATTATATGCTTCGGTAGGATGAGTGTATTAGAATAATTCTCATCATTATAATATATTGATCCAATGTTATTCTAGGAATACCATAACTCCTCAACCAGTGTAGTCTAAACAGATTAAAAAAGTGCAAAGTGAAACAAGTAATAAATTATATAGAGCTGAGAAAATGATTATGGATGATAAATCTAGTACTTTAATGGTGATAGATACAATTTTTTAAATTCTACCCTTATTTATTATTATTTTGATATGAGTGTATCTCACTCATTCATTGGTTCTTATATTGTGAATATTATGGGTTTTTCTATTGATATAATGACTTCTATTTTAAAGAGAAAAATTACACTATGAAAACGAGAGTGTCGAACCTTTATGTGGAAATCTTGTTCCATAACTATCGATGAAGCTAGGTAGTTTTGGGATATTTCAATGCCTGAGATGAATGTCTATGAATTTATTTTATATATGAATTGGTTGATATCATTCAAGAACCACATCAACTGTTACACCCGAAATGTTAGTTCTAGATCTCTGAATGGTGTCAAACATCACTTTAGAGGATTTTGGGGGTGTAAATGCTTGTAAAGAAGAACTTTTGGAATCAATGTTCTGAATCATATCTTATATGTTGGATGACATTACCTTGGGATATGTGGATGATATTATAAAGAGATACATTACAACTATTTTTTATCTGTTTCTTAATGTTTCCCCCAACAATTTCTTAATGTTTCCACCCAAAATAGGAGTGTATTTTATGATTGATATTCTACTAGGGATTAGCCCGATATCACCTCTATCTTAAAGTATGGAACCAAGATAAATGAGGGATTTGAATATTATATTGGATGAGTTTTATAGAAAAGGGTTTATTCGATAGAGTATGTCTCTATTGAAAACACCAATTCTATTTGAGAAAAAATCATATGAAACTCTTAGGATTTTTGAGGATTATAGTAAGATTAACCAAGTTATAATAGTGAATTTATATTATCTTACACAAATTGATGATATCATTGACCAATTTATTGGAGCCCAGTGGTCCTCAAAAATTGACTTACCTTTAAGATATCACTAATTACAAGTTAGGAAGGAGGATATTATGAAGAATTTTTTTAGAATCAGATATTGAAATAAAACATATGTTGTTATTACATTTGGTATTATGAATCCACCGAACTTATTTATAGAATTTATGAATTGGAACTTAAATAGATATATAGAATCTTATGTTTTGGTGTTTTTTGATGATATACTGGTGTATTCTAGGAAAAAATATATCATGAACAAAACTTGGCGATAGTGTTGGGTATCATGCAAAAACATCATCTATGTGCCAAGATATCAATGTTTTAATTTCTAGTTACAATAATTATGTTTCCATATACATGTAATTTCTAAAAATGGAGTTTCTATAGATATGATAAATATAGAATAATTTATCTCTTGGAAGACTCAAAAGAATGTCTTTGAGATACGTAGTTTCCTTATCTTATAAGGATACTAAAGATGCTTTTTACAAGGTTTATCATGCTTGGAGTCATAAATGGCCTCTTTAATGAGGAAAGGGTTTCATTTCCAATGGAATGAGTAATTTTAGAAATCCTTTCAGGAAAATAATGTTATAATTACATCAGCACATATCCCCATATTTCAAGAGTCTTTTTAGGGATATATAGTCTTTTGTGATGCATCAATATCTGGGTTGGGGAAAGTTCCTATGTAAAGAAATCTATTATTTATTATGGTTGACGATTATTACTATTTTTTGGGAAGAAGTACCTAACACATGAAATGGAATTAGATACTATGATCAATTATTTGAAGACATGGTCTCATTACCTCTTTGGTGAAAAATTCATAATTTTTATGGATCATAAGAGTTTGAAATTCATTTTATCAAAAAGATATTTTAATCGAAAATAGAACAAATTGATGGAGTATCTGTAAATTTTTTATTTCGACTTGATGTATACATCAGCTAAAGGGGACAATTTGGAAGATGCATTGACAATGAATTCATATAAATATTAGAAAAATGATTCTTTAGAATATTGGTAAATAATGCCAGTCATAAGAGATATGCATCTAGACTTATCATACCAAGGCAGTGTTGTTGTTTTATTTCTATTTTTTATTCCAAATTTGTTTAAGAAGGTTAGAGTTTCTCAGATATCTGATCCAGATTGTGTTACTATGAGGATAAAACTAAATGGTGGGGAGACCATTGATGGTAGGAAGCTGGATGAAAGTTCATTGTTGAGGGATAGAGATCAGATGGTCATAACTTTAGATTATCCGGAAAAACGTCTTAGTTCCAACGACCATTCAAGATAAGATGTTCAACCATTGATATAAATAAATTATATATATTTTGAATAATAGTTCTAGTGGGTATTCATAAAAAGAGTTATAACATAGTATGTTTTGGGATGCCTCACCTTTCAGTAGGTAATGGGGAAACACCAATGACCAGCAGGTATGTTGCAGGGGAAATGGGATTAGATATACATGGATTTTGTAATAGGTATACCAATGAATGTTGGGAAACATGATGACATATGTGTGATTTTGGATCAACTCATGAATTCCTCTTATTTTATCTCTATTTGTGAAACTAATTTGATGAAATAATTTTCTTAAATCTACATTTTAGAAGTTGTAAAGATTCTTGGTGTTTTATCCTTGATTACATCAGAAAGATACCCCAAGTTTATGTCTCATTTTTAGAAAATACTTATAGAAATCCCTTGGGTAATAATTTACTATGAGTATGACATAAACTCCCCAAATAGATGTAATATTTGAATAGGAAATCCATACATTTAAAGACATTATTAGGTCTTGTGTAATGGAATTTTTTGGCATAGGGGAAGAGAATTTAACATCATCAGTGTTATCATACAATAAAATTCATCAATCCTCTGTACTTATGGCTCCTTTTGAACCATTTTACAGTAATCCTTATCATTATCGACTTTTTTGGATGGAAATTTGTGATACATCATTATTTGGATGCATCCTTGTGAAAGATACAAAAAAAGATAATTAGTTGATTAGAAAAAGAATAGAGATGACTCAATTTCATCAGAAAACATATGCAGATCACCATCGATGACCATAGTCATTTTATGTGGGTGATCATGTGTTCTTTATAATCTCTACAAGTATTCTACGTCATCATTTTGGTAATCATGTAATGCAATTTCCACATTACGTAGGCCCTTTTGAGATTCTTGATTGATTTTATGAGGAGGAATTTCAGTTGGATTTTCAACCAAGTTTGAGTTCAATGCACAATGTGTTTCATGTGTTTTAATTAAAGAAGTTTCAACTTGATCTTGATTATGTGATTTTATGGGATTATATTGACCTAGAGATGAATGCTACATTGAATCATTTTCCGATACAAATTTTGTATATGAAAGATAAGATTTTTCATGGGGAAATCATTGATTGAGTTTGGATTTTATGGAAACATTGTTGGATTTAGAAAGGAATGTGGGAGTGTGAAAAGGAAATGGTGGATCTATGGCCTATACTCTTTCAAGAATGTATGTATTTTCTAATTTAATAGGATATAAATACCAATGGTTGATAGAATCTAGGTCCCTCAATTTTCTGTACAGTATCCTTTATTTATGTATTTTGAGGATATAAAATGTTTGGGATAAGTTTCAGAAGGTTATCAGGGGTTTTGGAATGTTTGAGAGGATTTTATGGATGTGCATTGTTTTTTCACAGTTATTATAAACATTGCATCATCCCATGGAAATCTATAATAGGAAGATAGTGGGCACTGGAAAGGTGCAGAGTTTATACATGGTTTGGAGAAACCATGTGAATTCCTCATAGAAACCATGAATCTTGTAATCGAGTGAAAATAACAGTTATCAAATGGTTTATTTAACTATTAAATCCAACCATTCAAGGTGAGGCCTTAAGATACTATTATTCCACAGTATTCACACGTTTTTCCAAACCATATATCCTAACCATGCGACATAAATATGGGCCCCCTTAAAAAGGGTATCTAATTATAATTAGCTCCTTAGGAACTCTTTTATCAACTAATATTGCCATAACTATAATCCATATTTCTCCCAAGGGGTGAGATATGATCCCCTTTGGTATGGGGATAATCCGTAGGCGAATTATAGTACACCGGTGGCCCATATTTCTTGGTAAGTTCTTGTTATTCCTCATTATTCTTAGATTCATGGTACTTCTATCTTTTTCTACCATATATCTAGTGAGTTATGAATAGATACATGTGTTATTAATTTTGTTATAATAATATCATGTTGGATATAGTGAAGGGAACGTGAGTTGTGATTAGATCCTAATGTTTAGTTGTGTCGTTATCCATTTTCTCCAACCATTGTGAGGTAGGTCTATTCTCTATCAACTCCATTGACTTAGAACATGAAGACTTATTTTTTATTAAATTAATTTCTTGAAAATATTTTTTAACCCTCATTTTATTCCTAATGTAAACTCTTTACTGGTGGTTTATGAAATTTTTGAAAGTGGATGTTTTGTTAAAAAAAATCTCAAATTATAATTTTCAAAATGATAATTTAAAAAAAATTATTATGTTTTAATTCATGTAAAATCATTGTTGAACTTTTTTAAAGAATGAAATGTTTTATGTGGAATTTGTTAAAATGGAATTATTCATACATGGTTAGTGTGGGTTTATTTTAATTAGTCATGACACTGTATAAGGTGTGTGTTCTATTGTCTCACCTAGTATTGGTCACTTTGTGGTGACTTGGTGGATCAATGAGAGAACACTCATGAGTATGAAATTTTTACCTAGGAATTCATGGTGTGTTTGTGTCGAGACATGGTTATGGGTATGAAAAATGAATGGAAAATTCTTTAAAGGATTAGTTTTATTAATTTCCAAGGAAACCTATTTGGGATTTGATATTAACTATTTTAAATTAAATTTAAATTGTTTTATATAAATGTGCTAACAAGTTTTTTCCTTGTTGAATGAGCTGATATGAAATTTAAGAAATCATAATGTGTTTATACTCACCCCCTGATAGGGAACTATTATAAATTTTTAGGTGACATATATTGAGAAAAAACTAAAGTAAAGGTATCTTAATTATTTAGTGATTCTTCTTAATACCATGGTATTGGCATGTAGAGTCAGAAATTTGAGTGTGTTCAGTTTTTATAGTTAATTTCACTTTGGAGTTGTTAGTTGGTGGTCCTTTTGTTCATCTTGAGTATATCTTTAGGTTTCCACTTTTACTCTGATATGGTTGTTGGTTTGGTTATGTTCTGAGTTGTATATTGTACTAATGAATCATATAGAAGTTTGATTGGTTAACGTATTTGTAGTTTTTATGTTTATATTTCAAAGGAAAAATAATCCCCAAAATTTTATTGAGGCTCTTAACATTTATTTCTAGCCTTTGGTGTCTTGGGGATATCCCCTATGTTCTAATAACACCACTCTCTCTTCCCAAGCCAATGGGTGTATATCTTTAATTTTTTTGTCCTATAAAACCAACTAGATTAGGTTGAAATAAGTATGCATTTATAATATTTTATGGTTATAATATATTCATTTGTATTTATTTCTTATCACATAAAAGTGAAGCATTAATAATGTTTTGTGATTACTACAAATATTTTGTAACTTTTGAAAATTTTATAAATCATTCTATTGTCTCTATTAGAAGTTATAGTGGTGGTGTTTTTTTATTAAATTATAATTTGATAAATTTTTTGAAGATAATGTATATAAAAATTATTTTTCTACCCCTAGGACACCACAAAAAAATGATTTGGTCAAAAGAATGAATAGACTAATTCAGGAAATGGACAGATCAATGATTATCGAGTTCAATGTGCCTAAATATTTTTGAGTAAAATATATTAATATATATTACTATGTTTTGAATATATTTTCTATTTTAACATATTTAAATAAAACCCCTTATGAATTTTCTAAACGGTTTAATCCTAAAATTTGATATTTTAGGCTGTTTTTTTGCAGTATTTTTATTTTGTATACAAAATATGATTTAGAAAAGTTTTATTCTGAAATTGATGAAAGAATATTTCTATCTTATTCTAATAGTATTAAGGTATATATATTTTATATAGGATAACCTTAATTTTTTATAGATTTTAAAGATGATGAATTTTATGAAAATAACAATATGAAGAAGAATTCAGATTTAAATAAAGATGATGATGAATTTAGGGAATTCAATTTTAATGAAGATAATGATCAAGAAAATGATAATGAATTTATTTAGGGGGAGAAAATATATTTTTAAACATATTAAAAAAATTTGAAAACTCATAAATAATTATCCTTTTGAAAAATTAATTTGAAATTTTGAATCTAGAGTGCATATGAGAAAATTAGTTATAAATTACTTTGGTAATTATGCATTTGTTTCTAATTTTGTGACAATTAATATTGATAATTCTTTAAATGAATAAAAATGGATAAATTAAATTAATAAATAATTAAATCAATTTGAAATAAATAATGTTGGAAATTTGGTTTAATTACCAAAATATAAGTAATTAGTATTAATGGAGTGGATTTCTCAAAATAAACATGATGAACTTGGAAATAAAGTTAAAAATAAAGAAAAACAAGTTTCTCAAGGGTTTTATTAGGAAGAGGGAATTTTCTTTGAAGAATAATTTTATCATTTTTCTAGGATAGAGAATTTTATAATTTTATTATCATTTTCTAGTTTTTAAAATATCAAATTATTTCAATTGGATGTAAAGAGTTGATTTATAAATGGAATAAATTCTGAGGATGTATTTGTTAAACAACCCCTATATCTAACAATTAAAAATACCCAAATAATTGTTATAAAAATAATAAATACTTATATTGTCTTCAGAAATATCCGAGATCTTGTTATGTGAGAATAACTCAATTTTTAATGAAAAATGATTTTGTTAATGGAAATATTGATCCTTCATTATTTATAAAGAAATTTTCAAATCATATCTTTATTGTACATATATATATTGATGATATGATATTTGGTTCTAAAAATTATTTTATTTGAAATGATTTATCTAAATTAAGGAATAGTGAGTTTAATATGATCTTAATAGAAGAATTGAAATAATTTCCATAGCTTAAAAATTAACAAAATAATATATGGAATTATAATAAATCAATCTATGTATATGAATGAAATTATTAAAAGTTTTGGCCTTGATTCATGAATTTATTTTAAAACATAGATGTGTAAAAATTAAATATTGGATTTGGATGATTCCTCAATGTTTTTTGTTGTTAAATTACATAAAGGCGTGACATATGGATTATTTTATTTGACTGCTTGTCGATCGAATATAATGTTCTCATTTTTTTTTCATGATATATTTTAGTCTAATCCTAAGTAAAGACATATTAATGTTGTTAATACAGTTATTATATATATTAATGAAATTATTCATTCTATTTTATTTGACTTAAACCATACTTATTTTTATTTATTATCATATTCTAAATCTAATTTTATAGGTTGTAGTCATAAATATAAAATAATAATATATAAGTGTCATTTTATCAAAAAAAATATAGTTTTATGGATTTATAAAAAAACTATTAATTGTATTACCTATTTTTGAGGCGTGGTGTGTTTCTACTTCTATTTTTTTATAAAATTATTTGATGTAAACATAGTTTATATGATTTTAATATTATATTTGGTAAAACTAGAATATTTTTTTCATAAATCAAGTGTTATTTTTATTTCAAAAAATCCTTTTCAACACTAAAGAAAAAAATATATAGATTATAGATTTAATTTTCTAAGGGATCATGTGAATATAAGTGAAATTAATTTAGAGTTTTCTATAAATAAAAAAACATTTTTATATATTTAATAACTCATTGGATTTTTCTATATTCAAGAAAATAAAATTTAAAATTGTAATGATGGAAATTTAGTTTGAAAATATGATTTTATTTTTATTTTATTGAGGGGGAAATTTAATTTTATTATTTGAATCATTTATATTCTATATTTTGATAAATTTATAAAAGGGGGAGGTTTTTTGAAAACTATTGATCAGTTTTTTAATTCAAAAAATGAAGTGATTTTTAGAGATGGGGAGAGTGGTTGTGTGATTTTAGATTATATATGTGTTTTTTAATATTACAAATTATTTTCCAATTTTTTTCAAATATGAATTTTTTAATTATAATTTATTCCACTAAATATTATTAATTAATTTTATTTTGTTTTATTAATTTTATTCATTATTTATTATTATTTTTAAAATTTTCGGTTAAAAATTCTAAAAATTTATATTTCGAAGTATTTTTGGAACCCTTACGTAACATGTTTTATTTTTCATTACCAATATCTTTTTAAAAAAAAATCTATTTTTACCTTTATATAAGTCATATAAGTTTCTTATTAATCTTATATTCAATTGGAAGTTCCCTTACATGATATTAGAAGTTCCCAAACATGATTTTTGGTGTCCCTTTACAAGAGCTTTGAAATATTTATTCAATATTTAGGTAAAGATCATATCTACAATTATATAAGTTATATAATTTGTCCTTTAACTTTACATGGGTTATCTTGTACCCTTACACATGGCTTATAATTTTTTTAAAAAAATTACAGAAGTTTTTTTATTACCCATATGATGTGGATGAATTTTTTGTCTACTCTAAGACATCACATGTTTCTCATTTACACATGATACTGCATTTTCATGTAACCCTTATCTATTGTGTTGAATTTCAAGGTTACCCTTATGTGAGCTATATATGTTCAATTTTACCTTTAAAAATTGTACATGTTAAACTTATAGATCCTATGAAAAATTCATTTTTACTTTTACTTAACATATAGAATTCCACTATTTTCTTATTATTGATAGTACTCCCTAACTTATGGAGAACAATAGTGGTTAAAAATTCACTATTTTGAAACAATATGATGATGTTATTGCACTGTCTATTTTCTAAATACCATTTTTATATTAGTTTTTTGGAAAATTATTGAATTTAGTTCAGTAAGATTTTATTAACTGTAAGATATAACTCATGATTTTTGTGAGACGAATCGAAAACACGTTATGATAGATCAACCACAATCTCTATAGGATCGACCGTATAATCCAATATATAAACTGCATGGTAAGCCATATAGATGTACCATAAAATAAAATTTATCAACCACATTTCATGGACCTCACAGTAAATGGACTGACCATGATCCTCATGGTCGCTCCAACACTTTTTCATTTATATAAGTTTTTTAGAATTATATATCTTTCAATATTTATTCATTGTTTTGATAAGTGGTTTTGATAAAAAAATATCTAAGTATTTTTTATGATTTATTTAAATCATAAATTTATATATATTATATAAAAAAATTAAATTCTTAAATTGTTAGTCATTAACAAGATGTCAAAATATATACTATTTTATGATGGATTTTGATATTATAATTAACTATAAGTTTATTCAAATATTTTTATTCATCATATTTATTTATAAAATAAATATATAATATAAATACTACGTGTAATCAATTTGGTGGAGAAAATATCATGGAAATATTTTTGGAGATTACTGAGTTAAAATTTATATATCTTATACTATATTTTTATAATTATGGAATTGTTGCAAGATTTTCATAACAGTTTTTATTGTTTTATTAATTTGAAAAATTACCATTTTTTCTTATGATAATATTGTAAATTGTTTTCATTATCTCAAGGAATGAATTAGAGCATGCTAGAATTATTATCTGAATACAATGATGTTTAAATTGGTTCCAAAAAGTTTCTATATTTTTAATATTTATAACACTTGAATGAAGGTGATTAGTTTGGGAAACTCAAATTCAATGATAAACAAAGGAAGGATCTATATGACCATTGGTGGTTTTTATATGAATATATACTAATACATGAAATGGAAAAATAATCTTATTGATACTTTATTCATATATTCTATGACTATAATTTCTTTAATTTGATCTTGAAGGAACTTTAAAATCTTATTTTTTGATGCTGAAGTGATCAACGTTTCATGATCTACCTCAACTTCCACATCTTATGCTCTCTACTAATCATCATGGTTTTTTTATTTTCACCATGTTATATTTTCTTTCATATGTTTTTAATTATAAGCATCAATTTATAATTTTCCACATCAAAATCAAGTTTGTATTGGTTATTATACCCATCAAAAAAAAATTCCTTGGGTTGTGACTCCCAAATAAATGTCATCATAGATTATTTTGCGACTTATATTAAAATTAAGTTATTTTTTTACCTCTATGTATTGTAAAAATAAGGGTTTGTAAATAGGTTGTCACACCTCTAAAAGTGAGTTTTCTGAGTGGTTATCAATATTATTCATCTAATATAGAAGATTTAGGAGTATATTAGGATCATGGTGGTTGAAATTACTATTAAAATATGGTTTTATATTTTATTTCCACTTTATTATATTCTGAATACTGCACTACATTGTTTTTTCATAGAATAATAAATTGTTATGAAATATTTGTTTTATAATTTTTAAAGGACTATTCAACCCACTCTAGTCCAATATTTCCATCAATAAGGACTAAAAAACCATCCAAGAAAATGTCTCAAAATAATAGGATGATTATTTATGATTCTAAAATGAGGGAATCAAGCAAAAAACTACCGAGGAAAAATGAAGAGTTGGATTAACAAAATAGAGAGAAATAAAGTTCTTCATATGGTTCTACTAAAACTTCCATACTTAAAATGAAAGGTTTTTGGAAAATATGATAATAAATTCCCTAATTCAAGGTTAAATGAGGATAATTGGCCCCATAAACTACATATACCATGAAAACAAGGATGACATTTTATAATCACGGCAATTTTGGTGAATTTTGATATAGAAGTGGTGGTAGGTACACTTATTATCCCCTTTATACTTTTTTACATCTTATATTATTATTATTATAATAAATCCTTTATATCTAAGAATTTTTCTAAGAGAATGATATCATAAACCCGAATAGTATATATTTAAATATTAGTAAAAAAACCCAAGTAGTATAATGGTTATATTACAAGTATGCATCCTTTCTTCAATTGAGGATTGTAGGATGATACTTCCTAAAAATCAAGTTCTTTTTACATTATTAGAATTTTATGTGATACTAGGTATATATTTTCTCTCTCTACATAAAGGCCACATTAATTACCAAGATAATGAAATAACCTTTAATATCCCAAAGCAACTCTTAATTGTTTATTAGAAAAATGATGACTGTAAACTCCTTATGAAGAAATTCATTAATTATATGGATATGAATACCAAATCATGAGGGGTATTATTTGGGAAGAATGGTATAAAAAATAATATTATCACTAGATGTTTGAAGCTTGAGTTCACCAAAAATTTTATCCATTGGTAGTTCATCACAGTGCAAAACCAACTACTGGTTCGTCCCTTTATACCTGAGAGCACTAGAATTAGAAAGACATGAGGCACCCTAATTACTACTCAAAAGATAAATCAATCACAAAATAAATCATGAAAAAAACAACTCAAATAATGGGAAAGAAATGAAGGAGCACTGGTTTTATGGGATTTAAACATCCATCATATGTCCATGGGATAAAACTGAAAACAATTTTTTTATTATCATAAAAACAATATTTACTAACACTGTAGCTAAGTAAGCCATTGTTAAAAAATTTATAATTCAATTAACTCATTAAATAATTAGTTTCTATTACCAACACTTTATAAATAGATGAATTGATGGTCAGATAGGTCACACCGCAATTTAAAATTTACATTAATACATTCTTTGACATCATCATTCAACTGTGGATTCTACCAACTCAAATGTCTAAACAAGTAAAATGTTCACTATTCCAAAAGACCGACCTGAAAAATATCTAATGAAAGTATCTCAAACTTCTAGTAGTCTGACTCATATATTGAAGAATCTCACTACCATTGTTATAAAGTGTCTAAAGTTAACTACCAAAGTATGAACATATGATGGGAAAATTTATGTTTACTTGAGGAAAAAATTATGATCACAATAACATCGCACTGGAATATTTATACAAGGAACCTCATTGACATCCTATAACAATTTAGGAAAACCAAATCCTTCTTCGTAATATATTTATGTGTTCTCCATCCTCATCTCATTCTATCGAGTCCCATATAGGCATAATGATAATTTAGTATTTCTTGGAATGACATATTTGTGAAAAAATGAGCATATTTTTATTCCTTGCAATCTTATGTAGATTAGACATATTATCCTCTTCAAAATTATGGATGAAATGGAATTTTTGGTCAATATGTTTCATTCTTTCTTGAAATACCTTATTCTTGGAAATATTGAGAACACTCAGATTATCACAGAATAATGTTCCTCCTTTATAAAATTTTCCAAGATTCTGTGGAAAAACATTAACTAGAGAAACTCCATTATATCTTCTATATCTATAACATAATTCTCTTAATTTTTAGTCTACATCACTACCAATTGTAGTAGTGAAATCCAGTAGATCTTCATTCCACCAAAGGTCCAAACATAACCCATTATAATTTTTCAAGTGATAGAATCACTAGAAAAAAGTGAATCAACAAAACTATGTATATGATAATATTACCTAAATAAAAATTCCATATATATCAATACATTAATTTATCATATTATCCTCTTTATATCTTCCTAGTACTCCTTCCATGGGTTATACAAGAAATGAATTACCACTGCCACTACAAAATCAATGTCTGGCCATAAGAAAAATATTTTATACATCAAGATTCAAATATCTAAAGCATACACTAATTTTTACATTTACTATAACTCATATTTAATTAAATTTGTATATAAATTAGATAACATGAAGTATTCTAAAATATGAGTTCTAAGAGATTTACATCAATTCATTTGAAACCTTTTAGTAATATTTTGGATGTATTTCTTCTAGGATAACAACATTGTACCATATTTATAATCCCTATCCATCCTCATCCCCAATATTTTATTTGATTGACCATGACTGATAATTTCAAATCTTCTAGAATATATACTATTTAACTCAATAATCTATTGAATTTATGCTCCTTTTATAAATATTTCATCCATATATAGTGGGATAATTATATAAGTTTCATCATTCCAAAAAAATTTAATAGAATAATTTATCAGAGATTCACCTTTTAAAACCTTTCTCATTGATAAAAGCATCAATCTTCTCATTCCCCAATCCAGGTTTATGTTTTCAGTCTATACAATAATTTCATTACTTTTCAAAAAAAACTCATTTTAGTGATCTTCAAACCCCTTAGGCTATTTTATATAGATATCACCCAATAAATCACGATGAATAAATACAGTCTTCAAATCAATATAATCAAAGTATAAACCTTCATATCCATTAATGTTTATTAATTTTCAGATTATAGTATGCTTTAATATTGGTAAATATATTATTGAGAAATTGATTCCTTCCTTTTTTTGGAATAGTTTCGCAACCATATATGCATTGTATCTTATTTTTCCTTTAGCTTATTATTTAAAATGATAGACCCATTTATTCTCATATTCTCAATTCACCTTTGATAGTTAAGTCAGTTCTATGATTCTACTTAAATTTAAGGAATTCATTTATTCCTCCATTGTTGAATCCCACTATTTACTAATGGTATTTTCTTCTTCTAGACAATTGGGTTCCCAAAAATCTATTCAAAGTAAGATGTTTGGGTCAACCCCATACCTTTTTCTTGGTCATACAACCCTTTAAGTTCTTTTAAAGAAAGTCTCTACATTCTTTGTAACTTTAATTTTTTGAACTTGAACTTCTGGTGCACATAATTTTGATTGCTCTGCTACATGATCTTTTCTATAGACTTCTACATTTATTGAGTATTATTGCACATATTTCGTTTTTTATATTTCTAGTGAATTCATACTAACTTTTGGTATCATTAGTATAATAAAAATTCTAGTTCATTCATCCATATATAATTTTACATTGATAGTTTACATATTTTACTCAATATATGGTTCATTCAAGTTCATGTATTTCCTTACTGTATTCTAATTAATTAAAATACTATGAGTTATGATGATATTTCATTGATTAAAACCCCATAGTTGGTATCCAAAATCTCTATTTCTATGTCCTCTATGGAAACATGTTTTTTACTTTTCATATATCTTATCTACATTATTAGAATAAACAATGGAATAATCACTGAATCTGATTATTTTTAGGGGTTAAACATTCTGAATTTTATTGAACTAAATATATTTCGGTAGACTTTTTCCCCTTATAGAAGAAATACTTTTGGTGGAAAATATGATATTGTTTTGATTGTTTCCGGCTAGAAATATTTGTGAATGCCTAAGTGTACACATAGGTATCAATCATTCTCTGTCAACGTCCAGTTTAACCTATCTAAAACTCCATTTTTATATGGAGTTTTGGGAACTTTTCTCTCAATTTTTCCCCTTCTTATGAACGAAGTGTAGAAATTTTTCTACTATTTTATTCAACACCATTATCAGATGTCAATAACTTCAATTTTTAACTCCATTACAATTTAACCATATATTTCCAGTGTAAAAAAAGGAATCAAACATATTAGATTAATTTTTATTAAAATAAACCCATACCTACCTTGTGGAATCTTTAATTAATGTGGAAATTTATCATGATCCTCCATGACATTAAATTGAAGCAGGTCCTAATACATCTATGTGAAATAGAACCTTCATGTTATTCCCATTAAGGTAACCTATTATAAAATACTAAACCTCTAAATTTTGAAAGAATGAAATTATATAAATTTAAGTACCATATAAAATTACATTACATAAATGGTCCCATTCTTACTTCCACATGCCAGAACTGTGGATCCTCAATCCACTTTTCATAATCCATTATTGAATGTAGTAACAAATCCTACATCATTCAACCAGCTAACTAAAATGACATTCCACCTGAGCCCAAGAATTTATATCATGCATCTTATCCATGTAATACTGCCATTAAGAATATATATATATATATATCCTTTTCTAATAACTTTTAAGGCTTCACAATCTCTTATAAAGACTTTCCCATATCTTCTAAATACATAGAATGTCATTCATATCTAATCGGTTCTTGAGTAGAAGGATACACTAGATTCAAATATCATTGAATCTACTAGATTATTAATAGTTATAAGTAGATCACTACTATATTACATTGAAATAAAATATTTTTAATGTCTAGTAGTAATTATGTTTATGCCTTCCTTAATGTTTATATAATTTATTTGAGGATTTAAATTCTTACTATAATTATATAAAGTAGGACATAGACTAGTTTCCATTTCATGAATCTTCTCACTATATATATTTTTTTGTCAATGATTCTTCAGATGAGGTGATCATCCTGTTCGTTTAGTATTCAACACACTACCATAAGTCACTTGAACTTCTCTTCTATTGAGCTCATCATTAAGGATTAAATTCATTACATCCATAAACACAAGATATTAAATATCATCATTGAAAGTCAATTTACCAAATCATGATGACTTTTTATAATGTTGAAATCATTTATATGACCTCTCACTAATTTTACTTCTGGTAACTTCAAGCTAAAAAATCCCTCATAATGATACTTTTTTTAAGGCAGTTATTTTTTCATACATCTCTTCTAGGGCCCCCATAAATGAATATGTGTCCTTCATATCCTAGCTGTTATAGTAATCATTCCATTCCAACATCATCCTCATAAAGTTTAATGATTTTCTGTTTAAATTTTACCATTATTTTTTCTCTATCTTATCATGTTTTTCTCCCAACATAATTTTGAGATCCTTTGGGATGATAGAGTTTTCTATCCACATTTTCCAGAAACTAAAGTCAACTCTATTGAACAAACTAATCCAACCCTTAACTTAATCTATTTCCATATATTCTTATGAGAATTTAATAAACTAAAATTCAATATGAATCTAAGGTAAGTGAGAAAGTTACCTGTGTTTATGAGTGAAATAAAAATTGTGTACTATTTGATAGAACTTGTTGAAAATAAGGGAATGAAAAAACTGATATTGTCAATAGACAGTTGAACCTGGAGTTCACTAGATATTCATATCCACCAACAGTTCAGTTTTATTTAAATCAAACTACTAATTCTTCACTTGATATAAGAGAGCACCATAATTTTTAATAAATAAAACACCATAATCCCCACTCAAAATAACAATAAAACACACATTAAAACATGTACTCAATAATTATTAAATGTGAAACAAAATAAAGAACAATAATATTATTTGGTTCTTAATTTCATCCTATATTCATGGGAGAACACTGAAAACCATTTTGGGTTACAAAAAAAACAAGATTTATAATCATTATAGCTGAGTAGGATAACATTAAACTTTTTGTAATTCAGTACAATCCATAAAACATTAGCATATGGTTCCACAATTTTTTTAGAGTTTCATTTTTGGTAAATTAGGTTTCAAATCCAACTAAACTTTACTATATTTTATCCATTGACTTCTTCATTCAACAGAGGTTTTTATCGACTCAACCATCCCATCTAGCACACAGTTCACCATTCCAGTAAACCATCTTGAAAGACATACAATATAAGTATATTGAACTTAAAATAGTATAACTTGTATGTAGAAGGTCACTAATGTCATTTTATTAACAAGGCCTAAGATAGCTATCAATGTATGAACATATAATGATAAAACACTCGGTGACTTGAAAAAAACTTCAAGTTCCCAATAATATTCTTTTGATATGATTGGGGGAAAATAAGATCTTATTATTCATTCCAAATATTGTGAGGTTGATATATCATTATAAATTATATATTGATTCCTTTTTTATCTTATGAATACCCTAAACTATAAGATAAGTGAGTGATAATTAAAATTTCAAGGTTGTATTTTATTTAATAGGGA
This sequence comes from Viscum album, assembly GCA_963277665.1. Lineage (NCBI taxonomy): Eukaryota > Viridiplantae > Streptophyta > Magnoliopsida > Santalales > Viscaceae > Viscum > Viscum album. The sequence goes on from OY728134.1 coordinate 615,454,853, forward strand.
ATAATGTAACAACCCAGAATATTAAACAGAATTCATATTTTGAATTAACACTTGTGTCATATCTAAAATATAGTATTAAATAAATTAACTTCATTATAGTAACATTGAAGGTTACATATAAGAAATTTATATCACTGTACAATTAAATAAATGTTTTCATTATTATGAAACAAATGATTTTCACAAATAAATAATACTTATATTTTTGGTAAAACATGTACATTTTAATTTTTTTTAAATATATTTCAATGATTTTTAAATAAAGTTTATTTTCATAAAATTGAATTATTAACTAGAAGTTATTAGATAATATTATTTGATTGAATCATTAGTAATTTGTCTAATGAAATGAAATTTTATCATGTTATAAACATTTATACTTTATAAGAAATAAGTATTTTATTTAAAAATAAAAATTTTCATATTTAAAAAATTATTTTGATATAAATGAAAGTTATTTTTTGAGCTAGCACATGAAAATTTTCTTAGGGTGGTTTTTTTTTATTTTTCTAAAAATGTTATTTTTTAAGGACTAGTAAAATTATTTTTTATTAATTATATATAAGATATTTTTATCACCATTATAAATTTAAATTAATAAAAAATCATCTTTGGAATTAGAATAAACAATATTAGGTAATAAGTTTAATTTATTTTTTTGGCATACAAATATTTTTCCAAAACAAACTCTAGACACCATGGTAAAAATTAAAATGAGGTAAAAAATGTTAAATCCTGAGGTAAATATCTAAAAACATACTTAAATGTGTGTGTGATAGATCCCATGACAATAACTAATATTTTTCACATTAAAAATAAATTTATGTTCCAATTGACATAATAATGACACCTCTTTTCTTATTAACAAATTAAATGTACAAAAGTTCACTTGTCTCACCTATAAAAGGATCCCTTCACCAACACTCCTATATGAAAACCATTTTCATTTTATTTTTAGGTACCGGGATAGGAAACATAAGTTGATGGGCTAGGCAATTAAAAAAATTTGCATCACTAGAGCAACACTTGGACATCGTCTCTGGTGAGTTATCCCAGTACGGTCTAAGGACCACGCTTGGATTTGACAGAGAAAAAAATATATAATGAACAAGTACCTTGTTCATATCTGACATGCGCAAGTGTTTCACAAGTTACCAACGACCGTCTCTAGAAGAATCTGACATAGAAGTCCTCTAGATCATCCACACACACCTTTAGAATCTGCACACGTGTCGTTCGTTGGAATCTGGGTGCCAGTGTGGCACACCAATGATCTCCTCGATGCAGTAGTGAACATCGAAAAGCAAGGAAATTCGATCCACAAAGGAAGATCTTGAAGTTATTCCTTGCTTGAAAGGATCTCTCTCCAGAATCTAGGAGGAGAGAGAGGCTCTCAAATATCAGACATGAATAGTTACAAGGGGAGAGCCTCTCTCTTACTTATATAGGGGATATCTAAAATACCTGGTATGGGTTCCCGACCCTGTGTAATAAATATCCTCTATATAAGTGTTATAAATAATTTTTTATGTCAAATAAAATCCTACCATAAATAATATTTATAATTTTATCACTAACTGCAATATATATTAAATTTATATTTTGTGATAAACTTGAGTCTATATCTCAACTCACTTCTCAGGAAAATATTAAACGAACCCTGTATATTTTAATCCGTTCAAATAATATTTTATTTTTGTATTTACTGATCACTTGTAAATACATGTCAGAAATAAATTCAACATATTAATCAAATATTGAATAATTAAAGAATTTATTTATTACTTGCTGATCTATAGAACATGGATAGTACTCGGACCCTTTGGCAAGGCCCACCAAGTTCTATATTCCTATTCCCAGAATAGGGCAGATTCTCAAAGCCCTATTGTGTGTGACCCTATAGGTCCTTATCTCAATAGCAGTGAATAATATCCATCGACTAAGAGCGGGGTCTAGGAAACCATAGAGGTCCCTATAGAGACAAGGTAAAGTCAGAGCAACGACTACCTTCCTAAGAATACGGTCTGTGTAATATAATCTATTCGTCATCGATATCTCAAAAAAGAAGAATTCACACAAGTTTCATCATTCTTTATCTTTATTTATTTTATTTGTTGATTTGTCCGGACAGTCTTACCTTCCACAAACATAGCCATGGATTTAATGAAGGTGAAACCATCCTAATCAACCAGGCTTGAGATATCTCTTCCTGAACTCGGAAGCGACAAATCCTATGTTTATCATTCAATCAATTCAATGCCATTAATGGCGTACCCAACACAAACTACCTCTCCATGACTTTATCACCATGGTTTTTGCCTTGCATCAAAGTGTGAAATTAAATGACATTCATTGATCATGATCTCATGTCTGGAGACCATTACACATGTCTGTCTATAGGAACAATCAATGACACCTGAAACATGTGGTGTTCCTATTATTCGGGTCTGTCGTCATGATCTCAACTACTAGAGATCATCAAGTGCGAACTTCATGAGAAGAAGTCTCAATGATTATGAGCTCATAACACCTGATGGTCACACATCATCTATGTTTATTCAGAATGATGTTACTAGACCATAGGAAATTAGTTTAAGATTATTTTCATGGTATCTTGGGGTTCTCATTATAGCCTAGGATCTGTTATAACCCTTTGATACGACATGTAATCTAAGGACATTTCCATAAACAAAGTTGATACAGAAGTATCTACACTATTACGGAAACATAAACACATGTATTATAACAAACTTCATACATGTAGTGGTAATCAAAGTACAATACAATTTGGGTCTAGGGAACCCACATTCAACACTTCCACTTGCACTAGAGCCAACTACAAATAGGTTTCAATTCGCTAGCTCTCACATGAGAATCATGCTTCTGCTGAGAAATGGATTTAGTCAGGGGGTCTACCACGTTTTCCTCTATAGATACACTTCTAACTCTGACTTCACTTATTTCAGTAAAATACCTCAAGAGATGAAACTTAATAAGAATATGCTTTGTCCTCTAGTGAGACATGGGCTCCTTGTCAAGCACCACTGTAGTAGTATTATCGCAATATACTGGAACAGGGTGTACACTGCTAGGCACAACACAAATGTTTGAGATAAAGCTATATATCCAGACTGCTTCCTTTGTAGCATTGGAAGCTACAATATATTCAGACTCTACTATAGAATTCATAACCACATCTTTCTTTGAGATTCTCCACCTCACTGCACCATCATTCAGGAAAAATATGTTGCCTGACTATGATTTTAGATCATCATGATCTATCTAGAAACTAGCATCAGTGTATCTCCTCACTACTAGTTCCTCATCTCCTCCATACACCAAAAACATATCCTTAGTATGCCTCATGTACTTTAGGATAGTTTAAATAGTTGTCCAATTCATCTCTCCAATATTGTCTTGATATCTACCCACCATGCTTAAAGAAAAGGTGACATCAAACCTAATACATAATGTGGAATACAAGATAGAACCTACTACCGAGGCATAAGAAATTTTACTCATTCTATCAATCTCCTCCTGTGTTTGAGGACACATTTTCTTGTAGATATTTATACCATGTGATATAGGTAACAATCCTCTCTTGGATTGTTCCATATTGTACCTTTTAAGTACCTTGTTAATATATGTACTTTGACTTTGCCCAATCATCCTTTGAGATCTAACTCGATAGATCTTGATCCCATGAATGTAGGATTCTTCACCTATGTCCTTCACGGAGAATCATTCATTTAACTAAGTCTTAACTGAATGTAAGACTTGTACCACATTTCCCATAATTAATATGTCATCAATATATAACACTAGGAAAACGATGGCATTCCCTTCATCCTTTTTATAGAAACAAGGCTTCATTTCATTTTTAACAAAACCAAAATCTTGCAAGGCCTCATCAAAATGAACATTCCATGATTGTGATTCCTATTTCAACCTATAAATGAATCTCTGTAGATTTCATACTTTATCGGCATTCTTTGACTTTACAAACCCTTCAGGTTGAGTCATATATACATATTCAACCAACATCCCATTTAGAAAAGTAGTTTTGACATCCATTTGCCAAATTTCATAATCATGGAAGGCTGTTATTTTAAGTAATATTCTGATGGATTTAAGAATTGATACTGGTGAGAAGGTTTCATCATAGTGAATGCCTTGACGTTCCCTAAAACCCTTTGCAACCAGTCTTGATATAAAGTTATTAACCTCACCATCCAAGTCCAGCTTCTTCTTGAATACCCATTTGCATCCAATGGGCTTTACATCAGCTGGAGGGTCTACCAAAATCCAAACCTGATTTTGGTACATGGACTCCATCTCAGAATTCATGGATTATTACCATTTAGCAGTTTCTTTTCCTTATACTGCCTCCTTGTAGGTTATAGGTTCATCGTCTTAAAGGAATAATGTGTCTCTTGACTCGGTGACAAGAAAACCATAATGCTCTAGTTCTCTAACATATCACATAGACCTACACGGTATTTGTGTCTCGGGAACAACTTCTTCTTCCACTTGTTCTTCTAGAGATTATTCCTCTACCAACTCTTGTGCATTTGGAGAATTAACTTCATCGAATTCAATCTTGCTCCAACTATTTCTAATAAAAATGTGTTCCATTTATATAAATATGGCATATCATTCCATAATAACTTTTCTATCTAAAGGGTTATATGGGTAATATCATCTAGTTTACTTAGGATAACCTATAAAGATGCACTTAGTGCTTCTGGATGCTAATTTTTCACTTGGTAATTTCTTGAAAAATACCTCGCACACCTATACACGTATGTGTATTAGGATGGGTTTCTTTCTATACCATAACTCATATGGAATCCCATCTACAGATTTAGTTGGTACTTGGATAACGGTATATTCCATTGTCTGCAAAGTGTATCCCTAAAAAGATAATGGAATAGTTGCATGACTCATCATTGATCTGACCATGTCAAGAAAGTTTATATTCCTCTTATCACTAACACCATTCCATTTTGGTTTATAAGGATGAGTGAGTTGGGATATTATCCCACACTCCTTCAAGTTATCAATGAAATCTTGGTTAAGATATTCTCCACCTCGTTCTGAGAAAAGTGATTTTATCTTTTTACCATGTTGGTTTTCTACTTCATTTTGGTATTCCTTAAAATTTTAAAAGGAATCAGTCATATACCACATTAATTATATGTAGCCTTACCTACTATAGTCATCGGTAAAAGTAATGAAGTATAAAAAACCACCCCTTTCCTCTACTGGAAATGGAACACATAAATCAATATGTATTAATTACAATACTATATTGGCTCTTTATCCATTTCTTGAGAAAGTTTCTATGGTAATCATTCCTTGTAAACAAGCTTGAAATACATCTAAGGGTTCTAACTGTACCGAGTTTAGATACCCTACTTGATGTAATATACATAATCACGTCTTGTTTACATGATCAAGCCTAAAGTTCCATTGATGGGTGATATATGAGTCATGTTGGATGTTTTTTGTCATTGATTATCACTATGAGGTTCTCTAGTTCCAACATATATAAACCATTTATAAGATATGTCATACCATAACATATGTTATTCCTATAAAAGATACAACATTTATTTACAAACTTGAAATAAAAAACCAAAGTGTCTAAACTTGACACAAAGATAATGTTTCTGGTAACAGAAGGTACATAATAAAAATTGTTTAAAACTAGAACCAAACTAGTTGGCAAGGTTAAGTGATAGTCTCCCACTGCCAAGGTTGCCAGAATTTCACCATTTGCAGCTCAGAGATTCATTTGAGCTTTTTCAATCTTCATAAACCTACATCGTACCTATATATGAATACAAATGTTTGAGCCACATGTCATATCCAATACCTAGCTTTTAGATAATGATAGATTGAATTCAATGACCAAAATACCTAAAGTAGAGGCATTAGTTTTCTTCTTCTTCCCAGCTCTGCAATTCTTCTTCCAGTGGCCTTTCTTGCCACATCCAAAGCAGACAACTTCATGTTCATTAATTTTCCTTTGTATATTTGGATTCTTTGAAGGACGATACATTTGTGTCTTTGTCCTTGACTTGGCCTTAGACCCCTTTGCATTACCCTTGTTTTTTCTTGTTCGCCATAAGGACAGATGAATTGGTATTTTTCATTTCCTTGTCAACTTGGAAAACTATAGGCCAAAGGTCTAGGAGGGACTTTGTCATATCATTCATGTTATAATTGATAATAAAAGTCAAGAAGCGTGATGGTAAAGGGGAAATAATGAGATCCACTACAAGTTCTTTGTTCAATTTGAACCCATGGGCTTCAAGCCTCTCAATATACCCAATCATCTTGAGTACGTGAGGACCAGCATAATGCCTTTCTACTAACCTGCACTTATAAAGAGTAATTGAGATCTCATACCTTTCTTTTCGGGCCCTCTCCTGATATAATTCTAGGAGATGTGAAATCATCTTTTAGGCATCCTCATCCTCAATCATTTCATGCATTTATATGGACATAGATGAAAACATGATGCATTTTACATCAAGCGGATCGTCTATATGCTTTTTCTATTTATCTTTTTTCACCTTGTTTTCTCCCTGGGGAGACTCAGTAAGAATTAGGGATTCTAACCCATATAAAATCCTTTCTTGGTGTAGTACTATGCGCAAGCACCTATACCACTCCTGGAAGTTATTGCCGGTGAGGATATTTTCTTTATCCAAAATCGATCACAGTGATAAATTACTTATGGTGTTGGTGATTTCCATATTAAATCTACATTAGATAAACATTTAGCAGTTAGTACTTTGTCTTGATTCACTTTTTTACATTTATGGTTAATAAATTATTATATTATTTTAATGTCACCCACTACTTTGGCAAACCTAAATAGCCCCCACTATTAGATTCGGAAAACTCTGTCGCTTGAGTATTCTAGTGGCAAGGATCCTCAAAACCTCCCTCATAGTCTATAGGCTATGGCTACGCCACTACTTGGAGGGTTTCAAGGTATGCACTAGGCTAGCTAACCACTTAACTTGTGGTTCCTTGTGTTGTTCAGTAAAGTCCCAACTTTTGGAATCCGAACACGATTCCCTCAACATCTAGCCTCTAAAGTGATAGCAAGTTAGCTATCGCTAAACCTTGACTACTCACTTTAGTTAAGTCAACCCAGTTCTCTCATGAAAACGCCCCAGTACTAAGAGGCACTCTCAACTATAGATGATAAGCACCTCAAATAGCCGGTTTTTTTAGATGTGATAAATGGAAGGCATTTGGACTTAACATCTCTTTGAAATATTTTAATATTTATTAAAAAATATAATCTTTTATTATTTATATGTTCAAACTGGATTGTTGAGCTCACAATCGAACATTCTTAATATAAATATATTCGACACTTATTTATGCATTTTTTATCTTGTTTACTATTCTATGTGATCAAAAAATAATCATTCATTCTCAAAAAAATAATAAACAATGCATAATGGCAAATCGTTCAATCTGAGTGGTCTTGAGAATTCTATAAAGATCGATCCATAATGGATCAATATTGACCTAGGGGCATCCATATATGAGTCGACACCTAACTCACATCACATCCATCCCTAGTGTAATGCGCTCGGTTCCCATCAGGTTTACCACCTAGACTTCGTGGGTTCAGCATCTCATATCCTCATCTTTTAATTAAAAATATACTCACATGCAGGCGAGGGGGTTTAGGGGTACCAAATACATCTTGTACATTATACATGCATGCCCTTATACATATTTGAATTAAAATATGATTCACAAACCATAATTTATCTAATTAATTATTAAAATGATTGCACACATTGAATAAATAAATAAATAAAAACTCCATACATGCACATTTTGGTCACTTTCTCAAGAACAGTCAGTATTAATAAAGCGCGATTAAAATTGAACTGCAATGAAATTTAAACAGTATGTGGCGCTCGTATAAATTAAATAAATTTAAATAAATTCAATTAATTTATTTTTATCAATTCCAACTATTTAATTTAATTTCAATTCTGAAATTAAATTAAACCATCAATTTAATTTTAACTATAAAATTAAATTAAACTATTAATTTATTTTTAATTCTAAAATTAAATTAAACTATTAATTTAATTTTAATTCTAATTAAATTAATGTTTTGGATTAAATTAAATTTAAACCCCAATCTTATTCTAATAAATTTACTTTTAAAACTAAATTAATTAAATTTAAATAAATGAGGTTACCTCTAGCTGGGTTGGGACTCTGGCTTGACTTCGAACCACTGCAAAGGACTGTTACAACAGCCAATTCAAGGTGTAAGTGCGGTGCAATCGCTTCATGACCATGACGTAACTACGGAGTGACCACAACATTACTACTCGGTCCAACAACTCCCGCAGAGGCAGCAACTTCCAACGAGGTGTGAAGGTAGTGAGAGGTGGTGGGGTAGTGCTCCGACCAAACGTAAGAGGGGAATCCCATTGCTCCGGCTAGCCGCATGGGTGGCATCCCGCTACTCTGGCCAGACCAAGGGTGGCGGCCCGGTCCGGCCCGATCTGGCGTGTCTTAGACCAGCGGCGGCCCGGTTCGGCGTGGCCTGGACTAGCGGCGGCCTTGTCCGGCGCATCCAGGTGTGGGGCGGCCTGGTCTGACGCGGCCTTCTAGGACTGTTCGAGGCAGGTGGGGTGACGCGGTCCGGTGGCAGGGAGGTGTCAGGCGTGGCAAGCCGGAGGCGAGGTGAGTGTGGCAGCATAGTTGTGGCAGTAGGGAGGTGTCCAGTGAGCACAGGGCGGCGCGGTCTGACCTAGTTTGAGCATGAAGTATAAGGGAGGGGAGGGGAGGGGAGGCACTGGCAGCTATGGTTTCACCCAAGGGGTGTGCGGAGGCCCCCCATGCATGTGGAAGAAGACTTAGGTCTTCTTCCACCCTTCTTTTTATTTTTTCATAAAATTTTCCTTTAGACAAATAATACCCCATTTTCTCTTTTAATTAAAAAATAAAAGGAACAAGACCCACTTTGGGTTCTTGGTCTCCAACCTTTTCTTATTTTTAATTTAAAAGCAATCCATGACCCCAAGTCTTCAAAGACCCCCCCCCCCCCCCGTCCTTTTTTTATATTTTTTAATTTTAAGTAAAATAAAATAATATTATCTCATAATATTTTATTTAACTCAAAATAAAAAAAACCATCATAAAAATTCCAGCAACCGAATTCCATACAAATTGTGGATGGATATCGGTATTTTTAAGAACACATTAATAAAATTAAAACATTTTCTTATCAAAATTTTATTCTGAAGAAAAATTTAAACCGATGAGTCGATCTTAGTTAAAATTTTAAAATAGTTATAACTTGGTCATTCAAACATGGATCGACGTATGGTCAGTTATGTTGGAACTGATTTAACCCTCAATACATAAATTTTATGCAATTTAAATTTTACTTTGACTGTGAAAAATCATGCCTCCCTCTGATACCACTGTTAGGTACCGGGACGAGTAGCAGAAACTGATGGACTAGGAAATTAAAAAATTTCACATCACCAGAGCAATGTTAGGATGTTGCCTCTGGTGAGCTATCCCAGTACGGTCTGAGGACCATTCATGGATTTGATAGAGTAGAAAATATAATATGAACAAGTACCTTGTTTGAATCTGACGTGCGCAAGTGTGTCACAGGTTTTCGGAAACCGTCGCTTGAAGACTCTGACGTCGAAGTCCTCTAGATCGCCCACACACACCTTTTGAATTTTCACACACGTAGTTTGTTGGAATATGGTTGCTAGCGCGGCATAACAAAAATCTCCTAGACATAGCAGTGATCACTACAAAGCAAGGAACTTCGATCCACAAAGGAATATCTTGAAGATCTTCTTTGCTTGAGGGGATCTCTCTCTAGAATCCAGTAGGAGAGAGAGGCTCTCAAATTTGACAAAATAATAGTTTCAAGGGGAGAGCCTCTATCTAACTTATATAGGGGATATCTAAAATACCCAGTATGGGTTCCCGACCCTGTGTAATAAATATCCTATATATAAGTATTAAAAATATTTATTTATCTAAATTAAAAATTTTCCATAAATAATATTTATAATTTTATCACTAACTACAATATATATTAAATATATATTGCGTGATAAACTTGAGTCTATAACTCAACTCACTTCTCATGAAAATATTAAAGGAACCCTAAATATCTAAATCCGTTCAAATAATATTTTATTTTTGTATTTACTGATCACTTGTAAATACATGTAATAAATAAATTCAACATATTATTCCAAGCTTAAATAATTAAAGAATTTATTTATTACTTGAGGATCCAAATAACTTGGATAGTACTCAGACCCTTTGGCAGGACCCACCAACTTCTATATTCTTATTCCCCGAATAGGAAAGATTCTCAAAGAACTATTGTATGGGACCCTCTAGGCCCTTATCTCAAAAGAAGTGAATAATATCCACCGATCAAGAGTGGGGTCTAGCAACCCATCGGGGCCCCTATAGAGACAAGGTAAAGTCCGAGAAACGTCTACCTTACTATGAACACAGTCTATATAATATAATCTCTTCATCATTGATATCTTAATAAATCAGAATGCGCACTAGCATCATCATCATTTATCTTACTTTATTTTATTTGTTGATTTGTCTGGACGGTCTTAACTTCCACTACCATGACCATGGATTTAATGAAGGTGCAACTGTCCTAATCAACCAGGCCCAAGATATCTCTTCCTAAACTTGAAAACAATAAATCCTATCATGATCATTCAATCAATTCCATTCCATTAATGAAGTACCCAACACAAACTACCTCACCATGACTTTATCGCCATGGTTTTCACCTTGCATCAATGTATGCAATTAAATGACATTCATTGATAATGATCTCAATTATACAGACCATTACACGTGTCTATATATAGGAATGACCAATGCACCTGAAACATGTGGTGTTCCTATTATGTGGTCATGCCCTCATGATCTCAACTATTATAGATCATCAAGTGCAAACTTCATGAGAAGAAGTCTCAATGCTTATGAGCCCCCAGCACCTGATGGTCACACATCATCAGTGTCCTTTCAGAATGATGTAACTGCACCATAAGACATTAGTTTAAGAGTATTGTCATGGAATCTCAGGCTTCTCATTGTATCCTGGGATCTACTATAACCCTTTGATACGACATGTAATCTAAGGACATTTCCATAAAAAAAGTGGATGTCGAAGTATCTACACTATTATGGAAAGATAAACACATGTATCATAAAAAACTGTATACATGTAGTGGTAATAAAAGTACAATACAAGTTGGGTTTAGGGCACCGACTTTCAACACTTATCTCAACCAATACCTATGAAAATTCCTCCCCAAAATTCTTTCCCACATCCTATAAATTTTGTCTCACTAAAATACCAATATAAGGTGCCTTTACTTGTAGTCCAAGAGAGGACATCCAATGGGAGAGGTAATGTTCTTAACTGAGCTCTTTTGGTATTTTATTTTTATACCTCATCCTTGAACCCATAAATCATTACATAAGAAAATTATTATATTACATTTATTTAAATATTATTAAGTTAATTTAATATCCACTCTCAACCTTCCTCTAATTCATTAGAAAATGAAAACGTCATCTATGTTATGACCAGACTATTGCCTCTATAGGTGATGTGTTTTAGTTTTGCATCACCACCTTAATGGATGGTTATTGACACAAATTAGTGATTAAATATGATTCTAATAATCATTTTATAACGAATTTCATATTATTTATTAGATTTATAATAATTTAACTAAATAAAAATATATAGTTCATAATGGTTGGTAAAACCACATAGATTAATATGTTGTTAAAAAATAATAATAAAATTTAGATTAAAATGGTCTAAATTAAGTATTTAATATAAACTAAATTTTAATATTTAATAGGTTATACATGTGAACTATGCGAGTCAAGACTTGAGATAAGCGATCCTCTGAACTACCCTATATTATTTCAGGTTATGATGTCTCTCTCTAAAACACATTTTATCTCTCTATTATTTTAATTTATCAATTATATATTCTTTATATATATATATATATATATATCAAGGATATATCTAGTTTATCATTCTTTCGTTTACTAGGTTTACACATTTTTTTTCAAGTTCCCTTCTCAACATTTCATTAAAATGATCCTATTTAAAAGAAACTTTCCTATTCACTATTCATTTTCATGATGCAATCCTTTAATGTTTATTTTCCTACATGATTTTAACAAATGATGACTAATTTATGGAAACCCATTATATTTTACATTTATTTATGTAAAATACATCGTCCTAACCTTATTTAAAGTATATTTATCAATTTCAAAAAACATTATTTACGGTATGTATTTCAATACCATATACTCCACCCTTTCTTATGAAGTATTATAAAAATAGATTTTATATTTTAGTTATATGTTTCCTATTTGAAAATTAAATTTCCAAAATATATTATTTACTTATTCTATTGGTAATATTTATAAAATATATAATTATTATGTTTTGATACAAAATTACTTAACCCGTTTATCTCTCATGGGTTATTCATATGATTATGACAAATGTATGACTTCCTTATGTGACACACATATTCGTGTACATGTTATGATGTGATGGGTGGGAATAAAATTATATGTCTCTATAATTCATTGTGTAGTTTTTATAACTCAATAGATGGTATATAAGAGAGTGGTGAGTAAACCCAATTCAATGTGTTAATTTTTCTACTATGTGATGGGTGGGCATGAAATCATATAATTTTTTAATTCATTAGGTAATTTTTTATATCTCTTGAGTTGATATGTATGGGACTATGGAGTAAACCCAATCCACTATGGTACTTTCTTCATGATATTACATTGTGTTTGAAGCGATCCATGACTTATGTTTATAATTTCAAGAATTATATATTTTTTCTCATTCTTATGATTTCATTACCCATGAAATCATTTTATTTATGACACATTTCTATGTGGTTACAAATGATATTCATATTTTATAATAACATGTCATTCCTTTTGTCTCAGATGTTATACTACATTATCAAGTTTACTCCCATACTGGGATTTAAAGACCACCCTTTTTATCTTTGTATATCCCTTGGGTATAGTGACCCAGGCTTAACATACATGGATATTACATCATTTTAGATGAATATTATGTACATTACAAAAATACGTGCCTGAGGACTGTAATAGTTTAATATATTTGGAAACATCAAAAACAAAATCTTCTGTCTTAGTGAAATATCTTCAACATCTCCAATAAATATATGCACCTTTAGTTTTTCTACCTAAAACCTTTTTTCATAACATGGGGAAGGAAACATAAAAGGGGTGAGCTCAAAAGGTCAATAAGGGTAAAAAAGGGAGATATGTAAGCATAATTATGAGCATAATGGTATGATAGTATGATCATGAATTTAGAAAATCATACCCAACATATTAAAGATCATATACACGAATCATGGAAAAATCATAGTAGTTCATAAGATATGAATCATAAGGAAATAAATATCATAACCCATGAAATCATAATGAAGGAATAAGACATAGTATTTATGGAATACATATAAGAATATAAAATTTAATGTCACGACTACCTTCCAAGACCCTTATAACATGTTTGTCTAGGGATACGAGTCGTGTACATGGTGTGGGCTTGGGCTAACAACCCATGTGCCCTCTTACTCTTATTCTTGGGCTACAACCCATGTACCTTGTTATATTTGGGCATGGTCTACAACCTATGTACCCTATTTCTTTTAGGCTTGGGATAAAACCCATGTACCTTTATGTTTTTGGGCTTGGGATATAATCACGATACCCATTTTCTTTTATGATCGGGCTATAACCCACATACCTTCTTGTTTTTGGGCTTGGGCTACAACCTTTTAAAACTATTTCTTTTTTTCCAACAAAAGAACCCATGTACCTTCCTGTTTACAAGCTTGGGCTACAACTCATATAACCTATTTCATTTAGGCATGGGATACATCCAATGTAACCTCTTATTTTCATGATTCAGTAATAACCCATGTACCCTTTGAGATCATATACAACATATCATTACCTAATGCATTGGAGGGAGATATAGGTACCACCCATCACATAATAAAATCATTCATAAAGAATTCATCATATTATGCCCCATAAAAAGCTATAGGTTTTATAAACATTAAATTATAACCCAAGAAATTAAATTCGTATCATTAACATTTAATCACATCATAACCTATGAAAAAATAGGTTTTATAATGAAACAAAAACCCATGAAAAGAATAGGGTTCCAAAATCCTAAAACTCGTGAAATTGAAATGGGAATCTTGAACATCCTTCCATAAAAACATAAATAATTAAAGAATTTATAAGAATGGAACCTTTATATAATTTTTTAGAAGGGTATGAGTAACATCAATAGATCTTACATTAGATGTAAAATTACATTGAAGGATATGTTGGAAAACACTTCTTGAGGTAAATATCCGTTCTTCTTTGAAAAAGGATCTTCAAAACATAATGCAATTTAAAAAAACATTTTCCTTAAAAACTAAAAGTAATCATGAAAAATTTTGAAAAATATTTTATTTTTACATATCTTTTAAAAAAAATCTTAAAAATTAACCTTCAAATATGAAAATAATTATCAAAGGATTGACAGTGGATATATTCGTACATGTCATATGAGGTAAAAATAACATTAATTTTTCATGGTAAAAAGGATTGAAAATTTTCTCATTTGGGAAGTGACAAGAATATTACTTTGAAAACATTGGTAAAAGAAAAAAGGGTAAGAAATTTATTTTAATTATCATAAGATAATTTTAGAATATTTTTGGAATCCCTTTTTAGAAAACATCGTATTCAGATTGAAGAGAGGGTAAAGTCAAGCTTTCATAAAAACACTTTCATAACTATATTTTGTAACAACGAGTAGAAAATGGTACCAATATTTTAATATATCATGAATTTATATAGGAGAAGAGAAATATTAAGTGTTCTTGCAAATGGATCATAAGATTTTATCAAAGAATCTTAATCATTTAAAATCTTGAAAGGGGATTATATTTTTTCAATAAACTATTATCACTTGGTAACATGGGATCATACTATACATGTAAGGATAGAAAATTAAATGATTCTTTGAATATAATAAAGACAATTAGATTCAGTATATATCAGGTAAAATTGAATTTTATACACCTTAAAACTAATTTAAACTCATAACAAAACACGAGTCTCAAAGAATGAAAATTGAGACAAAACTATTTTACCGATTTGGAAACTTTTGAAACTTAAACCCTATGAAATAGAGGCCATATAATGGATATGTAAATAACCATAAATTTATCTATAATAATAACTGAATATATCCATGGTTATTATACACACGACACAAAATAAATGGGTGGTGAATAAAGCATGTGTCTCACGGAAATAAAAAGTGAGATGGAATCCTATTACCTTGTGTCTTGACTCTCGTCGTACTTGTTCAAACCTTATGTATGGTAATTATAAATTTATTATAAATATTTTAAATAATAAAATTATCATATCTAATAAAATATATGGATTTATTATGACTTTATATTACCATATTATTATAAATTTCATTTTAAGGTTACACTTCGTGTAATATTTTCTTTGTTTTTCTCTTATGTCTAAATTTGTTATATCTTTGGTCATTATAATTATATCATGATTTAAAAAATTTACACCATGATATAAATTTCATTAATATTTAGTGTATTTTTATTATTATAATCTATATCATTTATAAGTATGAAATGTAATACAACGTTCATAAAGACGGTTAGTCGTACATATGTATGAATGATGTTTCCGTTTTTATTTTCGTATTTAAAGATAGTATGTATATATATATATATATATCCATATTACTATATAAATATTATACAATATATATCATATAATTTTACTAAACCCATCCTTAATATATTCCATGTAGAGTGTGAATGAATTACATCGTCTTGAGGGAGAGGCAGTCTACACTTCCTCAAACGAGATTATTGAATTAAAACCAAATAGAAAGTAAAAAGGTATATATTTTAAAAAAGAATAAATATGAATAATTGAATAATAAATATCATATATAACATATATAAATATACTTCACATCATAATGGCCACCATGATAGGTGGTAAAGGTGAAATGAACAATCATCGTTTTAGGAGGCAATAGTTTGTCGTACACAGAAATAGTATGTTCGTTACTCATTATATGGATGTGTGTTTAAGTGTATATATAAGTATTATCATAAAAAATAATATTATACTGATTATAATAGTGTTTTTATAAAAACATGGAAAAATTGAGTGTAGGGGTGGAGAAGGAAAATAAAACAAAGGAGTTTGAGAGAAGGTGTTACCTCTTAATCGGGTAACTCCTTTTGGTTTGTGCCAAAAGGCTTCCTTGGATTGCCTTATGCCCAAGGGAAGGATTCTAGGAGGAAGGGAAGATTTTTGGGAATTTTATTGGGTAGGTCTTGGATGAACATAAGAGGTTTGATATGTGTGAAGAATAGGGAAATGTGGTAGCCTTTTATTGGGAAGGAAAAGTGCTCACTAGGAATTTTTGAACACAAGTTAGGTGAACAGATGTTCTTACTTATAAAAAGTCATGAAATTCCAATATAAATCAATAATTAACTCTTTTTTCGATATAGTGAAATCCAATGGGTTCTGGATAGGTGGATAGGTAATTTGGGCCCTTAATTTTAAAATTTTTCCCCCAATTAAGCTCAATTTGACCTTAATCACCGTGATTAATTTTAATCACATTCACTAATATTTTTAGTAAAAACATAATTTGATCTTATTATACTAAAAATATGATACTGATTATAATGGTGTAGTTATGTTTTCCAAAATTCAATTCATAGAAGCATAAAAATTAAGATTAAGGCTAATCCCACAAAAGGGACGAAATACAGAGTTTTTACAGTGGAAAATTGTTCAAATGTTTGTTAAGGTTTTATATTAAATTTCAAACTAAAATTAATTATAATGAACTAATTTTTGTGAATATATGTATAATAAATCTAATTTCACTTTAAAACAAATTTAAAATATAATTTATTATTTATAATTATTTAAACAAAAATAAAGTTTTTAAGTAAAATGTAGTAGTTTTCACTATTCATCAAAAAATGATGTTTCTCGGAAAAATCCCAAAAAGTTACCCTAGGATAATTTTTATGTTAGGTATTTAAAAATTAAGTTTCTTTTATAAAATTATATTTTTAAAAGTGTCTAAAATTAATTTTATTGTATTTCAAAGAATGACATGAAAAGTAGTTCATTTGAGAAAATAATATTTTTTAAACATATAAAGGATTTACAAAAAATTATAATTTTCATTATCAATATGTTTTATTTATATAAAACCATTATAAAAATATTTTAAAAGTATTAATTACTATTAATATAACTATGTATTAACATCTAGGTTATAACTAACTCGTTTAAATAATTATAATAATAAAATGATGTTTCATAGAAACTCAGTATTACGGGTAATGTATGCCAAGTTGATGTTCCATGTGAAAGGAATGTTTGAATTAGTGAAACGCAAGACATAAATGAAAATTTAATTCATTAGTGTAAAACAACATTGGTACCATAATAATATTTCCTTTTATATTCAATTGGATTTCATATTCATTTATAATTAATTGGTAACCTATGAATTCACATTATGTTGTGTAAACCATATATTTTCATAAATGATTCAATACTATTTATAACCTATAATTTAACATCCTATTTTTATCTTATTATATTAAATAATCATATTTTAATAATATATTATTGTTCGCTAAACCTTGATATTGCGTGTTACGCAAGTCGTTGAAGAAAGTCATTGTTGTGTGTAATTAAAGCTATCCACAGTGTTCCATGTAGAGCAAGATAAAATTTATGTTGAGTGTAGAGCATGATTAATGTGGAGATTCATATAATTCTATCCAAACATAATGATTTAATATAAAATAAACTATTTTCAATGTTGTGTGAAATGTAAAATATCAAAAAGGTTAAATTAATTCAAAAAATATATTTCACAAAATCTTGAGGTGTTACATTCTACCACCCCCCCTTAAATTGAATTTTTCCCTGAAACTTGTTTTGGGTTATCAAAGTATTAATACTTGAAATTTTCATTCATAGAAACCCACATTGTAAAAATTAATACTAAAACTTCCCTTAGATAGGGAAATTCAGAAACATAATGGTTTCCCAAAGTAACTCATAACTAGATTCCCGTATAGGAGAACATAAGTGGGAAGTGAAAATATGGACATGGAAGAGAAATATTACCATCAAGTTATGATGGTGAGTGATCGAGAACAAGGTCAGTAAAAGGTTAAAAATAATAAATCCATAAATATATGATGACCTAAGGGACCTTTTGATTCATCAAAAATGAAGTTACTATGACAAATTTTGGATATTTGAAGAGTTTTCATGAAAATATATACTTTCAAGATTTCAGAATAACATCATCTTTCATGGTTCGTTGATCTGTTTCACCTCTTTCTCTAAAAAGGAAGGTTATTTTTTCATTCCTAAAGTATTAACAGATCATGAGATCCTGGATATGTCATCCCATCAGTTATCATCAACACAAAGTAGTTTGAACGTGCTATCCAATATGCATAAATCCTCATATGGAGAGATAAAAATTTAATCCGACTATCTTCACCTTTTAATAAATGGTTAATCTTATAACCCTTCCAAAATATAATTCACTCATTATACCTTAAACAGGCTCTTATCTTAACCCCAAAAAATATATATTAGAATATTGAGTCCATCTTTGTGCTGATATAATATCAAATGGGATTTTATTATTCTATAATCTATGTAGAAAAGATAATCATCTAAAATATAACAAAAGGATGAAAAATATGACTTTAATAGGGATTATTCATAGAAAATAAAACATAAAATTCCCAACTAAGGAGGGAAGTATTGGTAATTCTTAATTCTGTTGGTTCACTTCATATAATATGATCTCATATGCTTTACATTTTTCCTTTGTTATTAGAGGTTGTTGGTGTTGATCACCATTATTAACCTTTGGATTTGGGAAATTTCAGGTGAAATTACCAAACTCCCTAAAATTGAAATACTAAAGTTTAGAAGGTACATCTTATGGAGTTTTCTTATTATTCACATCATTTTATAACTTTTTCTAATAACTTCGGCATTCAATCGATGGATGTCCTTCCTTCCCACTGTCATGACATCGACCCTAGAAGTCTGGAATCAGTGCCTAAAACATGGTGTGAAATTGTTTTTATAAATAAAAGCATATAAAAATTACACATCTTGTCCCAATATAGAGGATAGATTTGGTTTAGGTTCTAGAAAATCAGATGCTGCTGAAATACTTCTTCCAAAAACTTGATAAGGTTAAGGTTCATATTGATATTGTCACAATAGAGTACTCAAATCTTGGAATAATCTACTATATCCTGTAAAACATAAATTAAAATGTAGGGTGAGCATAAGAATACCCTGTAAGGGTTTTTAAAATATTTAAATAAATTCCCCTTTTAAAACAACAACCTTTGAAACAATCTTAAAATGCTTTCTAGAGAGGAAAACATTACTTTTTGAGGCACATCATCAATATTTCAAAGGTTAATTGTAACTATTTTTTCAAAATACCTTTTATAAAAGATAATTGGGATTACATAAAAAAATTAAATAAAACACAAATCAGAGTGCGCATAAATATACAAGAAATGAATGAAATGTTCATAGTTTATAAATTGATCAATCCAACTCCAAAAGCATAGTTGTAAACATAAGAATTCATATCATAATTCTTTATAACTTAAAATTAAATCCATATAAACTTCACATTAGATACCCTTTCCTTGTATAACTTTCCATTTTCATACATGGTTATGCTTTATGCCTTCATTACCATAATAATTGAAGATTCTACGCCAAGGGATATTCTATTTGTCAAACAATCCCTTGGTTGATCATTTACCATTACATAGTGAGGGAATGTATAATTATGGAATTTTTTAAGTCCCTTCTCCAAGACCGTACAGGTAAAAAACCAACATAATTATTGTTAACTACCAGACATAGTTGTTAACAAAACTAGCATCATGTTCACACATCATTTCACTTAACTCTTGAGATTCATCACTTTACCCAATGCATTGGAGCGCTGTATAATTTCAAGCGCACCCATAACATCATTTAAGTACAATAAATTCCTCATATGTCTTAGTATGGTATTATATTCATAGGGTACCATACTTAAATTCTTATTCCACAATCCATTTTACATATACATTTATAGCTGAAATGGATTATGCCAAAATGTAAAAAGAACTAGACTTGTTGGCTTCATATTTAACAGTGATGTGCATGAACTAAAACAACACACTCTTGCATATGTAGAAAAAACTATTACACATAAAATAATGGGTTGTCACATGAAATAACAACCTTTTGCTTAAACCCTTAAGAATGTGATCATTTCCAAACCACTTTTTCATGTTTTAACTTTGTGATACTAATTTAATCCATGCAATGTTGATTTTTATATAAAGGATTTAAAACATAACCTTAAGTATTTAGAGGAATTTCTTGTGAAAAATTGGAAAAAAACACCTATATGTAAAATCATTATCTCATGTAGAGTTTATTTTTTGTAAAAGAAGAAATAATCATATGAGCTTATATATGCATGTATTCTTTGTGCTTAAACATAAAAACAATTTTACAATGTAGCTAGAATTTATTTAAACTTTGGGAAACTAGAATCGAAATACCTATATGTATACTCATATGGGTATGAAACCAATATAAAACATTTACACACGATGTATACTTGGGGTTTTCCCTACCTGAAACAAGATTTAGTAAATTCTTACAACATAATTTAATCACTAGGGATAAGTTTCATTAAAACCCCGTTTCAGATTTGTTATATAAAAATAAATAAATATATGTATAAATATACATTAATACAAAACCATTTCAAACATGGGTTTTTAATATTAAAATAAGAAGAAATAAACTCGTTTCATGGGTTACATGTTTTTAGTATGTCATTTTAAACACACCATCATTAAAGAAGAAGAATGACCCAAAATGGTTTCAATTTTGTAAATATGATATGATATATATCTTTATTAAAGTTCATGTAACACCCCAAGTTTTTCTAAAAATAAATATAAATTCATGGAACTTTGTTTTAAGTATATTTTTATAACTATCCTTTAAACATAATTTTTCCACTTCTATGTTTTGAATTTCAAGAAATTGTCATCTACAATTATGTTCAGTAAGTTATTTGGAGTCTGATGAAACCAAATTGTTTTTTTTAATAGTAACATCCCTTTTTGAATAGTAATATGAATAGTAATATGAACCTAATGAATATTAATTTTTATTATTATTTTATTTTCTATAGGCTTTAAGATAAAAACATCTTTGTTAATTTTTCATCGTGATATAGAAGTAGTTATAGAATTAGAATTGTTGATTTTTGAATTAAGTGTTATTTTATTTAAAAATTAAATTAATAATATTTAGAAAATTATTTTCAAAAAATGGACTTCATTTTTGAATTCTACATGTCGAAAAATGGTTTGGGTAAATTTTTGGGATTTTTCTGAAATTCTTTAATTTTTTGGTGAATAGTGAAATACGATAAAATACTATATAATCAAATTATCAGTAAAATAAACTATTTATGAAATCATAATTTATGTAAGGCCACTTGTTTTAAACTCTAATTCCATTATTACAATTTTAGGTCACATGAACTATGACTATTCATAATCATGGGCAAAAATATTATAATAATGATTAAAATAATGAAAAATACCCCCTCTCCTCCACTATAAATACCACCCTCACTCACCTCTTCTTCCCAAACCTCTCAAGCCTTTATCCATGCCTAAGTTATACCCAATACTCCTACCAAGGATCTTCCATGCATCCTAGAGCTTCTGGTCTCACCAAAAGACCAAAACCAAATCCCTTAAGATGGATCTCAAGGAGAAGAGGTCAAGAGGTAAACATCCTCTTTTATTTTATTTCTTTTCTTTCATTTTATGTTATTCTATTCCTTTCCCTTTGGATTATGTTGGGATTTTCATTCCATATCCCCCCTTACATTCCATATTATTTATGAGTGATTAGATATCCTATTTCTCTCATCAAACTATTTTTAGAAATTTTAAGAGACGTCGTTAGGCTGCCGAATTTTCATGAGACATTTCTCAATTTTTCTTTTATTTCTAGAGTCCTTTATTTTATTTTTATTTCCTCAAATACTCTTAACCAAGAGGAATTAAAGATCTATAATCTTGTATATTTTGGATTTTCTCATGTTTATGTAAAATTCATCATTATTCTTCTTCTCTTCTCCCACTTATTCGAGGAATTAAAAACATTGTCCATGAGGTGTGGAATTACTGACATCATGGACGATGTGATTTCATTTTTATTTAAATCCTTCAAGTCTCTTAATGAAACCATTTTTATGGTTTAACCAGTTTATAATATATGTATTATGTCTCATCCATAGTTCTGGAATTCTTTTTTATACATGGTTTTAATTTATAAAATAAAATGAGGTCGTTATTATCAAAAAACCACTAAAATGATCTAAACGAACATCATTAATGTCTTAACTTATGAATCATCTTCATGTAAGAATTCAAAATGATAAATGGTATAATTTATGGTACTAAAAATATGTAGATACAACTCAATTCCAATTCTGGAGTTTCACTTCCAATCGACAAGAATATCCATCATGAACCAATCATGGAAATCATGTAAAGAACTCACCGAAAAACAGTGCGAGCGAAATACTAAAAATTAAAGGGTGAAATGATGTTATTAAATGATCACATAAGTTGTTATAAACATGAACATATTTCTGTAAAATACTGATAACACTCTTTTAACCATTATACAAGAAGTTTAAACAATTTTTATGTAAGACAAGCCTAAGGTAAGATAATTCTTAACCTGATTTCCATTCTTTGAGTTAACCTTGTACTTCATTATTTATGTGGTATTAAAATTGATTGTGTGATGGTTTTTTCTTATTTTATGTTTAATTATGTCTAAATATAGTATATATACATATTCCATCCACTCTATTAAGTTTTACTTCAATTATATGATATTTATAATGAACTTTCCTTTTAAAATCCTCTTTTAAAATTCTATTTTACAAAGTTCAAAAGAAATTTTTTTATGCTATTATTCATGTAGTATGATTATGTTCTAGTTCTCGGTCATTTTTTATGATAAAGGGTGGTACCTATATCTCCCTCTAATGCATTGGGTATGTGTAAGTTGGAGTTTGGTTGTATGGTTACTCCATGTGTAACTGTGATTGTTACACAAATTGTAAGGTAGCCATGAGGGTTAAAAATTATAATGTAGTCATGAGGGTTACAATATTATGTAAATAATTCCCCAATATACCTTTATGATTATATTTATGTTCTTATGTTTGTTTAAATCTCATGTTTTACAATGTAAGTATATATGGGTGACAAGCATATCTTTTGAAAGTGATTTCATATATTACAATTATTCTTGGACTAATGTGTGTTTTTATATCCCTTACTGAGCTTTTTGTGCTCATCCCAAGTTTTTAAATGATTTTCACAGGTTATAACGATGTGTAAGAATGTTAATGAAGCCAAGTTAAAAGTTTTAATATCTATCAACGAAATCATGTTTTATTTGGAAAGTTTTAAATTTTAGAAGGAATGAGTATTGTTTTTATTGTATAAACTCTGTAATAATGTGTAATGTTATGAATGTATTGTCCCAATTCTCTAAAGATCTAAACTTGAAAAATATCCTCAATGTAAAAAGAAAGTGATTTCTTGACTAAATTCAAGACTATGTGATGTAATAATACCGATCCCTTAAAATTTGTATCAGAGGGAGGTTTAGATAACTTTAGGGGTTAGGGTGATGTTAATATAATACCATAAATGATTTTCACTCTATCATTAATTTGAAATGTTATAGAATTTAAAGATCACCATTTTTCTTCGACTATGGTTTTTTTGTTTAGAATGGTTGTCTGTAGATGAAACAGGGAAGCTTAATAGGAGAGGCACCGATGGAATGACATCCTTCTGAATCTGAAGCCCGGAATGGTAGGGATTGGAATCGAGTAGTTTGTGATAGTAATGGATCAGCTGATGCAGGAAATAAATGGTGGTGTAATACATGCAAGAGAACAACTAGAGGTACCACAGGGGAACATAACAATAGTGAAACATTTTATGATACAACACCTTCCTGCTTTCAATGGATCATCTGACCCAATAGAAGCTGAAGGATGGGTCAAAGACCTCGAAAAGATATTTGATGTTTTGGGATGTTCAGATAATAAAAAGGTAAGTCTTTCCATTTATCATTTTGAAGGTGAATCTGATCAGTGGTGGTCAATGGTAAGGAATACTGGGGGTATAGAGGATATTGATGCCTTTTAGTGGGATGAATTTAAAAGTCTTTTCCACGAAAAATGTTTTCTTAAGGTGGTACGACTTAGGATGGAGAATCAATTCCTTGAATTGAAATGGAATGAGGAAGAATCAGTGGTCGTGTATGAATTGAACTTCACTTGATTGGTGAGGTATGCTCCAAATCATATTTTGGATCTTGATAGAAAAATCAACCGCTTTTACTCAGGAATGAAGCCAAGGTATTGAAGGGTGTTGGCCTCCTGTGAATTCAAAAGTTATGAGAAACTTGTCCAATGTGCTGAGAGGGTAGAGATGGAGTTTTCTGAAGATAATGTACATTTTGGAAACATAGATAGGAATAGATCTAGATGAAAATCGATGGGTAAGAATCAACCATAGAAATATTATGGTAAGAAAATCCAGTTTCTAGTTTGTGAAAAGTGTGGCAAGAAGCAACCTGGGGAATGTCTTAGCAAAAATAGGAAGTGTTATAAATGTGGTAAGTTTGGACATATGGCCCGAGATTGTAATGAAAATAATCCTAATAAGAAAGCTATAAGGTTTTTTAAATGTGGTGAGATGGGTCATTATGCAGATATCTGCCCAAAGAGAGATCTGAATGATGCAAAGAAGCCAGACTACGAGCAGAAAGGTGTAGTGAGATCATTTACGACCACGTAAATAGATGTCAGACCATCCAATGAAGTTGTATTAGGTACTTTGTTTGTTTACTCAGATTCTGCTAATGATTTGTTTGATATGGGGTATACACATTCCTTCATCTCTGAAAAATTTTCGGGTAAATTGGAAATATCACCTCAATAAATGAAACCGGAACTTGTTGTTAAAACACCAGGGTGGAAATGTTATAGCAAATAGAAATTATAAGAAACTTTATATTGTGGTCTATAGAAATACTTTACCTACAAACCTTGTTGTTTTAACATTAGTCAAGTTTAATGTTATTCTGGGAATGGATTGACTTTCTGTTTATCATGCTAAGATTGACTGTAGAGCTAAAGAAGTTGTTTTTCAAAAATAGTTTTAGTTTGTATACAAGAATGAACCCATAAAATTGATAACATATCAGGAAGCTGAGAAACTATTGAAAGATGGAAATGAATTTTATCTTGCTCATATTGTTGAAAACAACAGAACTGTTTAGATTAATGATGTTCTAGTGGTAAATGAATTCCTTTATGTTTTTACTGATGAGTTACCCAGTGTCATACATGATCGGGAATTTGAATTCACAATTGACTTAGTTCCTGATGCTATGCCAGTTTCAAAACCCCCATATCGTATGGCTCAAATAAAACTTCTTGAATGGAAAAATTAGTTGCAGGATTTGCTTAACAAAGGCTTAATTTGTCCTAGCACATCACCATGGGGTGCTCTTGTTTTTTTATTAAAAATAAAGATGGATCCATGAGACTTTGCATTGATTACAGAGCATTGAATAACATCACTATTAAAAACAAGTATCCTTTTCCTCAAATCAATGACTCATTTGATAAGCTCCAGGGAACTCAGAACTTTTCCAGATTGACTTGTGATCTGGATACCATCAACTGAAGGTGAAGGAGGATGACATCCCAAAAACAGCCTTTTATACTAGATATGGGAACTATGAATTTGTTGTTATGCCGTTTGGATTAACTAATGCACCTACTGTATTCATGAATCTTATGAATAGAGTATTTAATGATTTCTTGGATAAGTTTTTGGTTGTTTTTATTGGTGACATTATGGTATTTTCTAAAAATAAAGAGGAGTATGAAAAACATCTAAGGGTTGTTTTAAAAACCATTAATGAAAAGAAACTGTATGGAAAATTCAACAAGTGTGATTTTTGGTTGCAAGAGATTTCTTTTCTTGGTAACATTGTAAATAATGATGGAATAATAGTTGATCCTTCCAAAACAAAAGTGGTTGATGAATGGACTATACCCACAAATGTAATAGAGATTCATAGTTTTCTTGGATTAGCAGGTTATTACAAACATTTTGTTAAGAAATTTGATCGGTTATATATCCCAATAACTAAGTTAACATGCAAAGGGATGAAATTTATTTGGATAGAAGAATGTGATGTTTGTTTTTAGGAACTGAAGAAGAGATTGGTTAATGCTACAATTTTGGCCTTTCCTTCCCAAAATGGGGAGTTTTTCATCTACAGTGATGCTTCTTTGAATAGACTTGGTTGTGTTTTGATGTAGAATGATCAAGTAATTGCTTATGCTTCAAGACAACTAAAACCTCATGAGTTAAATTATCCCACACATTATTTGGAATTTGCAGTTGTGGTTTTTTGATTTTAAAATTTAGAGTCATCATTTATAAGGAACCAAATGTCAAATATATACTGACCATAAAAGTCTGAAGTATATATTCACTCAAAAGGAATTAAACATGAGTCAGATAAGATGGCTTGAACTGATAAAGGATTATGATTGCACGACCAATTTCCTTCCTAGAAAAGAAAACAAATTGGTGGATGCCTTTATTCAGAAACATAATGCGTCATTAACCATGTTACGTTTGGAACATGATCCCTTGATTAATGATTTGAAAAAAAAAATCTTAAAAGTTTATAGTGTAGGAAATACCTCTATTTTGTTTTAGGTTTTAGTGCAGTCGTCATTGTTAGACATAATTAAGCGAGCGTGGACGGACGATAGTGAGCTATATAAAAAGGTATAATTGGTTAAATGGGTTAGTTTACAGAATTTAACCTTAATAAAGATTGTGTTTTAAGATTCGGAAAGAGGTTGTGTGTGCCTAGTGATTCTCAGTTGAAGAAAGACTTGTTGTGTGAAGCTCATAGTTCTCCATTTTTATTTTATCTTGGAAGTACTAAGATGTACATAGACCTTCGACAGTATTATTGGTGCGATGGAATGAAAAGAGATATTGCTAATTTTATTGTGAAATGCTTAACATGTCAACAGGTTAAATTAGAGCGTCAGTTACCTAAGGGGATGCTTCATCCTTTTCTAGTGCTAGAGTGTAAATGGGAGAATGTATCCCTGGAATTTGTGGTGGGACTACCGAAGAATTATCGAGGTAACAATTCAATTTGGGTTATTATTGAACAGATGAAAAAATCTTCACATTTTCTTTTTATTCGAGATACAATGTCTTTAGATCAACTTTATCGATTGTACCTCAAGAATATTTTCAGGTTACATGGATTTCCTCCTTCCATTGTATTTGAACAAGATCCTAGGTTCGCTTCTAACTTTTAGAAGGGACTTCAGAAGTTGTTGGGAACAAAATTAAATTTCAGTATAACTTTTCATCCTCAATCAGATAGGCAATCAGAACGAATGATTCAGACTTTGGGGGATATTCTTCGAGCTTGTTCAATGAACTACCAGGGAATTTGGGGTTATCATCTTTCTTTAGTTGAGTTTCCTTATAATTACAGTTTTAATTCAAGTATTTATATGGAACCTTTTGAGGCTTTATATGGGATGCAGTGTCAGACTCCTCCTATTTGGGATGAAGTTAGTGAAAGAAAGTTGATGTGGCCATAATTAGTAGAGAAAGTAGCTGAGAAAGTGAAGATAATCCAGCAGCACATGAGGATAGCTCAGAGCAGGCAGAAAAGTTATGCAGATAACAGAAAGAAATTCTTCTCTTTCGATGTATGTGACCTTGTTTTCCTTAAAATATCTCCTTGGAAAAGTGTGATGCATTTTTGTAAGAAAGGAAAGCTAAGTCCGAGATTTATCGGTCCTTTTGAAATCTTGGAAAAAGTTTGATCAGTTCTATACCAAGTACCTTTGCCTCCATGTTTGTCTCATGTACACAATATTTTTTCATGTTTCGATGTTGAGAAAGTATGTGCCATATTCATCACATGTCTTGGGCCCAGAAGCAGTTCAGCTGGAAGAGAACCTTTGTTATGAAGAGAAACCAGCTCAGGTTCTTGATCGAAGGGAACAGGTATTGCAGAATAAGGTAATCCACAAGTTAATGGTTTTGTGTAGAAACCACATGGTTGAAGAATCAACATGGGAGTCTGAAAATGCTATGAGAGAAAAGTACCCTCAGTTGTTTAATAAGTAAATCAAATTGTGAGGACGTAATTTCCAGAAGATGGGAATAATGTGACACCCCAAGTTTTTCTAAAAATAAATAGAAATGCATGGAACTTTGTTTTAAGTAGATATTTATAACTAGCCTTTAAACATAATTTTTCCACTTCTATGTTTTGAATTTCAAGAAACTATCATCTAAAATTGTGTTTAGTAAGTTATTTGGAGTCTGATGAAACCAACTTGTTTTTTTGTGAATAGTAACATACCCTTATGAATAGTAATATGACCCTAATGAATAGTAAATTTTATTATTATTTTATTTTCTTAAGGATTTAGGATAATATCATCTTACTTAATTTTCCATTGTGATATAGAAGTAGTTATAGAATTAGAATTGTTGATTTTTGAATTAAGTATTATTTTATTTAAAAATTAAATTAATAATATTTTGAAAATTATTTTCAAAAAATGGACTTCATTTTTTAATTCTACACATCAAAAAATGGTTAGGGTAAATATTTGGGATTTTTCTGAAATTCTGGAATTTTCAATGAATAGTGAAATACAATAAAATGTCGTATAATCAAATTATCAGAAAAATACACTATTTATGTCATAATAAGTTATTTAAGGCCACTTGGTTAGAACTCCCATTCCATTATTACTGTTTTTGGACACATGAACTAAGAGTATTCAAAAATTTGGAAAAATATTATAATAATGATTAAAATAATGAAAAATACCCCCTCTCCTCCGCTATAAATACCACCCTCACTCCCCTCTTCTTCCCACACCTCTCAAACCTTGATCCATGCCTAAGTTCTGCCCAATAATCCTACCAAAGCTATTCCCCACGTCCTAGAGCAGCGGGTCTCACCAAAAGAACAAAACCAAATCCCCTAAGAAGGATCTCAAATAGAAGAGATCAAGAGGTAAACATCCTCTTTTATTTTCTTTATTTTCTTTCATTTTATATTATTCTCTTCTTTTCCCTTGGGATTATGTTTTTAATATTTCATTCCATATCCCCCCTTAATTTCCATATTATTTATGTGTTAAGATATATCCCTTTTCACTCATCAAACTATTTTTATGAAATTTTAAGAGATGTTGTTAGTCTGCCGAATTTTCATGAGAAATTTCTCAAGTTTTCTTTTATTTCAAGATTCCTTCATTTTCTTCTTATTTACTCACATCCTCTTAACCAAGAGGAATGAAAGCTCCATAATATTTTATATTATGGATGTTCTCATGTTCATGGAAATTCATCATCATTCTTCTTCTCCACTCCCACTTATTCAAGGAATTAAAAACATTGTCCATGACGTGTCAAATTACTTACATCGTGGACGATGTGATTTCATTTTTCTTCAAATCCTTCAAGTATGGTCATGAAACCATTTTTATGGTTGAACCAGATTATAATATATGTATTATGTCTCATCCATGGTTCTATAATTCTTTTGTACACATGGTTTTAATTTATAAAACAAAATGAGGTTGTTATTATCAAATAACCACTACAATGATCTAAACGAACATCATTAATGTTTTAACTTATGAATCATCCTCAGGTAAGAATTTAAAATGATAAATGGTATAATTTATGGCACTAGAAATATATATATTCTACTCCATTCCAATTCTATATTTTCACTTCCAGTCGATAAGAATATCTATCATGAACCAATCATAGAAATCATGCAAAGAACTCACCGAAAAACAGTGGAAGGAGAAAAATACTAACAATTAAAGGGTGAAATGATGTTATGAAATGATCAAATAAGATTTTATAAAAATGAAAATGTTTCTGTAAAATACTAATAACACTCTTTTTACCATTATACAAGAAGTTTAATTATGTTTCAAATAAGACAAGCCTGAGGTAATGGAATTCTTAACCCGATTTCCATTCTTTGGATTAACCTTCTACTTTGTTATTTATGTGGTATTAAAATTTATGGTGTGATGGTTTTTGCATATATTATGTTTAATTATGTCTAATTACAGTGTATATACATATTCCATCCACTCTATTAATTTTCATTTCAATTAAATGATATTTATAATGGACTTTCCTTTCAAAATCCTCTTTTAAAATTCTATTTTACAAAGTTAAAAAGCAATGTTTTTATGCTATTATTCATGTTGTATGATTATGTTCTAGTTATTGGTAATTTCTTATGATATATTTTGGGACCTATATCCCCCTCCAATGCATTGGTTATGTGTAAGTTGGCGGTCGGCCGTATGGTTACTCCATTTGTAACTGCGATGGTTACACAAATTGTAAGGTATCCGTGTGGGTTACAAATTATAAGGTAGTCGTGAGGGTTATAATATTATGTAAGTAATTACCCAATATACCTTTATGATTATATTTATGTTCTTATGTTTGTGGAAATATCATGTTTTAAAAAGTAATTATATATGGGTGACAAGCATATATTTTAAAAGTGATTTCATATGTTATAATTATTCTTGGACTAATGTGTTTTTTTATATCCCTTACTGAGATTTTTGTGCTCATCCAATGTTTTTAAATGATTTTAATTGGTTATAAGGATGTGTAAGAAATTGAAGTAATCCAAGTAAAATGTTAGAAGATCTATCAAATAAATCATGTTTTATTTGGAAAGTTTTAAATTTTGGAAGGAATGAGTATTATTTTTATAGTATCCACTCTGTAATTATGTGTAATGTTATGAATGTATTGTCCCAATTCTCTAAAGCTCTAAAATTGAAAAGATCCTCAATGTAAAAAAGGAAGTGATTTCTTGACTAAATTCGAGACTATGTAATTTAATAAGGCCGGGTCCTTATAATTGCTATCAGAGGGAGGTTTAGATAACTTTAGGTGTTAGGGTGATGTTAATAGAATACCATAAGTTATTTTTACACTATGAATAATTTGAAATGTTATATAATTTATAGATAACCATGTCGCTTCTAATAAGGTATTATTGTTCAAAATGGTTGTCCGTAGAAGAAACAGGGAAGCTGAAGAGGAGAGTCACTGATGGAAGGACAACCTTCTGAATCTGCAGCCCTAAATGGTAGGGATTGGAACCGAGCAGTTTTTGATAGTAATGGATCAGATGATGCAGGAAATAAATGGTGGCAGCATCCATGCAAGAGAACAACTAGTGGTACCACAACAGAACATGACAATATTGGAACATTTTATGAGACAACACCCTTCATCTTTCAATAGATCTTCTGACCCAGTAGTAGCTGAAGGATGAATCAAAGCCCATGAAAAGATATTCAATGTTATGGTATGTTCAGATAATCAAAAGGTAAGTCTTTCCATTTATCATTTTTAAGGTGAAATTAATCATTGGTGGTCAATGGTAAGGAATATCACAGGTAGAGAGGATATTGATTCCTTTGAGTGGGACGAATTTAAAAGTCTTTTCCTTGAAAAATATTTTCCTAAGGTGGTGCGAATTAGGGTGGAGAAGCAATTAATTGAATTGAAACTGAAAGAGGAAGATTCAGTGGTCGTGTATGAAGTGAACTTCACATGACAGGAAAGGTATGCTCCAAATCTTATTCTGGATCTTTATAGAAAAATCAACTGTTTTTAATTAGGACAGAAGCCAAGGTATCGAAGGGCGTTGGCGTCCCATGAATTCAAAAGTTATGAGAGACTTGTCTGATGTGATGAGAGGGTAGAGATGGAGATTCTTGATGATCACATTCATTTTGGAAACACAGAGAAGAAGAGGTCCAAATGGCAAGTGATGGGTAAGTATCAACCAAAGAAATCTGAGGGTTAGAAAATCCAGTTTCTATTTTGTGAAAAGTGTGGCAAGAAGCACCCTTGGGAATGTCTTAGAAAAACTAGGAAGTGTTTTAAATGTGGTAGGTTTGGACATATGGCCTAAGATTGTAATGAAATTTATCCAAAGACTAATCTTGATAAGCAAACTGTAATGTTTTTTAAATGTGGTGAGATGGGTCATTATGAAAATGCTTGCCCAAAGAGAGATTCGAAGGATGCAAAGAATCCAGTATACAAGCAGAAAGCTGTAGTGAGATCTTTTTCGACCATGTCAGTAGATGTCAGACCATCCAATGAAGTTGTATCTGGTACATTGTTTGTTTCCTCAAGTTTTTTTCAAGATTTTTTCGATACAGGGTTTACAGATTCCTTCATCTCTGAGAAATTTTAGGGTAAATTGGAAATATCACCACAAAAAATGAAACCATAACTTGTTGTTAAAACTCTAGGGGAGGATTCTATAGAAAAGATGAATTATAAGAATCTTTCTATTGTGGTATGTGGAAATAATTTACTTGAAAACCTTGTTGTTTTACCCTTAGTAGAGTTTGATTTTATTATGGGAATGTATTGGCTTTTTGTTTATCATGATAAGATTGAATGTAAAGCTAAAGAAGTTGTTTTTTATAAAGAGTTTCAGTTTGTATACAAGAATGAAACCATAAAATTGATAACATATCAGGAATCTGATAAACTATTGAAAGATGGAAATGAAAGTTATCTTTCTCATATTGTTGAAAACAATAGAACTGTTCAGATTAATGATGTTCCATTGGTAAATGAATACCTTGATGTTTTTCCTGATGGGTTACCCAATGTCATGCATAATTGGGAAGTCCAATTCACAATTGACTTAGTTCATGATGCTAATCAAATTTCAAAAACCCCATATTGTATAGCTCAAATAAAACTTCTTGAATTGAAAATTTAGTTACAGGATTTTCTAGACAAAGGCTTCATTCGTCCTATCACATCACCATGGGGTGCACCTGTTTTGTTTGTTAAAAAGAAAGACGGTTCCATGAGACTTTGAATTGATTATATAGTATTGAATAACATCACTATTAAAAACAATTATCATTTTCTGCATATCGATGACTTGTTTGATCAACTCTAGGGAGCTCAGTACTTTTCCAAGATTGACTTGAGATCTGGATACCATAAGCTAAAGGTGAAGGAGGATGACATCCCAAAAATAGTCTTCCGTACTAGATATGGGAATTATGAATTTTTTGTTATGCCATTTGGATTAACAAATGCACCTGTTGTATTCATGAATCTTATTAATTGAGTATTTAATGAGTTCTTGGATAAGTTTATTGTTGTGTTTAATGATGATGTTCTGGTATTTTCTAAAAATAAATAGGTGAATGAAAAGAATCTAAGGGTTGTTTTACAAACCTTAAAAGAAAAGAAACTATATGGAAAATTTAGAAAGTGTGATTTTTGGGGGAAACAGATTTATTTTCATGGGAATATGTAAATAAGGATGGAATAACAGTTGATAATTCCAAAAATAATGTGGTTGATGAATGGAAAAGACCCACAAATGTTATATAGATTCATAGTTTTTTTTGGATTAGCAGGTTATTACCTACATTTTGTTAAGAACTTTGCTCGGTTATCTAGTCCGATAACTAAGTTAACACGGAAAGGGGTTAAATTTGTTTGGACAGAAGTATGTGATGTTTGTTTTTAGGAACTGAAGAAGATATTAGTTAATACTACAATTTTGACTTTGCCTTCCCGAAATGGTGAGTTTGTCATCTACATGGATGGTTCATTGAAGGGACTTGGTTGTGTTTTGATGCAGAATGATCAGGTAATTGCTTATTCTTTAAGACAATTAAAACCTCATGAGTTAAATTATCCAACACATGATTTGCAATTGGCAGCTATGGTTTTTGCTTTGAAAATTTGAAGGAATCATTTTTACGGAACCAAATGTCAAATATATACTACCATAAAAGTCTGAAGTATATATTCACTTAGAAGGAATTAAACATGAGGTAGAGAAGATGGCTTGAACAGATAAAGGATTATGATTGCATGAACAATTTTCATCCTATAAAATCAAACAATGTGGCAGATGCCTTTAGTCAGAAACATCATGCATCATTAACCATGTTACATTTGGAACATGATCACTTGATTAATGATTTGATGAATTTTGGATTAGAAGTTTTTGGTGTATGAAATACCTCTATTTTGTTTTAGGTTTCAGTGTAGTCGTCATAGTCAGACTAAACTAAGCGAGTGCAGAACAAAGACTGTGAGTTACAAAAAAAGGTATAATTGGTTAAAATGGGTAAGTTTCCATATTTTAACCTTGATAAATATTGTGTTTTAAGATTCGTAAAAAGGTTGTGTGTGCCTAGTGATTCTCAGTTGAAGAAAGAATTGTTGTTTAAAGCTCATAGTTATCCATCTTCAGTTCATATTGGTAGTACTAAGATGTATCGAGACCTTCGGGAGTATTATTGGTGGGATGGAATGAAAAGAGATATTAGTGATTTTATTGTGAAATGATTAACATGTCTACAGGTTAAAGTAGAGAGGCAGTTACCTAAGGAGATGCTTAAGCCTTTTCCAGTTCCAGAGTGGAAATGGGAGAATGTATCCATGGACTTTGTGTTGGGACTACCAAAGACATCTCGAGGTAACAATGCAATTTGGGTTATTGTTGATCAGCTGAAAAAATCTGCAAATTTTCTTTTTATTCGAGATACAATATATTTGGATCAACATTTTCAATTGTACCTTAAGGAGATTTTTAGGTTACTAGGAGTTCCTCTTTCCATTGTATTTGACCGTGATCTCAGGTTCACTTCTAACTTTTAGAAGGGACTTCAGAAGTCTTTGGGCAAAGAATTTAATTTCAGTACAACTTTTCATCTTCAATCAGATGGGAAATATGAACAAACCATTCAGAATTTGGAGGATATGCTTCAAGCTTGTTCAATGGACTATCAGGGAAGTTGGGATCAACATATTTCTTTAGTTTTGTATTCTTATAATAACAGTTTTCATTCTAGTATTCAAATGGCACCTTTTGAGGCTTTTTATGGGAAGCGATGTCGGACTCCAGCGTTTTTGGGATGAAGTCAGTGAAAGAAAGTTGATGGGTCCAGAATTACTAGAGGGAGTGGTTGATAAAGTGAATATGATCTAGCAGCACATGAGGATAGCTCAGAGTAGGCATAAAAGTTATGCATATAACAAAAAAAAGACTTCTCTTTCATGGTAGGTGACCATGTTTTCCTTAAAATCTCTCCTTGGAAAAGTGTGATGTGTTTTGGTAAGAAAGGAAAGCTAAGTCTGCAATTCATCGGTCCTTTTGAAATCTTGTAAAAATTTGGACTAGTTGCATACCGAGTAGCTCTGCCTCCAAGTTTTTCTCAGTTAAATAATGTTTTTCTTGTTTCGATGTGGAGAAAGTATGTGCCAGATTCATCACATGTCTTGATCCCAGAAGCAGTTCAACTAGAAGAGAACCTTTCTTATGAAGAGAAACCAGTTCAGGTTCTTGATCGAAGGGAACAGGTATTGTGGAATCAGGTAATCCACCAGGTAAATGTTTTTTGGATAAACCACATGGTTGAAGAAGTAACATGGGAGTCTGAAAATTCTATGAGGGAAATGTACCCTTAGTTGTTTGATAAGTAAATAAAATTGCGAGGACACAATTTCTAGAGGGTGGGGATAATGTAACACCCCAATATTTTCTAAAAATAAATAGAAATTCATGGGACTTTGTTTTAAGTAGATATTTATAACTGTCCTTTAAACATAAATTTCCCACTTATATGTTTTGAATTTCAAGAAACTGTCATCTACAATTCTGTGCAGTATGTTATTTAGAGTCTGATGAATCCAACTTGTTTTTTTCTATGAATAGTAATTTGAATAGTAATATGACCTAATGAATAGTAAATTTTATTATTATTTTATTTTCTTTGGGCTTTAAGATAATAAAATATTGGTTAATTTTTCATCGTGATGTAGAAGTAGTTAGATAATTAAAATAATTAATTTTTGAATTAAGTTTGATTTTATATAAAAAATAAATTAATAATATTTAAAAAATTATTTTAAAAATATTGACTTCATTTTTGAATTCTACACATTGAAAAATGGTTAGGGTAAAGTTTTGGGATTTTTCTGAACTTCTTGAATTTTCGATGAATAGTGAAATACGATAAAATACTATATAATCAAATTAGAAATAAAATACACTATTTATGACATCATAAGTGATGTAAGGCCACTTGGTTCTACCTCACATGAAATTATTACTATTTTAGGTCACATTAACTAAGAATATTCATAATATTGTGCAGAAATATTATAATAATGATTAAAATAATGAAAAATACCCCCTCTCCTCCACTATAAATACCAACCTCACTCCCCTCTTCTTCCCACACCACTCAAGCCTTGATACATGCCTATTTTCTGCCCAATACTCCTCCCAAGGCTCTTCCCCACGTCCTAGAGCAGATGGCCTCACCAAAAAACTCATACCAAAGCCCTTAAGGAGGATCTCATGGAGAAGAGATCAAGAGGTAAACATCCTCTTTTATTTTCTTTATTTTCTTTCATTTTCTGTTATTCTCTTCCTTTCCCTTTGGATTATGTTGGAATATTTCATTCCATATCCCCCCTTACACTCCATATTTTTCAATAGTGATGAGATATCCCCTTTCACTCATAAACTATTATTATTAAATTTTAAGAGATGCTATTAGCTCCCGAATTTTCGTGAGAAATTTCTCAAGTTTTCTTTTATTTCAAGATTCCTTTCTTTTCATCTTATTTCCTCACATCCTCTTAACCAAGAGGAATGAAAGCACCATAATCTTGTATATTTTGGATTTTATCATGTTCATTGAAAATTCATCATCATTCTTATTCTCCTCTCCCACTTATTCAAACAATTAAAAAAATTGTCCATGATGTGTCGAATTACCGACATCGTGGACGATGTGATTTCATTTTTTTTAAATCCTTCAAGTCTAGTCATGAAACCATTTTTATGGTTGAAATAGGTTATAATATATGTATTATGTCTCATTTATGGTTCTGAAATTCTTTTGTACACATGGTTTTAATTTATAAAACAAAATGATGTCGTTATTATCAAAGAACCACTAAAATGATCTAAACGAACATAATTAATGTTTTAACTTATGAATAATCCTCATGTAAGAATTAAAAATGATAAATGGTATAATTTATGGAACAGAAAATATTTAAATACTACTCCATTACAATTCTAGAGTTTCACTTCCAATCAACAAGAACATCCATCATGAACCAATCATGGAAATCATGTAAAGAACTCACCCAAAAATACCGCTAGGAGGAAAATACTAACAATTAAAGCATGAAATGATGTTATGAAATGATCAAATAAGATGTTATAAACATGAAAATTTTTATTTAAAATACGAATAAAACTCTTTTAACTATTATACAGGATGTTTAAACAATATTTAAGTAAAAAGCCTGAGGTTAGGGAATTCTTAACCTGATTTCCATTCTTTGGGCTAACCTTCTACTTCGTTATTTATTTGTTATTAAAATTGATTGTGTGATGGTTTTTTATTATATTATGTTTAATTATATCTAATTACAGTGTTTATACATATTCCATCCACTCTATTAAGTTTCACTTCAATTATATGATATTTATAATGGACTTTCTTTTTAAAATCATCTTTTAAAATTATGTTTTACAAAGTTCAAAAGCAATGTTTTGATGCTATTATTCATGTTGTATGATTATGTTCAATTTCTTGGGAATTGTTTATGATGAATGGTGTAACCTATATCTCCCTCCAATGCATTGGGTATGTGTATGTTGGCGGTCGTCTGTATGGTTACTCCATGTGTAACTGCGATGGTTACACAAATTGTAAGGCTGCCATGAGGGTTACAAATTATAAGGTAGCTGTGAGGGTTACAATATTATGTAATTAATGCACCAATATACATTTATAATTATATTTATGTTCTTATGTTTTTGTAAATATCATGTTTTAAGAAGTAAGTATATATGGGTGACAAGCATATCTTTTGAAAGTGATTTCATATGTTAGAAGTATTATTGGATAAATGTGTTTTTTATATCCCTTACTGAGCTTTTTGTGCTCATCTCATGTTTTTAAATGATTTTCACAGGTTATAAGGATGTGTAAGAAAGTGAAAAAATCCAAGTTAAATGTTTGAAGATCTATCAAAGAAATAATGTTTTATTTGAAAATTTTTGAATTTTGGAAGTAATGAGTACTATTTTTATGGTATCCACTCTATAATAATGTGTATTGTTATGAATGTATTGTCCCAATTCTCTAAATCTATAAGCTTGAAAAGATACTCAATGTAAAAAGGAAGTGATTTATTGACTAAATTCAAGACTACGTAATGTAATAAGGCTGGGTCCTTAAAGTTCAAAACATGGTTAACCCCCTTAAAGTGCTTCATACCATAAAAAATCATTGGAAAATTTTCAATTACATTAAGATAACTCAAAAAAGATAGGATTGGAGTTATACCAAATTGTATGTACTTATATATATATCTATAACTATGGAACAAAATAAAAAATAGTTTTTACATGTAGAAAAAGAAATATAAAATTCCTTTCATGGGTCACATACATCAAAAACACATTTATAAAACCTTCTGTGAGTTAAGATTAAAAAGAAGTATATATATATATAGTTTCATTTATACAAAAAAGTTATAAAATTTTTACAACAATAAAACTTAAAAAATTGATCCCTTACCTGGTTTGATGGAGGAGAAGAGGCTTAGGGAGGCTTGCAAGAATCTTGATAGGAGGAAGAACTGAGATAATGGAAGTCCAACGATTCATATATATAAAATATACTATACGTAAAACATATATATTTTAATGACACTTGTTGGAAACCCGAGGCCCACTCGGTATATAAAAAGTCTGAGGGTGAGTCTTTGTGGAAGACGAGCGACATAAAGGGTCCACTAGTATCACGAGTGTGGAAGAAATGAAAAGGAAGAGAAGTAGGAGGATACTAGTTCAGCACATGCGGAGGAAGAAGTTAGCGACGAGAAAGAAAAACTAGAAAAATAATTAATGACTAGGATCAGCTGAGACAAGATCCTACGGTGGAGGTGAGTCTGCGGATTTTAAAAGAGATGGACGACTGAGATTTGAGGGGGAAATGATTGGATGGCTACGGGAGATGCAATGGTATTAAAATAACTCGGATAGTTGTGATTAGATCATGACAGATCGAACGATGCATAAAAAACACCGAGGATTTACCACGACTGCTGAG
The DNA here is from genome assembly GCA_963277665.1 of Viscum album. Classification (NCBI taxonomy): domain Eukaryota; kingdom Viridiplantae; phylum Streptophyta; class Magnoliopsida; order Santalales; family Viscaceae; genus Viscum; species Viscum album. Next base: position 615,494,553 of record OY728134.1, read on the forward strand.
GATCAAAGATCGAACTGAAATAGATGGCTCCGGTCATGTGCGATGAGATCTAACGGTCCAAATCCTATTTCCCCTTAAAAACCTTGTCCCAAATCTAAATAGAAGGGCCTCCGTAGCTTCTTTATAAGGATAGATCTCTCGGACTAAGCTCAGAATTCTCTTTCCCTCCCTCCCAATACCACCTCGTACCAGTATTCTGAGGGCGCACTGTGCGCCCACCCCCCGCTGTCGTGCCACCCCGATGGTGGCACGCAACCTAGTTTTTTTGTTCATGCTTGAGGTGTATGCATACATTCTAATGGGTCGGCCTGTGCTGAGTCTGAAGGATAGGCTCAACCGCCTAGCATGTGCTGCCTTCTTCGGCCAGGCTAGAAGGCTGGCCCTTGTGGGGTGCATTTTTTTATAAAACCCAAATTTCAAAATTAACTATAAAATCATATAAAAATAAATATATTAATTTTAATTATATAAATAATATCTTAAATTTTATAAAACATGATTTTTATTTTAATCTTTGGATGATCAAAGTACACAAATTAAATTATAGTATAACATTTAATTAATAAACATATTCGTAATCATGTTTTCAAATTCAAAAACATAATGCACACCTCTTTCAGTATTTTCATTAAAAGAGTTGTATTTACAAATCCATTTTAAACCTAAATACACTTATCCTTTCAAAATCCAAAGAAGTGTTTAATTACAACCATGTTTAAAAGATATTACTTTAACTTAAAACACTTTAAAATATCAATTTTCCTAAATACTTTAAAAATAGAAAAACTAGAATTCCCAACGTCTATAATTATAGACATTTGAGATTCATCAGTCACTTAATGAGGCAACTGTCAAATTAAGAATTTATAAAAACATGAAACAGGGTGTTCCATATTCAAAACATCTTGGCGAAGATGGTGCACATAATTTGTAACACCCCGAAATTTTATGAAAAATATTCTTTTTAATTTCACTAATGTCTTGTGTTGTACGCTACACCAAAAGGATCTTGCACAACACGCATCCGTGACTTGCCTTGTATTACACGCAATCGCAACCTTCCTCGATAGCGTGTATAGTACGCAATACCGAGTTTCACTAAACAACGATATGCTATTAAAATATTATTAAAACTAGCCGTTATGAATAGTAATAACCACATTTTAAAATTTTAGAAATTTTATCTCTCAAAATGGACTTCATTTTTGGATTCGGAGTATCGAATTTAGCCTAAGGTTAAATTTTGGTACTTTTCGGATAACTTTCATATTCTGATGAATAATGAAAATTACTAAATTTTAATTAAAAACAATTTTTTTTAATCGAAATAATTAATAGTGATAAATTATTAATTTAAGTGGTTTTAAAGTATATTTAGAATATATTTTTACAATTCAATACAATGTTGGTCATTGGATGTAATTTCACATTTACACCAGACATAAACAAGTGTTAATCTTTTGATAGTTATTATCTCTTAAAAACACGCTATTTGTTGTGACAGTGGAAATTAATTATAAAATTAATTAATGAAACTTATATGTTGGGAATTTTTTAAAATAGAAATCATTTTTGGATTCGGAATATCGAAAATATCCTAGGGTGAAATTTTGGTATTTTTCTGAAAACTTTCAATTTTTGATGAATAGTGAAACCACTAAGTGGTAGGTTAAAAAATGAATTTTGCATAAAACTTAATTTTACCGCTTCTGTGAATGGAATTTAGAAAATCCGAGAGACATGGTTAATATCAAGGACTAAAATGTGATTCAATGAGATGAAAATAATTTTTGGTGAATAGTAACTTTTTACTTTTTTTACCGCGATTAATAGTAAATAGGGTAACTAAGGGTAAATATGATATTACTATTACCCTAACACATGTCCTAATTCTATTGGATAAGTGTAATTCGACCAAAAACAAACATAGGAATAAAATATGACATTTAGGCCCACTTAGATTATATTAGGACATTTATTATTAATTTATTTAAAGAAGGGTTAAAATAGTTAAAATCGAAGTTTAATAAGTAAATAATTTTTAATATGGGGTTATACATAAGATAAATTCGACTATAAATATTCATTAGAAAGATAAAAAGATTTCCTACATAATGGTATTTTATTTTTAATTTTTAGACATTAGATAATTTAATTTATTTATGACACAATGATGATGCAGTAATTATCTTATTAATAAAATATTGACATAATTGATGTTATAAACACCAAAATAAATGTAATTTGAGACTTTTTATGAATCCCACTAATTTTCTAGGTTAATATGACATGTTAGTATTGATTTTATTAACTTGTTTAGAACTAATAATTCTTTTATGATTTTCACAAAAATCATATATCAAATAGTGTCAAAATTTACACAAAATAGTTTTTAAATCAAATATTATATTATTAATTGTTATTTTATTCCTAAAAATCTAAGGTTCGGCCAAATGACTTAGATAAGGATATATATATTAATAATAAACAACTTGGGGTTTTTTTGGCATGTTATAGTAAGTGTATTAACCATATAGTGTAAGAAAACAAAAAGTCACGGTAAAAGTTAAATTATTTAACTTAGAGTTAAATCTAATTGATAAGGTTAAAATAATAACCTAAACTTGTCTAAATCCTATTGGTTGATAGGATTTCGACCCATCCCCACTTTAACTTCGAAATAAGACCCTTTGGAACCATTATAAACCGATTTTGACTTTAATATAAAATAATATTTTGAGATATTCCTAAGGTGCCCCTCTCCTCCCTTATAAAAGGGAACCTCATCCCTCTCCTCCTCACACCAATTTGAGCATTCAAGCTCGGCCAACCCCTGCCAAAATCTCTTCTCCACTTCCCTAGTATCATCCTAGAGGTCCTGGTATTCTTTAAAGACCAAGTTTAGTGCCCTAAAAGGAGGTCTCAAAGAAGCACTTCAAAGAAGAGGTAATATCTATTACCGATCCTTTCCAATTTCTTTCTTCTTCAACTTCTACTTCTTTAGTTGTTTCATTATGAAGTAATAACATCATTATCACTCATATACTGATATGTTATTATAAGTATGAAACAACCCTATTTAACCATCTATCCATCCTACGGAAAATGAAATCACCGCGCGTGCGTACGTACGGAATACCGTCTCCACGCCGTGGTGTAATCTATTTTCCGCCACCACCTTAATAGGATGGGTATAATGGTGTAATTAGTAACTATATATGATTATTATAAAGTTATATTGATACTGAAATAGTATACATACACTTCAACACAATTCCACGACCATGAGAATGATATCATCGCTCGTGCGTACGTACGGACTACCGTCTCCATGATGCGATGAGATTCATTATCCATGTTAACCATTCCAGAATGATTATAAAGTATATATAATGAATAATAATGGAATATATGACATGGTAAATCTACTGGATTTATGTATATATATATATATTTCATCTACTTACTTCCATACAAGACAATAAGGAAAGGAAAGCAGCGTTCATGCGTACGTACGGACTACCGTCTCCATGAACGGTGTGTTTCATTTCATTATATATATATATATATACTGAATATATATGATATATAAATCATACTTTATATTCTGGAAGTAAGTAAATCATGATATAAGTAATAATAATGTCAAGAACAACAAGTCCAAACACCTACGATAAATGAAACGATTTTACCCAAAACGCTTCTTTAACATGAATTTACAAAAGAACGGGTAATATAAAGTCATAAGTGGACCATATATGATATAATAACAATGAATATGATTCTGGAATAATTCAATAACATTATTTAAATTATTATACAGGAGGTTCGGACACGTACAAATCAAGTCGGACCTAAGGTAAGGGAAATATCACAATCTCATTTTTATCCGAGATTGTTTATACTTTGGTATTTACTGGGGTGTATTTTATCATCCACATCCATGTTTCCTCAATATGTAATATTATTTTCATCCACCTACAATTGTTTAAATCCAATTTTACCCTTCTGTGAGTTTTTAGTAAAAGATATGAAAGGAATCTTTTGTCGTTTTTCGTACGAGGTACTTTTTGACTTTTCCGACAAAAGTACGAAGAATGTTTTTTTAACTTATACGGCAAGAATGGATTTTTAAAACATTATTTCCAAGAATCTTCCTTTATAAGTTTTCAAGTTTATTTTTAATCAACTTCTTTTAGTTTAAAATTGTAAGACATGTTAAGAAAGGAAAATGTTTTTGAAGTAGAAAGGATATTTTCCTCAAGAATGGGGTTCAAGTGTTTTATCAAAATTATTTTCCATCTAAGATAATATAGGGTTCTGTTTCTATCCCTATTATTAAATTGATTTGATTATGTTGTGATGGAATTATTTTTATGAATTTATTTATCTTATATGAATTGTTTTATGATGTCATGTTGTTTAAGAATCCCATTTTTATTACATGGGTTATGCAATGATGTATGATTTATGATTTTGGGGCACACATAAGAATGGTATCATTATGAGATGGGTGGGACCTATATCTCCCTCCAATGCATTGGGTAAAGATTTTATATCTCATGAGATAGACATGGCTGGAATGGTAGGTTATACCGGTTCAGTGAAACAGACTGAAACGAGTGTTACTCGATTCAGAAAGGGACTTTGTCCACTAAGATAGTCTTGGAAATGAGTCTTGACTAACAAGAAATGATTCTCTATGATTATGTGTGAATTCCACAAAGTTTCATGTTTTAAGTTATGATTATTGTGATTACATTTCACTGCCATGATTTATCCCATGTTATGAAATTATGATCTCTTTTGCAGGTTAAGATTTCCAAAAGTTATGTGCTTGATGTGATTTATATTACTTTTGTTTACCCTTACTGAGCGTTTGAGCTCACCCTTTTATGTTTTCTTTTCCCCAGGATATAAAGAAAGGTTTTAGGTATAAAAAAAATAAGATCTTTATGGGAGATGTTGAAGATCTTTCACCAGGATTAGAAGATTATATTCCGAGTTTCCAAAGACACTAAACTATTACGATCCTTGTGTGTGTGTTTTTGTTATGTACTAAGTATTCCGCAAATGTAATGTAATGTCAATGTACGTCAAGCTTCGGGTCTCTACATAATTCCATCGATGCTCAGTGTGGATGTAGTAGCTCTGGTCGTACTGATGTTTATCGGGACGGATCCGAAGGACCCTTACTATCTTCTTGGGGTTTTTATTCTATTGGGTGGTCTCCCTATAATTATAATACGTCTTAATTGGTATTTTTGGGTAGTATGGTTTCCCTTGGATCTTGTTGTAATGTAAACACTTTTGTGTTTAATTAAATAAAATGCCTTATGTTTATTTTGTAAATTTTGTTAGGATAATATTAAAATTAAATAGAATAAAACCATAATATTATTATTACATGTGAAAAAGGTTTGGGGAGTCACATTATCCCCCCTTAACAGGAATTGTGTCCTCACAATTCGTTTCATATAACCATGCTAAAACGAATCTCTGATGTTCTTCACAACATCCCTCGTTGTGGAGGATCCTCAAGTGCAGTCAGCTGAATACCCAAAATGGTGTTCAATTCATCTGCTTCCCTGGCGCAGACACACCTTAGACAGTAAGGGTTAAACTCTTGCATTGCACACTTGGGCTTCCCGAGGGAGGCTTTAATGGTAGAATGTTTAGAGATGTCCGAATGGACAAACTCCGTAAGAACTGATCGGATTGTATCTTTTCTGATAATGTCAATGTCACTGATGTGTTCATACAAACTAAAGCTCAGTATTTGGTGCATGTAGAGTGTGCAAAGGTTCCCTTCCAAGGTATCCTCTTGAAACCTTTCTCTGGCTGTGAAGTTTCAAGATAGAGTGAAGTATAGGAACAAACCATCATGGTACTTTCCCCTTCGCCTATACTCAGTAAGTTGGACAATGGAAATGTGGTGATAGATATAGGAATTACCTTGGAAGGAGGGGAGAATGTCTGGACTGTTCGATAACTCGTAAATATGTATGCATGTTCTTCACAGGTTTGTGAAGGAAAGGTATTCTTTTGCACAGGTTCTGGACATAATGGCCTCTAGTACCTCAATGTGAAGAGATAAGATATGGATTTTTCCTTCCATATGAAAATAAATTTTTTTCATGAAATTCCAATCAATTAAACTCATCCAAAATCACAAACACTGAAAGGGTAAGAGAAAGAAGAAACAAAAGTTGTATTTTTATAAAACAACTGGTACACAACACCCAGGACTAATGGTTTCCCTAGTTCCCAATTACATTAATCCCCAAAACAATTTTGAAACTCTCAATCTCTCTAAACCAAATGCAACCCGAGTAGTCTGGTTCAATCTCATGGGTACACTTATGGTGTCTCCATAGTGAGACATGAGGGGTGTAATGACGAGAGAGATCAGTATGTACTTGATGTCTATAAAAAGAATGGAATAACTCAATTTCAAGGATTTCAAAGTCCATTACTTGACCATAATGTCCATAAGACATGATTTGGCCCATATATGCTGCACGGAGGTCACCTGATGCGGCTGCTTCTTGGAAAGACATGACGGACAAGATGCCTTCGGCTGCGGTGAAGCGTCCAAAAAGACCCATGAAGTACTTTCCCCGATGTTTGTAGGATGGAAATTGGATTTTCATCATAAATAGGTAATCTAAACCCACTCTTCGGTGGAGTTTAAGTACACAGGGAGAGTTTGACACGTTGTAGAGGTGTTTTCATGTCATACGAATGTGTGCATATTTTACAAAGTTGTTGTGGCATGATATGGATACGATAGTTTCTAGTGCCTCAAAAGGAACAGACAAAAGACTAGTATTTTTGTTTTCCATTTGAAAATTAATAAAACATCATACTTAGTAATGCTTACGTTAATTTTTTTTTCAGTTTTGGTTTTCCAGAGTTATCTAAACATAACCTCTGAGACCAAATATCATGACCCCGAACCCAGAAGTCTGGAATCGATTCCTGAAACATGGTGTGCAATTTGTTTCATAAATACAAGCATATAAAAATTACACATCTTGTCCCAATATAGAGGATCGATTCGGTTTAGGTTTTGGAAAATTAGATACTGCTAAAACACTTCTTCCAAAAACACTATAAGGTTAAGCTTCATATTTTTGTCGTTACATAAGAGTAATGAACGCTTGGAATAATCATCTAAATCCTATAAAACATAAATTAAAATGTAGGGTGAGCATAAGAATTCCCAGTAAGGGTTTTTAAAACATTTAATGAAATTACCCTTTCAAAACCACAACCTTTTGAAATAATCTTAAAATGTTTTCTTAAGAAGAAAACATTACTTTTTTAGGCACATCATCAATATATCAAAGGTTACTGGTAACTATTTTTCTGAAAGACCTTTTATACAAGATAATTGTGCATAATAAAAAACTTCAAATAAAACATGAATCAGAGTGTGCATATGTGTACAAGAAATACATGAAATGTGCATAGTTCATAAATTGATCAATCCAACTCTAAAAGAATAGTTGTAAACATAAGAATTCATATCATGATTCATTAGCACTTAAAATGACATTCAAATAACCTTCACATTATATACCCTTTCCTTTTATAACTTGACATTTTCATACATGGTTATGGATTATGACTTCATTGCCATAATCATATAATATTCTTAGATAAGGGATATTATAATAGTCAAACAATACCTTGGTTGATCATTTACCATTACATAATGAGGGAATGTATAATTCCATACTTTTTCAAGACCTTACACCCAGACCATATGGGTAAAAACCTAACATAATTGTGGTTAAATAAAACATGTAGTTGTGAAAAAAATAGCATCATTTTCACACATCATTTCACATAACTCTTGAGATTCATCACTTTACCCAATGCATTGGAGATCTGTATAATTCCAGGTGCACCCATCACATAATTTAAGTCCAATACATTCCTTATATGTCTTAGTATGGTCTTATATTCATAGGGTACCATACTTACATTCTTATTCCATAATCCTTTTTACATTTACGTTCATAGCTGAAATGGATTATGCCAAAATGTAAAAAGAACTAGGCTTGTTAGCTTCAAATTTAACAGTGAGGTGTTTGAACTAAAACAACACACTCTTTTATATGTAGTAAAAACTAGTACACATAAAAAATGGGTTGTCACATGCAATAACATCCTTTGTATTAAAACCTTAATAATGTGACCATTTCCAAAACATTTTTTCAAGTTTTAACTTTGTGATACACATTCAATCCATGAAATTTTGATTGTTATATAAAGGATTTAATACATAACCTTAAGTAGTCAGAGGAATTTCTTATGAAAAATTGGAAAACAACACATAGATGTAAAATCATAACCTCATATAGAGTTTCTTTTTTTGTAAAAGGAGAAATAATCACATGAGCTTATATATGTATGTATTCTTTGTGCTTATACATAAAAACAATTTTACAACATAGCTATTATTTATCTAAACTTTATGAAACCATAATAAAAATACCTATATGTATACTCATATGGGTATGGAACAAATATAAACCCTTTTTGAAAGATGTATACTTGCGGTTTTCCCTACCCGAAACAAGATTTAGTAAATTCTTGCAATATAATTTAATCACTAGGGATATGTTTCGTGAAAACCCCATTTTGGATTTGTTACATAAACATATATATATATATATATTTGTATAAATATACGTTAATACATAACCATTTAATGCATGGGTTTTTTATATTAAAATAAGAAGAAATAAACTGGTTTCATGGGTTATATGTTTTTAGTATATCATTTTAAAAAAAGTATCATTAAAGAAGAATAAAGACCAAAACTGGTTTCATTTTTGTAAATATGATAATATATATATCATTCTTATGGTTCTAAACATTATTAACCCCTTGAAAGTGCTTCATACCATAAAACATCATTGTAACATTTTCAATTACATTAAGAGAACTCAAACCTGGTAGGATGGGAATTATTCCAAATTTTATGTACTTATATACATGTATGTATAACAGTGGACCAAAATAAAAAAAATTATGTAGAAAAAGAAACATAAAATTCCTTGCATGGTTCATATACTTCAAAAACACATTTATAAAACCTTAAGTGAGTTAAGATTAAGAAGAAGTATAAAACTTTATATATATATATATATATTCATTTATACAAAAAGGTATAAAAGTTTTACAAAAATAAAACATAGAAAATTGATCCCTTGCCTGGTTCGAAGGAGGAGGAGAGGCTCCGGGAGGCCTGCTCGAAGATTGAGAGGAGGAAGAACTGGGAAAATGGAAGTGAAAATAGTTATATATATATATATATATATATTAATTACAGTTGTAGGAAACCCAAGGCCCACTCGGTATATAAAAAGACTGAGGGTGAGTCTGTGGAAAACAAGCAACAAACAGGGCACACTAGCATCACGGGCATGGAAGAAATGAAAAGGAAGGTGAGTATGATGATATTGGTTAAGTGCATGCGGAGGAAGAAGAAAGATATGGGAAATAAAATCTGGAAAATTATCGAAATATTGGGATAAAATGAGACAAGATCCTACAGTGGAGGCTAGTTTGCGGATTTTAAAAGAGATGTACAGTTGAGATATAAGGAGTAGATGATCAGAAAACTATGGGATACATGATGATTATAAAATAACTCAGCCAGTTGCGATTATATCATGATGGATCAGATGACACATAACAAATTCTGAGGATTTACCACGGCTATTGAGGATCGAAGATCGAACTGAAATGGATGGCTCTGATTGCACGCAACGAGATCTAATGGTCAAGATCATGTTTCTCCTTAAAAGCCTTGTACCACATCGAAATGGAAGGACCTATGAGGCTTATTTATAATTTTGGAGCTCCCAACCTAAGCTCATAATTCTCCTTCCCTCCCTCCTGGTACCGCCCTGTACTAGTGTTCTGTGGGTGCACTATGAACCCACCCCACTGCCGCCATGCCGCCCACACAGTGGCATGCAACCTAGTTCCTTTGTGCCTACCTAATGCGCACACACACATGCCCATGGGCCGGCCTGTGCTGAGGCTAAAGGCTAGGCTCAACCGCCTAGCGTGTGTTGCCTCCTTCGGGCCGGCTAGAGGGATGACCCTTATGGGGTGCATTTTTTTATAAAATCCAACTTTTAAAATTAACTATAAAATCATAGAAAAATAAATATATTAATTTTAATTATATAAATAATATCTTAAATTTTACAAATCATGATTTTTATTTTAAACTTTGGAAGATCAAAGTACACAAATCAAATTATAGTATAACTTTTAATCAATAAAAGAATTTTTAATCATGTTTTCAAATTCAGAAACATAATGCACACCTCTTTTAGTATTTTCTTTAAAAATTTTGTATTTTCAAATCCAGTTTAATCCTTAATATACTTATCCTTTAAAAATCCAAAGTAGAGTTTAATTACAACCATGTTTAAAAGATATTAATTTAACTTAAAACACTCGAAAATATCAATTTTCCTAAATACTTTAAATATTGAAAAACTAGAATTCCCAACATCTATAATTATAGGAGTTAGTGATTCATCGGTCATATAAAGAGGAAATAGTTGAATTAAGGCTTTATAAAAACATTAAATAGGTTGTTCCATATTCAAAACATCTTGGCAAAGATGGTGCACATAATTCCACTGATGCTCAGTGTGGTTGTAGTAGCTCTGGCCATACTAATGTTTATCATGATGGATCTAAAGGACCCTTACTATATTTTTGGGGGTTTTTTTGTATTCAGTGGTCTCCATGTAATTCTTATAGGTCTTTTAATAGGTATTTATTGGTATTATGGTTTCCCTTTGATCTTTCTATTATGTAAACACTTCGGTGTTTAATTAAATAAAATTCCTTGTGTTTATTTTTTACGTTTTGTTTGGATAATATGAAAATTAAATAGAATAAAAACATAATATTATTATTACATGTGAAAATGGTTTGGGGGTCACACCCACACTTAAAAAAAATTACTAGACCCTTTAATAAAATTTCCACCATGATTCTTTATACACATAGAGCACAAACAAAGGATCATATTCCTATATCCATGGTTTGTTAATTTTCCATTGAACTCCATATTCCTCTTCCTATTAAAAGCATGAGATTGATACATAAATCCAACCTCTATTTCCAATTTTATTACAAAACACCCAATATCTTCAGAGCAACCAAAGTCTATTATAGACAACACCCTTATGAGACCAGGATTTGAGACACTGAAGAACCCATCAACCTTACTTTCTAGTTGGATGATAATTCAAAAATCATATCTTGCATGTCTTGTGAAATTAGCCTCATAGGCAATGACAGATTCATCATCATTTCTCTTCAACTCAAGGAACTCCATTTATATCTTCATATGAAGAACAAGAGAAAATTAATTATTAAATAATAAGTTCTTGAACTCATCCCAATCCATGGATTTAATTTCCTCTCACTTAATCATATTCTTGAATAGATTCCACCACTAGTATGCTTCACCTTATAGCTAATAAACATCCAAAAGGAATTTCTCATGATCCGAACACTGGAGAATAGAGAATATCATTTCAGTGGTACTGATGCAGTGTTCAACAACAATTGGGTTAGAATACCAGCTGAAAGAAGGTGGATGTGGCCTCATGAAGGACTCGACAGAACATCCCCCCCCCCCTTGTATCATTTGGAAGTTCCTCATGATTCATATCTTGAGAAATCTGTGTGATCATAGAAATGAGTTTTTTCATTCCCACTCCCAAATCATTTAGATCCTCCAGAGAACAAGCATTGCATTTTCCCTCATAATAACCATTAATTTTATTCTTTCGTGTTCCAACCATTCACTAATTCCAAAAAATCATAGAGTAAGAAACAATTATCATTGATAAGAACCACGTAATCATGAAACGTCACATATAGGATGTATAAATTATGACACCATACTTAATCTATGAAACATTAGGATTATACTATGTTATTAATATCTAAATTCTATTTAAATCCTTCATGATAGTTCATGAAAAGTTTGTTAATTCCCAAATCATATCCCCTGGGAGTGTCAAACTAGGTGTGAAGCAAACCCCATATTCATGTACCATATTACCCTGAGTTAGGCCCAAAATATCTTTCCAGAGTTGTTACCCATAACTACATTTGTTTCAGAGCCACATCCAATTGTATTATCTAAATGGGGATGTATTTCTAGGAAAATAATTACTCTATCCATTACCAAAATTCCCGAACATTTTCCTAAATGTTAACTCATTCTTATAGTTATCCTTAGAGACATCCTTAGAAATATCCATAGAAATATACATTGGGATCTCAATAAATTTTCCTCATCCAAGTTTCCAAAGGTTTAATAATCCTTTCCTTTGATACTAAATATAGAGACCTGGGTTTAACATACATTGATATTACCTCATTTTAGATGAATATTGTGTACATTACAAAAATAAATTCTCGAGGACCATAATAGTTTAGTGTCTTTGGAAACATAGAAACAAAATATTATATCTCAGTGAATGGTCTTAAATGTATTCCATAAAGATCTCCACCTTTAGTACTTCTGTATAAAACATTTCTTCATAACCTGGGGATGGAAACATAAAAATGGTTGAGCTCAAATTCTTAGTAAGGGTAAATAAGAGAGATATATAAGCATAATTATATGAGAACATGATCATGAAAATATAATATCACACCCTACATATCAAAGATAATATACATGAATCAGGTAATAAATCATAGAAGTTCATAATATATGATTTATAAGGAGATAAAGATCATAAGTTGTGAAATCGTAATGAAGAAATAAGATATAGGATTTCTATAATACATATAAGAATACAAAATTTTATGTTTAGTCTACCTACCAAGATATTTATAACATGTGAGGATTGTGCTTCAACCCATGTACCTACTACAGTCATGGGCTAAAAACCTATGTTCCCTCTCACTTTTAGGCTGGGCTACAACCCATGTACCTTATTGTTTTCGGTCCTAGGAAATAACCCATGTAAGATATTTATTTTAGGTTTGGGCTATAACCCATGTACCTTCCTATTTTTGGTCTTGTGCTATAACATGTGTACCCTCTTTCTTTTAGTCATGGGATAAAACCCATGTTCCTTCTTGTTTTTGGTATTGGGCTGCAACCCATGTACCTTCTTTCTCTTAGTCCTAGTCTACAACCCATGTACCTTCTTGTTTAGAGGCTTGGGATACAACCCATTTACCCTCTTTCTTTTAGGCCTAAGATACAACCCATGTACCTTCTTGTTTTCATGCTTGGGATACAAACTGTGTACCCTTTGATCTCATATACAACTTTTCATTTCCCAATGCATTGGAGGGAGATATAGGACCCACCCAAATAATAATAAATTCATTTAAAAAACATCCATTATATCAATCCCTAAAAAAGAGATAGGTTTTAAAAACATAAAATTATAACCTGTGAAATGAAATGGGTATCATTAACATTTCATCACATCATAACCTATGAAAAAAGATAGGATTCATAATGAATTAAAAACCCTTGAAAAGAAGAAGGTTTCAAAATCATAAATCTTGTGTAAGTGAAATGGGTTTCTTGAGCATTGATCCATCAAAACATAAACCATTAATGAAAAAATATGAATGGAACCTTGGATAATTTCCTTGAAAGGTATGATTAAAATCAATAGATATTATCTTATTTGGAAAATAACATGGAAGGATATGTTTGAAAACATTTCATGAGTTAAATATCTTTTCTTCTTTGAAAAAGGATATTTAAAATAGAAAACCTTTGGAAAACCATTTTTCTAAAAAACATAAAAAACATATTGAAAAAATTTTGAAAATTATTTATTTGTACATCTCATTTAAAATTATTTTATTAAAAACTAACCTTTAAACATGAAAATAAGCTTCAAAGGATTGATGTCGGATAAATTCATATGTCATATGGGGTAAAAAGAACATTCCTCTTACACAGTAAAAAAGGATTAAGATTTACCTTGTTCAGAAAGATAAAAGAAGATTAATTTGAAAATATTGGTAAAATAAAATAGGATAAAATTTTATTTTAATGATAATATTAGATTAGTAGAATATTCATGGAAACCCTTGTTAGAAAACGTGGTTTTCTGATCGAAGAAAGGGTAATGTGGGGCTTTCTTAAAAAAACTTTCTTAACTATATTATGTATCAAAGAGTAGAAATGGAACCAATACATGAATATAGCATGAATAGACATAGGAGAAGAAAACTCATGAGTTTTATTGAGATGTGGATCAAAATATTTAATCAAATAAGATTAATCATTAACAATCTCAAAAATCTATGAGGCTGTTTCAATAAACTCGTATCACTTCATAACATGGGATCATACTATCCATGTAAGAAAAATAAATTACATAAAGCTTAGAATATCATGAAAAAAAAGAGATTCATTATATATCAGGTAAAATTGATGTATATACAACTAAAAATTAATTTAGTTTCCTAACAAAACCTGGGTCTCAATGAAGAAAAATTGAGGCAGAACTATTTTACCGATTTGGTAACTTTTGAAACTTAAACCCCTTGAAATAAAGGTCACAGAATGAATATGTAAATATGTAAAGTCCCATACCCCAGTTTCTTGGATTCAGTTCCATACATCAATAAACTGGTATGATTTCAAGGAAGTCATATCCCAATGGACCAAAAATTTTATTAGATTTGGAAAACATGATACATACATAAGTTAAATATTACAAATTGAAAGGAAATACAATATGTAAATTACAATGTAAAGATCTATAACTCCTATATTATCCATCCAAGTCATTCATAATGTACTTCTTCTCATCCAAGGGGAAAATAAAACATAAGAAAGGGTTGAGATCAGATTCTCATAAAGGGAAATTAATACAATGAAGGAATAAGTAATCATTCAGGGTGAATAAATAAAAGTACTCAATCCATTAAAACATAATCCTGAGCATAATATGATAGAAATAAAATATGAATAAATAATTCCATAATAAAACCTAACCATGAATATTATGGCATATAAATTACTAGTTTCATGATGAGGGAATGCATAATTCATGACATCTGAACCATATTGTCAAGGCCTCAGCCAAGACAACTAAAAATGATTAATTCCTCAACCAAAACCATATATGAAAATGGGAAAGTCCTTAACCAATTACATATCTGTTTTGTCTCATGAGACCTATTGATTCATCATTGGGAAATAATAGGCCCCACTCATCACTTAATGAGTCCAATTCATTCCTTATATTAATGGGGTTAAAAATAAACAATATATACATGCGTAATGTGAATAAAATTCCCCAATCTGTTGACATAATCACTGACCATTCAGAGTAATAATGTGAATGGAATCAAAATATCACATCGAAAATAAAACAAATAATAAACCATTTAATAATATGTGGTGAATTATATAATAAAATATTGAACCCAATTAATAATAATAATCAACATGAGTGTCAAAATAAATGAAAATACTCTTATAAAGTCATTGATTAATTCTTCAGAGAAATACTCTTTTATGTTGAAAAGAAGAGTTCTTTAAGGAAAATATTTGTGTGAAACTTGAATTTAACTAAGTTAGTTTTTTTTAATAAAATGAGTGATTTTAGAAAAGTAATGGTGTCTTAAAAATGATTATAGAGTGTACTTGAAAATATGTAATAATTTCATATGTTCTTTTGAACTGGGTTTGTTTATTTGGAAGAATTTGAGAAGTATCCTTTTAAAAAATTTAAATCACAATAAAATAAAGAAGGATTATGATTGGTACACATATATAGAATACCTACATATAATTAAAGAGGATTACATATTAATAATTAAGAATCTCAATGGTTTAAAGAGTTAAAAATAGTAACCTGAACGAAATTGGTGGTTCAGTTAGAATGTCCTTAACTTATGTCCGAATGAGTTTTTTACATGAACTTAACATCCTAAAAATTAAAATAAAATCCATTAATTAGTTAATTAATATAGTTATATTAATTTATTCAAATTTTTATAATTTTATTAAGTTAATTTATTGAATTTTTTATGAGTTATAAGGTACAATTTTATCACTCGGGAATGTTTGTTTCCTTGGGTTTCTCAATCGACATACTTGTATATGAGTATGGAAGTTCATGTGGAATGAGTATAATTATATATAATTGAATTTATATGATATTAATGAAAATATATAATATTAAATGGTAATATAATTCATTTTAATTTATGTTATGAAGATGATTTATTAGATAAAATATTAGTGATAATCATTTAGTTTATCAAATCGGTATTTCGATCATCTCGGACTAGTTTTCCATAAAAATTAGTATTATGTATATATAATGGTTCAAGAAAATTAAATAGATTATGATACATATATTATATTCTGGCTAAACCATAAAAATGGTTTCGTGACCATCCTTGAAGGATAAAATGAAGAATGAAGGATCATCATCCACAAAGGTTGTAAATCGGCACCTCCCAGGCGATGATTTAGTTTTTTAAAATAAAAGAGAGAGTGGGAGGATATTGATTATTGTTCTTCCATTAACATGATATAATTATAGTATATATATGTTAATATTATTATCATGATCATTTGGATATTGGAGGTGAGTATAGGATAATAAAAGAAAGGAACTTGAAATGAAATTAAAAGAAAAAGGATGTGGATTTACCTCTTCTATACACCTCCTTGAGAATCTCTTTAAGGGAAGGTATTTTGGTATTTTTGTAAAACCAATAGATTATATACATGAGTAGGGACTAGGTAAGAGTATTTAGGAATAAATTTCACATGATTAAAGGCATATAGGACTGAGGAGAAGAAGGGGTGAGGGTGGATTTTATAGTGGAGGAGAGGAGTGATTTTTGAATATCTTATTCATTATTTAATTATTTTTCCAAAGATAAGAAATAGTGTTTATTATTGTAAATATAAATAGTAATAAGTGAATTATAGTTTTATACAATTGTTTTTACATTATCCATACATCACCTAGGACTCAATAAATCATGTGTTGAGCATTTATCGTAAATTATTTTATTTTACTATTCACCAAAAATTCAGGTATTTTAGAAAAATCCTAAAATATTTCCCCAACAATTTTTGGACATGTAAAATTAATAAATTTACTCAATTTTTTCAATATAATTTTCTAAATAGTTGAAAGTTAATTTTTAAATAAAATCATTATATACTCAAAAAAATCAGTTTCTAAAATTAAATTTGATTTTATAATACCCTAAAAATTTAACTATGGTTTTATTAAATTATCATATAATAATATGAAAACAAAATATTTATTTTGGAATAAATTTTATTAAAATTATTTTTTATTAAATCAATTTATTAATTTAAAATTTTAATTAAATATTTATCACTCACAAAAATAACAACACTTTATTATTAATTTTTTAAATATTCACATTCATTTATAAGGTGCCTAAAATTTATATATAACTTTCATGGGTGATACTACTATTAATAAGGTTCATTTTACTATTTCCAAGGGTAACATTACTATTCATAAGGGTCAAGTTACTATTCAAAAAAAATATAATTTGATCCTATCAGACTCTAAATATCATATTAAACGCAACTGTGTATGTTAGTTTATTGAAGTTCAAAACATAGAAGAAGAAAAATTATGTTTAATGGATAGGTTATTACTATATCATATATTTATTTATAAATCCTTATAGTGTTACATTCTCCCCTCTAAAAACGTTCTCCGTCAAAATTACCAGAATGTTAACTTATAAAAAGAATTGGGTTGTTCTTCATCATGAGTTCCTTGGGATCCCACATTGCCTCTTAAATTTTATTATTCCTCAAAAGTACCTTTACTATCCAAGTCATCTAATTCCTCAACACCTATTATTTAGTATCCAGAAGCTGGATTGGCTCTTCAGAGTAAGATACGTCAGGTTCGACATCAATCCCTTCAAAAGGGAGGACATGTGTTGGGTCTGACATGTACTTCCTTAATAGAGAGACATGGAACACGTTTTCTACCTTAAAAAGGCTCGAAGGCATTTCCAAACGATAATCCATAGCTCCAATTATCTTCATAATTTTAAAATGTCCAATTTACCTGGGGATCAATTTACCTTTCTTCCCAAATCTTATAACACCCTTCCATAGAGATACTTTCAAGAAAACATGATCTCTCACTTGAAATTCCAAATACTTCCTTATATTATTGGAATATATCTTTTTCCAGTATTGAGATACTTTAATATGAATTTGAATAGTATTTACCTTCGTTATTGTTTCCTCCACAAGCTCTGGTCCCACAAGTTTCCTTTCACTAACTTCATCCCAATAATTTGTTGTACGACATATCTTTCCATACAATTATTTATATGTTTCCATTTGAATACTTTAATAGAAACTATTATTGTAGTAAAACTACACTAAAGGTAAATACGGGTCCCACATACCTTGAAAGTAAAGTGAACATAATCTCAACATGTCTTTTAATGTTTGGATCATCCTTTCTAATTACCCATCAGTTTGAGGGTGATAAGCGGTACTCAAATGAAGAATAGTATCCAACTATTCCTGGAGACTTTTATAAAATTTTGATGTAAATTCTAGATCATGATTGGGAACTATTTAATAGGTTCTCCATGAAGTTTTAAAACATCATTAATATAGATATGTTCAAGGTTATTTAGTGGGAAATATTCTCTAATAGCAAGAAAATGTGCAGATTTTGTAAGTCTGTCAACAATTACCCATATTATATCATTCTTTCTAGAAGTTTTGGAAATCTAGTGATGAAATCCATAGTGATATGATCCCATTTCCACGTATGAATTGGAAGAGGTTTCATGACTCCTCTATGATGTTTTCTTTCAGCCTTCACTTATTGACAAGCTAAACATCTTGACACATAATCAACAACTTCTTACTTCATGTTGTCCCATTATAAATGTTCATTTAAATCCTTATAAATATTATTTCTACCAGGGTTTATAAAGAAATTCAAACTATTTGAATCATACAATAACTCCCTTTTTTAGTTTAGGTATAGAGGGAACACATAGCATCTTCCTAAATTTCAAAATTCCATCCTCACACATGAAATTAATCATCCAACTTCCAATCATTCACACTTTTTTTTAAATATTCTCATCATCAGATAATAATGACAGTTGGTCAACCTATTGAAGAATTAATGATTATTCAACTTCTTTGATAATCCCCATATCCATATTTTCTAGATTCATGTTCACGGGGCCCGTAGAAATCCACATTATGTTTAGAACTCCATAATACTTCTTGATGAATGAATTAGCTACCATATTTTCCTTTCTAGGGTGATAGTGTGTTGAATAATCATAATAATTTAGTAGCTTGAGCCATTACCTTTGCCTCATGTTGAGTTCTTTCTGCGAGAATATATATTACAAGCTCTTGGGATCCATATATATCTTGCATCTTTCTCTATAGAGATAGTGTCTCCATATCTTCAGGAAAAATATTATAGTTGTTAAATCAAGATCATGATTTGGATAGTTCTTTTCATGAATTTTTTACTGCCTTGATTTATAGAAAATAACTCTATCATTCTGCATAAGGAAACATCCAAGTCCATTATTTTATGCATCACTATAAATAAAAAATACACCATTTTCTAATGGTTGAGTCAAGATTAGAGAGTTCATTAATCTCTCCTTAAATTATTCCAAATATTCTTCACATTATTTTTTCCATACTAACTTAACTCCTTTACGTGTAATCTTAGTTAACTGGTTAGCTAATAAAGAGAAGTTCTGAATGAAATACTGATAATAAGTAGCTAAACCAATAAAACTACATACCTTAGTTATGTTCATTGGTGTAGGCCATTTTGGACATGCCTTTGTATTCATGGGATTGACTAAGATTCCATCCTTAGAGAAAATATGTCGAAGAAAAGAAATAATTTCAATCTAGAATTAAAAGTTTCTAAAAATATCGTATAAAACTTTTCTTCTAAGTGATTTTAGAGTAACGCACAAGTGATTTTCCTGATATTTATAGATTTTTGAGTATATCATGATATCATCAATAAATACCATAAAAAACCATCCATATATTCCTTGAAAACTCTATTTATTAGATTCATGAAAATAGAGGGTACATTAGTAAGTCTAATATTCATTACAGTAAAATAGTAATGCCCATACCTAGTTCGAAATACTGTCTTTGGAATATCTTCTTTCCTCACACATAATAGATGATATCCATATTGATTGTCAATCTTTGAAAAATATTGGGCTCCATGACGTTGATCAAATAAATCATAAATTTAAGGAATAGGATACTTGTTCTTTATCATAATAGCATTGATCTTACTATAGTCAATGCACAACCTCATAGATCCATCATTCTTATTAACGAAAAGAACATGTGTTCCCTATAGAGAAACACTAGGGAAAATAAACCCCTGACTACTCAAATATTCTAGTTGTTTATTCAGATCTACTAATTCTACTGTGGCCATTATATAAGTAGTATTTGATATATGCCTTGAACCAAAAAATAAATCGATAGAAAACTCAATTTACCACCCTAGAGGATGTCCAGGTAAATCCTCTAGGAATATATCAACATATTCTTCCATAATAGGTACATCCTCAATTTGAATATTTATTTCCTCACCCATATATATTATTTTATATTCCTCCCCAAGAATTTTATTCAGTAGAGCTACTTGGGTTGGATCTAGATAAGAATCATATGATGATGTATTCTCTCTAAAGATAAGGGATTCTACACCATTCTCAAAAATTGTAACCTCCTTCTTCTTTGAAGTAGATTCTCAAATTATAATTTGAAAGCTAATTAATACCAAGAATTATATCAAATTAAATCATGGGTATGATGATAAGTTTAGAAACTAAATATTTTTTATGTGTCATAAAGGGGATTGATCGACACATCTTTGTGGAAATGATACTTCCCCTAAGAGTTTTTACTGAAAAATACTATATTAAATAAAAATGGAAATGTATAATTTTCTTGGAAAACTAGGAAGATATAAAAATAATTCGATGATCTTGAATCAAATAAAGCATTGGCCCAGTTTGAGAAAACTATTAATGTACCTACCACCACATCATTAGGAATTTCAACCTCAGTTGTTGTGATCACATAAGCATTGACATACTCCCTTGGCCTTTTCTGAGGAATGTTTCCTTGATGATTGGGAAAATCATTAGCATAGTTTCCCATCTCCCTAAAATTATTGCATTGAACATTGATTGATTCTTTATTTCCCTTATAATCACAAGCATGATGGCCTTTCTGTCACACTTATAGTACACTCCTTTTCCTTTTATGCAGTCACCATGGTGTTTCCTTCCACAAGTATCACATGTTTGAAAATTAACCTTTTTATTATTACCTCTATCCATTATATCCTATTCCAACCTCTTCTTCTCTTTATTACCTTAAAATCTTAAGACATAGATAGTTATTTATCTGTCCTAATAGCACATGAGACAATATCTTCGTATGATGACAAACTCTTGAAGACTAGTTCCCTTTGGAGGAATGTTTTAAAACCTTCAAATAATCGATCAACCTTGCACCTTGGATTACATATGTAGTCTTCATCATTCCTTCTTAACTATTTAATGTTGGATTCATACTTTGAAACATTCTCATCCTCTTTATATCCAAGACTCAATAATTTCCTCTCCATATCCACTCATTGTTCATGAGAAAAATATTTTTTGAGGAAAATTTCCTTAAAATCCTTCCATTCCATTTCTTCTATTTCTTCTACCTTCTTTGTGTTTTGAATTAATGACCACCACTGATCCACATCTCCTGAGGGATGGTAAAATTCTATGATAACCTTCAACCTTTTGTTACATCCCAAATCAAGAAATATCTTCTCTAAAGAAATTATCCATTGTTCCACTACAAAAGGGTTTTTAGTATCATTGAATGATGGAGGATGTTTTTGCATAAAGTGATCTAACATTGCTCCACCATAATGTGGATCAGGAAGTTCCCTATGGGTAAGTAAATTGATAATAACTTGAGTCAATTGTCCGAGTATAGTTATAATTTTCTCATCACTAGATACTACTTCAATAACAATATAATTATCTTGCATATGAAAGAAATACCTACATGGGATACGCATCTTCATACAGTTTCCATTCCTCCTATTAGGAACCATTTATAAATAATGTAACACACTAAATTAGGTTATGAATCATAATTTATAATATCAAACTAGTAAAATATGTAACATAAAATGAAATACTATTCCTTTATAATATCATAATAATAATCAGGGTTTCTTTGGAGAAATATTTACTATTAAATTATTCATAATGGTTTGTAAATAAAATGTGACTTATCCTAAGCATATCACCCATGATTGTCAAAACAGGTGTGCAGTAAGGTACATTTTCATGTACCGGGTTACCCTAAGTCAAGCTCATAACACCTTATTAGAGTTTTTACCCCTAGTACATCTTTTCAAGAACCATGTACACTTGTAGTATCCAGATAGGGCTGTATTTCACAGAAGATCCACATAATCTCTTCCTCACCAAAATTCTAGGATGTTCTTGTATGATATCCGAAAAGTCTATCAAAGGGTTTTGTTTCCTAATATACATTTTCTAAATCAGTTTCCAAGTTGTCTACTAAACTTCCTATGATAACAAATTTAAAATACTAGGCTTTAGTTTCCCAAATCTGGTGCCTTACTTAATTAAATTGGTATGATTACAAGGAATCCATATCCAAAATGAACAAATAGTTTTGTATCTTTTGAAAACAAGATATATACATAAGTTCAACATTATAACTTGAAAGGAAATACTATATGTAAATTCCATTGTAAATATCCATAACTCCTAGATTATCTATACAAGTCATTCATAGCATACTTATTCACATCCTGGTGAAAAATAAAACATAAGAAATGGGTGATATCAGATTCTTGGTAAGGGTAAGTAATATAGAGGAATCATAAGTAATAAGGCATGGTGAATAAATAAAAGTACACATTCCATTAAAACACAATTTTTAGCATAATATGGTGGGAATAAAAGATGAATAAATAATTACTTAATAAAACAAAATCACAGATATTATGCTAGTTGAATAATCACATGAACTATCAATTACTAGTTTCATGTCAAGGGAATCCATAATGTGGGACATCTATATTATATCTTCAAGGCCTAATCCAATAAAACTAAAAATGATTAAAACCTCGGCCAAAACCATATCTAAAAATGGGAAAGGCCTTGACCAAGTCAATATCTGTTTTGTCTCATGATACATACAGATGCATCAAGGGGATATAGAGGGCCCCAACTATCACTTACTAAGTTCAATTCATTCCTTATATTAATGGGGTTAATCATAAACAACATATTGATGTGAAATGTGAATAACGTTCCCCAATCTGTTGACATAATCACTAACCATTCCGAGTAATAAAGTGAATGGTATCAAAATAGAACACCCACAATAAAAATTATCATAAATAATTTAATAAAATATGGTGGATGATATCATAAAATATTTATCTCAATTAAACAAAAAAACTAACATGTGATTCAAAATAAATGAAAATACTCTTATAAAATCATCAAGTAATTCCTGAGAGAAATACTCTTTTACTTTGAAAATAAGAGTTATTTTAAAAAACTTATTGTATAAAACCCGAATTGAGATAATATAGTTTTATAACTATAAAATGAGTTATTTTAGAAAAATAATGGTTGATTAATATAGATTATAGAGTGCACTTGAAAATAGGTAATAACTCTAGAAGTTCTCTTTAACTAGGTTTGTTTATCAGGAATAATTTGAGAAATATCTTTTTAAAACATGTAACTCCCCAACAAATATATAAGGATTGTGATTAGTAAACATATATAGAATATTCACACATAATTTAAGAGGACAAAATAAGAATAATTAAAAATCCCATTGGTGTAAAGAGAGAAAAATAGTAACCCGAATGAAATTGGAGGTTCGGGTTGAAAACCTTTACCTTATGTTAGAATGAGTTCTCACTTGACCTTAATATTTGGGATAATAGAATTAAATCAATAAATAAATTAATTAATAACCTTATCTAAATGTATTTTATTTATTATAATATTACTAATTTCATTTATGGCCTTTTTTATGAGTTATAAAATTCAATTTTATCGCTCTGAAGCAATCATTTCCTTGGTTTTCGTGATCGACATACTTGTATATGAGTATGGATGTTCATGTTGAATGGGTATTATTATACATAATTTAATTTATATTTATTAATGAACAAAAAAACTAAATTTTTATAAAATTCATTTTATTATATGGTATTAATATTTCTTATTAGATAAAACATTAGTGATAATCATTTAGATTATTACGGCGGTATTTCGATCATCTCAAACAAGTTTTGTATTATGAATTACTATTATGTATATATACTGGTTAAAGAACATTAAATAGGTTATAATACATATATTATAGTCTGTTTCAACCATAAAAATGGTTTCATGACCATCCTTGGATGATAAAGTGAAGAACGAAGGTTCGTTGTCCATGAAGGTTGTAAATTGGCACCTCCCAGATGATGATTTCAATTTTAAAGAGATAGAGAGAGAGAGATGATATTGATGATGGTTATTACATTAAAATGATATAATTCTATTATATAGTTTATACTTGTGTTATCATGATCATTTAGACAGAGTACGTGATTAGAGTATAATAAAAGAAAAGAATATGAAATGAAATCAAAATAAAAAGGATGTGGATTTACCTCTTGAATACACCTTCTTGAGAATCTCCTTAAGGGAAGGGGTATGGTCTTTTGGCAACACCAAGAGATCCTAGTATTAGGGAGGGACTAGGAAAGTGTATTTGGATAGAACATGGAAAAGCTTCAAGGCTTATAGGAGTGAGGAGAATAGAGGGTGAGTGGTGGCTTTTATAGGGGGGAGAGGAGTGATTTTTGAATATTCTATTCATTATTTTTTATTTTTTTGAGAAAATAAATAGTGTTGATTCTCTTGACTAAAAATAGTAATAATTGAATGTGTGTTCGAATCAAGTGTGCTTACATCATCCATACATCATCTATGACTCAATAAATCATGTGTTTAGCATTTATCGTAAATTATCGTATTTTACTATTCACTAAAAATTCTATTATTTTAGAAAAAACCCAAATATTCAGCCCAACCATTTTTTGATGTGTATAATTACAAAATGGAATCCATTTTGTAAAAATAATTTTCTAAATATGTGAAAATTAATTTTTCAATAAAATCATTATTTACTTGAAAAATATAGTTTTTAAAATTCAACCTGATTTTATAATACCTGGAAACATTAACCAAGGTTTTATTAAATTATCCTACAATTAGTTAAAAACTAAATATTTATTTAGGAATAAATTTGTATGAAAATGAATTTTCTTTTAAATTGTTTATTAATTTAAAATTACAATTAAATATTTATTACTCAGAAAAATAACAACACATAATTATTAATTTTTAAAATATTCACTTTCATTTATAAGGTGCCTAAATTTTATTTATACTTTCATCAGTGAGGTTACTATTCACAAGGGTCATGTTACTATTAATAAGGGTAACATTACTATTCATAAGGGTCAAGTTAATATTCACCAAAAAAGTAAGTTGATCCTATCAGACTCTAAATATCTTACTGAACGCAAATGTGAGTATCAGTTTTTTGAAATTCAAAACACATAAGTGGAAAATTAATATTTAATGGTAAGGTTATAACTATCTCTTATAAATAAAAAAAGTGGTGTTTCGCAGAGGCTCAGTGTTGCATTCATTACATTCAATATTTATTTTTAAATCCTTGGGGTGTTAAAAAATACCCACAATTTTAACTATAAAAATAATTGAATACATCCATGGGCAGTATACACACTGCCCAAAAGAAATGGTTGGTGAATAAACCATGTATCTCATGGAAATAAAAAGTGAGATGAAATCACCTTACCTTGTGTCTTGACTCTCGTACTCAATAATACATAATGTATAAAAAATATAAATTTATTATAAATATTTTACAGAACCATATTATTATATCTAATACCATATGTGGATTTATTATGACTTTATATTACCCACTTGTTAACAATTTCAGGTTAAGGTTATGCTTTGGGTGATATTTTCGTTGTTTATCACTTGTGTCTTAATTTGTTATATATTTTGTCCTTATACTTATATCATGATTTTCAGAATGTAAAAAATCATATAAATATCATTCATATTTAGTATATTTGTATTATAATATTCTATATCATATAAATGTATGAAATCGAATACACCATTCATAAAGACGGTAAGTCGTATGTACGCCTGAACATTGATTCCGTTTTTACTGTCATATTGACATAATATATGTAAATGAAATATGTATATATATAATTATTAAATTATAATTTTTATACCATATATATCATATATGTTCACTAAATTAATCCTTAACACATTCCATGTAGTGTGTGAATGAATCACATCCTTTGAGGGGGCGGTAGTCCACACTTCCCCAAATGTGATTATCGTATTAACACCGAATGGAATGTAAAAAGGTTAGCGTAGTAAAAAGGTATAAAGAAGCATAAATACCTAATAAATATAAGATATAACATATATAAATAGAGTTCCCATCATAATTTCCACCATGATAGGTGGTAAAGTAAAAATGAACAATCATCATTTCATGAGGCAGTAGTTTGTCATACACAGAAATTGTATGTTTGTTACCCAATAGATGGAGGTGCATGTAAGTGTAAGTAAAAAAAATAGCATAAAAACATCCTAGAATATTTATTATTTTGGAGTTTTTATATAAACATGGAATAAATAGAGTGTAACGGTGGAAAAAAATAAAAAAAAAGACCTTGGGAGAAGGTGTTACCTCTTAATCCGGTAACTCCCTTTGGTTTGTTCTAAAAGGTTTCCTTGGATTTCCTTTTTCCCAAGAGAAGGATTAGAGTAGAAATTTTGGATTTATAATAAGTTTATTGGGAATTTATTGTCCAATATTAATAGGTTTTAGAGATGTAAAGAAGAGGGAGAGGTGGTGGCCTTTTATAGGGAATGAAAATGACTCACTTTGAATTTTTTAAACAAGTTAGGTGTACACATGTTCTTACCATAAAAAATTCATACCAATCCATCATAAATCAATAATGGAATTTTTTTCATATCTATGGACATAAAATGGTTTTTTGTTAATGTTTTAGTTCATTTGGGCACTTAATTTTTGGGTTTGGTCCCTAATTAAGCTTAATTTGACCCTAATCAATGGTATTAATTTTGATCACTTTCACTAATCATTTTGGTAAAAAATTAAGATTATATTATTATTATATAAATATGATAATTATTAAAGTTTTTAATGTCCACTTTTCATAATTCAATCCATAGAAGTGAAAAAATTACGATTAAGGCTAATCCCACAAATAAAATGAAATACTATGTTTTTAAAGTAGAAAATTGTTCAAATGTTTGTTAAGGTTTTATATTCAATTTTAAAATGAAATTTATTCTAATTAACTACATTTTATTAATATATGTATATTTTATCTATTGTTACTTAAAAAAATATAAAATATAAATTAACATTAATAATTATTAAAAAAGTCAATTTTAACTAAAATGTAGTAGTTTTCACTATTTATCAAAAAAATGAAGTTTCTCGGAAAATAAAAAAAATATCCTATGTTAATTTTAATGTTTTGAATTGAAAAATTAAGGTTAATTTTTCAAATTCAATTTATATAAGGTTCAAAAATTAATTTTATTGTTCTCTACAGAAGGACATGAAAAGTAGTTCATTTGAGAAAATAATATTTTTTAAACATATAAAGGCTTTACTAAAAAATTTATTTTTCATTATAAATATGTTTTATTTACATTAAATCATTATAAAAATATTTTATAAGTAGTTATTACTATTCATATTTCTTCGTTTTAACATCTAGGTTATAACTAACTAGTTTAAATAATTATAACAATAAAATGATGTTTCATAGAAACTCAGTATTGTGTGTAACATACTCCAAGTTAATGTTCTGTGTGAAAGGAATGTTTTAATTTACTCATTTAAATACATAAATTAAAATTTAATTTATTATGGTAAAATATCTTTTTGACCATAATAATATATCCTTTTATATTCAATTAAATTTCATATTCATTTATAATTAATTAGTAACCTATTAATTCAAATTATATTGTTTAAACCATATATTTTCATAAATTGGTTAATACTATTCATAAAATATAATTTGACATTAAGGTTTTATTTTATTATATTAAATACTCATATTTTAATGAAATGTTATTTTTCGGTAAACCTTGGTATTTCGTGTTATGAAAGTCGTCAAGGAAAGTCATTATTGCATGTAACGATAGCTATCCACGGTGTTCTGTGTATAGAAAGTTGAAATTTATGTTGCATGTAGTGCATGATTAACTTGGTGTGACATATAATACAAGAAAAACATAATTATTTAATATAAAATAAACTATTTTCAGTGTTGTGTGAAATAAAAAATATCAATAAGGTTAAATTAATTATAACAATAAAAAATTTTACAAAATCTTATGGTGTTACATTTGGTGTCCTATACTGTAATAGAAGTTCAAATGGATTTAAGAGAACCTAATAGAGATAAAAATAAAAATAAATATTTAGTTTACTTTTAAGTTAATTTATCATGTTTTAAATCTTATAACGGCACTAGACATAAGGATCCTTGGTTTTTGTTTTAGTGATTTTAATTTTAACAATCATGTAATAAAATGAGTATGAAACTCAGATTGTTATAGGGGTATTGTATCGTGACCATTATAGGAAGACCACAACACATAATATAGGAGGTTTTTATTGAAATTAATTAAAATTGAGGATTTTAATATTAAAATCATACTAAATTAGGTTTACCTCACTACCAGTAGACATGCTTGTATCCTCTTTATCTATTGGGTTATTCTCACTTTTCCTTGGGATATTCTTTGATTTTTCTCGAATTTGAGTGTCATTCAAATAGGGTGGTATCTATAGGTATGTCTATGAATCCAATTTGATCAATTTATTATTCAACATATTTTTAGAATGTTCTATAATTTATTCACTAAATTGAGTATTTTTTTAGATTTTTTGAAATCTACAAGTCAAAGTTGATTCGTCCAAATGTGTTCGACGAACTGGTATATAATGGGTTGAGGTAGAAGGTCCATAACCATTACATGTGGTTCATACATGTTTTCTAGAACAATGTGATATGTTTTATCTTCACACTTAAGAAATTAAACTAAAATTAATATGAATTTTCTTTCTCAGATACATATGGATAAGGTAACAATGTTTAGTGCCATGACATACCCTATAATTATAATGTATTGACATCATAGTCATCAATTATTGATTTCTTCCTTCAATGTGTGGTTATACTTATACTAAATGTCTAATGAGGTTTCCTTGAGTTATATTTTGGTATAATGGACCTAATTTGGTTTCTTTATCCTTAATTTAGTGTGTAGCTATCTTATTTCCAAGGGGTATCCTTATGTTGACCTCATAGTGATCTTTTGAGATATTATAGACACTTTTTCTTTCTATTACATTTTTGGAAATGTGTCACTATATTCTTTTTAATAGATATGAGGTTGGTAGATGTTGGGATAAATTATATAGAATCATTTGGCTAGTGAATACTGACCTATAACTGAATTATAGAGGTATAATGTTGTTTTATTCCTATCCTTAAATTTTAATTTTTCCTTATCATATTGTAAACCTAAAAATGTGAATATGAGGTTCTGAGAAACCCAATTGTTGAGATTGGTATATACCTAGTATTCCTTTACCATGGATTTATTGCTATCATTCTCAAGATTGAGACACTTCAATCTAAAATCATGATAGGATGGGGGCACCCTTCCCCATTTTTATTTTATTTGACATGGGGTTCATCCTAACTCCATAGGGCTGAGATCATTATTGACCTGGTTAACTTTTTCCATTAGTCTCCTTTTTCTGGTTTTAGGGTTTTTTCTCCCCTTAATATAATTCTACCATTCCATGGTCAATATGCCTATTTAGTGATACCTTATAGCTAGGGCACACCTATCCTCTTTTTTTAATGATTCTATGCTACGATTGAGATTCTGTGGGGTGAGACTATATAAACAGGGGATAATTGTCCCTATTTTCACTTATTATGATTGAGATACCATTAGGTTGAGATCCTTATTTCCAAATCTACCATTTTATTGGGATTACACTAATTTGAGATAGTATTGAGATTCTATAGGGATGATATCATATATATAGGATCAAACGTTCAACTTTTCCATGCATTATTCTATGATGGTAAATATTCTTGGAGTTGAGATATTACATGCATGTAAATGTACTGCCACATTAGAATTAGGATCATATACATAAAGATTCTTTCCAATGAATTAATTTTCATACCTTAGGTATCCATGTGAGCACTCGAGGCTATGACTTTATTTATTATTTATTATTTGATTATTATTTTGGTATAACACTGTGAGCATACAAAGAATTTAATGAACTATATAGGTACATTGTTAGTAATGGCCTACTAAGTTGTAATCACATCATGCATGGGTGACTTAGTATCCAATTTGACTTTGTGGTTCATGATTAGGTAGGTAAGAGGGGAATGATGTTGATGTATGTGTTTTATATCATTTTAGGTGTTGGGATATGGATATGGGCCTAAACTGAGGACCATTTTTCTATAATATCCTATATTTTTATCAATTTTGGGTTTTTATATGTCCCAACCACTATTTTTATTTCTATAAGGTTTTTTGATATTATATTTACTATTTTTTATATAATGGGTAATGTTATTACATTATTTTTGATTTATATTGGATTTTTCCCATTATTATGATTTTATTTATGTGATGACATGTATTATATTTCTACCAATTTAATTTTATGGATAACTGTACCAAATATGGCATATTATCCCCACTTTACAGATAGACCCCCTATTGGTTAGTATGCTTGGGTATACAGGTTATAGTGATTTAGGTATGTGTCACCTGGTTTGTTCACAGTGGGGGTAAACTTGATTAAAGATGCTATATGAGTTTTTAGAGGTGATATTTTAAGAGATATAACCATGGGATATTATATAGTTTGATGATATTATAGTTTTTATATGACATATGATTTGTTGGTATGACTTTGTAAGTTGTTGACAATGGGTAAGTAGAGGTGGTCTTAGTAATATGGGGAATATGTGTAAGTTTTTTTCTTGAAATATATTTAGGTATTTTAGTTTCTTTCTTATTTTTATGCATGATTTATATATTATTAGTGGATTGATTTTACTCACCATAGTTATAATTCATACATCAAAATTGATGACTTTGTCTTGAGAGATTTTATAATAGACGAGGAAATAAATGGGGTCAGTAGACTCATCCCTTACCAACACACATGGTGTTTTTTCCTGTGTGCATGCTTATAGATTTTACTAATAATGATTATAGGTGTATATTTCTCATTATTTAATGTCATCTCTCATTGTGAATATTTCCATGGAGATTGAGTACGATTAGAAGGTTGAGTATGTCAATACAGTGGCCTTGTACCTTATTTTTATTTAAGTATTAGATAATAGGACCTTGGTTGTTTATTTTTATACTTAATTTTTATTCATAGACCTTGTTTTGGATGCTTTGAATAAATTTACATATAGATATTTTTTTTGACCTACTATGTATTCACTCCCTTAAGAATAACTACGGATTAAATATATATGTATCGCTAAGAATAACATAGTGGAATGTTTAAATATTCTCCAGAAGAATAAATAGTAGAATTTATTTTATTTTAAGAGTCTTTTTTTGGAATTACTAATAAATAGATAATTCGTGGAATTTTTTTTAAAAAAATTATGGAATTTTCTATTTTAGTCTAACCTTGTATGAATAATATTCCGAATTTTTTTATCATTCACTATTAGTTACCAATCATTGATATATTTAGAGGAACAATTGATTACATGTGATGATCATGCTCATGTTTTGGGAAATGTATTCAAGTTGGTTCACTTAAAATTTCTTCATTGATGAAGAATAAGGAAGAAAACTATCACATATTTATAATATAATGGATTTAATTTATTAGAATACTGAATTCATTATTAATGATTTAATATATTATAAACAAATTTGAGAATAACATTTTAATATAAAGAAAAATATTTGATTTAGTAAGGTTATGGAGAGATACATAACTTATTGATGATTAAAGAAATCATTTTGAAAAGTTTCTTTAATGTTAAAAACATAACTCCTTGAAGATATGATAAAATAGTATATATTATCATGATATTAATGTTGATACACATATCATATATCATTATATTTTCATTTGGAATTATAATCCCTAATATATTGTGCTTATAATGGTTATTCTAGTCTATCATGTGTCAAAAGGGGTTCTGAGTCATGCCAAGGATGTATCCACATATATTAAGTTGTAATCCTTGATAATATCCAAGTGGTCTATAAATTTGATTCCTCCCAAGGAATTATTTCTAATTTAAGTTCATAAATATCACTTTAATAGATATTTAATGAAGAAACAAAAAGAAAAGATAAAGATGATCATATACACCAACTGGTGTCGTAAGTTTAGTTTTCATAAAATCATTAAATGTTTATTTGAAATATGTTCACCGAATCCCCCCTTAATAAATAATCAATGTTGAAATAACAATTTTTTATAGAAATTTATTTAATAATTTTCATCAGAATATAAGTTTCTTCCTATGATTTTCTATTAGAGTTTCAATTTTTTATTATAAAGAAATTATATTTCTATTGAGTTTGTGAGTTTTTTTGTTTTATTTCATTGTTTTTTATAATTCACTATAGTTTCTTTTAATTTACTAAAAAAAATGTGTACTTATATTTTATGGAATGAATTATCTAATTTTTATATAGATGATTTTTTTATATCTTTCCTCAATCATATTTATCATGTTGGATATCAATGCATTTTTTATTCAAATTAGTGTACGTACAATATTGACACTAAAATACAAAAATAATTTTATGAATTATATATGAAAACGAATTTCATTTTAATTTCTATAAATTTTTGAAATCATCTAGTCCCTTTGGGTTTGTTTTGGTCAATATTGGTCTCACATAATTCTTCTTCATTCCAAAGGTAAGAGGCCTCCTGATCACTAGGGGTGGTGGTGATTGGGAATTTTATCGGATGAGAGGAATGGAGGTTGCCTCATCTATCAAGTAGTATTATTTATTATTCATGGACACTCTAATATATTTAAAAAATGTTTTTGAGTCCTTCTTAGTAACAAAACCTAACACCTTTATGTGAAATTTATTGACTGACAACATGAATTTAGGAGGGCACTACACATGGGAGTTATATTATCTATCATCTGAACAATGTATGTGGTTACTCAATATATTAATTCCATATAGGTAAGAACTATGGATTTTATCACTATTCATGGATGCATTCAGCTATCATGAAATGA
Organism: Viscum album; assembly: GCA_963277665.1. Taxonomy (NCBI): domain Eukaryota; kingdom Viridiplantae; phylum Streptophyta; class Magnoliopsida; order Santalales; family Viscaceae; genus Viscum; species Viscum album. The sequence continues at coordinate 615,528,173 of OY728134.1, forward strand.
GGTTGGAGGGGTTGTACAGTTGGGATCAGACCCATGAAATGGGTTTCCTATGTATCCCAATAAGGGGAATCATAACCCATGTAGTTTGGTTCCACTTTGTGGGACACATAATAAATTTTAAGGTCACATGACAAAGAACACAGCGGTTCCTTTAAAGGCCATTCATCCAAGATGACATCCATGTATTTTAATGTCTTTTTATGTCGACTATAATATTTTTGAGGTGCTATCTCTTCCTCATGTCAGGGTTCAAGGGCATATTATGCTCATTACATAAGGAAAAGATAGATTGGTATGTAAATTATTCATGTATGGACTTTAAGGCATAATATGCTGGTCATATAAGGAAGAATTGGTCATCCTATAATCTCTAAATATATATTATTATTCTTGTTACATGAGTATATGATATATTTTTAAGTATCTTCCTTATGGAAGGGCATAAGGTAATCTTATCATCATCACATAAGGAATTATGGTTTATCCTTTTCTCATCTCATTGGTTATCTTATACTCATCACATAAGGTAAATATACTCATTACATAAGGATTTTGGTTTATTATACTCATATCATATGAAGGATGTTAAATTTTTAGAGAAATAAAATTGGAGGGGGATATTGACTGGAAATGGTTATGGAATTCATCCTTAGATAGGAATATGATGTATCCTATTATAATTGAAATCAAATCCCACATAGTTTTAGTTTCATATTTTAAGGTCTTATAAAATGACCAGGCTATAAATTTTAACATAATGTAGTATGTACCATGTTATATGTAGATTAAAGTCTTATAGCTTGGACTATAAGGTGAAAGTTACCTATAAATGGGTTTCTTTCAAACTTACACATGAGACAAACATTCTAGTTTACTCCAAAATGTGAGCCATACGAATGTATTTTTGGATACCAAAAGGGGGAACTTAACACAAGTAATTTAAAAAAACAATGATCTAAATATAGACTAATGTAGTATAAGGAAACGAAAGGATAATATTGAGTAAATGTAGGGAGGAAACCAAAAGGAGTATCTCAATTCCAAGCATGTGAGAAACCCAAGAGGAGTATCTTAACTGAAGGTATTTTGGGGATACCTAGAGGAGTATCTTGACTCATTTTGTTTTTTGTGGACATGTTTGGGGTTATAGGTATTGAAACCCAAATCATGTTTGACCTGTTATAAAAAAATTGATATTTAGACTATCAAATATTTTATGTGGTTAAGTGATGGGGGTTGAGGGATTGGGATTAAGGTCTATGACCAGAACCCGTTAGTGATTCCAAACAGGGTAGTTGGGGTGGAGCTACCATAGTAAAAACTGGTATAGTAGGGATAGACACCAAGGTATGAGACCTAAGTGGAGTCATACTCAATTAAAAAGCTTTAGAAAATTGAATCCCATATAGGAAGCATGTCCAAAGTGGGTGGCTAGATAGGAGGCCTGGGTGAAGTGTCACCCATGTGGGAGGCCTAGGTTAAGTGGTGCCCAAGTGAGAGAATAAGGGAAAGTGGTGTGGAACCTTGGTGGAAATACTAGGAAAAGAGGTTCCCATGTGGTAGTCCTGGGTGAAGTGGCACCAAGGTGTTAGGGTTTGGTGAAGTGGCACTCATATAGTGAGTTCTCAGGTAGTCAAGTGATAATATGGTATGGTTCCAATAAGGATCCGGCCTTAAACATTACATAATATTTAATTAAGGTAATAATTCACATTAAGGATCTTTTCAATTTTAGAGCTTTATAGAATTAGGCCATAACTATTACATATCAAAAATTACAAACTAGACACTTCTGCTTAGTTTCCATTTTTTTCTGAAAATAAAAACTCTAAAAAAATGAAACTTGTCTAGTACCATGTTTCAGACAATATGACTTTTCTAAGATCCCATCCTAGACCTTATTCATATTTAAGTCCTATGAAAAAATTTTCAAAACATGGTATAAGCATAAAAAGCTCAATAAGGGTTATAAAATAAGGAAATAAAAAATTTTCCCATCAATAAATACCAATCTATGAAACCATAATTTTCAATCGTAACATACCTCAGGAAATCATAAGATTTATGAATAAAACACAGAAATTATAAATCATAAAGGTAACTTATGGAATATATAACATAATTACATTGTAGCTTTCATAGATACATAGGGAGTTTCATTTTGAATACTCATCACAGTATATTCCCTAAATCTCATAGGAGAAACATTATCGTTTACCTCCGTCAAGTTACCCAATGCATTGGAGAGCTATCTCAGGCTCACTCGCCCTAGGTTTATCACAGAACCACCTCTATGCGAAAAAAATGCCCAATAACCACAACATATTAATTACACATAAAACAAGTATAAAGGAAATATAACATTTCCACATTGCAATCACAATATATCATTTTCAGATATTTAAATAATCAATGCTTTATCAAACCATTTTCAAAACCATTTAAAACATTTAATAAAGTGATTTTTGAATCAAAGTGTCCCATAACAGTTTGAAACTTTTAAAGTAATTAACTTATTAAAACATTAATTTCTATAAAAATAAATCCTTAAAATCATTTTTAAAACATGGACATTAATGTGAAATATTTAGAAGAATAAATCTTTAAAACAATATTTTAGTTAAGGAGTTCTTAACCAAATGAGACATGCTTGAATAAAAATAAGTGAGGAATGACATTTAATCAAAACTTTATAATATCATGAAAATAAAGGGATTCAGGATATAATATGCCAAAGGACAGTATATACACCATATAAAAGTGAATTGGTACATAACAACATTGAAGTCTCAATGGAATGTAAATTGAGACGAAGTCCATTATAAAAATTGTATCATTTGATTAAGGATAAATAAATTACATAATAATGTGTGAAAAATATAAATACACTCAATATGATTGGAAATTTAGTGTAAATCAAACAGAGGACATTCACACATGTTCTTTTAAAAACAAAACCAATGACTTGGATGTCTGACTCAATGAAAATAAATTGAGTAAAGATTTCCCTTATCAAGTTCATATCAATGACATAAGAATTTATAAATGGAGTTATTATGTGTATAAAAAGTATATCCAAACAAAGGGGAGTGAAAATTACAACATAAATAAAAAAATAGTGATTCAACACATAATCATATCATGACATAATTAATAATTAGAATATTAACCCAAGGAATGGAAATTGGGTTAAAAAGTTCCCTTGCCTATTTGGTAACTTACGAAACATACACCACATGAAAGAAGGATAATACAATGAAGATGTAAATAACAATAAATTAAATTATATTACACAAATAATAAAATAATGGGAAGAACATACACCACATAAAAGGAAATATTGGCAAATATCGCATGAATCTCATAGGAATAAAAAGTGAGATGAAAACCCATTGCCACGTTGTAATCAATCGAGTCATAAGACCAAAAGTTAATAACCACCAAATGAATCATAGAATACCATGAATATAAATATAATTATTATAATATATATCAAATGGCAGTACAAAATACACCACATTCAATAAATAAGTGGTGAACAATGGAAATCTCACGAAATTAAAAGTGAGATAAGAAACCTCTTATCTCGTGTCTGACTTGACCCGTTCATTCTTTAACAACCTGAATAATAAAATAAAGTTAATTTATACTTGATTAAGAATCTTTTTCAAGTTTATTATTCTTTTTATATCACGTATTACCTTTTTATAAACATTATGCAATCATTTAAGTTAATAATAGTCATTGTGTCGATATTTGGTACTTGAGTCAAAAATGAACTTCTTATAATTACAAGTTGTTTATGTGGTTAAAAGTACATTATCTACAGAATGATATTAATAATTTAGATATAATATATATCATATATATATATAGTATATTTATGTATTTATAGTATTACAGAACATTTGGAGATAAGAAATGAAATTCACCATTCATAGAGACGGTAAGTCGTACGTACGCATGAAGGCTGCTTTCATTTATATTTCGTATTTAAATAGAATGAAAAATTAATGATAAATAGTTATATTATAATTATAGTATAATATTATATATAATTTCATTAACTCCATCATTTATACATTCCATGTATGGCATGAACAAGTTATATCACTTTGAAGGGGTGGTAGTCCGTACTACCTCAAATGAAATTATCATGTTTACCCATTATGGAAACCATAAAGGTATGATATAAATTAAAAATAGAGAAGTATATAGACAACATAAATATAATATATATCACATATAAATATATTTCCATCATAATGGCCCCCATAATAGGTGGTAGGAGAATATTGAAAAATCATCATTTCGTGAGGAAGTAGTTCGCCGTCCACAAAAACAGTATGTTCTTTGTCCATTAGACAGAGGTGTGTGTAAGTGTAGTTCAAAACTGTCTCATAACAACAAAATAGTATATTTAGGATACTTTTGTTATAAAATAAAGTAATAAAAAGATTTTATGGGGTTATAGAAGTAAAATAAAATAAAATAAATTAGGAGAAGACGTTACCTTTAAATCGGGTAACTTCCTTTGGTTTGAACCAAAAGGATTTCTTGAAGTTCCTTCTGCCTAAGTTAAGGATTATTAGTGTAATAGAGGGATCATGAGAGATTATTTGAGCAGATGTTGTATGAGACAAGGGTTTTGAGAGTTATGAGTAATGGGTTAGAGGTGTGGGCTTTTTATAAGGGGGAGGAGAGGCTCTTTAGGAAAGTTTGAAATTATTATTTTATTATATAATGATTTTTGGTTTCTAAAGTTCCAAAACTTATTAAAGTTAAAGATAAGATGATTATTTTTCAAAATTAAATCATATAATAAGAATTGGATAGGTTTTAGATATATTTTTAATTTTTATAATCTTATTTATTCAAATCATTCATTAATGTGATAAACACTATATCATTATTGTGTCATAAATAATTTTATTTATTTGATGTCTAAAAATTATAAATAAAATTACATGATTTATTAAATCTTTTTAGATTTATAATTAATATTTATAGTCAAATATATCAATTATATAACCCCACATTAAAATTTTTTTAGAAAAACAATACATGTTTATGATATTTTTATTTTTACTTTAAATAAAAAATTATTAATGTCATTATCTTACCCAAATGGTTTTCAAAGACCAAAAGTCTTACCCAATGATTTTATGGGTCAGACATTACTCATCCAATAAGGTTAGGAAAAGTGTAAAAGTAATTTTATATTATTAAAATATTTTTTTACCTTAAATTACTCTATTTACCTTTAACCACAATAAATAAAAGTCAAAAGTTACTATTCGCCAAAAATTGTTTTCATTTTATTGAACCAAATTTTACTTACTGATATCAACCATGTATATATAATTTTAGAAATTAAATTCACAGAAGCGGTAAATTTTCATTTAAATGAAAAAGTCGGTTTTTTAACTACTACTTAGTGTTTTCACTATTCATAAAAAATTGAAGGTTTTCAGAAAAATATCAAAAAAATAATCCTATGATATATTTGATATTCCGAATTAAAAAATGATGTCTATTTTAAAAAATTCAAATCATAGAAGTTGTAATAATTAATTTAAAATTAATTAACATTGTCAAAACAAAAAGCGTGTTTTTAAGAAATAATAACTATCAAAAGATTGACACTTGTTTATGTCCAGTTTCAAAGTGAAATTACTTCTAATGACCAACATTGAAATAAATGGTAAAAATATAATCTAATACTCTTTAAAACCATTTAAAAAGATAATTTAACCATGTAAATAAATTAGATTAAAAGGCAGTTTTGAATTAAAATGCAATATTTTTCACTATTCATTAAAAATGAACATTATCAGGAAAATACCAAAAATTTACCCAAAGTAAATTTTGATGACCTTATTCTTAATGATAATGTTATTTTGTCAAATAGAACATATAAAGGTGACCAAAACTATATTTGAAGAGGGTTCTCCATCAAATGGTAGTTAATCAACCTTTTAAAGAATATTAGTGTATTTATGCTTAAAATTAAATTCATTCACATTTTAAGACTCTAACGTTAATTGGATAAATGTAAAATCATTTAACTAACATGTATAATAATATTGGAGTTAGTTCTATTCATTCCCTCCATTACAACGGCTAGGCGTTTACTACCATTTAAAATAATAATAATATATTATTTTTCAGTATGACTTAGCATTGTGTGCAACAGAAGACTTCGGAGAAACCCATTGTTTCATTTCAGGTACGCCATTGAATATAGCATCTCATTTAAAATAAAATTAATATTTAATTCAAAAATATTAATAAATATGAAAATTTCATATTATTTATTTTCCTGGGATGTTACATTTCCCCCCTTTTGAAAATTGTATCCTCGCAATTTTAAAATTGGTATTGGAAACTTCATTGAATGTCCCACATCAGAAAAAGAGAAAATAAAACTATCAATTTAAAAGAAAGAAAGATAAGTACAAAGGTTACCCGAGACAGCCCATACCGGGATTCCATGAAAACATGGATATGGATAAGAAACTAAGTGTCATGTTCTGATGTAGAGTGATAGAAAACATGATTAAGAGAAAGTTTACAACAAGAAAACCACAAATTAGTGATGGGTTAAATGGTCATTGGTTTACCAGTAGGAAAAGTAAACGGACAACATTTTTGTTTTAAATTACTTTTCATAATGTTGGAGAATTTATTTATGAGATTTAATAAGAACATAAGGAAACTTACTTACTTGACATGTAGACTTTCATCATTTACAAAATTTCTACCACAAACTCATATTTTCTCCAAATGAAGAGTATCCACGATGTCGTTCTCACATAAAAAGTTCTATAATCAACTTCTAGAGAATAACATGACCCATACAATATAAACCATATATTTCCCCCTATCTTTATACATTAACCAAAACCAAAATTTGTTAGTACGAGATCAGATAATCCCCAAAAGGATAATCCTTTATAAAAAGAAATACTACTCTTAATATCAAAAATTCAACAAAAAGTACCCAAAGTTCAAGAAGTACCATTCAATATACAATTGTCCATAAAATTATTCAAAATATTATAAACTAAGATTGAAACCCAAAATTCAAAAGGATTTAATCACATAGTCTTCCACAGTAAATCTTAACATTTATATCCAAAAACATCAACTACTTTTAAAGACTCATACTGAAGTGTAATTAACCTAATAACATATTCTCTATGATAAGTTAATCATATCCATAAATAAACCAAAACACCTAATGTCCACAATAAAAACATATATTCTTCTAAAATAATATTTCAACCATTACTCCACAAATTAAATCATTTAGTATTATATTTTCTTTAAGCATAAAGTGTTTCCTCAAAATAGAGAATGTCTTCCAAAATAACATTTATCACTTAATCATCAAATCATTTTCCTACACTAAGGATGTCTATTTGATAAAACATAAGATCCCAAATCAACTTATTCTTGATCTATAAAAAAATTTAACTAAAAATAATTAGTCCTACTGACCAGGGAATTCATGTAGTCTAATGGTAGGTGATAAATCCCAAACACACTTTGGTTGTGGGTTTGACTCCCGTAGATTTTTCGATACGACGGGTTGTCACACGGTCTGCGTGTTGTCCTTTTTTAAAAACAATAAAATTTCATATCATTCCAAAAAAAGAGACAAATCCCTCAAAAATAACCATAATATATTTTATCCTCAAAGGTTATCTAATACCTTTCATTTTTCACCCCAAAATGTAATAACCATTTATCACATCTAAAATAACTATAACTCTTTCTAATATTCTAACCATTATGTTTATGTCACTTATGATTAAATAACACCCTATCCTATAAAGTTATTTAAACCAACCTCTAATACAAACTATAAGGACTCGGCCTTAAACATTTCATAATCTTGAATTAAGTGAATAATTCACATTAAGGATCATTTCAGGTTTAGAGATTTAGAGAATTAGGCCATAACTATTACATCACAAAAAATAAAAAGTGGACACTTCTGATCAGATTCCTTTTTTTTCATAAAATAAAAACTCTAAAAAAAGAAACTTTTCTAGTTCCATGTTTTAGATAGCTTGACTTTTCCTTGATCCCATCCTAGACCCTATTCATCTTTAAGTCCTATGAAAAACATTTCAATACTTGGAATGAGCATAAAAAGTTCAGTATGAGTTATAAAATAAGGAAAGAAAACATTATCCCATAAATAAATACAAATCAATGAAACCATAATTTTCAATCATAACATACCTTATGAAATCATAAGATTTATGAATAAAACAAAAAAAATCATAAATCATAAAGGTAACTTATGGCATACATAACATACTTACATTGTAATTTTCATAGCTACATAGGGAGTTACATTTAGAATACCCATCACAATATATTCCCTAAATCTCTTATGAGAAACATTAACGTTTACCTCTGTCATGTTTCCCAATGAATTGGAGAGCTATCTCAGGCTCACCCGCCCTAAGTTTATCACAGAACCACCTATATGCGTAAACAATGCCCAATAACTATAACCAACTCATTACACATAAAACAATCAAAAAGTAAAGATAACATTTCCACTTTGCAATCATAATATATAATTTTATGATATTGACAAAATCTATTCTTTATCGAACCATTTTCAAAACCATTTAAAACATTTAATAAAGAAAATTTTTAATCAAAGTGTCCCATACCACTTTGAAATATTTAAAGGAAATAAAATTTTAAAACATTAATGTCCATATAAATTAATCCTTAAAATCATTTTGAAAACAAGGACATTAATGAGAAATATTTAGAAGAATAAATCTTAAAAACAATATTTCAGTTAAGGAGTTCTTAACCAAATGAGATGTGCTTGAATACAAATAATTAAGGAATGAAATTTAATCAAAACATTATAATATAATGAAAATAATGGGATTCATGATATAATATGCCAAAGGATAATATATACACCATATAAAAGTGAATTGGTGCATAACAACAATGAAGCCTCAATGGAATGTAAATTGAGACGAAATCCATTATAAAAACTATATCCTTAGATTACGGATAAATCAATTAAAAATAATGTGTGAAAAATATAAATACACTCAATATGATTGAATATTCAGTGTAAATAAAATAGAGGACATTCACACATGTTCTTTTAAAAACAAAACCAATTACTTGGATGTTTAACACAATGAATGGAAATTGATTTAAGATTACCCTTATCAAGTTCATATCAATAACATGAGAATTTATCAATGGAGTGATTATGTGTATAAAAAGTATATCTACACAAAGGGGAGTGTAAAATAAATCATAAATAAATAAATTGTTATTCCACACATAATCATATCATGACATAATCAAGAATTAGAAGAATAACCCAAGGAATGGAAATTGGGTTAAAAAGTTCCCTTACCGATTTGGTAACTTACAAAACACACACCACATGAAATAAGGATAATACAATGAAGATGTAAATTCCCATAAATTAAAGTATATTACATAAATAATACAGTCATGGGAAGTATATACACCACACAAAAGAAAATAGTATTAAATATTGCTTGAATCTCACAAGAATAAAAAGTGAGCTAAAAACCCCTTACCACATTGTAATCAATCGAGTCGTAAGAACAAAATTTAATAACCACCAAATGAATCATAGAATACCATGAATATAAATTGAATCAATATAATATATATCAAATTGCAGTACACAATACCTCACATTCAATAAATAAGTGGTGAATAATGGAAATATCACGAAATTAAAAGTGAGATAAGAAACCCCTTACCTCATGTCCGACTTGACCCGTTCATTCATTAATCTCTTGAATAAAAAAATAAAGTTAATTTATAATTGTTTAAGATCTTTTTTCAAGTTTATTATACCTTTTATATCACTTATTATCATGTTATAAACGTTATGCAATCATTTAAGTTAATAATGGTCGTTTTGTCGATATTTGGTACTTGAGTCAAAAATTAACTTCTTATAATTACAAGTTGTTCATGTGGTCAAAAGTACATTATCTACATAATTATATTAAATATATAGATATCATATAAATCATATATATCCAGTATATTTATGTATTTATAATAATACATAACATTTTAATATAAGAAATGAAATGCACCGTTCATGGAGACGGTAAGTCATACGTACGCATGAACACTAATTTCATTTCTATTTAATATTTATATGGAATTAAAACTTAATGATAAATTGTTATATTATAATTACAGTATAATATCATATATAATTATATTAACTCTATCCTTTATATGTTCCATGTATGGAATTAACGAGTCATGTCACTTTGAGGGGGCGGTAGTCCGCACTTCCTCAAATGAAACTATCGCATTTACCCATTATGGAAACCATAAAGGTATGCTATAAACAAAAAATACAGAAGTATATAGACAGTATAAATATAATATATATCACATATAAATATAGTTCCATCATAATGGCCACCATAAGAGGTGGTAGGATAAGATTGAACAATCATCGTTTTGTGAGTCACTAGTTCGCCGTCCACAGAAACAGTATGTTCTTTACACATTAGACAGAGGTGTGTGTAAGTGTAGTTCAAATAATTATCATAAAAACAACCTAGTATATTTAGGATACTGTTGTTTTTATAAAATAGATTAATAAAAAGAGTTTAGGGGGTAGGAGAAGTAAAATAAATGAAAAGAACTTAAGAGAAGACGTTACCTTTAAATCAGGAAACTCCCTTTGGTTTGAAACAAAAGGATTTCTTGACATGCCTTCTACCTAAGGTAAGGCTTCGAGGTGGAAGAGAGGGATATTGAGAGCTTATTTGGGCAGAGTTTGGATGAGCCAAGGGTCTTGAGAGGTGTGAGTAATGGGTTAGAGGTAAGGGATTTTTATAAGGGGAATGATGGGCTCTTTAGGAAAGTTGGAAAATATTATTTTATTATAGAATGATTTTCGGTTTCTAAAGGTTCATAACTTATTAAAGTCAAAGATAAGATGATTATTGTTCAAACTGAAATCATCCAACAATAATTGGACAGGTTTTGGATATTGTTTTAATTTTTATAATCCTATTTATTTAAATCGTTCGTTAATGAGATAAAAATTGCATCATTATTGTGTCATAAATAATTTTATTTATTTGATGTCTAAAATTTATAAAAAAAATACCATTATGTAGTAATTATTTTTAGATTTTTAATTAATATTTATAGTAAAATATATCAATTATATAACCCCACATTAAAATTGTTTTAGCAAAACAATACATGTTTATGATATTTTTATTTTTTACTTTAAATAAAAAGTTATTAATGTCCTTATCTTACCCAAATGGCTTTCAAATGCCAAAATTCTTACCCAAGCATTTTATTGGTATTCCCTTATTCATCCAAAAGTGTTAGGATAAGTGTTAAGGTAATTTTATATTATTAAAATATTGTTTTTACCTTAAATTACCATATTTACATTTAACCGCGGCAAATAAAAGTCAAAAGTTATTATTCACCAAAAATTATTTTCATCTTATTGAACCACATTTTACATACTAATATCAACCATGTATGTTGGATTTTAGAAATTCAATTCACAGAAGTTTTAAAATTTCATTTAAATGAAAAAGTCGGTTTTTTAACTACTACTCGGTGTTTTCACTTTTCATCAAAAATTGAAGGTTTTCAGAAAAATACAAAAAATTTAGCCTAAGCTATATTTGATATTCTGATTTAAAAAATGGTTACTATTTTATGAAATTCAAAACATATAAGTTTCATTAGTTAATTTAAAATTAATTACCGTTGTCAAAACAAAAAGCGTGTTTTTAAGAAATAATATCTATCAAAAGATTGACACTTATTTATGTACAATTTTAAATTGATTTTACATCCAATGAACAAAATTTGATTATATGGTAAAAATATAATCTAATTTTAATTTAAAACCATTTAAAAAGATAATATAACCATATAAATAAATTTTATTAAAATGCAGTTTTGAATTAAAATGCAATATTTTTCACTATTCATTAAAAAATGTCCTTTTTCAGAAAAATACCAAAAATTTACCCAAAGAAAATTTTGATATCCTGATTTTAAATAATAATGTTATTTTGTAAAATAGAACATATAAAAGTGACCAAAACTAGATTTAAAAACGGTCCTCCATTAAAAGGTGGTAAATCGACCTTTTAATGAATATTAGAGTATTTATTCTTAAAATTAGATTCTTTCACATTTTAAGAATCTAACTTTTATTGGATAAATGTAAAAACATTTAACTAACATGTATAATAATATTGTAGTTAGTTCTTTTCATTCTATCTATTACAACGGTTAGGCGATAACTACCATTTAAAATAATAATATATTATTATTTTTCAGTATGACTCAGCATTGTGTGTAACCTAAGACTTCAGATAAACCCATTGTTTCATGTCAGGCATTCCATTGAATATAGCATCCCATTTTAAATAAAATTTATATTTAATTCAAAAATATTAATAAATATGAAAATGTCATATATTTTTTTTCAGGGATGTTACAGTTCCCAAGGTGGGACTCCAACCAGGAGGGTCTATGAAAAAAAAATTTATGTCATATCCCTAGGTTTTGATTAAAAAATCCCTTTAAGGAAGGATTTATGGAAGTATTATGTTCATCACCTAGATCACTAAATGAATAGATGCTCCAGGTTAGCATTTGGTCCTATATCCCCTCATCAGGTCAATGATGGGTGGAAAAGATTCCTTTTATAGGAAATCAATAACCTTGGAATGTGAGGAAAAGTGAAATAGGTTAAGGAAAATAAGGATAGGGTGATTGGGGTAGGGTGCCTAAGGTAGAGTTCATAAATATGGGGTGTGTGAGGCATGTACATGAGGTAGGGTGCACATGCGGTAGGGCGCATAGAATAGGGAACCCGAGGAAAGCAGTGCGAGTAGAGCATACATAGGTTATCATTTCCTCAATTCCCACATTCCATTATACTTCCTCTATGTCGGTAATGGGGGATGATTTTATTTTTATAGGAAAATATTTCCCTAAGTACATGTGTATGTAAGGTACAAGGATAGGTTACATGAGTCAAGGTGCATGTGGAGTTCACTGTGGGGGGTGATCGAGACTTGGAAAAACTAATTCCAACATCTAATGAGTATAAAATTTGATCATGGTGTACATTTTGGAAGAATTAGATATCAAATATAGTCTTCTAAAAAGAAATATGGACCAAGATATTGGGTATTCTTGTAGAATATTTCTTTTGAGCCCAAAATGTGTCTAAAAATTGATAAAGTGGGTTTTATAATTTCTAAAAACCTTTTCATTTGAAATAAATGACATTCATGGCCTACTGTTAGTGGGTGGTTCTCACTGCCATGTCACCAGGCTGATTTTTTTTGGAATCTCAGTCCCTTGATGAGTGATAAATCATGTAAAAATTGTAGATCCAATTTACATCTTCTTCAAACATATAGATACTTTTTTATGGGAAGATGAATTTTGTTGTCATAGTTAGGACTGTATCACTGACATCATATAAAAGTGCACGGATCAAATGTTTTAGATCCAAAACTCTCTTAGAGGATGAGTTCAATAAATTAACAGGAATATTGATAGAATATGGAATATGGGATAAGATCAGTCATTTTTTATGAAGGAGATAAGAAATTTAAAGTATCTAAAATTCAAATTTAGAATGAAATATTTGAAAATATTTATATATTTAATGAGGTGATAGTTTATGAGTTATTAAATTGAATGAATGAGGTTTTCATCATTATAATAGGATTTGGAAAAAATAATGGATATTTAATTACATTAAACAAGATTATATAAATTTTATTAGGTATATTTAATGTTTATGTATCTTTTAGTGAAGATAATTATTTGGATTCATTTAAATTGATGATTTTCATAGTTTTTTAATATAGTATGATATGAATAAAGTATCAAAATTGAAAAAGAAAATTAAATTTGATAAATTTGTCACTTTAAAATCTTTTTAAAATGTGGATATTTCAAAAGAGTATGAGAATTTCAAATATTATTTGAGTAAAGATAATTATGAGTTAAAGTTTGAAAATTTGATTTCACATAGCTCAAGAGTATTTAAAAAAGGAAAATTTAAATTTGAAGAAAATTTTACATAAAAATCATTCAATTGAGTTGTTATTGGAATTTCTTTGGTGAATTTATCAAATATTTAAGAGGATGGAAATTGCGAAATAAAGTGCAATCAGGATAATTTTCAAAGAGAAATATCTAGAAATTAAAAAAACTAATAAAGTAATAAATATGTTTTAATAATCATAATTTATATTCAAAGGAATAAATTTATTATCTAATATAGATAACGAATCAGGTAATTACAGTTAGAGTGATAAATCATTCGGTTAATGAGATGATAATAAATTCATTATCGAAGTAGATGTTAAAGAGGAGATTGAGGGTAACTATTTTGAATAATCAAGTCCTAGTGTATGTTATGAATTAAAATATGAATATATAATTTAGGTTATATTTTAGATAGATTTTAACTCCAATGCATTCAAATATCTAAAGTTTTGAAAGTGAATAAAATATTTTGAAGATCATTCCTGTAACACCCCGAGCTTCCATGATACGTTTCTCATTCAATAATGCAATAGCTTGCATTGTACGCAACTTCGAATTCTAACACACCGCGACTAATCAAAGTAGCCATTATGAATAGTAATAACCACTTTTTAAAATTATAGAAATTTTATATTTAAAAATGGACTTCATTTTTTTTATTCGTAATATCGAAATTATCCTAAGTTGAATTTTTTGTAACTTTCTGAGAACTTCCAATTTTTTTATGAATAGTGAAAATTACATAAAAACAACTTTTTTAATCAAAATAATTTATAGTGATAAATTATACTATTTAGTGGTTTTAAAGTATAATTAGAATATATTTTTACCATTTTATCCAATGGTGGTCATTAGAATTAATTTAACATTGAAATTGGACATAAACAATTGTCAATCTTTTGATATAAATTGTTTCTTAAAAACACGCTATTTGTTGTGACAGCGGGAATTAATTATAAAATTAATTAATGAAACTTATATGTTTGGAATTTTGTAAAATAGACATCATTTTTGAATTCGGAATATCAATTATAGCTTAGGGTGAAATTTTGGCATTGTTCTAAAAAACTTCAATTTTTGATGAATAGTGAAACCACTAAGTGGTAGTTAAATAACTGATTTTTCGTTTAAATGAAATATTACCACTTCTGTGATTTGATTTTCAAAAATCCGACATACATGGTTGTCATTAAGAAGTAAAATGTGGTTCAATGAGATTAAAATAATTTTTTGGTGAATAGTAACTTTTAAGTTCTTAATCGCGATTAGAGGTAATTAGTGTAGTTTAAGGTACAAATAATGTTATAATAATATGAGATGAGCATGACACTTGTCCTACTCCTATTGGATGAGTCATTTCCGACCAAGACAACCCATGGGTCAACTTGGGGACCCCATGGAGCCACTTTAGTTGGAAAATGACATTAATATATATTTATTTAATGTTAAAATTAAATTGACACAAACATGAGTTGTTTTACTAAAACAGTTTTCAAGTGGGGTTACACAAGTCCAAATTTTGATTATAAATATTCATTAGAAATCTAAAAAGATTTCCTAAATCATAGTATTTTTTTTATAATTTTTAGACATTAAATAAATTAAATTATTTATGACATCATGATGATGCAGTGATGACCTCGTTATTTAACGATTTAAATAAAATGGGAAGATAATGAAAAATCCAAGGCTTAAACTTGTCCAAAGCCAATTGGATGAGGAGATTTAGAACCCTTATCACCTTATCCTAGAATTATATAAGTGTGGGACCTTTAGAATCCGAAAATCATTGTATAATAATGTAACATTTCAATCTTTCCAAAAGAGCCCCTCCTCTCCACTTATAAAAGGCCCCCACCTCTTCCACCTCATTTACACTTTCAAGCCACTTGGCTCGGCCAACCTATGCCCAAATACTCTCCAAACTTCCCCCTCTTACTCCTAGAAGCCTCACTTTGGGCAGAACTCTTCCCAAGGAAGCCTTTGGCTCAAATCAAAAAGAGTTACCCGATTTTGAGGTAATGTCTTCTCTAATGTTGTTTTCTTTTATTTATCTTCTCCAACACCCTAAAATATTTTTATTCGTTTCTTTTGTAACAACACCAGTATCCTCAATATACTAGGATGTTGTTATAAGAAGTATTCGAGCTACACTTACACACACCTACATCTAATGGTTAAAGAACATACGGTTTCTGTGGATGGCGAATTTCTGCCTCACGAAACGATGATTGTTCAACACTCATATAACACCTTCAAAGGTGGCCATTAAGATGTCACTATTTTTATATATGATATATAGAATGTTTATGTCTTACTTATGCTTCTGTATTTCTCATTTATGGCATACTTTATGATTTCCATTATGGGTAAAACGCGATAATTTCATTTTAGGAAGTGCGGACTACCGCCCCCTCAAAGTGATGTGAATCGTTAATGCCATATGTGGGATGTATAAAGGATGGAGTAAATTATATTATATATGATATTATACTGGAACTATATTATAACTTTATATAATTATGATTTCATTACATTAAATACGAAATATAAATGAAAGTAGCGTTCATGCGTACGTACGGCTTACTGTCTCCATAAACGGTGCATTTCATTTCTTACCTCTAAATGTTACGTAATATTATGAATGAATGTATATACTAGATATATATGATATATATGATATCTACATCATGAATATAATTCTGGATATAATGGATATTTCACCACATGAACAACTTGTAATTATAAGAAGGTTATTGTTGACACAAGTACCAAAGATCGACAAAACGACCGTTATTAACTTAAATAATTACATAACGTTCATAACATTGTAATAAGTGATATAAAAAGGATAATGAAAATGAAAATGGTTGTTAATAAGTTAGATATTAACTCTATTTTATTATTCAGGAGGTTAAAGAACGGTTGAGTCAAGTCGGACATGAGGTAAGGGAATTTCTTAACCCAATTTTCATTCTTTGGGTTAATCTCCTACTTTCAAATTATGTCATGATATTATTATGTCCTATATTGTATTTGTACATTATTTATGTGTAATTATAGTTAATACACATTATATATGTACTTTATTTAAAAAATGATCTTTTTAAGGACTTCGTCTCAATCTCCTTTCATTGAGGCATATTTGGTTTTATACACAACTTTCTTTTATACGGTGTATAAACCCCTTTGACTTTTAAGTTTATTCAAAAGGAATCTTTTTATACGAAGTGTTTTGCTAAATGACAAAAGGGAATGTTTTTCTTTCCGTACTTATGCGGCGACAATGACGTCTCCGCCGCCGTGACCATTATTTGAGTTTCGGCTTCCTCTACAAGCCATCTTTTTTTTTGATGAAAAATAAATACAAAGTTTTAACTTTCTTTTATTTTGGTATTGAAAATGGTTTTGAAAGCGTTTTTATTATATCAATGTGTTGTATTGATATCTTGTGATTGAAATGTGGAAATTCTATGTTTCCTTTATGCATGTTTTATGTGATACGATTATGTTATGGTTTATGATATGTTTAAACCTATTCATATGAGGAATGTATTGGACTTAATAAGTGACGGGTGGAGCCCGCTATAGCTCCTCGATGTATCGGTAGGTCTCATGAGACAACTATACATGGAATTGTCCGAGGCCCTTTCCCAATTTGATTTATGGTTTTGGCCGAGGCCTTAATCATTTTATACGTCTTGGCCGAGGCCTTGAAAAAATGTTTCAGAATGTCTGGCATTATACATTCCCTCATTATGAAAGTGGTTATTGATTTTGCATGTGATTATTCGACCAGTAGAATAACCATGTGAAGAAGTGAATGGCATTATCTCATTTTACTTTTGCCATATTATGTTGAAGTTCAAGTTTAAAAGGATTTTTTTTTAGTTATACATTGCCTTAAATGTTAATGTTTATTTATGAAAGCTTCCGCTATATTGTTAACCTTACTGAGCATCTGAGCTCACCCCTTTCAATGTTTTAATATTTTTCCAGGATGTGAAGAAGTATTTTATGAATGACCTGCAGGGATAGTCAGAAGAGGATATGAGTGTGGACTATGGAGACTTTGTTATTGTAGTTTTTCACTTTATGATGTAATGTAACGTTTACGAATGTATCTAGTGTTTCCAAGGCTACTAAACTAATCGGTCTTTCGAGACTTGATCTTTTGTGATCATGCCAATGTTACGAAGTAATGCACCGACTCTGGGTAGCTGGGGTCAGGGCGTTACAATTCCAATTGAAAGGTATTGATAAATATATTTTTTAATATAATAAAATAATATTTCTTGATAAGAATGAATAAATGAGTGTTTATATTGTTCCCTCAATAGGGTATTAGTTTGATACTACCATGAGAGGTGGGGGTGTGAATCATGGTATGTATATTACTCAACAAATTAAGACATGTATTACATTAATGTCTCAATTTCTATATAATATATTGACATTTCACCATTGAGGTCCACTTGATATGCTCATTTTATGAACATAATTTTTGTTAATTGATCTATTTTGGCTTGCATTCATAAAGTAAATGGAGACATAATAATTTACCCAGTTCACCATCACTAGGATAAGTCTAAGGATCATGCAGTAGTTATGCGTCATGAACCAAAATTTACTACCTACTATTAACAATGATGGGTTCTGGGATAGGTCACTCCTTTTTTGTGATCAACCTACAATGTTTTGAGTTGACTCACTATCACATAAGGATCAATGTACACACATTAGCTCACTACCATTCTTGACTCACCACCATATTCATCCACCTTTACTCAATACTTTAGGATATGATCTCTATAATGTTTATAGAGATTTAGGTCTAGTCATAGAACCTTTGAATTCATCTTCATATAAGGATATATGCTCTATTATAGTCCCACTATGTTTCTATTTCACATCCAGTGACTTCCACATTGTCATCCCCTTCTTCTTCACATTCCAAAATAAGTGTAAAATAAACTTTACTTAGTTGTAGGAACAATAATCAATCTCATATTCAAATAATATTTAATTATTTTCACTTATTTAAGATTCCAACCCCTCACCTAGAACAAATCCTCCTCTATAAGAATCAAATTATCAATGTATTTCTTGTGTCCTTGCTTCTTTTATCTATTTTTTTAATTATGTTGATATGTACCCAGAGAGTCCTCATCCCCTCTCTTTTGGAATTCACGATCTTCGTTATTAAATCAAAGATCTCATGAAAGATAAAACTAAAACCTTTTTTCACTAAATTAGGATACACAATTTTCCAATAACCCCCACCCCCATTGTTTTAAAATATCTCCATGAATTTCAAATATCTAAATTAGAGACTTTTTCAATCTACCCGGAAACCAGGAAAAGGGATATTTAAAATATGGATTTAAATTAGATTTAATTAACCTTTAATTTATCCTTCAAACCACTTAACCTTCATTAAAAACTACTTCAATCATGGGTTAAAAACATTTCCCATGATTATTGAATTTCTGAAAAAGTATCTCGGGCATCACCTAAATCAAAACATTTTGATTTACCATGCCATAGACCGACTTGATAAGAAATATTTTTTGGGTTTGATCACTACAGTGTGGTCTATTAAACTTTTACCACCATTTAATTTTGAAATTCCCTAAACAATGGATTTTAATCCATTTTTCCACATTATTTTGAAAACTAAACATTTGAACAAAACATACACCACAGATTCAACACTATTGCATGGTTCAAAACTCTTTGTTGTTTTTCCTCTGAAAGGAAAAACACCATGGTTATAATCCTATTCTATTATCTATTTCGGTTTGAAGCTCTACCTTCCAACCATGGACTATTTACCATGGACATGGTCTCCTTATTGTGTATGTTTTGTAATGAATATCTTTTTATCAACCATAGCATCTTCACCATGAGAAAGTTGCTTTTTCTTCTGACCATTTTGTTCACTACCTTTCAATATTATACTATGGCCACCAAAAAAAATATTATCATACTTTCTATGTTTCAAAATATAATTGTAATACCACCATGGGTATGGCTAAAATGTAGTCCCATTACAATTTCCCATTTTAGGAAAATACTTCTCAATACCCCATGTTCTATGGGTGCAGTCACACATTGCATGTGCCTCCTTACTCTAAAGAGCCTTCACCAATTCATGACCCTTTTACTAGCCATATGTTCTCCATGTATAATACTTTTTCACTTATAGATTTCCACCAAACATACATCCTTTCTTTGTTTTGATAATTTACGCAACACAACAACCTTTAACATACCCTATCAATAACCCAAATCTACTTATTATCAATACTATTATTAACAATCTTTTAGGAATAACCTTGATTTTATTATTTATAATTAAGTTACCTTCATATAACAAACATTATTTTAAACTAACTTATTGTAAATTATTTTACACTTATCATTAACAAATAAAATTAATTCCTTTAGGATTCTTGACAATCCCCCTTCGGATTTGTTTGATAAGATTACATTACATAAACCCTCATTTGGATAATGAAATTCAAATGGATCATATTCTTCCTTAAAATATAGGGGTTCTTTTTAAGCTCACCCCCCAAATAGATCCTTATCCTTTCATTTAAAGAAAAAATTATCCCTTGATATATGATAAAAAATTACAAGAAAGCACAACTCACCCTTTTTTTAACTTCTAGGAGGTCTTCCACATGGGATTCAACTCCCCATATAATTATTGACATGTATTAATCATCTTATATCTTATCCACCTATTTTCAAACACCTTCTTGTATGGGAACCAACCACACATTGCTTACCCAAATCATTTGAAAACAAATGAACACAATTTCGGGATAGAATTACCAACATTATAAAATTTCCAAAATCTAATATACATTACCTATGCATTTTTTTTCTAGAGATTAATTGAGTTAAATTACACCTAATATGTCAATAAATCCTCTAAGACCAATGTTATAAATATTCATATAGGAAATAATATTTTTTATAGAAAATAACAGGGTTGTCTATGTCACTAATGAATACAACTGAATATATTATCATAGTTCCAGATTTTTCAAATAATAGAACAACCTAATATCTCCATCACTTCACACCAAATAGTTATAAATAAACACTAAAACACTTAGTGGTGGGTGTAATACCACTTATTCAAACTAATTCCAATTGTGAAAAACACATTGATAATAATTTAATCCTTTCTCTTCCAAATATTTATAGGCATCTTTAAATTCTATATAAGGATAAGAATCATTTAGAAATTTATCACCACTCCCCCTATGAATTTATCTCCTTACATAATTTTTTTATGTTCAAATTTGGTACTCCACTTGATAATTTTTTATCATATCTTCTTTCAGATCCATTACAAGTAATTTTTATAGAAAAATAACCCCACGATCTATATCTCCCCCTTAATTATGAAGCTCTTAAAAAATAGTTCTAAATTATAAATCATATGGGGATAGGGTTAACTCATGTTTTCTAAAGTTGAGGAATGGGTCTATTCAAGATGAAACAACCCATCATCATCCATCATTCATTTTCCCTTTTCATATTTTTATAATTGAATTCGATATGATCTTCAACATTATAATCATTTGATTCCAAGAAACTTGACCTCTTTCCAATGTATTTCCCTTACATTATACCACATTCACACTTCTCTTTATGGATATAATCATTGAAATTATTCCTTGGATTGGGATTTTACACAATTTTGGAATCGATCACACATGAAAAGTACCTTCTTATGTTTTATCATTGGTAGATATCACATCCAATTTTATTCTCAATTGTACCTTTTATCTTTTTCCTTTTAGTGGTTTTCTTAGATCCAAATTGGAAAACTTCTTCATTTTCATCCAATAGTATTGTCTTGGAGAACTTCTTCTTCATTGGTGGATTCTCCCTATAAGTTATAGGAGTAGAGTGTCTCTATATGGATTATTTATGCTTATATTCATTCCTCCAAGTCTAATACCATACTATATGACGAATGTTAGAATAAATAAAACATCTACCATAAGAATAATATCTCATTTCTTTTCTTATTTATTAATGTATTGGAACTACTGGAGTTATTCTCACATATTTGGGCTTTTGGATTCAAAATTGATACTCATTATATTCCCAATTCTTCCAAAATATATCAATATGGTGCATGTTTCATTTTTATAATACATATTCCAAAATTAACATTTAATTAATGTTTTCTTTAAGATTTAAAATTTTGACTCCTTCATTATTTCAAGGATTATTTTCAATATATTATCATATTATCATTTGAGGTGTTTACCCTCTCCTCTAGTTCTCTAATTTTCTTGTATTTATTCTTCAATTATGTAATATTTTCCTTAAAACATATTGCTACATCTATAACTAATTATCTCCATTCTTAAAGTTGTGTTTTGAGTGGCATGATTTTGGTATTCAAATCCTACTTTGTGGTCATTTTATTCATAATCTCTTTGGAAATCTCTTAAAACATTCCCTTTTGTTATTTTATATTTCTTCCCATTTTCTTTATGATTAAATTCAAGACCACTTTCTCTCTTTTCAATATCTAATTTTATAAGGTAAAGTATTCAACCATTTTGTATTATACTCCATGTATGACTTCACACTTATCTTTTTTTATTACATGATAACCTATAAGAATAGTAACCTGATGTTGTCTCCTCTTCACTATATATTCTTTTTAGATCTATAATCAAGTATAATACACTGCATTCTTCTTCTATTAAAATGTTATAATTAGTTATAATAAGGTATTCATAAATTACCTTGGTTGGAGAAAACATATTCTAGGAGGGGATATTCTTGTTTTCTTACCTTTTCTCATAAGGAAATTTTAACTTTTCCATTCATATTTTCCAAAACAATCTTTAAACTGTATACAAATGTATTTAGATAGTTTTAAATGGTTTATCCTTCTGTACTTGTCTTCCTCAAGAGAATCATTCAATGAATCCTTGACTGAAGTATCAATTATGATATATCTTTTAACTATTTCAAAGATAAATTATTCTCAACTCAATAGAATAATTCAACCATCAAAAATATCTATAGGAACTCTAATAGAATCCAACCTGAATGTAATTAACTCAATTTTTTATATTATGAAATTATTTCCATCCAACATCAGATCATTTAGATGTATTATAATTTTATTTAATAACATTAGATCAAGTCATCACAATAAAAAATATTTTAGAAATGAACATATCCCTTTTATACCAATTATTGGTCCCTCAATAGAGTCTTAGTGTGAGATTGCCCAATGGGGGGGTAATTAGGCTATGAAGATTCAATAACCAGTTAAAATTCATAATCCTTTAATGTCTCACATTCCCTAAAATACATTGACCTCTCAAACTTGAGGTTCACTTTCTATCTACATTTATAGAACATGATTAAGATTTATTTATCTGTTTTGGTGTGAATACATATAGTAAATGTGGACATAAGAATTTACTTGGTTTACCCTCACTGGGCTATACCAAAGGAGCATGCACTAATGATGTTCCATGTATAAAATCCACTATTTGAACTGAATGATGGTGGAGTTTGGGATATGTCGCTCTTTTATTTTTCTCACTACCCTATAATGTTTTTCTTTTTGACTCAGTATTTCCCAAGGATAACTTCCATCACTCTAGATTGATGCCATTATTGGCTCACTGCCATCTTCTTATACCATAAATAACTGATCTAAGGTAATATCTTCACATAGTTTATACACATATAATTCCATTGAAAACATTGTGGAATCCATATTCAAACAAGGATATATGATCTGTTATAGTCCAGCTGGGTTTCTCCTAAACTTCTTATGATTTTTACCTTAATAACACCTTATTCTTCAATTTCCAAAACAAGTTTAAAATAACCTTCCCTTTGATATAGGCAAGATAATAAATCTTCTCTTACAAGAATATTTAATGGTCCCCAGTTATTCAAGATCCCAATTCTCTACATAGAACAAATCCTCCACTATGAGAATCATGTCTTCAATGTATTTTATGTCTCATCTATTATTTTTTATATTTTATAAATATGTGTATTTGTGCATAGAGACTCATCCACTTTTCTAATTTTTCCTTCATGATATTCCATGATAAATAAGAGATCTCATTGCAAATAAAATCTCAACATATTTTCATGTAATTGTTCTATTAAATTTTCTTATAAAACTTCTTCATGATTTTCCAAAATCTATATGAATTTTAGATATCTAAATTAGAGACATATTCAATGCACCTGGACACATGGGATAAAACTCCTCTTTGCAACATGGAAATAAATGAGACTTAAATACCATTTAATCCATATTTGAAACCACTATAACAATTATTCAAAAATTATTGAATTATTGCATAAAAATGTGTGCCAATATTTTTGAATGGTTGAATAAGAATCTTGTGAATAACATGAATCAAAACCTCATTATTTTCCATGCCATAGTCGGATATTCCCAACACTACAACTTGGGTTTAATCACCACGAAATAGTACATTAAAATTAATCCACCATACCCTTTAATATTCCTTGAACCATGAATTGTAAGTTGTGTTTCTTCCTTCATGTGAAAATGTAACGTTTAAAAAAAACAACCTTGACATCTCCAATAAAGTGTAGTTCAAATTTTTTTGAAAATTTTTCCTCCAAAATTACAAATACTGTGGGAATGGCCCTCTTATATTGGCCATTTTGGATCTCAATTATACCTATCAAAAATAAGATCTTAGTTGTGTGTGTGGTATCCTAATTCTATCCATTTTTCTTTGAAACTTCCTCTATCAACTATGAAATATTCACCAAGGGTGTGGTCCTTATGGTTATAGTTTTTTTGGCCACTACCACTCCCGATCAGACCATAATCTAAAATATTCCAATAATCATAATTCTCATGACTACAAAACTAAAATTTGACCATAAGGACCCCTATGGAATGATCCCCTTATATTTGACTATTTTTGGAAATTCCTTCTCAACATTCCTTATTCTTTGGTCATGAACACACCTTGATTTCACATGCTTTCTCTAAAGAGACATTTTCACTTCATGACCCTTCTATCAACCATATATGATATTTGTAGAATATCTTCTCACTTCTAGATTGAAACCACACATAATTACTTACTTTTTATTGATAATGTACCCAATACAATGATCTCCATAATTCCTTATTAATAACTCCAATAATCAATCTATCGATATAATTGATAACAACCATTAAAGAATCACCAACACGTTCTTCTTTCTCAGAAATGACCCTTCTTTTCCACACCTTTATTTTTAACAAAATTATTTTCAATATATACAATAATTATTTTCAATAAATTAAATTCAATCCTTTGGGATCATACTAGTTTCACTTGATGGAGAAAATAATTTTTTTTAAACATTAAAGATAGTAATTTTTATAAAAAAATGAAGTTGAAACTCTAATTTTTTTTATAAATATTAATGATGAAATTATTATTTGATTTTTTCAAGTCTATGAATGTAGTTGGTGATTGTCACAAGAAATAAGATAATTTTTTAAGGTTTCTGTGAAGATAAATTATTATATTTTTTAGAAAATACCCAACAAAATTGTCAAGTATGGTCATTATTTTATTGATGAATAAGATGGTGGTCAGCTAATGAGGAAATAATTTAACTTTATAGCATGGAAAGGTATATTCTAGAATTTTTTTCTATAGAAGATTTTTACTTTGGGTAAAATATGTCAAGAATAAAATACCAAATAAATAATATAAATACCCTATAATTATATAATTTTCTACCATCAAAATAAGTTCTAAATATCTTTTGAAATTAGAAAGTTTATAACAGTATATAAGCTTGATATAATTCATGTTTTGTTAAGATATTTGATTTCTATAGTCATTATTGGTGCCACAGAGTCAAAGAACATGAGATTATATGATGTTATTTCAATGTATACATATTTTATTCCACTATAAGTAAGGTAATATACACATTAAGGGGGAGAATACCATTTCAATCAAAGGAATTACAATAGTGAGAAGTCCATCAAGGTTGAAATTATAAGAATCAATTTTTATTTGTTGGATAAAGTTTCCAGAAGTTGTGACCAACCAGTTCATAATGTTGAAAATTTTATTATTAAATTTTTTAGTCAATTATGTTTGTAAAGAAGTTTTCAGAGAGTAATTTTAGAAAAGAATAATGTACCTAAAAATAAGTTGAAGGTTCTGAATATCAATCCATTATACGTTATTTAATCAAAAGTTTGTGAACTTGTGAGTCACAAATAATCTCATAAATTTTATTCTTATAAAAATTATGAATGAATTATATTAAATTAATGTGGACATTGAAGGATTTTTGGTAAAAAAATAGAGTAATTTTTATATGGTTTCAAGAGAGAAAGGTTATTTTTTCAAATAAATGAATATATTATTTTATAAAGAAAGAATAAATATGCTTTAAAATGTTATAATTCCACTTATTTTTTAGAAAATTACCATTTATAATCGCCAAGGTGAAACTATATTTTTATATACTATATTATTTTTAAATAATGTGAATCATTGATTCATGAAATGAGATATTCAAAGACAAAGGTTGAAGTGTCTTTATTTTTTAGTTTGTATGAAGTATTAATAAACATTTATTATGACTATGGAGGATGATTTAATGAAGAATAATTGTATTCTCATTATAAGGGGTTAAAGATATCCATTATTGATAAAGTTATAATTTATTAAAATAATGGGAATATATTTAAAATGTGGAGTTTGATGAAAAGATTTTAGCGATTTTCCTTTTGAGTCTAAGGTACTTGTTTTCATCCACTACCTTTATTATTTATAATATTATTTGAAATGGTGGAGAATTAAAGAAATATAAAGAAATTTTAAATTTCTAAATGGTGGAAATATATAGAGGGTTTAAAAGAGATTATAAAATTATGACATTAACATGGTTTTGTGGATCGGTTTTGATGTGTTTGTTCATAATATATGTAGAATTTTAATATAATGTATATTGGGGGAGTTAACTACTATGATTAAATATTTTTGACAGATTTAGAGAATGAAAAAATATTTTATAATTTCATTTTTGTCTAATATGATTTTTTTTATATTTATATATTTCATTATTTATTTCTAAATTATGTTCAACCATATATACAAAGTTTTATTTAATTATTTTTTCATTTCTAAAAAATTCTGCAATATTTTTTCTCTAATTGTTCTTGATGTAAAATGATTAGAATAATAAATGTGGATTTATACACTATAGTTAAAAAAAATAAAATGGGGATATTTTTTGACCATGTTTGACTGTGAATGAATGATTTTTGATATTATAAAGAAGATCTTGAAAAAGAAATGAAAACATGGGGATGTTTTGAATGTTTTTTTAAAAAAAAATTGAAAAGAATTTTTTTCAATGTAGTAAATTCTTATATATGTTATCAAAGAATTGTATTTTATTTTCAACCTATAATCAAGAGTTTTTTATAGTTTCTAAACATATTTTATAAGCATATATATTTTCATAGACACAAGAGGTATGAATAATATATAAAATAAAAGATTCAAGAATATATTTTAAGGAAGACCATAAATTCAATCAGACCACTAGATTTCCAATGAAATGAATCAGAGTTAAAGTGGTCTAGATATAAGACAGGTTATATTTTAGCTGTGATAAAGGTTTTTTAGGCCTCCAACAGAGTTTTTTGGATAGTGATAATACTTTTTTATATCAATTGGATTTTCAATGACACCAAGAAGACTTCAATTAGGATTTTAATCTCAACCTGTATTTTTTGTTATTTTATAAATTAAAATGATGTGCCTTTTTATTTTTAAGTATGGTATTACTTAGAATATATCCTCAACCCCATTATTATTCATCTATAATTAATTAAATTTAATTATAATGATAGAACCTTCAAATTTGAATATGGGATAATTTTTGTTCAAGTTGATTAATTGAATTTTAATTTAACATTAAATTTTTAATGATTGGGGGATTTTTATATAGTATGTTACAATTTTCATAACCAAGGATGAGATAATATAATGTGGGAGATTTAGGGAGTGGAAGTTTCTTAGGAGAGATAAGATAATAAATAAGAATAAAAATATATAATAAGGGGTGATTGAGCCATAGTCCAAGAGAAAAATGACCTCTCAATTAGACCCCTATCTCTCTCTCTATGTGATATGAGGACACTCAATATATGGTTTTTTAAATTCTATGATTATAATTGTTCTTCCTTAAGCTAAAAAAATAGATTGTATCATTAGAGGTTTATTGGGATTAATGATTTTTGATTCTTTGCATCCTTCTTTAAAATCAGTTCTTAAGATAATGGCATTACTGACAATTATATGTGATATTCCAACTATTATGAAGATCAAAATGTTTATTAAAGAATGTGAGTCTTTTAAGGGTATTTCAAATTTATCATTATCAATGGATGAGTATAAATAATTCATAGAGTTCCATCATCATCATCATCGCCATTTATTTACGCAAAGGAGAAACAAGTTACAAAGGACAACAGGGGCCATAAAAAAACAAGGCACCTTAAGGTGGTAAATAGTAATGGAGCCCAAGGGCATTACCTATAACTAGATTCAACCCTTATAGAGGAAGAGACATTAAACAAGGGTAGTACTGAATGTCATCAAGATTATTGGAAATGAAGGCGAGATAGTCTGCTACCTTATTTCCTTCACTCCACGTATATATAATTTCTATTTAGTTGAAAATAAGATCCCCAAACATTCTAATAATGTAAGAAATAGACCAAAGAACTTTTTTGTTATCTTTATGGGAGTTACAAAGGATTAGAGAGTCTGATTTCACCTCTATTAAGCTAATATTCTAGTGTTTACATATTAGAATAACCATGAGAATTTCCATTGCTTCATATTTGAGGGAGTGACTAACTCCAAATACTAATAAGAGAGTGAATATAAAATTGCCCATGGGGTCTTAGAACACTCCTCATCCGCGCATGGAACCCGTAGTACATGATCCATCTATGTTGATTTTGTGACCTGGAACATGGGTGCTCCACCGAACTCATTTCCCTTGAGGAATGATACTAGCTAAATGAGAAGAGGTTATACCTTCCTGAAAAGGCATATGAATGGGAGATTCTTTCCAATTATTCTCAAGCTGAATCAAGTCAAGAAAAAAGATTCTTTGTTATAATCATTAGCGTCTTACTAGAGCATGAACCTCTATCAAAACAAATGATGTTCTATGCTCACCATAGACACGGACATCCAAAAATTATCACTACAACTCTTAGTTTCTATTCAGGACCAGCCTGGTCCAGGCCCTAGAATGAAAATTTAAGTAATGGTAAATTAGTGCTATCTAGCACATGAATACATGTGAAACCCCAAAGAATTTACAAATTTTGAGAGCCCATTATCATTCTAATAATATGTGTTTAGTGATTTCCTCCTATTAATTAATGCAATAGGTACATTTGTATGGTAAGTTGACACTGAATCTTTTTATGTTCTTATCTATGGGAAGAGATCCATTACTTATCCTCCATATGAGGAAATTATATTTCAATCAAACATCCTTAAACCACGTGATATCATCCCATTGGTTATTTTGGCTTGGGGGTGTCAACATTCTATGACAATCCCTAATAGAGAAGGTAATTATATAAGATTATGTAAAACACGTTTCTCCAGTTCATCATTGAAATTAAGAAGATAAAAGGTTTCTCATTGATTTTTTTCAATAACGTGTTAATAAAAACTAGGTAATTCCTTTAATAACTGAAGAAGATATCAATACCCAGACATCCTAGAAAATCAATCATAGATCCAACCATGTTATGGTGCCCGAATGATATATCTACCCTATCAATTATCTTATGAGTGAAACTATTGATATTGGAGTAGTGAGCTTAAAATACAATCCAAATTGACCTTCCCACTACATCTCTATCCTCTAACCATAATCTACCATATCTTTCCCTAGAGATATCTCCCCTAGGTCATGCCCCATGCATGTTTTTCATGAATTCCATGTAAAGATTCCGAAATATTTTTTAAATTAATGCCTCCGTCATGCCTAGACTCTGCAATTATCTTCTAGGAAGTCCAATGATATTTCCCATCAACATTAGCATCCAATATAAATGATGTAAGGATCACATTCATATTATAGAGGAAAAATTTAGGAAAGTTTATCGCTGAAAGGTCAGGGATCAAGAATTATTCTAGCGCACTGTTATCTAGTGATATTCTCTCTCAAATGATATACATCGATTTCTCAAACTCTTTATACATCTTATTATTCTCTTAAAAATATAGTAAAGGTGATGTATGTGCAACCTGCATGAGGAAATTGGAGCCCCAAGATAATTTAGGGGAAAAATCTTACATTGGATACTGATAATGTTACATAGCATGTTTATCCTACTTTCTAGAAATCTGTGAGATATATAGAGGAAACTCTTCATTCAGTTAATTAGTTGGCCACTCCATTTACAATAGTCATCAAGGACCCCGCCCATCCCTCTAACCAACCATTTTATAGAATTCATGAATATTATTGTGTTGTCTGAAAACATTTTATGGGAGATATTGATGTGGAGATTCCTAGAATTTTAGGGTATTGTAATGACCCTAGGGATTATTCTGTTAATATTCCTGATAAGAACATCTCTGGATAGAATAAAAATAGTTTGGGATAAGGGATCCCCTTGTCTAAGCCCACATGTTGCATTAAAAAATCCATAATTCTTCTCTGAGAAGGATATTTTAAACCAAGAATAGCTCAAGCATCTAAAAATAAGATCAACTTCTCATGTAGAGAATCACATCTTGCACAAAACCATAAAAATAAAATTTCATTGGATACAATCATAATACTTATCCATGTATATTTTGATGATCATGTTTGATCTAAGAACTATGTTATTGATGTTATGAACCCATTCTTGGGTCAAAGAAATTTCACCATAGGTCATTATACCTTTCAAAAATTCATTATTTTCTTTTGAAATCCAAATTCGGAGATGGATTGCGAGTCTATAGTTGATAATACTAAAAACCACCTTGTACGAGAAGTTTCACATGCTAATGGGTCTATAATGTTGGAGAGAGATTAGGTCCTTAACATTATGAATTAGGATGGGAGAAGTTGAAAAAAACCCATGGGGTAAACTTCCACTTGGAAAGAAGTATTGAATATCCCTAACTATGTGATTTCAAGCCCCATCCCAAGAGACTTCATATAAGGCACTCAGAAACCCATCAGGCATGGGTGAACTTTTCACATTAATACTCCTCATTGCATTGATAACTTCCTCCTCTACAGGAACTACTTAAGGAGTTAATTCTCTGATATAGAAACCAATAAACAGACTAATTCAAGGAGACTTTAGGATCCCCCTGGATACCCCTCACTCATATTAGGATTAGGTCTAGTGAGAGGGGACTTAAAAACGGATTCTTTCATGCTTCCAATGACACCCTATCCATCATAGTTAAAATTTTCCTCTATAAAAATGTTAGGTATGTGTATCTGTCATTTCTACTTAATCCAAGCATGGAAAAAAGAAATATTTATGTTGCCTTTTCAAAGACACATGATTTGTTACTACTTCTGCATTAGGAGATCATGCCTAAGGATAATTCATCCAGTATATCTTTCTTATTAGAAAGTTCACTAAACATAATATCATTCCAAACGTTCTCTAGAATAAGTTCCATATGTTCAATTTTCTTATTTAATGAATCTATATCTTCGAAATGATGAGGCAGATTTTTGATCTAAGAGATTATTTCTACTTTAATACATATTAGGTTTCTTTGTATATGAATCCATGGATTCCTTTAGGTATTCCTACCCTAATATTCAGTAACCACTTGGTGATAGCCCATAATATCTTTCCATGACTTGGAGATGTTTAAAGAACCACCATTTACTTTTCTAGTTGATAAAGATACAATTACCAGAGAATGATCATAAAGACCACAAACTAGATGAGAAACCTTCTCAATTGGAAAGGCATCAATAGAATGAACATTCAATAAAAACCTATCAAGGAAACACTAAGATCGATGATCCACTTTCTAATTTTTTTTACCACATGAATATATCACCTAAAAACCCCATATCTATGATGCCACATCAAGCCATACATTTCACAAATTCCCCACTAACCTTCTTAGAGAAATATCTCATCCCTTT
This sequence comes from Viscum album, assembly GCA_963277665.1. Taxonomy (NCBI): domain Eukaryota; kingdom Viridiplantae; phylum Streptophyta; class Magnoliopsida; order Santalales; family Viscaceae; genus Viscum; species Viscum album. The sequence goes on from OY728134.1 coordinate 615,560,516, forward strand.
CATCTTCTAGGGATCAGCTACAATATTTAAATCGCCTCCTTTGATCCATGGTAAGGATACCAGATCTAAGGAATCCAAATCTTTCCAAAAGGTTTTTTTTGTTTGAGGATCCTAACTGTCATAAAAAAGAAGAAGCATAAAGGGTATTACCCCTAAAATGATCTTCATAGTGATCAATCTATCTTATGCTTTAATAAGTTCAAATGTGACATGGTTATTCGAGAAGAGAGATATGTATGTATTAAGTGGATTAGAATGCATGTATGCACGCATTTCGATCCAATGTAAAAAATCCAAAATTTTACTTGATTTTTTATTAGGTTCAAGGATAGAAACAAGAGAAACAAAATACAAAAGAACTTTTGTGAAGATGAAGTCAATTTTCCACTATGCTCTCAAGCCTCAAGAATTCCATATTAGAAGAGATATCATTATAAATAGATATTCTTGTATCTTTACCCATTCAGGTTAGCCACATATTTATGAGATTGTGAACCAACACCCCTGATCCTGGACTGAGATTTGGTGCACACCCCACCGGGTGAAGGAAATGATGGTGCATGACTAGATGGTGGCAAAGACAGAAGCCCAGAACTGACCCTATCAAGATCACTGGCCACACTTTTCTTGGAAGAACCTATAGACACACTCTTTTTAAATAAGATTGTACGTGTACCTTCCGATCCTAGATCAAGAGAGGACTGTAGCTGAGAAGAATCCAAATGTTCTTTAGGGTGATCCGATATATTCTAGGATTTCATTGAGGCCAAATCATACTCAAGAAGAGTGATTTATAAGGATCATTCCTGTAATGAAGTCTCGAATCATGAATAAAAATCTCTTGAGTAAGGAAGCAGTGAGAAACTCCTTTACTATGATATTTTCAAATAAGTTGTTCAAGTTCCAATCAAGGGATATGATGGATGGATGAGGAGAAAGGTAGATCTCTAAAAGGAGAGAGAGCTAAACATTGAGAAACATTTTATTCTTGGAAATAAGAAAACGAAGAACAATATACCTAGGGGACCTAAACAATATTATCTTGAAAATATGAATAAATCTGGTAACTTCTTCTCTCCCCCATGAAAAGAGGATAATTTATCTACTTCGAGTGATAGGGGTCCTTTTATGAGGAGCCTTGAAGAACCTTACAAAGAAAAAATATGATTTTAATTCAATATACAAGTATGGAATGAACATGAATCATATAAAAAAAGTAATACATGGTCAATTAAGAATAAACTATAGGTTGATTCTATTCACAGGAATCTTGAACTTAGAGATAAATATACTCTAGAAGAGAAAGTGATAAATCCATCTCAACACATAAGTGAGCCAGTGATATTTAATAAAAATGTAGAGTATTCTCATTAGTGTAGAGGAAGGACCCAAGAGAGTCACCAATGGCCTATAAAAAACACTATTCTAGAATGGGAGAGGAAGACCCGGGAGAGAAATCCTAAAATCCACCCATGGAGAATCCCTACCATAGTGTGAACGCATATCCTAGTGATCTATAGTGAACCACAATCTCTGCATAGATTTGGGTGATTTGCACCACACTTTCACAAATTCTTCTAGAGAATGTTGAACCATGAAAAAAGACTTTCAATTTAGTGAATATACAGTTTTCGGAGAAGCCAATCCCCACGAATCTAAAAAATCTCAAAAGAGGGGAATATGAGGTTTTTTAGCACTGAAATTCACCACTAAGGTCCACTCTATAAGAGAAAAAGCCTCATTGAAGGCGGGGGAAGGGAAATTGACCACTATCCTATTTAATTTAGAGAAAGTGGGAGGAAACTTCAATGAGATCTCAGGAAAAAATTGAGATTTCATATCCACCAAGGATCTTCATAAAACATCCTTGAAAGAAATACCCTAGAAAATATCGAGAATTGGAATGTGAAAAAGGATGTAAAGAAGATGGATGAGGGCATAAAACACTTAGAGATTGGAAAAAACACCCAAAGAAATCATGGGAACCATAGCCATAGAAGCATCCATCAGTGAGACAATGGTCAAATAAATTTAAAAAGGTTTGTGACCAATAGGCGCGTTCATTTGGGAACTGAATAGTATAGCCATACATGAATTTAACTAAATCATGGAGTTCCACAACGGGATATTTTTTCACTAAATTTTGACCTTATTGGACCATTATTCTAGTGTTTGAGCACATTTTTGGATCCTAGAATCTCACCAGTTGGATGTCAATCACATAACTCAAATTATGATCTTATACCATTAACAAATTCATAGAACATGAATTTTTCATAACCTAGGATTGTGATGCTTGGGTGAGTAAGAAATCAATATTCCTTATTTTTTAAAGATGAAGGATATCCATGAAATAAGTGACCATGGTATGATGGTGACATACATTCACCTTCTAGGATTTTCCATTCACATTTGTAACCAATCAATTTAAAAGGGGATATGAGACTTCATAAATGATTCCTTGGTGATAATGTTGCTACTCTAAACTTAAAACATACATTGGATTATTGTATTTTCATAAAAATGGATTGATAAAATACCTTTCCTAAAAAAATTATACTTTATTTATGGCTACCAAATACTTCTATAAAAAATAGTAATTTTATAATAATGTTGGTATTTTAATTGAACTACACCTCTAGGAACATTCAATATCCGCTTTTAGAAGTTAGAATCACTTTCATAATCCTCTTATTCAAGGTGTTATTGGGAACAAAATAAAGTATCATAACCCAATACATGAGGAACCTAAAAATGATTCAGTAGGTAGAGTCATATACCCTATTTTAACGGTTGATTTTGTCTCTACTGTGTGGAATGTCACTTTAACCTTTACTCTAGGACCATCGATTTCCCATAAGGAGACCTACATAAAAGATAGAAATATAGAGGGATGAGAGGATGTATTTTCTAATCAAGAGTCTATGGTACCTTCAATAACCATTATATAAGTAAGTGATCATATGGAACTATTTTATAGGGTTCTGTAGAGGGATTTTCTATTACGGTTTTATTAGTTTTTAATGATACTATGTAAGTGATATCTACATTATTAGTTTGTCAAATCCCTCCATTGATTTATTTCCTTTAACTGGATCCTTTGAATGAAAATACCTTGACATCTCCATCTTGGAGGGAGTTATATCTAATTAAACAAACTAACTTGGACTTAGAATATGGGTCTGGAGCTACATCCTCAAGGACCAGATCTAGGATTCATGTAAAACAATTTCCAATATCACTAAATTGATAAGAAATTAAGCATGTCAAGTCCTTCTAAACTTCAATAAAATGATCCCCATCATCATATAGAATACTAGGGGACTCAGATCCCCAACTAAATGAGAGTTCCTTTAGATTTATTTAAATTCATTTTAAGCTTCCATTAAAGTTGTTCTTGAACTAATACACAATGTCTGTAACATAATTATTTTGTAGAAAAAAATATGTGTAAGGAATATTTTTCATGATGACCCATGAAACAAGAAAATTTGGATTTTATTGAAGTATATCTTGTATATAGATCTATTTAATTATTCCTCTCAACACATCTCCATAAATACTACTCATTATCTCCTTCATATGTTTTCACCTTTTTTATTCCAATTTCTACATTGTTCAAAGAGAAATTATTTAGCCCGAATTATCCTCTTGATATGGAAAATCTACCATGGTTCATTAGATAATATTTTAACATGATTCTTATCCAAATATATATGTGGGGTGCTTTATTAATTTATAATAATCTATGAGTAATGACATTATGTTTCTAATGGAGAACCAACTCATGGATCCTGATTTTTCCAAAGATCTATACACACAATGTAATAATAATTAATGGAATTAGAATATTAAAATATACCTTTATAAGATCCTCGTAAACCAATATGGATTATATAATTTCACCTAAATTCCAGTCACCCACTTGGAAAGGGCCTTATAATATCACTCATCCCTTATAATCATGCTTACATATTCCAATAATAATTCCATTCACTTATACTTCAAATAATTATTCCTCTAATGGAGTAATTTCATGAAATTTTTTTAAGGATCCTGGAGTTATCCCATGAAAATAAAATCATTTATTTTCCTTCAAAATAAATCAATACTACTAAGAATTGATATATATGATTTATAGAAAACATTTCCAAAGCACAATAATAGGATTTAATAAATATGAAAAGAGATACATGTGATTGAATATATCCTCCAAGATAGACAAGATGAAAACCTATTCACATACATCATCTAAAATCAAATGTAAAGGAGATATAGGCTTCCATAGGAGGAGAGGATTGGCCAAGAAAATTATAGAAAGCTTTGTCTTAATGAGGGTGATAAAAATAAAAAAATCTAAGAGTATATCAATAAGAGTAATTTCATGGGGAACCACTATTGGGATTTAATAGAATTTAATTATTATTATTATTATTAAATCCAATTAATTGTATAAATTCCTTGATAAGGATACCCCAAGCATGAAATATGAAATTTTCATTTAAACTATAAACGAATAAAGTATTGTAAATTCATACCATTCACTAGAAATCATCTCTAAAATCTTTATCATAATCATATGGTATGATAAAGGTAAACATTGGAAGAAAAATGGAATACCCTACCTATAGATATTCACATATCAAGATGAATCACACATATTGTGTGTGGGACTCTCTATACTCCATCATGTGCTAGAATATCATGATGAAAAAGAGGTAGTAGAAAGAGAGATTCTATTTTTTGGGTGGTTCAATCATGTATAAAGAATTATCAATCAACAATACCATCACATGTAATTTTTTTTGTAATATATAATTAATATCCTTAGGCTATCACATTTACTCATGCATTTATAATGTATTATTAAATTCTACTCTGAATAACTCTTCTATAAATGCATGAATATTGAATTCTTAGTCCATCATGACTTATGTTATATACCCTTAAATGGTAAAATAATAGATGATATAAAAAAACAATAGAAAAAAAAATCACAGGAAGTATAAAATGATATAAACTTATATTAATAAAATCACAATTTAAATGAAAACCATAAATATAAATCATATATATAAGGATTTATATAATAAATCCTTAAATCCCCCACTTTCACTAAAACCTAAAAGACATTGTTCCAATTAAACTTATAATATATCATATTCAATAACTTGTGAAACTATATCCAAATATCCTTTTTGATATCTACCCAAAATCTTTTGTAAAGTTATCATTAACTTCATTGTGTATCATGTCATATGAAAAAATATTAATTCCTATTAAAACAATTTTGGATTAATTCTAAATAATTTTTAGAGTAGTTCTCTTAGTGGAACTAAAACCCCATTCTGTCAACCACAAAGTGTGGCCCCATGGGCCTTTATAGAATTGATAATAAGTATTGTTCTCTAAATACATAAATTAAAGTAATGATAACCTTTAAGAAAAGTGAAAATTCTAGTCAAGATATAATGGATTTGGTGCAATCTCTGTCAAACACATGAATATCTATACCTATATCCATCGGTCTCCATCATATGAAAACACCCATTATCAAATTTTATCTTTTTCAATGTCACCAAGTTACCATGGGACATGAAGTATGTCAATCCCATAAAGCCTACTCAAACTTTATCAATTCCAAATGTATAGAATGATTGGTTTAGTTAATACATCACTTGTAATTCTCCCTTATAGATATTCATATCACATGTTCTTCATCTAAATAGATATAAAATATCTAGGTGTTATCGTATACTTCTATAGTCTATATTAATCAATATACCAAATTTATACTCACCATACAAGTGGAAAAATTCTGTCTTGGTTCATCTCAAACTGATAACATGATCAACACCATTCCCAACCACCCCCAAGTTAGCTAAGTCTATATGTAAACTTCTATAAGTTGGGTATGAAAGTATAATGGTGATCATTATAGACATATCTCCAATATCAAGTACGAGTGATTCAAATATGATTAATGCACCCCAAATACACCAAATTCATTTGTATGAAAGTCCATTTTATACTTCATGGGTCATATGGAACAAACAAATAATATTATTATTTATTTTGGAAAAAATGTGTATATTCCATATCTCTTAATTGTAATCCTACTCACACTATCATTAAATTTTCATCATAACCTATAATACTAAATGATGAAAATCGGTTAGGTATAACTAAAAGTCATACTTAAGTGATACATTATTATTACACTTCATGAAATGTGTGTCTATATACACATTTATACATCCAATATAAAATAATGATAATATAGAGATTTCTTTATATATGATACATTTTATAAACATAAACCCTTTTAGGAATATTTATCAAACCCAAAATAAGAACCTATATATCATATTACATATGATAAATATAGAGACTCTATCCTTTTACATATATTATTAAAAGAATATTAAATATAAACATCAAATAAATTAAACATAGGGATCATAATGGCCTAGTGTATATGGAAGATAATGTTCATATTTCATAAAAGTAAACTTTTACATGGAATGTTGATTTTATTCTTTATAGTGAGCTCCAAAATTCCATTTTATCTCCTAAAACTGAATGGGATAACCTCTTTAATACCTAAAGAAGGGGGAGATACAAAAATCCTTGTAAGGTAATAAACCTATTAATGAAACATAACATGTGATTTAAATGTATAACATGATATCATAAAGGAGAATGATCATGAGTAATTTCATGGAGGAATATCATAAATATCATGGTATAATAAGACCATGGATTCATAGGAAATGTGGTTGAAAAATAAAACATGACATAAACATAAGTGAAATACTATTACCAAGACAACATTACATGGTGAACAGAGCCCCATAATGGATAGGTTCACTCCCAAATCCCATACCTGACATCTCATGAGACTATAACATTATCGAATATATTGGAATACTATCTAGGCACACCCATCATAACATGTTCATGATATCTATGTGGAAAATAATAGAAATCAATCAAAGGGAATAACATAAGAGTTACCCATGAAAAGAAAACAGGTTTCATAATATTTCTTCACATCATAATCAATGAAAATTTCTTAATGAAGGCATTTGAGAAATTCTCATAAAGAATGTAATACTCCATAAAAGATGGAGGAATGAAGTAGGTATATATATATGTGAGAGAGATATGTATAATTTATAAACAATAGATAGAATCAAATGTTGTTCAATTTGATGGAAATTTTTTTAAATGATTTAAAAAACTTTCTTGTGGAAAATAATATTTTCACACTCAGTAGCATAAAAGAATGTCATATTAGATGGAAAATGAGTTTGATAGACGACTTTGAACATTTCTTGAGGAAACTATCCCTTAAATTTTGGAATCACTTATCAAAAATCTATAGTATTCTCCAAAATTTATTTTTTCATAATTAAACATTTTAATATAAAAAGGGAATTTCTAAAAATTGATCGTTAAGGATGGTGGAAGATTTCTATTTATTCTGAATATGTTAAAACAAAAAAATATTTTATTCACTTTATTGTATGAAAATTCAGAAAGTAAAGTGTTCAAAAAATGGAAGGAAGATTCATTTTAAATTATTTTGTAAGAATCTAATTAAGCATAAAAATGGATTCAAACTATCATAGTAAATAAATTTTGAAAACATTTCATAAATCATGTATTTTGAAGAAAAAGGAATTTCAATTAAAGAGATAAATGAAGTTGGATTTTATTAAAAATATTTTCTCAATAATTTTAAGTACCAATGGGAGGAAAATGTTTATATTACCTTAAAACATAATGAATAACCTGTAACATCCCAGGAAAATATAGAATATGACATTTTCATATTTATTAATATTTTTGAATTAAATATTAATTTTATTTTAAAGGGGATTCTATATTCAATGGAGTACCTAACATGCAATAATGAGTTTCTCCAAAGTCTTATATTGCACACAATGTTGAGTCATATTGAAAATAAAAATAAAAATATTATATTATTATTTTAAATGGTAGTTAAATTCTAGTCATTTTATTAGAGGGAATAAACATAACTAACCATATTATGATTATACATGTTTGTTAAATGTTTTTACATTTATCCAATAAAATTTAGGGTCTTAAAATGTGAATGAATCAAATTTTAAGAAAAATACTTTAATATTCTTTAAAAAGTCGATTTATCGCCTTTTGATGGAGAACCCTCTTTAAATATAGTTTGGGTCACTTTTATATGTTCTATTTGAAAAAAAATATAATTCATTTTTAAAATTGGGACATAAAAATTTACTTTGGGTAAATATTTAGTATTTTTCTGATAAAGTTCATTTTTTAATGAATAGTAAAAAATACTGCATTTTAATTCTAAATTTCCTTTTAATATAATTTATTCGTATGGTTAGATTATCTTTTTAAATGGGTTTAAAGTGTAAATAGATTATATTTTTACCATTTAATCCAATTTTTATCATTGGAAGTAATTTCACTTTGAAATTGGACAAAAACAAGTTTCAATCTTTTGATAGTTATTATCTCTTAAAAACACACTTTTTGTTTTGACAACATGAATTAATTTTAAATTAATTAATGACACTTATATGTTTTGAATATGGTAAAATAGAAATAATTTTTGAATTCGGAATATCAAATACAGCTTAGGTTAAATTTTTGGTATTTTTTTGAAAACTTTCAATTTTTGATGAATAGTAAAAACACGGAGTAGTAGTTAAAAAAACTGACTTTTTCATTTAAATGAAATTTTACCACTTCAGTGAATTGAATTTCAAAAATCTAACATACATGGTTATTATTAGTAAGTAAAATTTGGTTCAATAAGATGAAAATAATTTTTGGTGAATAGTAACTTTTGACTTTTATTTGCCGCGGTTAAAGGTAAATAAGGTAATTAAAGGTACAAATAATATTATAATAATATAAAATTATCTTAAAAATTGTTCTAAAATTATTGTATGAGTCATGGCCGACCAATACAATCATTGGGTGAGATTTTTGTCCATTGAAAGCCATTTGGGTAAGATAATGACATTAATAACTTTTTATTTAAAGTAAAAATAAAAATATCATAAACATGTAATGTTTTGATAAAAAAAATTAATGTAGGGTTATATAATTGAAATATTTAACTATAAATATTCATTAGAAAGATAAAAATATTTCCTACATCATGGTATTTTATTTGTAATTTTTATAAATCAAATAAATAAAATTATTTATGACACAATAATGATGTAGTGTTTACCTCATTAATGAATGATTTAAATAAATATGATTATAAAAATTAAAACAATATCCAAAACATGTCTGATTCTTATTTTATGATTTTATTTTGAACAATAGTCATCTTATCTTTCACTTTAATATGTTTTGGACCTTTAGAAACCAAAAAACATTATATAATAAAATAATATTTTCAAACATTCCTAAAGAGCCCCTTATCCCCCTTATAAAAAACCTTCACATCTAACCCATTACTCACACCTCTCAAGCCCCTTGTATCATCCAAAATCTTCCCAAATAATCTCTCAAGATCCCTATCTTCCACCTAGAAGCCTTACCTTAGGCAAAATTCACTTCAAGAAATTCTTTTTTTTTAACCAAAGGGAGTTACCCAATTTAAAGGTAACGTCTTCTCTTAAGTTTTTTTCTTTTATTTTACTTCTCCAACCACGTAAACTCTTTTTATTCCATTATTTTATACAAAAATAAGTATCCTCAATATAATAGGTTATTTATATGAGAATTATTCTAACTACGCTTACACACACCTCCGTCTAATGGGTAAATAACATATTGTTTCTGTGGATAGTGAACTACTGCCTCACAAAACGATGATTGTTCAATCTTCTCCTACCACCTCTCATGGTGTCCATTAAGATGGAAATTTATTTACATGTAATATATATTATATTTATATTGTATCTATACTTCTTTATTTTTCATTTATATCATACCATTATGGTTTCCATAATGGGTAAATATGATAATTTCATTTAAGGAATTTCGGACTATCGCCCCGTCAAAGTGATATGACTCGTTCATGCCATACGTGGAACATATAAAGGATGGAATTAATGAAATTATATATTATATTATAATATAATTATAATATATCTATTTATCATTATGTTTTCATTCTATTAAATATGAAATATAAATGAAAGCAGCGTTCATGCGTACGTATGGCTTATCGTCTCCCTGAATGGTGCATTTCATTTCTTACCTCCAGATGTTATATACTATTATAAATAAATATATATACTGGATGTATATTTTATATATGATATCTAAATTAGGAATATAATTGTGTAGATAATGGACTTTTCACCACATGAACAACTTATAATTATAATAAGTTCATTTTTGACTCAAGTACCAAATATCGACAAAACGACCATTATTAACATAAATACTGAATAATTTTTATAACATGGTAATAAGTGATATAAAAGGAATAATAAACTAGAAAAATGTTCTTAAGCAGGTAGAAATTAACTTTAGTTTATTATTCAGGAGATTAAAGAAAAAATGGTTCAATTCAGACATGAGGTAAGGGGTTTATTATCTCACTTTTAATTCCATGAGATTTCCATTGTTTTCCACTTATTTATTGCATGTTGTGTATTGTGTAATTACATTTGATATATATTATCATTATTATCATTATATTAATGTTATTCTGTGATTCATTTGTTGGTTATTATCTTTTTTTCATACGACTTGATTTATTACAATGTGGTAAGGGGTTTTCATCTCACTTTTTATTCCCATGTGTTTCATGCTATATTTTCCACTATTTTTTTGTGTGGTGTATGTAATTCCACTGATGGTATTATTTGTTTAATATAATTTAATTTATGGGCATTTACATCTTCATTTTATGATCCTTCTTTCATGTTGTTTTTGTTTCGTAAGTTACCAAATCGGTAAGGGAACCTTTCACTGTACTCTTTTAGTTAATGACTTATTTTATGTCTTTTAAATTTCTATTTTCTAATCTCGAGATATGTTCTTATATATCCTTATTATTTTAAATTTTATGTCCATGTGATGAGAGAACATTTCCCCTCTCATCAACTCATTTTTTTAATATTAATGTGACACCGTTAGGCCATCGAATTTTTGTAAGAGAACTTCTTAACCCAATTTCAATTATTTGGGTTAAACTTATACTTATTGATTATGTCATGATATGAATATTTTTGAATGATATATTATTTTTTTACACTTAATATCCAGTTATATTAGGTGTATTCTTATTTTCCACACATAATCATGCCATTGATTTATCCTTAATCTAAGGATATGATCTTTACAAGGGACTTTGTCTCAATTTACATTCCATTTAAACTAATTTGTTGTTATACACCAATTCACTTTTATATGGTGTATATACCACCCTTTGACATATAATTTCATGAATCTATTTATTCTCATGATATTATATGCTTTTATTAATGTTATTCCCCAATTATTTGTATTCAATCGTCTCTCATTTGGTTAGAAACTCTTTAACTAAAATATCATTTTAAATGTTTTAAAGATTTATTCTTCTAAATCTTTCTCATTAATGTCCATGTTTAAAAATGGTTTTAAGGATTTATTTATATGGACATTAATTTTTTGAAATTAAAATTTATTTCAAAAGATTCAAAGTGGTATGGGACAATTTGATTTAAAAATATCTTTATTAAATGTTTTAAATGGTTTTGAAAATGATTCGATAAAGCATTGATTGTGTCAATATCTTGAAATGATATATTGTGATTGCAATGTGGAAATGTTATCTTTCCTTTATTCTTGTTTTCTATGTTATGAATATGTTATGTTTATTAGTAATTGTTTACATATACAGGTGGTTCCCTGATAAACCTAGGGTGGGTGAGCCCAGGATAGCTCTCTGGGTAACGTGATGGAGGTAAACGTTAATTTTTCTCCTAAGAGATTTAGAGAATGCACTATGATGGGTATTCCAAATGTAACTCCCTACGTAGCTATTAAAGCTACAATGTAATTATGTAATGGATGCCACAATTTACCTTTATGATTTATGATTTCTGTGTATTATTCATAAATCATGTGATTTCATAATGTATGTTATGATTAAAAAGTGTAGTTTAATTTATTTGTATTTATTGATGGGCTAATGTTTTCTTTCCTTATTTTATAACCCTTACTAAGCTTTTTATGCTCATCCCAAGTTTTGAAATGTTTTTCGCATGACTTAAAGATGAATAGGGTCAAGGATGGGATCAAGGAAAATTTGTGCTGTCTAAAACATGGAACTAGAAAAGTTTCTTTTTTTAAGAGTTTATTTTATGAAAAAAATGGAAACTGGGAAAAAAAATTGCTTTGTAATTTTTGAGATGTAATAGTTATGGCCTAATTCTCCAATGCTCTAAACCTGAAAAGATCCTCAATATGAATTATTTACTTAATTCAAGATTTTGTAATGTTTAAGGTCGGGCCCTTATAGTTGGTATCATAGGTTGGTTTAGATAACTTTAGAGGTTAGGGTGTTATTTAATAATAAGTGACATTACCATAATGGTTATCATATTAGAAAGATTCGTAGTTATTTTAGAGGTGATAAATGGTTAATACATTTTGGGGTGAAAAATGAAAGGTATTAGATAACCTTTGAGGATAAAATATGTTATGGTTGTTTTTAATGAATTTTCCCCTTTTTTTGATGTTATGAAATTATATAATTTTTTTGAAAAACAACAACATGATGACCGTGTGACAACTCATTGTGTAGGAAAAAACTACAGGAATCAAACCCACAACCAAAGTGCGATTGTGATTTATCACCTACCACTGGACTACGTGAAGTCCCTAGTTAGTATAACTAATTATTTTTAGTTAAATGATTTTATGGATCAAGAATAAGTTTATTTGGGATCTTATGTTTTATCCAATGGACATCCTTAGTATAGGAAAATGATTTGGTGATTAAGTGATAAAGATTATTTTGGAAGACACTCTCTCTTTTGGGAATACTATATACTTAAGAAAAATAGAATACTACGGGATTTAATTTGTAGAGTAATGGTTGAAGTTTTATTTTTGTAGAATATATGTTTTTTTTTGTGGACATAAGGTGATTTGGGTTATTTATGGAAATGATTAACATGTCATAGAGAATTTTTTATTAGGTTAATTACACTTCAGTTTGAGACTTTAAGAGTAGTCGATGTTTTTTGAGAAAAATGATAAGATTTACTATGGAAGACTATGTGATTAAATCCTTCTGAGTTTTGGGTTTCAATCTTAGTTTGGATTATTTTGAATAATTTTATGTAAAATTGTATATTGAATGGTCTTTATTGAACTTTGGGTACATTTTGTTAAATTTTTGAGATTAAGAGTAGTATTTCTTTTTATAAAGGATTATACTTTTTGGGATTATCTGATCTTGTAATAAAAAATTTTGGTTTTGGTTAATGTATAAATATAGGGGAAATATATGGTTTATATTTTGTGGATCATGTTATTATCTATAAATTGATTCTAGAACTTTTTATGTGACCATGTCATCTTGAATACTCTTCATTTGGAGAAAAGATGAGTTTGTGGTAGAAATTTTGTAAATGATGAATGTCTACATTTCAAAATAATTAGTTTAATTTACTCTTTTTCCGACATGGGACTTTCAATGAAGTTTACAAGCCCAATTTTAAAATTGTGAGGACACAATTTCCAAAAGGGGGGGGGAAGATGTAACATCCCAAGAAAATAAATAATATGACATTTTCATATTTATTAATATTTTTTAATTAAATATTGATTTTATTTTAAAGGGTATTCTATATTCAATGGCATACCTGAAATGCAATAATGAGTTTCTCTGAAGTCTTATATTGCACACAATGTTGAGTCATATTGAAAAAAAGAATAATATAATATTATTATTTTAAATTGTAGTTAATCTCTAGCTATTTTATTGGAGGGAATGAATATAACTAACCATATTATTACTATACATATTTTTTTTTTAAAATTACATTTTTCCAAAAAAAATTAGAGGCTTAAAATGTGAATGAGTCTAATTTTAAGCATAAATACTCTAATTTTCATTAAATGGTTGATTTACCGCCTTTTGATAGAAACTCCTCTTTAAATATTGTTTCTACCACTTTTATATGTTCTATTAAACAAAATAAAATTCGTATTTATAATCGGGACATCAAAATTTACTTTGGGTAAATTGTTGGTATTTTTCTAATAAAGTTCATTTTTAATGAATAGTGAAAAATACTCCAATTTAATTCAAAACTACATTTTAATCTAATCTATTTATATGGTTATATTATCTTTATAAATGATTTTAAAGTGTAAATAGATTACATTTTTACCATTTAATCCAATTATGGTCATTGGAAGTAATTTCACTTAGAAATTGGGCATAAACAAGTTTCAATCTTTTGATATTTATTATTTCTTAAAAACAGGCTTTTTATTTTGACAACAAGAATTAATTTTAAATTAATTAATGCAAATTCTATGTTTTGAATTTGGAAAAAAATACATCATTTGTGAATTCAGAATATGAAATATTTCTTAGGAATAATTTTTTGTATTTTTCTGAAAACCGTCATTTTTTTATGAATAGTGAAAACACTAAGTAGTTAAAACACCAACATTTTCATTAAAATGAAATTTTACCGCTTCTGTGAATTGAATTTCAAAAATACGACATACATGGTTGCTATCAGTAAGTAAAATTTGGTTCAATAATATGAAAATAATTTTTGGGGAATAGTAACTTTTGACTTTTATTTACCACGGTTAAAGACAAATAGGGTAATTTAAGGTAAAAATAATATTATAATAATATAAAATTATCTTAACACTTGTCCTAAGCATATCGGATGAGTCATGTATGACCAATACAAACCTTGGGTGAGATTTTTTTCCTTTGAAATCCATTTGGGTAAGATAATGATATTAATAACTTTTTATTTAAAGTAAAAATAAAAATATCATAAACATGTAATGTTTTGATAAAACCATTTTAATGAGGGGTTATATAATTGATATATTTGATTATAAATATTAATTATAAATATAAAAATGTTTCCTACATAATGGTATTTTATTTATAATTTTTAGACATCAAATAAATAAAATTATTCATGACACAATAATGATGGAATGTTTACCTCATTAATGAATGATTTAAATAAATAAGATTATAAAAATTAAAACAATATCAAAAACCTATAAAATTATTGTTGGACGATTTTATTTCGAGAAAAAGTCATCTTATCTTTTACTTAATAAGTTTTGGACTTTTAGAAACCAAAAATCATTATATAATAAAATAATATTTTCAAACTTTCCTATAGAGACCCTCCTCCCCCTTATAAAAATCCCTCACCTCTAACCCATTACTCAAACCCATTACTCAAACCTCTAAAGCCACTTGTCTCATCCAAAATCTACCCAAATAATCTCTCAAGATCCATATCTTCCACCTATAAGCCTTACCTTAGGTAGAAGTCACTTCAATAAATAATTTTGGTTCAAACCAAAGGGAGTTGCCCTTTTTAAAGGTAATGTCTTCTCTTAAGTTCTTTTCTTTTATTTTACTTCTCCAACCCTATAAACTCTTTTTATTCCTTTATTTTATAAAAAAATAATTATACTCAATATAATACATTTTCAATATGATGATTATTCTAACTACACTTACACATACCTCCGTCTAATGGGTAAAGAACATATTGTTTAAATGGACGACGAACTACTACCTCACGAAACGATGATTGTTTAATCTTCTCCTACGACCTCTCATGGTGGCCATTAAGATGGAACTATATCTACATGTAATATATATTATAATTATATTATTTCAATCCATGTGTATTTTTAATTTATATCATACCTTTATGGTTTCCATAATGGTAAAATATGATAATTTCATTTGAGGAAGTGCGGATTACCGTCCAGTCAAAGTGATATGACTCATTCATGCCATACATGGAACATATAAAGGATTGAATTAATGAAATTATATAATATATTATACTGGATTTATAATATACCTATGTTTAATTTTGTTTTTCATTCATTAAATATGAAATAGAAATGAAATTATTGTTCATTCGTACGTACGACTTACCGTCTCCACGAACGGTGCATTTCATTTCTTACCTCCAAATGTTATGTACTATTATAAATAAATATATATACTGGATATATATTATATATGTGATATCTAAATCATGAATATAATTATGTATATAATGGACTTTTTACCACATGAACAACTTGTAATTATAAGATGTTCAATTTTGACTCAAGTACCAAATATCGAAAAAACGACCATTATTAACTTAAATGATTGCATAATTTTTATAACATTGTAATGAGTGATATAAAAGGAATAATAAACTTTAAAAAGGTTCTTAATCAAGTATAAATTAACTTTAGTTTATTATTCATAATATTAAATAATGAACGGGTCACGTCGGACATGAGGTAAGGGGTTTATTATCCCACTTTTAATTCCGTGAGATTTCCATTGTTCACCACTTACTTATTTCATGTGGTGTATTATGTACTTTAATTTGATATATATTATCATTATTCTATTTATATTCTTGTTATTCTTTTATTCATTTGGTGTTTATTAACTTTTGGTCATAGGACGTGATTGATTACCACGTGGTAAGGCGTTTTCTTCTCACTTTTTATTCCCATGAGATTCATGCTATATTTTCAACTATTTACTTTTGTTTGGTATATGTACTACCACTTATTTTATCCATTGTTTAATATACTTTAATTTATGGGCATTTACATCTTCATTTTATACTCCTTATTTCATGTGGTTTTTGCTTCGTATGTTACCAAATCAGTAAGGGAACCTTTCATCGTACTCTTTTGGTTAAAGACTTATTTTATATATTCTAAATTTCCATTTTATTATGTTGGGATATGTTCTTATATATCCTTATTTCTGTACATTTTATGTCCAAGTGATGAGATACCCTTTCCTCTCTCATCAACTCATTTTATGAATTTTAAAATGATGATGTTTGGATGTCGAATTTCTATAAGAGATCTTTTTAACCCAATTTAAATTATTTGGGTTAAACTTCTACTTCCTGATTATGTCATAATATGATTATTTTTGAATGACCAATGATTTTTTTACACTTAATATCCACTTATATTGGGTGGATTCTTATTTTTCACACATAATCATGTCATTGATTTTTCCTTAATCTAAAGATATTATCATTGCAAGGGACATTGTCTCAATTTACATTCCATTGAAACATATTTGTTGTTATACACCAATTCACTTTTATATGGTGTATATACTACCCTTTGAAATATTATATCATAGATATCTATATTTTTATGATATGAAAAGCATTTATTAATGTTATTCTTCAATTATTTGTATTCAAATGTCTCTCATTTTGTTAGGAACTCTTTAACTACAATATCATTTTAAATGTTTTAAAGATTTATTCTTCTAAATCTTTCTCATCAATGTCTGTGTTTTATTAATGGTTTTAAGGATGTATTTATATGGAAATTAATGTTTTGAAATTAAAAATTTCATTCAAAAGATTCAAAGTGGTTTGGGACACTTTGATTTAAAAAATATCTTTATTAAATATTTTAAATGGTTTTGAAAATGGTTTGATAAAGAATTGATTATGTCAATATCTTGAAATGATATATTGTGATTTCAATGTGGAAATGTTATCTTTAATTTATACTTTTTTTATGTGTTATGAATATGTTATGGTTATTGGGCATTATTTATGTATACGGATGGTTCAGTGATAAACCTAGGGTGGGTGAACTCGAGATAGCTCTCCAATGCATTGGGTAATGTGATGGAGGTAAACTTTAATGTTTCTCTAAAGAGATTTAGGTAATATACTATGATGATTATTTTAAATGTTACTCCCTATGTAGCTGTGGAAGCTACAATGTAAGTATTTTATGGATGCCATAAGTTACCTTTATGATTTGTCTTTTCTGAGTATTATTTATATATATTGTGATTTCATAAGGTATGTTATGATTAAAAAGTATGGTTTCATTAATTTGTATTTATTGATGGTCTAATGTTTTCTTTCCTTCTTTTATAACCCTTACTAAGCTTTTTATGCTCATCCCAAGTTTTGAAATGTTTTTCACAGGAATTAAAGATGAATAGGTCCAAGGATGGGATCAAGGAAAATTCATGATGTCTAAAACATGGAACTATACAAGTTTATTTTTTTAAGAGTTTTTATTTTATGAAAAAATTGAAACTAAGCAGAAGCATCTACTTTGTAATTTTTGAGATGTAATAGTTATGGCCTAATTCTCTAAAGCTATAAACCTAAAAAGATCCTCAATGTGAATTATTCACTTAATTCAAGATTATATAATGTTTATGGACAGGTCTTTATATAACCATTGGATTAAATATTGAAAAGGGTTTATTATAAAATAATCAAATAATTTACTTCAATTTAAATTCAAAAATAAAAAATCCTGATTAAATTGAGATTGAAACATAAACCCTTATTTCTTTGGTAAATTTTGAATAATAACATGCCATGAATGATGTAGATAAATTATAACTTAACATATCATAAATTATGAATTATTCATGATATAGTAAGTAATGGTGAATTATATATATACCATTTAAATGAAGTTAGGTGCATAAAAGAACGTGTTCCTTAAATAAGGATGTTTCATATAAAACCTTAACGATGTTCATATGATTGAGGAGAGAGTTCATCAATGATTTTATTACGTGTAAAATGTTTAGAGCTACACAATGGAAAATAGAAATAAAAATAAATCAATAAAATAAAATTTCACACATAATCTTTATAAAATATAATCATGAAAGTAAATTTATAACCCAGTGAATGGAAATTGAGTTAAGAAACCCATTTACCTATGCTTCCCTTTATTTGAGATCTCCTTAAACTAATGTATTATTGTTTTAAACATGTTATTAACTTATAATAAATTAAAATAATTCTTTATAATATTATATATGATCCTTTTATAACATCTTGTTCACCGATCATTAATTATATTTTGTTATCACTACTGTTTTGCATTTCAATTTCCTTGTTTTCTCCAAAACGTTTCATCATTAATCTTCCATATTTAGAATATAGGTTATATTTATATATTATATATAATTATATTAATTCTATAAATATAATGTTTTTTAATTATATACATATTTATAATAATTATTAAATTTTGAACTTGGAGAAATAATTACATCACTTTGTTGAGATGATGGGTCATGCATACTCATGAGCGACATTATCATTTTTTAAGTGGGTGAAAAAATAAGTGAGTGGATTGTATATTTATTTTATAGAATAAATATCACACCATATATATAACATATATTTATTAAATTAATCCTTTTTTACATTCCAAGTAAAGTGTTATTGAAAAATGAATCACATCGTTTTGCGAGGCCGTTGTCTACTACACACTCGAATGACATTATAATTTATTCAATGGATGATAAGGTAAGAAACTATAATATATATTTCATTCCTAGTGTATTAACCTAACCCCAGAATCCCAAAATTAGTGTCTGCTACCATAACATTGGTTTGATTATAAGGAATCAAATCCCAAAGGACTGAAGAGTTTAGTAGTATTAGTAAACCATATACATACACGAGTCTTGTATTAAAAATGAATAAACTAATTACAAAAAAAATTCAAGGATAATTTTATTCCATATATGATATCTTCAAATATATTCCATAGTAAACTTCATGGTATCATGGGTAAAGAAACAAAATAAGTTAGATATCAAATTCTTATTAAGGTTTAAGTACATCAGAAACAATAATTAATCAATGAGAATAATCAATATGAAAAGGAAATAACTAAGCACGCATTCCACGAAATTAATAAATAGATAGGTTTTAAATAAATAATATGAAAAGATAAATAAAAGAACACACATGTCATTTAAAATAAAAGGATAAGGAATAATCAATATAGAAAGGTAATTAACTAAAAACCATGACATTTAATCAATAAAATGAGAATGAAATTAATCCATAAATTTTTTTCATATTGAAAACATCATGGATAATAATAACTAAATCAAAATGAAGGCAATGCTTAATTATTGGACATCATGTTTCCTAGGAACATGAATCTTTTACCATCAATACCTATTCCCAAGATAGTTAAATATGTGGTTATAATCCTATCAATTATTCTTTGAAACAAACTCAAAGGGTTTTTTCACCTAATAATTTAATCACATGAGACCATCGATGCATCGTGGGGATTGTATTAATTGTTCCACAACCTTTTTAGCGCACTTCCAAATAATTCCTAATATATTGAACAATCGATTTAATTGACGAACTATATTCATTATCATGACATATCTGTATCGATTAAAAGATACAGATTTATCAATATTTTCCTAGTTAATAAAATAACATTAAAATTAAAAAACATATGTAAAAATTGAATATGGTTTAGTAAATGAACATATCCATGATAAATGATATTTCTAGTTAGGTGAAATTAAATTTTCAATGATTATAGGAAATTGAATATTTCAAGAGAACTAAAAAATGAATTACAGAAGTGAATGTCAATATTATCCTTGTCCAAGTCAATCAACAACCATAAATAGTAATAATATGTATGATATCAATAAAATATATCCCAATTGGAGTAAAAATAAATTTTTTTTGTCATTGATTAAAAGAAATATTATAAAAATATATTTTGTAAACATTCTTAAGGAAACAATACTTTTGTTTTGAAAAAACCTTTTATTAGAAAATATAATTTTATAAAACATAAAAAATTATTCAATATGTGAAAATAAATTTTGTAAATATTTTTTAAAATGTTAAAAACATTTATATAAAATATGGTTTTTAAAAGAAAACAAGCTCTCTTACTAAAGTGTGAAATAAATTCAGGTTTTCTTATAAACATTTTCTAAAATATTATGATAACCAAAGAGTGTAAAAATGTTATTATTACTAAAAAATACCATGAATAAACATTGGATAATAAAATTAAAGTTTTTATTAAATAATAATCAAATAATTTCCTTTAATGTAAATTCATGTGTAAACAATCTCTAATAAAAATAAATTGTGAAGTAAACCCTTAAAAAGACCATAACATTGAAGTGATAATCAGTAAGTGAATAGATTATGTAGGTAAAATAAAAATCATCATAATAAATGTGGAAATAAAAAAATATATAGTGAAAATTGATTACATACATAATCTTATAATATTAACAACAACGAGGAATTAATATACCCCAATGAAAATGAATTGGGTTAGTAAATTCATTAAAATTTTGTAACTTTTAAATTCAAATACACATAGACGCAATAATTATAATTGAAACACAAAGTAACATGAATATAATATAATAAATGATATAATATATAAAAATAGTCAGTATATTCCCCCAAAAAAATTAGTGGTGAATATGACATTTATCTCATAAATGTAAAAAGAGGGATGAAAACCCCTTACCTTGCATTTCCTTTTGGGTGAACATCCTTTAACATCATTTATAATGGTTTTAAGTGCATTATTAACTTAGGAAATAACCATATTAATTTTATAATATAATTTATTAACATACAATAATATCTTATTACCCATTTGTTAACAATCTTTCATTTTTTTCACTATTTTAGGTATTAATTGCCTAGTTTTTCGAGCATGTTTTGACTTTTTATTTTATTCCTTCTTACATAGATCATGATTTAATAATTTATAGAATTTAAAACATTATAAAATGATAATATATGTTCAATATATATTTATTCATAATAATCCATAATATTTTGAGATAGGAAATGAAAATAATTTTTCCTAGAGATGGTGGATTGTACGTACACATGAACGCTACTTTAATTTCTTTTTCGTATTTTAAAAGAATAAAATGTAAATGATATATATATATATATTATAATTATATTATAATATTTATGTAATATATGTCACATAATTTTATTAAAAATGTCCTTAATAAATTTTATGTATAGCATGAATGAATCACATCGCTTTGAGTAGGTTGTCGTCCATACCTCCACAAACGATGTTTCATATTTACAAAAAATGAAAAACATTATGGTATGTGTTATATAAAATTTCCATAAGTATGAATAAAACATAAATATCACATATATTATATATAAATATTGTTCCCATTATAATGGTAATCCATGAGAAGTGGAAATGAAAAAATGAACGACAACGTTTCGTGAGGCGGTTGTTTACCATACACACAAACGGTATGTTCATTTCCCATTTAATGTAATTGTGTGTAAGAGTAGGTATAACATATAAAATAAAAAATTATAATTATATTTAATATATTTAGGTTATTATATATGCATTATATAAAAATAATTGAAGGGTAGAGAAGTAAATGAAACAAAAGTGATCGTTGAAGAATGTTACCTCTAATTCGGGTATCTCATTTTGGTTTATACCCAAAGACTTCATTGGATGCATTTATTCTAAAAGCGAGGATTCTAGGATTAGGGTAAGAATTTTGGGATATTATTTGGATCGGTTTTTGATGATACAAAGTTCATGATAGGTGTGAATAAATGGGAGGGCTAAGTGCCTTTTTATAGTGGAGGAGTGTAATTCTTGTAAATATAAAAAGGTAAGCACTATTGAGAGGTCTTCCTTGAATAATGTGCATAAAAAATAAAAAATAATTGATAAAATAGAGTATATGGAATAAATATGTCCATAAAATAGGTTTTTTTCATGTGTATAGGTCATTTTGTCCCTTAATATTAAGGTTAAATCCCTTGTTAAGCTAGTTTGTCTCTTAATCGCTCTAATTAATTTTAATTACTTTCGCTAATAGTTTTCATCAAAAAACTAAGTTTAAATTATTATAAATTATAAATTAATCTTATTAAAAATATATTAATTTATTTTTCAAATTCAAACAAAATAATTGGAAGAAATTAATTTAAAATTAATCTCGCGAATGGGATGAAAAAGCGGGGTTTTAAAGAAAACATGTTCAAAAGTTTGAAATGTTTTTATATCCAATTTAAAATTGAAATTGAATACAATTAACTAAATTGGATTAATATATCTATAATTTATCTAATTAAACTTAAAAAACAATAAAAAAATATTATTTTTCCATATAAATAAATTATATGAAAAGTTGTTTTGAATTAAAATTTAGTATATTTCACTATTCCTAAAAAAGTGAAACCTCACAAAAAAATAAAAAAAATTAACCCTAAGAGAATTTTTATGTCCAAATTTAAATAATTATTTTTATTTATACATGTAAAATTTATAATATTTTTGAAAAATGGATTTAATATAGGCTCTCCAATAAAAGGCAGTAAAATTGCCTATTAAAAAAATACAATTTTTAAACATAAAAATTGATTTATTATTATCATATACTTATAAAATAAATTATATTGATATAAAATATACATGAATGAGTATAATATATATATATATTACATTAATATCATTCACTAAAATTAATTAATTTTATTTCTTAGGATAAAACACATTTGTGAGCATAAAAACATTTCCTTTATATTCAATTGGTTTTTATTTTAATTTCTAATAAATTGATCACTAATGAATTAATTTTATATTTTTTAAACCATATATTTTTAGAAGTTATATAATACTATTCATAACCACTAATATAATGGCTAGTTTATATTTTACTATATTAAACAATATTATTAGTGGTTGGTAAAAAGTGGTATTGCGTGTAACGCAAGCTTTCGAGGAAAGTATTTATTACGTGTGATAAAAGAAAACTCAATATTTCAGGAATTTAAAGAAATATAATATATTAAATTTATAAAAATATTAAATATACCATAAATTCCAAAGAGGTTATATTCTATTCAAAATTTGGTGTTGTGTGTTATACACGATGTGGAATAAAAGTTACTCTTTTGAATTTTCAGGGTGTTAAATTCTTTCCACCTTAAATAAATTGCATCCTCAAAATTTTAACTCGATATTGGAAATGTAGGGTTTTATATTTGAAAATTATTTTATTTAAATCCCATATAGTAAGAAGATTTAATAAAATATCTTCATAATAATAGATAATGAGAAATTCCAAGGACACGTGGAATAATATATAACTAGGTTTCTGTGTAGGAGAACATTAGTGGAATGTGGAAATATGGACTTGGAGGAAAATCATAAATATTTCTGGGGTGATTGAGACCATAAATCAAAAACAAGTGAATGATCAATGGAATGTTTATGGAATCAAATCAATAAATACTTTGTGATTTAAAAGACCATCGGTTCAACGGAAATGAAGGTATTAGGACCACATTTTTTATTTAATATTATTTTTCTAATGTTGAGGAATTATTTTATTGGAAAAGAATATAAGGAAATGTAATTAATTGATACATTTCAATTTCATATGAAAAATTCCATATTTTTGTTCCACTTCGATCAAATTTTAATTCCATCCTTACTATATGATTTTTGGGGTATTGTAGCTACAATGTAGCAGGCACTATAGAAAGTAATTTTTGGATCTATTACAACCGGAACTATTCATTTGTTTGGGCTTTCGGGCCACTATTTTGGTCCTCAGGTCCTTCAAGGCCATCCTGACACCCAAGGCATTTGGGCCAGTAAAAATTTTGGGCCACCTCAAGGCATTTGGGACACCTCAAGGCATTCGGGCCACCTCAGGGCTTCCAGGAGACCTGTAATTGTACTTAATGGACCAGGTAGACTCTATAAGGAGTATAATCCAGATGAAGATTTAGAACATGAGAATTCCCCAGAGAAGAAGCTAATGGATTTGGAAGAAAAAGAGGGTATGGCATTGCCATCGGGACCAACCTGTGCATGCACGAGAAGCCTAACTGAATAGTCATGCGAAGGTGTAGAGTAGACATCATGATGTAGAAGCTAGGGAGGAGCAGTTCCATGTAGTTATAGTTTGAATATTTCCTCTATGACCTATGGGTCATGTAATATCTAAGACTATGGCCCTTGTAAGGGTTCCCTATCATCCCTTGAAAGGGGTATTATAAAAAAATCAATAAAAAGAAGGTCTTCGGGCCATTTGAGCATG
This sequence comes from Viscum album, assembly GCA_963277665.1. NCBI lineage: Eukaryota > Viridiplantae > Streptophyta > Magnoliopsida > Santalales > Viscaceae > Viscum > Viscum album. The sequence continues at coordinate 615,585,645 of OY728134.1, forward strand.
AAATGGATATCATAAAATGAACATTTTATTTTAATCACTTAGACTTGGTTTTAACGGACCGTAATACGCATAAATCAAGTCATTATATTTGTCTTTATCTATTTATCAAATCCAATATATTTAATACATTAATCTCTATACCTCAAAACTAATAATACTAGTTCATTATTAATTTTTTTATCAAATTGTTTAACTAAAATAAATGATAAATTAACCACGAGATCACATTTTCTAGTGGTAGGTGTGAAGCCCTTATCGTCCTTTGGTCATGGGTTCAAGCCCCAACACCCTTCCAGATTTGATGTGTTGTCACCTAGAATAAAAGGTTTCCTTTTTCTAAAACCATATTTATATAATTTCAAAAATATGTTGTACATCCTTCAAAATAAGGTTAATAATTAAATATCCTTTTAACTATGGTTTCCAATATAACCTCAATATGCAAATACATCATCTGTTTTATTTCAAAACATGTCCTTACTTGTTCAAAGATTTAAACTAGGTCATTCATTTTCATTATCTATTAAAATAAATTTTAGTGGGTTGTAATGGAAATGTGATAATTATCCAAATAATATCCCTTATGAGAGTCAAACAAGGTGAGTATTAAGGCCCATTTTCATGTACCAGGTTATGCTTATATCAGGTCAGACACACCTTTTCAGAGTTGTTACCCCTATGTACATTTATGCCAGAACCATGTCCACTTTTAGTATCCAGGTAGGTAAGTATTGATATAAAAACTACATAATATCTATCTAATTGAAACATTAGTATGTTCTTATAAACATATCTTTAAATTATGCCTTATTGATATGTTATATAATCTATGTTTTCCTAAATCTAGTTCCCAAGGTTGATACTAAAATTCCTTTAATACTAACTATAGTGAACCAACCCTAGAATCTCAGAGCTGGTGACCACTATCATTACATTGGCATGATTACAAGGAATAAAATCCAGAAGTACCAAAGAGTTTAGTAGTCTAGGTAAACCAAATACAAACATGAGTATTATATTAAAAATAAATACATTAATTACAAAATAATTTTGTTCCTTTGAGGATAACTTTATTCCATCTATGATATCCTTACATATCGTTCTCACATGGAATCCTTGGTAAAGAAACAAAATAAGTTTGAGCTCAAATTATCAGTAAGGATTAAGTACATTAGAAACAAAAATGAATCAAAGAGAATAATTAATATGGAATGGTAAATAACTAAACACACATTGCATGTAATCAAAATACTGAGATGGAGGGCGTAAACAATATGGAAAGTTAAATAACTAAACACACATGCCATTTTAAACAACTGGAAAAGGCATAATAAATATTGAAAGGTAAGTAACTGAATACCATTCCATTTATCAATAACCTAAATATGAAATTAATCCATATATTTTTTTCATACTGAAAACCTTAGGGATGATAATAAAAAAATAAAAATGTAAATAATTCCTAATTATTAGACATCAATTTTCCTAGGAACCTGATACCATTACCGTCAAGGCATATTCTCAAGATAGTTTAAATCTATTGGTTGAAATCTTTTTATTCCTCTTAGAAAAAAACTTTAAGGGTTTCTCTCAATATAATTTCATCTCATTAGACTACCGATGCATTGTGGGGCTTGAATTAACTGGTCCACAAACCTTATAGTTCATGTCCAAAGCATTCATCATATTTCAAGTAATCAATTAAATTAATGTAAATTTTTCCTTACCATAAAATATATGTATTGAGTAAAATATAAATATTTATCAATATTTCTCCATTAAATCAATTATATTTAAAAGTTAAAACTATATGTAAAAATGGTATACAGTTTAGGCAGTGAACATATCCATGATAAATTATATAGATAATTAGGGGAAATTCAATGTTCAATGATCATAGAAAATATAATATTTCAAGGGGACCACAAAAAATTAATCAAGGAAGTGAATGTCAATACTAACCTTGGCCTGATAAATCAATACCCAAGTGAATTAAAAATAAAGGGTTTTCTTTCATTGATGAATATAAATACTATATAAAAATATTATAAATATTTCTTGAGTAGAATATCCTTCTATTTTGGAAAACTTTTTGAAAAAACTTTTTGTTGAAGATAAATTTTAAAACCCATTAAACATTATGTAAAGGGTGAATATTACTTTTATTAATCAATGAATAGATTATGTGTGTCAAATTTAAATCCCAATAATTCTATGGGAAATAAAATAATATATAGTAAAAAATTATTACACACATAATCTTATAATATTAATGACCATGAGGAAGTAATGTAACCCAATGAAAAGGAGCCGAGTTATGAAATTCATTACCACTTAGTAAATTTTAATTCAAATCCATTTTTAAGAGATAATTAAAATTTAAACTCAAAATACCATGAAGATAAAATAATTAATGATATAATATATCAAAATGGGAAGTATATATACTACATAAAATAATTATATTGTGAATATGAAATTTATCTCATAGATGTAAAAAGTGAGATGAAAATATCTTACCTTGTGTTTCCTTTTGGGTGTACCTCCATTAAACTCATGTATAATGGTTTTAATAATGTTATAAACTTAAACTAGATCCATTATAATATTTATAATATCACATATTAACTTATTATAACATCTTATTACCCATTTATTAACAGTATTTCATTATTTTCACTATTTCTGGTGTTAATTACCTAGTTTTTTTATTATGTTTTGTCCTGTTATTTTTATTATTCTTACTTAGATCTTGATTTTATCAAATATATAAGATAAAAAAAATATTTTATTATCATATATATTCAATATATATGTATTTATTATAATCCACAGTATTTTTAGATAGGAAATGAAATGAACCTTTCCTAGAGATGGTAGGCTAAATGTACGCATGTAAGCTACTTAAATTTTATTTTTGTATTTTAAAAGAATGAAAGTTAAATTATATATTTTTATACCATAATTATATAATAATATTTTTTTTCATATATTTCACATAAATGAAAACATAAATAACCCATATATCATATATAAATAGGTTTTCTATCATAATTCTGAACCATGAGAGGTGGTAAAGGAAAAATAAATGAAATTGTTTCGTGAGGCAGTAGTTCACCATACAGACAAATGATAAGTTCGATACTCGTTTTAATGATGTGTGTGTAGGTTTAAGTTGAAGCCATATCATAAAAAGATCTCATTATTTTTAATATATATATTTTTATATATATTCATGATATAAAAATAATTTAAGGGGTGTATAAGTAAATAAAACAAAAGTGATTGTGGAAGAACGTTACCTCTTATTCAGGTAACTTCTTTTTGTTTATACCAAAAGACTTCATTGGATGAATTTATGCCCAATTTTAGGATTCTAGGATATAGGGAGGGATTTGGGAGCTTATTTTTATAGGTTATGGTATATAAAAATGTCTTTAGAGCTGTGAATAAATTGGAGGGGTGCATGCCTTTTTATAGGGGAGGAAGAGTGTAATTCCTTTAAATATAAAAATGTAAACACTATTGAGAAGTATCCCTTAGATCAAGTTCCTATAATAATGATAAAATGAAGATAAAATTGGTTAAATGGCATAAATATGGACATAAAATAGGTTTTGGGAATGTTTCTAGGTAATTTTTTCCCTTAAATTTAAGGTTTACTCCCCTATTAGGCTAATTTTTCTCTTAATAACAATAATTAATTTTAAAAAAATTCACTAAGTGTTGTCATGAAAAACTAAGTTAAACTTATTAGATATTATAAATTATTATTATTAAAAAAATGGAATCTGTTTTTCAAATTTTCAACAGCATAATTGGTAGAAATTAATTTAATATTTATCCCATAGACGACACGTCAAAGTGCGGTTTTAAAGTTAAAATGTTCAAAAGTTTGAAATTTTTTTATATCCAATTTCAATGTGAAATTTATTCAAATAAAATAAATTGGATTAATTTGTGTATAATTGATCTTATTAAAATTAAAAACCAATAAAAAAATATAATTTAACCTTATAAATAAATTATATGAAAAAGAAGTTTGAATTAAAATTCAATAATTTTCACCATTCTAAAAAAATAAAACCTCATAGAAAAAAACAAAAAATTCACTCAAAGAAAAATTCTTTGCTAATATTTAAAAAATTAATTTTCTTTTCACATAAAAATTTTATAAGAGTTCTAAAAATTGTATTTAAATAGGTTCTCTATTAAAATGTGGTAAATGTTTTTTAGAAAAATATAATTCTTGAACATAAAACTGGATTTGATCTTATACTATTCTTATAAAATATGTTGGATGAATATAAAAAATATTTTATTGAATATATAAAATATATTTATTTCACTAAAATCATTTAGTAATAGTAATTTATTTAATTAATAATGATAAAACACTTTTGTGAGCATAAAAACATTTTCTTTATATTCAATTAGGTTTTATTTTCATTTCTAACAAATTAATTATCAATGAATTCATTTTATATTTGTGTAAACCATATATTTTCAGAATTTAGTTATCCTAATTCATAACCACTAATTTAATTAATAGTTTATGTCTTATTATATTAAATAATATTAGTAGTATTTGATAAAACTCAGTCTTGTGTGTAACACAAGTTATCGATGATTCGTTTGTTGCTTGCGAGGTAAGAAAACTTAGTATTATGTGAATTTAAAGCTATATAATATATTAAATTTATTTAAAATATTAAATATAAAATTAGGTCTTGATAGGTTGTATTAATTTCTACATTTTTTTGGGAGTCCCACATGATATCAAATAAAAGTTAATTTTTTATAATTTTCCAAGTGTTACATTCCCCCCACCTTAAATAAATTGCATCCCCACAATTTAAACTCGATCATGGAAATATAGGGTTTCATATATTAAAATTCATTTTTTTCAATCCCAAACATTTATACTAGTTAATAAAATATCTTCTTAATAAGATATAATGAGAAGTACAAAGGTCAAATGGAATAACTTATAACCAGGTTTCTATATAGGAGAACTTTAGCAACAACTAAAAATATAGACTTAGAGGAAAAGCATATATATTTATAGGGAGTGACTGAGGACATTAATCACAAAAAAAATGAATGATAAACTGAAAGTGGAGGGCCTCAAATCCAAAAATCAATGACTATTTAAAACACCATCAGTTCAAAAAAAATGGAGCTATTAAGATAACTTTTTTCTTTTCAGATACTTTTCCTAATAATGAGGAAATAATTTATAGACGAGGAATATAAGGAAATATAATTGATAACTTTTAATTTCATATGAACAATTAAAACTTTTGGTTATGCTTCCATCAAAATCTAATTCATCCATTACTATATCAAATGGATATCCTAGATTGAACCCCTTTTTAAACACTAAAATTTCTTTTAACAGATGATAAAACCCAAAAAGAAACTAATTATATTTTTCTATAACTATTTTACAAACCCAATATATTTAATACAATAATCTCTAAAACTAAAAAATAATACTATTGGTTTCCCATTAATATTTATCCATAAAATTTTTTAACCAAAAACAATAATAATTTAACTAGGACATCATATAGGCCAGTGGTAGACGTGAAACCCTTATCGTCCTTTAGCTGTGGGTTAATGACCCACCAGCTTGTTGGATTTGATGGGTTGTCACCTATAATACAAGTTTCCCATTTTATAAAACCATATTAATATAATTTCTAAAATATGATGGACATCCTTGAAATAAGGTTAATAACTAGATATCATTTTAACTATGGTTTTCCATACAACCTCAATACATAAATACTTCATATATTTTATTTTAACATAGGTATTTACTTGGTTTATTGTTTAACACAGTTCATTCATTTTAATTACCTATTAAAATCCATTATAATGGTTTATAATGAAAATGTGATTTTTTCTGAATATATCCGTAGGGAGTGTCAAACTAGATGTGCAGTATGACTCGTTGTTATGTACTAGGTTATTCTTGAGTCATGCCCAACACACCTTTCCAGATTTGTTACCCCTATATACATCTGTTTCAGAACCATGTTCAATTTTAGTATATAGATAGGGTTTTATTTCTTGGAAAAACACATAATCTCTATCTAACCAAAACATTTGGATGTTATTATATACTTATCCTTAAATTAAAACATATGGCAATGTTCTCTAATATATGTTTTCTTAAATTTAGTTCCTAAGGTTTCTACTAAACTTTCTTTGATAACAACTATAGAGACCTAACCACAGAATCCTAGATTCATTGTCTACAACCATTACGTTGGTGTGATTATAAGGAACCAAATACTAAAGTACCGAAGAGTTTAGTAGTCTTAATAAACCAGATAAATACATAAATATTATATAAAAAATGAATACATTAATTATGACATAGTTTTTTTATTTAGACAATAAATTTATTATATCTAATATATCATTACATATCTTTTTTATACACTTTATGGAATCCTGGGGAGAGAAACCAAATAAGTATGAGTTAAAATACTCAGTAATGGTTCTATATAATAGATTCAATAAAGAATCAATGACAATAATCAATATGTAAAGGTAAATAAATAAACACATATTCAATGTAATAAATAAATTGAGAGGGAGTGCATAAAAAATATTAAAAGGAAAATAACTGAACACACATTCCATTCAAAATAATGGGATAAGGAATAATCAATATGGAAAGGTAAATAACATAAACACAAGCTATTTAATCAATAAATTGATACTAGAAAGAATATATAGATTGTTCCATAGTGAAAACCTCATGGATAATAAAAAATAAATCAAAATGGAGGCAATGATTAATTATTGGATGTCATATTTTTGAAGAACATTATACCTTTATCTTCAAGACCTATTCTCAAGAGAGTTTAAATCCATGAGTAGAAACTAGTCTATTCTGTATAGAAACACACTATATGTGTTTGTCGCCAACTGATTTTGTCTCATGAAACTCCCTATGTATCATGGAGATTGTATTAACTGGTCCCCAACCGATATAGTTCGTGTCAAAATCCTTCTTCATATATCTAATAATCAATTTAATTAATGAACAACATTCCTTATCATCAAATATCTGTATTGAGTAAAATATAAAAATTTATTAATATTTCTAGAGTAAATCAGATTACATTAAAAGTAAAAACTGTATCTAAAACTTTTATACATTTTATGAAATGAACATATCAATGATTAATGATATGGATAGTTAGGGTAAATTCAGTGTTCAATGATCATGGGAAATTGAATATTTCAAGGGGACTACAAAAATGAATCAATCAAGTGAATGTCAATATTATTCTTGGAAAAATAAATAAAAAACCATCCAAAGAATTTATAGGGATAGTATGAATACATAATATCCCAAATTGAGTAAAAATTAAGTGTTTTTATCATTCATAAATATAAATACTATAAAAATATATTTTGAAAACATTTTTGAGGAAAATATCCTTTTGTTTTGAAAATCATTTTAAAAAATCTTATCATTGAAACTCTCTTTTAAAAAACATAAAAAAAAATATGTAATGTGTTAAAATTTGATTTATAAATCAATTTCAAAATTTTTAAAACATTTTATAAAAATATAAAATAATGTTTTTATAAGATAACAGATTCTCCGACTAAAAAGAGAAATGAAGTCGGGTGTTCTTAAAAACATTTTCTAAAACTTTTTAGTTACAGAGAGTGAAAATGGCATGATTACTCAAAAAACCATGATTAACCAAAGGTGAATAAAATAAACGGTTTTATTAGATAATAATATAATTTATATTAATATAAATTCAAGCATCAACAATCCCGAACAAAAAGAGATTGTGATGTAAACCCTTGAAAAGACCATAACATTGAAGTGAGAGTCAATAAATGAATAGATTATGTCTGCAGTAGTAAATTCACAAAATAAATTGGAAATACAAAAATATATATTAAAATTTTATAACACACATAATATTATAATATTAATGACAACGAGGAAGTAATATAACCCAATCAAAAAGAATCGAGTTATGAAATTCATTACCACTTGGTAACTTTTAATTCAAATATCCATAGAATAAATAATTAAAATTGAAATTCAAAATACCATGAAGATAAAATAATTTATGCTATAATATATCCCAATGGGAAGTATATACACTAAAAAATAATTAAGTGGTAAATAATACATTTATGTCACAGATGTGAAAAGTGAGATGAAAATCTATTACCTTATGTTTCCTTTTGGTTGATCATCCATTAACTTCATATTTAATGGTTTTAAGTGTGTTATTAATATACACCAGAACCATAATCCTATTAATAATATCATATATTAAATTCTTATAATATCTTATTACCTATTTTTTAATAATCATTCATTATTTTCACTATTTATGGTGTTAATTCCCAAGTTTTTTAGTATGTTTTGACTTGTTATTTTTGTTATTCTTATGTAGATCATGATTTCAACATTTAAATAATGTAAAAATTAATTAAATTGTCATATATAGTCAATATATATTTATTTATAATAATACATAATATTTTTAGATAGGAAATGAAATGCACTGATCATGGAGATAATAGGTCGTATGTGCGCATGAACGCTAATTCCATTTATTTTTCGTATTTTAAAAGAATGAGAAGTAAATTATATATATTTATATTGTAATTATATTATCATATTTATGTCATATATTTCACATAATTTTATTAAAACCATACTTAATACATTCCATGTATAGCATGAATGAATCAAATCGCTTTGAGGAGGTGGTAGTCCGCACGTCCAAAAATGATGTTATAGTATTTACCTAAAATGGAGACCATTATGGTGTGTGTTATATAAAAATTAAATAAGTATGAATACAACATAAATATCAAATATTTCATATTTAAATAGGGTGTTTATCATAATTCCAAACCATGAGAGGTGGTAAAGGAAAAAATAATGACATCGTTTCGTGATGTGGTAGTTCACCATACAAACAAACGGTATGTTTGTTAAACATTTGATAGAATTTTGTGAAGGTTTTGGATGAAACGTTAAGATAAAAACATCTCATTACATTTTCAATATTGAAGTTATTATATATGAATGATATGAAAAGAATTTAAGTGGTGTAAAATTAAATGAATAAAAGTGATCATTGAAGAATGTTACATATTATTCACTAACTCCTTTCAGTTTATACAAAAATAATTCATTAGTTATCTTTATTACCAATGTTAGGCTTCTAGAATGTGGGTAGGGATGGTGGGAGAATATTTTTATAAGTTTCTGATGATCCAAATTATAAAGGCTCAAACTTTTATCTATATAATTTCTCCCTTATTATAATTATTTCATATAGTATAAATCACATAAAATCACATAGAGAACACAATATAAACTTTAGAGGCTTTTTTGGAAATTAAAAAATCTATATAAATGGAATAATAACTTGAACTTGGGAATAGTAACATGACACAAATGAATAGTAATTCATCCAAAAAAATAGTAACTTCACCTTTTAATGTATAAATAATATTTTGGTAGCTTATGAATGAAAATACAATATATTTATATAATAAAATTAGTAAATAAATATTTGAAAAATTATAAGTCAATTATTGGTATTTTTATAAGTCATAAATATTTATTTAAAATTTTATAATTAATATAATGATTTAAAAGAAAATTTATTTTCTTAAATACACTCATAAATTAATATTTTGTTGTCTTATGATTATAAGATAATTTTATGAGACCACAGTTAATTTTTGAAGGTGTCATAAAAGCAGTTATAATTTTAAAAATTTTATTTTTCGAATAAATGATGATTTTATTGAAAAATTAAATTTATAAATATAGATGCTTATTTTTATAAAATGAGGTTCTTTTTTGAAATATACATTTCTAAAAATAATTTGGGTTAATTTTTGGGTTTTTTATAATATATTTGAATTTTTGGTGAATAGAAAAAATTTAAAATTTATGATGTAAGCTACGTACATGAATTATTGATTAATAGAAGATTTATGGATAATTTAAGCCCATAATATCTAACTATAATTCATTATTTTAATATATTTAGTGAGATGTTTCAAACTATTCATATTCTTGATAAAAAATAATAAACTAATGATAAAAATAATGACAAAACGCCCCCCTCCATGTTTATAAATACCACCCCTCAGCACCTCTAATCCTAAAACCTCCAAATACATGAATATTTTCTATATTATTCTCAAAAATATTCCCATTCCCATCCCCCACATCCATGGGCCCTTGGTCTCATCAAAATAACAAAACCATTTCCCTAAGGAGGTTCACAAGGGGAGAAATTCCATAGGTAAAATCCTATTTCTTTTCCGTTTAATTTCTTTTAATTTATTTTTATTTTCTTATGATCTTATCTCCTTCTATATAAAAATGTGTATGAAAATACTAGTATCTCTTATATACTATAATTATGTCATGTTAATGGAATATCCATCATCAAACTCCGATATCTCCATCTCTCTCTCTTATTATAAAAATGAAATCCTCACCCATGATATGTTAATTTACCAACATCATGGACGATGTGTTTTCAGTTTCCATTAACACATTCAATGATATTAATAAATCCACAATAATGGTCTGTAAATAATGTAAAATTTATATAACAACGCTTTTTAGGTTCTAACACTAACTTATATACACAATAATAAATAATGGAAGAAAAATAGTTTGTGATGTTCAAAAAACTTCCAAAAATCAAATTTATTATCACTAACCTTTTATCTAATTATTCATACTCATAAAATTTATCAAAATGATATATATAACCATTTAAAACTATGTATTTTCATTAATAAGATAAAATTTCTATTCTGGATAATTATACCCATTCTAAAAAAACTTCTTTACTCATATTCAAGTGAACGGATCTTGAAAACCAAGAAAATGAACACTTGTGAATGATGGAATTGAACTATATAACTCATATAAAAGGAAATAAATGAATATAATAATACAATAATTAAAATAATTCATGTATAATAGCAATTGGATTTTTTATGTTTTTTAATTTTATTTTATTATAATGGATATTAAAGTGAAGAAAGCATTCAGACATAAGGTAAACAGATTTATGAACCCCACTCTCTTTATTTGGGTATTCCTTAATTCACTCGATTTTTAGTGGGATTATTCCATTGATGTTCCTTAAATATAATTTCCTTATCCTTCTATTTTATTTTCTAGATATACATTTTTCTAATCTGATTATATGACAAATGAAAACATTTTTCAAAAATAACCCTTATTTCCAAAAAAAAATACATCCTTTACTTCTCATGAGATTGTTTCTTCTTCACTCAAGATTGATGATTGTTATACCTATTATGTTATTCTGTATTTTTTGGAATCCCAAATTTTATTCATGAATGTATGATTTATGAAATCAAACCCATTCATTTACATAGGTTATTTTATGTCCCAGATTTATATATGTTCTATGTGCAATCCATGATTATATAAATGTTATAATGTGATAGGTGTGCCTAGAAATATATAGAGCATGTAAGTTTAATGATGTGATGGGTGAACCAGGAATTATATAGTGCTCCAATTAATTGTGTAATGTGATGAATCTCATGAGATATAATGTAATATGCATGAAAATGATTCTATAATTGTTCACAACTATGTGTGATTGTTGACCACTAAGACGTGATGTTTCATTTTTATGAATTGACACATTTTATGGCTTTATTTAATGATTCCTCTAATGATTATGGTTATGATCTTATGATTGTGTTATAATGATTATTATTATTATCACCCCATGTTACATTTATCCATGTTCTTATCTATCCTCTCATTGAGATTTTATCTCACCCCATTATTTGATATATATCCTCAGGTGATTACTTGTACTATGGAGAACACAAGGAATAATAAAAAGCTGGATAAGAAAAAATAAAATAAATGCTCATGTTTTACTTTTTAAATGATATGTATGGTCCTAATTTTCCCAAGACACTAATCCTTTGGATCCTTGTTGTGTGCCGCTTTTATTTTTTTATCATCAAAATGATGTAATAGTCATGTAAGAAAAAGTAGGGTTAGTATAGTTGGAATCAGAGAAAGGTTTAGTTAATTTGAGAATTAGTGTTATAAAACCTTAGGGAAAACCCATATTATGATACTAAGTACATTTAAGCACAAAAAATCTGTTCTAAATAAAGGGATAACACAATATATTTCTTTATAATTAATTTTACAAAGGAATAAATTATTCATGACTTGTTGAATTATGTTTTGTTTAGACCTTTTCTATTATATAAAATTGTGTGAACCAGGAGAAACCATGCTAAGAACCCGTGAGATGGATAATGTAGCGGTAGCCTAAATAACATCCCCAATGCCCCGAGAGGTGGAGTTCAATGTTTCATAGTGATGCTTACCCAGCTATCTTAGTATATAAACAATAACCTGAAAAATTTGGATCGTCCTCTTTCACTGAAGAAGGAGGAACTATCTATCAAGTCCTTTATGCGATAATAAACACCGATATTTAGTGGATATTATGATCCACTAGTCACAGAACAATGATTTAACTTCGTAGAAAATATCTTTTATATACTTCACTATTCTGAGATAGATATGGTGACTCTATTCATTTATAATATAGATGGAGAGGCCAACCAATTGTTGGAATTCATTAAGAACACCACATCGATGAATGAAATTGAATAGATGGAGTGGTAAGACTTTAAGATAATGTTTCTTAAAAATTATTTTCCTTGAACTCTTTGTACAAATATTAATAGATAGTTCATATAGCTAAAAAAAATTAAGGTGAATCTATCATGACCGGTGAAGTAAATTTCACAAAGATTTCAAGGTACGCTTCGGGTTTTGTTATCAAGAATTATATAAAAATTTATAGATTCTTTAGTGGGTTAAAATCACACCTTTAAAGGGATCTATAAATTCAAGACTATTAGAGTTATGAATAATTTTTAGTACACTCTCAAAGTGGATATGGAGTTTGTAGAATGGTCCCATGGCTATGGTGATAAAAAATGAAAGTTGGAGTTTTAAGATAGAGGATCCCATGGAAAAGGTTGGAAGAAATATCAACCACTCACATGTAAAAAATGTTTGAAGAATCTCCATGGGAACTGCTTCAAAGGAATGGGTAAGTGCTATAAGTGTAGAAGAGAAGGCCACCAAGATCATGATTGTCAAAGAGACATAAAGAGGCTGGCCAATACAATGGAGGAATGGAAAGCACCACCCAGGGTCCAATACGACAACTATAGGGAGTAATGGAACTATGAAAGCGAGTGCACTAAACCTCTAGTCTTTGAGAATAATCACCTTCATCAACCACCAAATATGAAGGTGAAATGAAATGATTATTACATCACAACTGCTGAAGTGGAGAAAGAAAATGAAGTCGTACAAGGTACACTTTCTATTCACTCAATAATGGAAAAAGTCTTATTTGTTTTTGGTTCACATGAATTACTTTATATCATGTAAGCCTGATAGAACTATTTAATCAATACCCTAAACCTTGAAGTAGATATATCATTAAAAACACCCTGTGGTGCAATAATTATAACCAAAGTGTTAGACTATTATCCTATTGGTGTATGTGGTAATATTCTCCCAAAAAATCTTGTGATATTTCCCTAGGTAGATTTCGACACTATACTCATGATGGATTGGATATCTTTATATAGACACACATAAAATGTATGGAAAAATAAATATATTATCATTTTTTGAACCATCCCATGATCCTCTAAAAATTAAAGGAAGATCACGAATCTCATTTGTTAAATCCTTAAATGGTGTGGGTATAGATTCCCCATGAAGAAGCCTACCTCAGTCAAATGGTTGAGTCAAAGGAAGGTGTCAAACTAGGGGAAATTCCCATTATGGGAGAATACAGTTATGTATTTACTGAAGAGTTACCCAAACATCCCTCAGATCATAAGTTATAGTTCTTAATATAACTCTTAAATTGAGCTACTCTTATCTCAAAATTCCCCTACAAGATGGACCCGATCAAATTAGAGGAGTTAAAAAAGCAGTTGTAATATCATTTGGAAAAAGGGTTCATACACCGTAGTGTATCACCTTAGGGTGCACGAATTATCTTTTTCAAGAATAAGGATAGATGAAGGTGGATATGTAACATTCATCAAAAACATAACATGATCTTCATAAGGACAAGTATCATATTCCAAATATTTATTACTTGTTCAATCAACTATGAAAATATCAATACTTATCAAAGGTGGATCTCCGTTATTGATATCATCAGCTAAAGGTGAATAATGAAGTTATTAAGAAGACTACATTCTGTACAAGATATAGTCACTATGATTTTCTTGTAATTACTTTTGGACTAACTAATGGCCCTATTATCTTCATTGAATTGATGAATAGAGTCTTTTGAAACCACTGTGACAAATTTTTGGTAGTGTATATCAACTATATTCTCATTTACTCCAAGAGTAAGGAGGAACATGACGAATATATAAGGATTTCTCTGGTGATATTAATGAAGGATAAATTGTATTCCAAGTTCATCAAGGGTGATTTTTGGATGTAGCAAGTCACAATCATGGTACATGTGATCATAATTGATGGAATTTATGTGGGCCCTTCAAAAAAAGGTAATTAAGGAATGGTCCAGACCCTCTAGTGTCATGGAAATACGTATTTTTTCTTGGATTATAAGGGTATTATAGATGTTTAGTGAAACATTTCTCACGATTTTCAAGTCTACTAATTAAGTTAAAACGTAAAGGGGTAAATTTTGTCTAGATTGAATAATGTGTGGAAAGATACAAGGAGCTAATGCAGAGGATTATCACTGCACCTATACTCACTTTACCAACAAGTGGGGAATGTTTTTTGAGATTCAAGGATTCTTAAAATAAAGGCTTGGGTTGTGTACTCATGAAGAATTTTATAGAGATATCCTACGCCTCACTAATGTTGATGATCCCGAAGTATAACAATTTTATGCATTATCAAGAACTAACATCAATGATTTTTGCACTGAATATCTGGAGGCACTACCACTATGGTGAGAAGTATGGCATATATACTATTCACAAGATCCTAAAGTATATATTAATACAAAAGGATCCCAAAATGCATCAAAGGAGATGGTTTGAGTTAATCAAGGACTATGATTTCTCTATAAACTATCATTCTAGAAAAGATAACAAGGTTGATGATGTTCCTAGAAGAAAAGAACCAGCTACACTATCCATGTTGTGGATTGTGAAAGACCCTATCTTCATGGATATACAAATGATGGATTTTGAAATGATGATGGAAGGGAATACATCATACCTTGAAAAAACGATTTCCCAACCATTTAACTAATAGATGATTAAGGAGGTGCAAAGGGATGATCGATAGTTACAAAAGATGGTGAATTCAGTAAAGGAAGGGAAGGTAAAAGACTTCCATTTCGATGATGATGGTGTGATTCAGTTTGGAATGATGAATTATGTGCATTCATAACCTAGGATAAATAAGGAGATATTGGATAATGAACCTAGCTCAACTTTGTCTATGAATCCTAGGAGTACCAAGATGTATCGTGACCTTTGAGAACACTTTTTTGGGATAATATGACGAATGTTAGGTCCACAAGCTCAAATACCTTGAGGTTGTTGAATTAGGGTATGACAGATTAAAATTACTGTCCCTTTAGATATTGTTTCATTATTATACAAAATTAAATTTTCTATTTCTACCATAGAGATATATGAACAAAAATTAAATCATGCATGGGATACAATAATTTTACTTGGTTCACCCTCATTAGGCTACATCCAAGGAGCATACAATGGCAATGTGTCGATGTACCAAATCCACTAAAAGCACACCGCTATTTATAGGGTCTGGGCTAGATCACTTCAATGCCTAGGATCGCTTCCTTTATAAGGTTTAGGATTTTCTCACTATATTCCCAAGGGTCACTCCCTAAGTCTCTCACTATGGCTCACTAGTGCTGGGAAGGATCACCATCTTCCTCTTCCCTCGCTCACTGCACTTGGATTGGATATACATATAGTTTATGGACTTTTAGGTTACTTCAATTGAATGAATATCTCATCATCAACTGTATATAGATGCTTTGTTGAAGTTCCAATTTAATCCACTAATGAATACTACTTTACCACATATATACTGGGAAACTTCAAATCATTCAAGAAACCCTTATTGTGACTTGAATGTATGTTTTATGCTTTGCGAGAAAAAAATATTCTTATGAAAAAATTCCTTCTTATACACAACTTAAATATTATGCACAACTTCTTTATCTTGTCCACAACTTAAATCTTATTCATGATTTCCTTAGATTGTGTGAAACTCCAATTCCATCATGCAACTCCCTTTACAAAAAATTCTTACATGATTCAGAGCTTCTATTTCTTCGAAGTGTTGAGCTACATCAAACATGGGGGTCTCCTATTATTTATAGGAATTTATGAAACTTGTGTGAGAAACCCTGACACATCACACCAAACCCTATTAGACCATGGAAAACAACTTTTGACATCACATAGGGCATTTAATCCTCTTTCACGCTAACTCATATTTCACATAAATTTCCAAATATTTTGTGTGCATCATGAATTTTACATATTTCAATGTTCTGATCTGGACATATGCCTTACATGAAAGTTTCCAAATCACCTTCAATATTGCGTGTAACGTCATTTTCCAAAACACCTTTATCCATTTTCCGATTACGAATCCCAAAAATTTGGCAAACAATAGAAAATGGTGCCACCTTATCCTTGTTCTTTTTATACCTCCTCCATATTGTCCATTATTTTTTCATGGTTCTTTGTCCACATATATTTTCAACAATATCTCTATAACACCATAACTATCCAAGGAAACCCTCTTTGTCAACAAACACAATCAACCCAAAAATGATTCAATGTTACCTTGAGGGATTTTTTCCCAACAAAGAAAGATATTACATACTACATATCATGGTTCTTGATATGTCAGCACATTAATTCAGAGTGACATAAGTCCAAAGGGATGATGCAACCATTCCCTATACCCATTTTGAAATGGGAGACTATCACTACAGAATTTGTCACTGGTTTCATGAAGACACCCAAAGGAGACAATGTAATATGGGTTGTGGTGGACCGACTCACCAATACTTACCCCATTATCTCTATTAAGTAAGACCTCTCACTTAGAAAACATGCTATGATGTATGTTAAGGAAGTGGTGAGACTAAATGGGGTTTCATTCTTGATTTCCTCTAATCATTATCCAAGGTTCACATCTAAATTCTAGCTGAGTATTCAACAAGATGAGTACTAAATTGAATTTCAGCATGAGCTGTCACCCCCAAACTGATGGATAATCTGAAAGGAATATTCAAAAACTTAAGGAAATTTTAATATCCTACTCAATGGAGTTTAATGGTGGATAAGAGCAACATCTACCAATGGTTTAGTTCTCATACAATAACTGCTTCCACTCAAGTATTTAGATGGCTCCAATGATGCTCTATATGGAAAGATATGTAGAACTACAACATGTTAGGATGAAACTTATGAAAATAGATATTTGGACATGATCTTGTGCAAGATAAGAGGGAGAGGTGTCAAGACATCTAGAAACCTATGAAAGATGATCAGAGTTGGAAAAAGAGCTATATTGACCACAATCAAAGGAACATGGAGTTTGATGTTGAAGACAAAGTGTTCCTTCAAATATCACCATGGAAGAGAGTTGTACGGTTTATAAATAGAGGGAATATTAGCTAAAGGTACATTGGACCCTTTGAGATCCTTGGTTTCACAGGAGTGGTGGCATATCGTCTTTCACTTCCACCAAGTATGGCTCAAATGACGTGTTCTATGTATCTCACCTAAGAGAGAATGTACCATATCCCTTGCAAGTACTAAACTTAGTGGTGGTATAGCGGGAAGATGATCTCTCTTATAAGGAGAAACAAGTAAAGATTATGGACTGGATAGATAAGTTTCTATGAAACAAGACAACCCACCTTGTCAAAGTGTTGTGGAGGAACCATTAGTATAGAGAAGGGACATGGGAACTGGAGGAGGTAATGGAGGAGAACTACCCTCACCTGTTTATGTAAAACAAAATTTTGAGGGAGAAATTTCAAAAGGGGGTAAGAATGTAACAACCCAAAAATTTATCAATTTAATTTATACCTTCTTATAATTATTTAATATATTATAAACAACTTAAAATCAAATAGATACCAAAACATAAACTTTAGTGTCTTTTTCATAAATTAAGTAACCTATATTGATTGAATAGTAACATGACCTTTGTAATAGTAACATGACCCTTAAGAATATTAATTCATCCAATAAAATAGTATCTTCACCTTTGAAAATATATAAAAAAAAATTGGCTTCTTATGAATAAAAATATAATATATTTATATCATGAAATTAGTAAATAAATATTTTAAAAATGATAAATTAAGTATTAGTATTTTTATAAATCATAAATATTTATTTAAAATTTTATAATTAATATATTGATTAAAAATAAAATTTATTTTCATAAAATACATTAATAAATTAATTTTTTTCTTACAGTTATAATATAATATTACTAAACCTTAGTTAATTTTTGAATGTGTCATAAAATCAGTTATTATTTTAAAATTTGTACTTTTAGAATAAATGATGACTTTTATTAAACAAAATCTCATGTTTAAATAATTTTTTTCATAAAAGTGAGTTAGTTTTTTAATTCTATGTGTCAAAAAAATGGTTAGGGTAAAATTTTTTATTTTTGTAAAATACCTTAATTTTTTGGGAAGAATGAAATTTGATAATTTATGATATAATCTAAATTCATGAATTATTGAGTCATAGATTATGTATAGATTATGTAATCCCATAATATAGAAATATCTTTAATTTTTTTAATATATTTGGTGATGAGGGTCAAAATATATAAATTCCTGATCCAAAATAATAAACTAATGAATAAAAGAATGAGAAAACACCCCTCCTCCCCTATAAATACTACTCATCACCACCTCTTATCCTCACACCTCCAAATCATTTAATATTGTCAATATTTTTTTCCAAAAATATTCTTAAGACCCTACCCCATATCCAAGATCCCTTGGTCTCATCAAAATACTAAAACCTTTTCCCTAAGGAGAGTCTTAAGGAGGATAAATTCATAAGGTAAAATCCTATTTCTTTTCCTTTTAATTTCATTTAATTTATTTTTATTTTCTTATTATCTCATCTACTACTCTATATAAATGTGAATTATAAATCCATTTTATTTTGTATAATTAAATTATACCTTTTTAATTAAATATCCATCATCAAAAAAATTTCTCGCTCACTTTTATGGTAAACATGAAACCATGGCATGTGATGTGTCAATTTACCGACATCGTGGACAATAAATTTTTATTTTCCATCAAAGCCTTAAAAGTTTTTCATAAAACCACTATAATGGATGTTAAATACTTTAAAATTTATTTAATAATACTTTTTTGTGTTCTGGAACAAACTTATATACATAATAATAAATAATGGAATAAAACTAGTTTGTGATGTTTGAAAAACTGTCAAAAAATCTAAATGATTATCACTAACCTTTTATCTAATGATTCATCCTTAAAACATTTAAAAAATTATTTTTATTACCATTTAAACCTCATTATGTTAATTAATAAGATATAATTTCAATTCAGGCTAATTATACCCATTCTATATAAACTTCCATACTCATATTCAAGCAAGTTGATCATGGAAACCAAGAAAATTAACACTCCCAAATGATGGAATTAAACTCTATAACTCATCTAAAAGGATATAAATTAAACAAATAAGATTATAATAAATCAAATACATATAGAATAGGTTTTTTATATTTTAATTATGTAATTTGATTTGATTATCTAGGATGTTAAAGTGAATAAAGAACTCAGACATATAGTAGAGTAATTCTCAAACCCGACTCTCTTTCTTTGGGGTTTCCCTATTTCACTCCATTTTCAGTATGAAAGTTCAATTTATTTTCCATAAATATAATTTTGTATCCTTACCTTTTCATTTCTGGATATACATGTTTCCAATATGATTTTAGGACAAATAAAATGATTTTTCCAAAATAACCATTCTATCCAAAAAATAAATCTTTTACTTCTCATGAAATTATTTATTATTCACTCAAGAATGATGATTTATATACTAATTATTTTATTACCTATATCTTTTGGGAACCCCAAATTATATTCCTGAAAGTATGATTTATGAAATTAAACCAATTTCATTCCATGTTTTATTATATGTCCAATATTGATATACGTTATATGTGGCATGCATTATTATGTAAAAGTTATGATGTGATAGCTGATCCCAAAATTATATAGCGCATTACAATATTATGATGTGATAGGGGCACCCATAATTATACAGTGCTCCAATGCATTGGGTAATGTGATGAATATCATTAGATAAAGTAAAATATTCATGAAAATGACGTTATCTTTGTTCAAAACTATTTTTTTTAGTTTACCACTAAGACATTATGTTTCACTTTTATTCATTTTCACCTTCCAAGGATTTATTTAATGCTTCCTCTCGTGATTATGATGATGACCTCATGCTTATGTTATGATGATGATGATTATGCTCACCCCATGTTATATTGATCCTTATTCTTATATATCCTATTACTATGATTTTATCTCGCCCATTTCATTGATTTATATCCTATAGTCAATACTTTTACTAAATAGAACACAAGGATCACTAATAATCTAGGGAATAAGAAATCAAATTAATGTTTATGTTTTAAATTTTAAATGTTTTGTATGGTCCTAAATTTTCTAAGACACTAAACCCTTGGATCCTGGTTTTGTAATGATTTTATGTTGTTTATATTTAAAATTATATAATAATCATGTATGAAAAAGTTGTTTCACTTTACAAATGGCTTTAGAGTTTTCAATAAATGGGAGGGTCGAGTGCCTTTTATAGTTGAGACATATTGTAATTCTTCTAAATATAAAATAGTAAACACTATTGAGAGGTCTCCCTTACATCGTGTGCCTCTAATAATGAAAAAAATTATACCCAAAGAATGATATGGTTGAAATATGTCCCAAAAATGGGTTTTTTATAGGTTTATAGGTCCTTTTGTCCCTTATGATTAAGATTTAATCCCCTTTTAGGCTAAATTTTCTCTTAATCGATATAATTAATTTTAATTACCTTCACTGTTTTTTTGTAAAAAACAATTCTTAACTTATTAGAAATTATAAATAATTCTTATTCCAAATATAGAATCTATTTTTCCAAATTTCAAACACATAACTGGAAGAATTTTATTTAAAATTAATCCCATGGATGGGATGACAAAGTATAATTTTAAATTAAAAATGTTCAAAAGATTTGAATGTTTTTATAAGGAATTTCGATGTGAAATTGAATTTAATGAACAAAAAGTTATTAATGGATGTATAATTTATCTAATTATACATTAAAACAAATACATATATAATTTATCCTTAAAAACAATTTAGATGAAAATTTCGTTTTGAATTAAAATTTTGTATTTCTCACTATTCATCAAACAATTAAACATCACCGAAAAATACCAAAGATTAATCCAAATCTAATATTTATATTAATCTTTTAAAAACCAAATTTGACATATGAAATATATAAAAGTTTCAAAAAAACGGATTTAAATTAGGTTCTCCATTAAAAGGAAATAAAATTGACTTTTTATAAAAAATACAATTTTTTTAAATAAAATTGGATTTATTTTTATCTTATGCTTATCAGATATATTGGATAAATATAAAAAATATTTGATTGAATATATAATATTTATTTCACTAATATCATTAAATAATATTAATTAATTTAATTTATTAACATAAAACATATTTCTGAACATAAAAACATTCCCTTAATATTCAATTGGTTTTTATTTTTATTTTTAAGGAATTAATTACCAATGAATTCATTTTGTATTTTTTTTAAACATATATTTTGATAATATAGTTAATCATATCCATAAAAACTGATTTAATAGCAAGGTTATATCTTAATATATTAAATAATATTATTAGTATTCTTTAAAACTCGGTCTTGTATGTAACAGAAGCTATCAAAGAAAGTATTTGGTGCCTGTAATGCAAGAAAACTTAGTATTTCTAGAATCAAAAGATATAAAATATAATAACCTTATTTAAAATATTAAATATATATCATAAATTATCTAGATGTTATATTCCTTCCTACATTTGGTGCTGCGTGTTATACATGCTATCAAATAAAATTTACTCTTTTATAAATTTCGAGGTGTTGCATTCCCCCAACTTAAATAAATTTCTGACTTGCAATTTAAGATCGATCTTGGAAATATAGGGTTTGTTATTTGAAAATTACTATGTTGAAATCCCACATCATGAGAGGAGTTAGTAAAATATCCTCTTAATATGAGAGAATCAGAAGTATAAAGGTCACATGGAATAACAAATAACTAGGTTTCTAAATAGGAGAACATTAGTGGAATGCGAAAATATGGACTTTTAGGAAAAGAATAAATATTTATAGGGAGTGTTTGAGGTCATCGATAAAAAAAAGAGAATTATCAATGGAAATTTGAGGGAATAAAAGCCATAAATTTGTGATGATTT
Organism: Viscum album; assembly: GCA_963277665.1. Lineage (NCBI taxonomy): Eukaryota > Viridiplantae > Streptophyta > Magnoliopsida > Santalales > Viscaceae > Viscum > Viscum album. Next base: position 615,608,342 of record OY728134.1, read on the forward strand.
AAAAGACCATCAATTCAATATAAATGAAGGTATTAAGATATCCTTTTTTAGATACTTTTCCTAATGTTGAAGAATTATTTTATTGAACAAGAATATGAAGAAAAATAATTACTTAATACATTTCAATTTAATTTGATCAATTCATTCTGTTGGTTATGATTCGATTAAATTCTAATTCATCCCTTACTCTATGAAATAGATATCCTAGAATGAACACCATTTTAATAACTTAAACTTTATTTTAATGGGTCATAATACCCATTAAGAAAATCATTATATTTGTCTCTAACTATTTTTCAAATACAATATGTTTAATACATTAATCTATAAACCCCATAACTAACACTACTAGTTCACCATTTATATTTATTCATCAAAGGGTTTGACTAAAAATAATGATAAATTATCCAGGACATCACAAAGGCCAGTGGTAGGAATGAAACACTTATCGTTCTTTGGTCATGGGTTCAAGCCCCACAGCCTTTCCATATTTTGATGGGTTGTCACCCTACATAAAATTTTCCATTTTTCTAAAATCTTATTAATTTAATTTCCAAAATAGGATATACATCCTCAAAATAAGTTTAATCAGTAGATATCCTAATAACTAAGGTTTTCAATACAGCCTCAATACATAAAAACTTTATCCGTTTTATTTCAAAATAGGTCCCTTGTTAGTCTAAGGTTTAACATAGGTCATTCATTTTCATTATCTATTCAAATAATTTTTAATGATTTGTAAATAAAATGTAAATTATCCTATGTATATTCCGTAGGATTGTTAAACCAAATGGGCAGTAAGGCCCATTTTCAGGTACCTGGTTGTGCTCGAGTCGGGGCCGAAAAACCTTTTTTGGAGTTTTTTTTTCTTTGTATATTTGTTCCAGAACCACATCCACTTGTAGTATCCAGACTGTTGAAAGTGGGTTCCCTAGACCCAACTTGTATTGTACTTTGATTACTGTTACATGTATTTAGTTTGTTTTTATACATGTGTTTATCTTGCCATGATAGTGTAGATACTTCTACATCCACTTTGTTTATGGCAATGTCCTTAGATTACCTGTCGCATCAGATGGTTATAGCATGTCCCGGGATATAATGAGAACCCTGAGATGCCATGAACGTCCTATGGTCCAGTTACATCACTCTAAAAAGACATGGATGATGTGTGACCATCAGGTGCTGGGGGCTCATAAGCATTGAGACTTCTTCTCATAAAGTTCGCACTTGATGATCTCTAGATATTGAGAACATGAGGACAGACCTTATTAATAGGAACACCACATGTTTCTGGTGTCATTGGTCGTTCCTATCTACGGACATGTGTAATGGTCTCCTAACTTGAGATCATTAGCCATGAATGTCATTTAATTATGTACATTTGATATAAGGCGAAAACCATAGCGATAAAGTTGTGGTGAGGTAGTTTGTATCGGGTATGTCATTAATGGCATGGCATTGATTGAATGATCAAGAAAGGATTTGTCGTTTCTGAGTTCAGAAAGAGATATCTCGGGCCTGGTTGATTAGGATGGTTGCACCTTCAATAAATTCATGGCCATGGTAGTCTAAGGTAAGATCGTCCGGACAAATCAACAAACAAAATAAATAAAATAAATAATGATGACACTAGTATGCATTCTAGTTTATTGAGATATCGATGAAGAAGAGATTATATTACACGGACCGTGTTCGTAGGAAGGCAGTCGTTGCTTTGACTTTTCCTTATCTCTATAGGGGCCTTGATGGGTTGCTAGACCCCACTCTAGGTCGGTGGTATTATTCACTGCTATTGATATAAGGGCCTAGAGGGTCACACACAATAGCGCCTTGAGAATCTGCCATATTCTGGGAATATGGATTTAGAACTTGGTGGGCCCCGCCAAAGGGTCCGAACACTATCCAAGTCCTATGGATCACCAAATAATAAATAAATTCATTAATTATTCGAGTTTAGAATAATTTGTTGAATTTATTTATAACATGTATTTACAAGTTATATAGTAAATACAAGTATTAATATTATTCGAATGGATTTAAATATCCTAGGTTCATGTAATATTAGCAGGAGGAATGAGTCGATTTAAAGACACAAATTTATCACGTAATATATTTATGTATTAAAAGTATGTGATAAATTGTAAATATTATTTATGGCATAATTTTATTTGTCATAAATAATTATTTATATCACTTATATAGCAGACGTCTATTACACGGGGGGTCGGGAACCTATACTGTGTGTTTTAAACACTCCCTATATAAGTGAGAGAGAGGATCTCCCATGATCACTATTCATGTGTCAAGATTGAGAGCTTATCTCTCCTCCTGGAATCTAGAGAGAGAGAGTCTCTCAAGCAAAGAAGGGTTTTCAAGATCATCCATCTCGGATTGAAGCTCCTTCCTTTGCAGTGATTGGCGATGCGCTGAAGTGAGCGTCGAAGATCCGCGCTAGAACCCATATATTGATGAATGGTGCATGAGCATATTCTCAAGGCATGTGTGGACGATATAGAGGGATTCGACGTCGGAGTCTTTGAGCACCGATCTTCGGCGTCCTATGACAGACTTGCACACGTCAATTCTAAACAAGGTAAATGTTCAGTTTAATTTTTGTGCTCTGTATAAACCTTGAGAGATCCTCGGACCAAGCCGGGACAAGATCACTGGAGTTGACAGGGTTATGTCACTCCGGTGAAGCAGAAAATTTTAAAATCCCGGCCCACCGGCTTCCGTTGCGCAGTCCTGGTACCCAACAGTGGTATCAGAGCGATCTCAAGGTTTTTCTGAGTCAACGAAATTAAAATGCATTAAATTTAATTGCGATGTGTTAAAACGGTTCATTCAGATTCGACCGCGCGTCATTTCATTTTCGAATGATTAAGTTATGATCATTTAAATTTTTTAATCGGATCGACGTCATGTTTTTTCATTTATTTGACGTTTATCTCAAGGTGAGAATTAACATAAAATATATATTTTATTATTATAAAATATAATAAAATATTTATTATAAAATATTTTATTATAAAATATTTTATTATAAAATATTCTTCCACAAGTGTGTGGAAAAAATTTTAATAATAAAATAAGAAAGACCAAGACCCCAAATTGGGGTCTTCATGCTTTTAAATTAAAAAAAGGGGGAAGAAAAGACCCCAAAATGGGGTCTTCTCCCTTTATTTAAAAAAAATGGGTTGGCATCTTTTTTTTGTCTAAAGACACAAACAGAAAAAAAAAAGGAGGAAGACCCCCTTTGGGGTCTCCTCTCACGCGGCGCGTAGGGGATGAAAACCCTAGCCGCTGGGTTTCCCACCCCCTCCGCCGGACCTCCTCCGTGTTGAGCCCCCTCCGGTCAGCCACCGCAGCCCGCGCCGTCCTCCTCCTCTCCCACCGGACCGGCCTGCTGCGCCGCCTCAGACCCCGCCTTACGCCGGCCTCCTGCCTCGCGAAAGACCCTACCTTGTGTCGGCCACCTGCTTTGCGCAGGACCCCCTTCGTCAGGCCGCCCGAGCCCATGGCGGCCTCCCTTCCCCACCGGACCAGTTCATGCTTGCCCCACCCGAGCCCGCGCCGGAACCCTCTGCTGGACCGCCTCCAACCAACCACCCCTAGCTCGCCGGACGGGCCGCACCGCGCCGTGCAAGGCCGTCCCAGACCGGACAGCCGCCTCGCCGGCTCACCGGAGCAGCGGGATGCCGGTCATGTGGCTGGTCGGCCTCTTTCCCGGCCTTCTTCCGCTCCCCTCGAACTACGTCGGGAGATGCAGCCGTCGCGGGAGTCGTTGGACGCTATAGTCAGGCCGCAGTACCCTGTTCCAGGACAACATCCCGCGGCGGTACGCAGTCCTGCCGGACTCCTCTCCGGTTAGAGGTAACCCTGCATTAAATTAATTTTAATTAATTGAGTTTTTTAAATTAAATTAATTGGAATTAATTTAGGGGTTTAAATTATTTTGTTATTAAATATTAATTTAATTAAATTTTAGAATTAAATTAATGGTTTAATTTAATTTTTGGAATTAAAATTAAATTTAAAAAATTTAACTGATAAAAATAAATTACTTGAATTTAATCAAATTCATTTAATTTATTAGAACACCCTCGCATTATTTATATTTATCACAATTTAATTTTATTACTCATTTACCCCAACTGGTTTTGAGAAAGTGACCGACCTGTGTATGTCTAGAATTTATTTATTTATTTAATTATTTATTTAATTATTTATTCAATCCGTGCGATGATTGTAATATTTAATTAGATAAATGACGGTCTTTGAATCATCTTTTAATTAAAATATGTATAAGGGTATGTGCGTCCATTGCACTAGTTGTATTTTATACCACAGACCCCCTCACCTGCGTGCGAGTATATTTGTGATTATACGGTGATGATCCAAGAGGCAGACCCTTCCATGTTGAGGCGGTAGTCCAGACAGGAGTTGGGCGCTTTGCACTGGGGCCAGCAGTGACACGAGTCATGTATTGACTCAGGTATGGATGCCCCTAGGTGATGATTGACCAGTTATCGATTGATCATTATAGAATTCTCAAGACCAGTCGGAATGCATGATTTACTTTATGCATAGTTTATTATTTTATGTGTCTGCATGATTATTGCATGATCACATAGGATAATAAACAAGATAAAATGCATAAAGTTGTGATGAATAATATTCTATTTAATGTTCAGTTGTGAGCGCGACAACCCAGTTTGAACATAATAAATAGAAAAGGATTATATTCGTCAATTAATATTAAAAATCCCTCAAAGATATATTAAGTCTAAATGCCTTCCATTTCTCACATCTAAACAAAACCGGTTGTTTGGGTGCTCGTCAGCCTTAGTTGAGAGTGCCTCTTACTACCGGGGCATTTTTATGAGAGAAATGGGTCGACTTAACTAAAGTGAGTAGTCAAGGATTAGCCTTATCTAACTTACTGTCACTTTAGAGGCAAGAGGTTGATGGAATCAAGTTCAGATTCCAAAAGTTGGGACTTTACTCAACAACACAAGGAACCAAAAGAATAAGTGGTTGGTCAGCATAGCGCCTACCTTGAAACCCTCCAAGTAGTGTCGTAGCCCTAGCTTGTAGACTGCGATGGAGGTTTTGAGGATCCTTTCCACTAGAATGCTCAAGCGATAGAGTATTCCGAATCTAATAGTGAGGGCTATTAAGTTTCGTTAAAATAGTGGGAGATATTAAATGGTATAATAATTTATTAATCATAAAATGTCAAAAAGTAATCAAGACAAAGTACTAACTAATAAATGTTTATCTGATGTAGATTCAAAATGGAAATCACCAACACCACAAGTAATTTATCACTACGATCGATATTGGATAAAGAAAATATCCTGACCGATAATAACTTCCAAGAGTGGTACAGGCGCTTGCGCATAGTACTACGCCAAGAAAGGAAGTTATATGTGCTAGAATCCCCAATTCCTACTGAACCTCCTCAGGGAGTAAGCAAGATGGAAAAAGATAAGTGGATAAAGCATGTAGACGATGCCCTTGATGTACAATGCATCATGTTGTCATCCATGTCTAGCTAAATGCAAAAAATGCATGAGGAAGAGGACGCATATAAGATTCTTTCACATCTCCAAGAACTATATGAGGAGAGGGCTAGGAAAGAAAGGTATGAGATCTCAAGTGCGCTTTATAAGTTCAGGCTAGTAGAAGGGCACCAAGTCGGTCCTCACGTACTCAAGATGATTGGGTATGTTGAGAGGCTTGAAGCCCTTGGGTTCAAACTGAACCAAGAACTAGCAGTGGATATCATTCTCGCCTATTTACCATCAATCTTCTCGACTTTCATTGTCAATTATAATATGAATGATATGACAAAGTCACTCCCGTATCTCTTGGCTTTAGTTCACCAAGCCGATAAGGAAATTAAAAACACCAATGCAACCATCCTTATGGTGAACAAGAAAAACAAGGGCAAGGCAAAGGCGTCTAAGGCCAAGTCAAGGCCAAAGACACCAATGCATCGTCCTACAAAGAAGACAAAGATTCAGAGGCAAAGTAATGAGTAGGAAGCTGTCTGCTTTGGATGTGGAAAGAAAGGCCACTGGAAGAAGAATTGCAGAGCTGGGAAGAAGAATCAAGCTGATGCTTCTACTTCAGGTATCTTTTTCATTGAATGCAATCTATATTTATCTACAAGTTGGTTATTGGATACGGCATGTGGCTCACACATTTGTATTCATATACAGGAACCAAGTAGGTTCAAGAAGATTGAAAAAGGTCAAGTGGATCTCCGAGATGCAAATGGTGAAAGTCTAGTGGCCTTGGAAGTGGGATACTATCACTAGACTTTACCAACTGGTTTGGTTCTTATTTTAAACAATTGCTATTATGTACCGTCTGTTACCAGGAACATTATCTCTAGGTCAAGTTTACACACTATGGGTTTTTATTTCAAGTTTGGAAATAAAATTTGTCTCTTTTATAGGGATAACATATGTTATGGTATGGAACATCTTAACAATGGTTTATATATGCTAGAACTAGAAAACTCAGTAATGGAAATCAATGTCAAAAACATCCAACATGACTCAAACAATACCCGCCTATGGCACTTCAGGCTTGGTCATGTGAACGAGAAGCGATTACAAAGATTACATCAAGAAGGGTATCTAGAATCGGTATAGTTAGAACCCTTAGATGTATGTCAAGATTGTTTATAAGGAAATATAACCAAAGCACCTTTCTCAGGAAAGGGAGAAAGAGCCAATGCAGTGCTGGAATTAATACATACCGATGTATGTGGTCCGTTTCTAGTAGAGGAAAGGGGTGGGTTTCTATACTTCATTACTTTTACCGATGATTATAGTAGGTATGGATATATCTACTTAATGCGGTATAAGTTAGATTCCTTTCGTTTCTTTAAGGAATACCAAAATGAAGTAGAAAACTAACTTGGTGAGAAGATAAAAGCACTTCGCTCAGACCGAGGTGGAGAATATCTTAACCAAGATTTCATTGATCACTTAAAGGAGTGTGGGATAGTATCCCAACTCACTCCTCCTTATACACCACAATGGAATGGTGTTAGTGAAAGGAGGAATAGGACCTTGCTTGACATGGTCAGATCAATGATGAATCATACAACTCTTCTGTTATCCTTTTGGGGATACGCCTTGTAGACAGCAGCATATACCCTTAACCGAGTACCAAATAAAGATGTAGATGGGATTTCGTATCAGTTATGGTATGGAAAGAAACCCAATATGACACACATGCGTTTGTGGGGGTGTGAGACATTTTTCAAGACTTTACCAAGTGACAAATTAGCATCCAGAAGCACTAAGTGCATCTTTATAGGTTATCCTAAGGAAACTAGATGATACTACCTATATAACCCTTTAGATAGAAAAGTCATTGTGGCAAGATACGCCACATTTCTAGAAAGGGATCACATTTCTACTGGAAATAGTGGGAGAAAAATTGACTTCAATGAATTTAATGCTCCAGATGCACAAGAGTTTGTAGAGGAACAATCTCCACAAGAGAAAGTGGAAGAAAAAATTGTTCCTGAGACACAAATACTGCGTAGGTCTATGCGAGAGGTTAGAGAACTAGAGAGTTATGGTTTTCTTGTCACTGAGTCAGGTGACACAATAATCATTGAGGATGATGAACCTCTAACCTACAAGGAATCAGTAGAATGCAAAGAAGCTGCTACATGGAAAGAAGCCATGAATTCTGAGATGGAGTCCATGTACCAAAATCAAGTTTGGATTTTGGTAGACCCTCCAGCTAATGTAAAGCCCATTGGATTCAAATGGGTATTCAAGAAGAAGCTGAACATGGATGGTAAGGTTAATATCTTTAAAGCAAGACTGGTTGCAAAGGGTTTCAGACAACGTCAAGGCATTAACTATGATGAAACCTTCTCACCAGTGGCAATGCTTAAATCCATCAGAATATTGCTTGCAATAGAATCCTTTCATGATTATTAAATTTGGAAAATGGATGTCAAAACTACTTTTCTAAATGGGAAGTTGGTTGAAGACATCTATATGAATCAACTCGAAGGGTTTTTTAAGTCAAAGAATTCCAATAAAGTATGAAAGTTGCAGAGATCCATTTATGGATTGAAGCAGGCATCAATATCATGGAATGTTTTCTTTGATGAGGCTATAAGAGATTTTGGTTTTGTCAAAAATGAAAACGATCCTTGTGTATATAAAAAGGTTGAAGGGAATTCTATCATTTTCCTAGTTTTATATGTTGACGACATATTAATCATGGGAAATGAGGTGCAAGTCTTACAGTCAGTTAAGAATTGGTTAAATGAATGCTTCTCCATGAAAGACTTAGGTGAAGCAGCCTACATTCTAAGGATCAAGATCTATCGAGATAGATCTCAAAGGCTGCTTGGCCTAAGTCAAAGTACATATATTGAAAAGGTACTCAAAAGTTACAATATAGAATAATCCAAGAGAGGATTTTTACCTATGTCACATGGTGTAAATCTCTCCAAGAAAATGTGTCCACAAACATAGGAGGAGATTGATAGAATGAGTAGAGTCCCTTATGCTTTGGCAGTGGGTTATATCATGTATGTCATGTTATGTACTAGGTTTGATGTTGCCTTTTCTTTAAGCATGGTGGGTAGATATCAAGCCAATCTAGGAGAGCTGCACTGGACAGCTATTAAAACTATCCTAAAGTACTTAAGGCGTACTAAGGATATGTTCCTGGTGTATAGAGGAGATGAGGAACTAGTTGTGAGGGGATACACTGATGCTAGTTTCCAGATAGATCATGATGATATGAAATCGTAGTCAGGCTACATCTTTTGCCTGAATGGTGGTGCAGTGAGCTGGAGAAGCTCAAAGTAAGCTGTGGTTGCTGATTATATAGCAGAGTATGAATATATTGTAGCTTCCGATGCAGCAAAGGAAGCAGTCTGGATATGTAGCTTTATCTCAGACATTGGTATTGTACCTAGCAGTGCAGACCCTATTCCAGTATATTGTGATAATACTGTTGTAGTGGTGCTTGCCAAGGATCCCAGGTCTCACCAGAGGACAAAGAATATTCTTCGGAAGTTTCATCTCTTGAGGGATTTTACTCAAAGAGGTGAAGTGACAGTTAGAAGAGTAGCTATAGAGGACAACGTGGCAGACCCCCTGACTAAATCCATTTCTCAGCAAAAGCATGATTCACATGTGAGAGCTAGTGGATTGAAACCTGTTAGCAGTTGACTCTAGTGCAAGTGGGAGTGTTGAAAGTGGGTGCCCTAGACCCAACTTGTATTGTACTTTGATTACTGTTACATGTATTCAGTTTGTTTTTATACATGTGTTTATCTTTCCATGATAGTATAGATACTTCTGCATCCACTTTTTTTATGGCAATGTCCTTAGATTACCTATCGCATAAAATGGTTATAGTAGGTCCCAGGCTATAATGAGAACCCTGAGATGCCATGACAGTAATCTTAAAGTAAAGTCCTATGGTCCAGTTACATCATTCTGAAAGGACACAGATGATGTGTGACCATCAGATGTTGGGGGATCATAAGCATTGAGACTTATTCTCATGAAGTTCACACTTGATGATCTCTAGCTATTGAGATCATGAGGACAGACCCACTTAATAGGAACACCACATGTTTCTGGTGTCATTGGTTGTTCCTATCTACGGACATGTGTAATGGTCTCCTGACTTGAGATCATTATCAATGAATGTCATTTAATTATGTACATTTGATATAAGGCGAAAACCATGGCGATAAAGTCTTGGTGAGGTAGTTTGTATCAGGTACGTCATTAATGGCATGGCATTGATTGAATGATCGAGAAAGGATTTGTCGCTTCTGAGTTCAGGAAGAGATATCTCAGGCCTGGTTAATTAGGATGTTTGCACCTTCAATAAATCCATGGCCATGGTAGTCGAAAGTAAGACCGTCCGGACAAATAAACAAACAAAATAAATCAAATAAAATATGATGACACTAGTATGCATTCTGCTTTATTGAGATATCAATGACGAAGAGATTATATTACACGGACCGTGTTCGTAGGAAGGCAGTCGTTGCTTTGACTTTGCCTTATCTCTATAGGGGCCTCAATGGGTTGCTAGACCCTGCTCTAGGTTGGTGGTATTATTCACTGCTATTGAGATAAGGTCCTAGAGGGTCACACACAATAGCACCTTGAGAATCTTCCCTATTCTGGGAATAGGAATTTAGAACTTGTTGGGCCCCGCCAAAGGGTCCGAGCACTATCCAAGTCCTATGAATCACCAAATAATAAATAAATTAATTAATTATTCGAGTTTAGAATAATTCGTTGAATTTATTTATAACATGTATTTACAAGTTATATAGTAAATACAAGTATTAATATTATTTGAATGGATTTAAATATCCTAGGTTCATTTAATATTAGCAGGAGGAATGAGTTGAGTTAAAGACTCAAATTTATCACGTAATATATTTATATATTACAAGTAAGTGATAAATTGTAAATATTATTTATGTCATAATTTTATTTGTCATAAATAATTATTTATATCACATATATAGTGGACGTCTATTACATTAGGGGCCGGGAACCTATACCGCGTGTTTTAAACACTCCCTATATAAGTGAGAGAGAGGCTCTCCCATGATCACTATTCATGTGTCAATATTGAGAGATTATCTCTCCTCCTGGAATCTAGAGAGAGAGTCTCTCAAGCAAAGAAGAATCTTCAAGATCATCCATCTCGGATTGAAGCTCCTTCCTTTGCGGTGATCGTCGTTGTGCTGAAGTGAGCGTCGAAGATCCGCGCTAGCACCCAGATCTTGAAGAAAGGCACGCGAGAAGATTTGCGAGGCGTGTGTGGACGATCTAGAGGGATTAGACGTCAGAGTCTTCGAGCAACGATCACTGGTGTCCTGCAGAAGACTTGCACACATCAATTATGAACAAGGTAAATGTTCAGTTTAATTTTTGTGCTCTGTATAAACCTTGCGAGATCCTCAGACCAAGCCGGGACAAGATCACCGGAGTTGACAGGGTTATGTCACTCCGGTGAAGCAGAAAATTTTAAAATCCCGGCCCATCGGCTTTCGCTGCACAGTCCCGGTACCCAACACAGACATGGATGTATTTTTAGGAAAACCACATAATATCTATCTAACTGAAACATTAGGATGGTCTTCTATACCTCTCCTTAAATTATACATTAGTTCTATGTTCTATAATCTATGTTTTCCAAAATATAGTTACCATAGTTCCCACTAAACGTCCTTTGATACCAACTATTTCGACACGGACCCAGAAGCCTTAATTTGGGGTCTACAACCATTACAATGGCATGATTACAATAAATAAATCCCAAAGGACCCAAGAGTATAGTTGTCTTGGTAAACCATATACAAATATGTGTCTTGTATTACAACTAAATACAATAATTACAACATAATTTTGTTTTATTTTGAGGATATATTTTTTAATTATATCATTTTCTTGCATATCTTTATTAGTACACTTCATGGAATCCTGGGAAATGAAACAAAATAATAGTGAGTTCAAATTCATAGTAATAGTTATGTACAATGGAAAAATAATGAATTAATGAGAATAATCAATATGGGAAGGTAAATAAGTGAAAATATATTCCATTTAATCAATAAACTAAGGGGGTGCATAAAAATTATGGAAGGATAAATAACTGAAGATGCATGCCATATGAAATAATTGGATAATGAATAATCAATATGGAAAGGTAAATAACTATAAACCACTCCATTTAAACAATAAACTAATAATGAAACACAACAATAGATTTTGTAACAGTGAAAATCTCATGGATAATAATAACTGAATAAAAAAGGAAGGAAATGATTAATTATTGGATCTCATGTTTCCCAGGAACATGATACGTTTACTAGTAAGACTTACTCTCAAGATAGTTCCAATATGTGCATAGAAACCCATCTATTCTTCTTGGAAACAAACTCGAAGGGTTTTCCACAAACTCATTTAATCTCATGAGACTATCGATGCATCATGGGGATTGAATTAACTAGTCCCCAACCATAGTGTTCATGTCAAAATCATTACTTAAATATCAAATAATCAATTTAAATAATGAGAAACATACCTTATCATCAAATATCCATATTGAGTAAAAGATATAGATTTATCAATATTTACGCAGTAAATCAAATAATTTTTAATGTAAATACCGTATGTGAAAATGGTATATGGTTTTGGAAATGAACATATCTAGGATAAATGATATGGATAATTTGGGGAAATTCAATGTTAAATGGTACTGCACTACTATAAATAGGACCTATGCTATTATTTTCACTGAAACAGTTGGTATAGGTCACTAATTTGGTTTTATACCAACAGTTTGGACAAAACTATTGGTATAGGTCCATTATATTGACCTTTTACCAACAGTTTTGGCCAAACCATTGGTATAGGTCTAGACTATGCTAATAGTTTCACCAAATCTGTTGGTATAGCACAAAAAATAAAAGAATCTATACCAATGGTTCTCAAAAACTATTGGTACAGGTACACATATTTTTTATTGAATATTTTGTCATATAACATTAAAAAAATAAAAACATAAAATACATGCGAATATAAATATATATATTTATGAAATTATGTTCACAAAATTCATTTTAGGTTATTGTTTATATCATTGGATTATAAATGGGAGGTGCTGGGATAAAAACCAAGCTGGGTTTGTTTTGAATTACCTATACCAATGGTTTTATGAAACAGTTGGTATAGTTTTTCTGTAGGACCTATACCAACAGTTTTTTCAGAATTATTGGTATAGACCTATCCAAATTCCAAAATAGCCAATGGTCCTCTAAACCTTTGTTATAGGCTATACCAATTGTTTAGAGACCTATACCCATGGTTTCAAATTGTTGGTATAGGGTATTTTTCTATTAGTGAATTTAATATTTCAAGGGGACTGCAAAAATGAATCAAAGAAGTGAATCTTAACAATATCATTAGAAAAATAAATAAAAAACCATCCATTGGAAGAATGTGGATGGTTTCAATACAAAATATCCAAAGTGGAGTAAAAATAGGGTTTTTGATGTTGATTAATATAAATACTATAAAAATATCTTTTGAAAACATTATTGGGGAAAATATCTTTTTATTTTGAAAAACCTTTTGTAACCCCATTTCATTGAAAATAAATTTTAAGAAAACAAAAAAATTATATAATGGGTGAAATTAACATTTATAATTCATTTTCAAAAGGATAAAAAGATTTTTTAAAACATTTTTATAAAATAGGGCTTTTAGAAGTGAACTGGTTCTCTAACTAAAGAGGGAAATGGAGTTTGGTTTTCTTGAATACATTTTTAGTACCAAAGAGTGGAAAAAAGATATTATTACTTTAAAAGGTGCACGAATAGTGAAATTAGAATAAAATTAAATGGTTTATTAAATAATAATCAAATAGTTTTTAATGTAAATTCAAGTGTAAAAAATCCCAAACAAAAAAAGATTGTAAAGTTAACCCTTGAAAAGACAAGACAAATGAATTGAGAATCAATCAATGAATATATTATGTATATCAACTATAAATAAACATTTAAAAATTGTAAATATAAATATATATAGTAAAAATTTATTACCCACATAATCTTATAATATTAACAATAATGAGGAAGTATTATAACCCAATGAAAAGGAATCGGGTTATGAAATTCATTACCACTTTGTAATTTTTAATTCAAATCCCATTAGAACAAATAATTAAAATTGATGGTCAAAAAACCATGAATATGAAATAATTAATTATATAATATATAAAAATTGGATATATATATATATATATACACACCACACAAATTAAGTACGAGGTGAATATGACATTTATCTCACATATGTAAAAAATGAGAAGAAAATCTCTTACATTGCATTTCCTTTTTGATGAGCGTCCATTAAAATCTATTATAATGGGGTTTAGAATGTTTTTAACTTATAACATAACCATAATCATTTTTATAATATCATATATTATCTTTTTATAATATTTTATTACTGTTCTGTTAATAATATTTCATTATTTTCACTATTTCTGGTGTTAATTGCCTTGTTTTTTTAGTATGTTTGGACTTGTTATTTTTGTTCTTATTATGTAGATTATGATTTAATAATCCCCATAATGTAAAAAATGATGAAATTATCACATATATTAAATATATATTTATTTATTTAGAATATTCTATAATAGTTGGATTTAGAATATTAAATGCATCGTTCATGAGGACGGTAGGTCGTACGTACGCATAAATGCTAATTCCATTTCTATATTGTATTTTAAAATAATGAAAATTAAATGATTTATATCTATACTTATATTATAAATAAGTTACTATATTTATTTATAATAGGTCACATAATTTTATTAGACCCATATTTAATACATTCTATGCATATCGAGAACGAATCACATTGCTTTGGGGAGGCGGTAGTCCGCACGTCTGCAAACGATGCGATCCTATTTACTGAAAATGTAAATCATTAATATATGTGTTATATAAATATTATATAATTATTAAAACAACATAAATATCATGTGTATCATATATAAATTGGGTTTTCATCATAATTTCCAACCATGAGAGGTTTTAAATGAAAAACAAACGACATCGTTTTGTGAGACGAGAGTTCGTCGCACACACAAACAGTATGTTTGTTTCCAATTTGATGGAAGTGTCTAAAGTATTAGGTTGAAACATTAACATTAAAAAATCTATGTATATTTAAGATACATATTTTATTATATAACCCTGATATAAAAACAATTGAAAAGGTGGATAAGTAAATGAATCAAAAGTGATCGTTGAAGAATGTTACCTCTTATTTGGGTAAATCCTTTTGGTTTATATCAAAAGACTTCCTTGGTTGGATTTATTCCAAAATGGAGGATTATAGGATTAGGGGAGGGATTTTGGGAGAATATTTTTATTTTTTTCTTATGATAAAAAGGGCATTAGTGGTGTGAATAAATGTGATGGATGAGTGCCTTTTTTACAGTGGAGGTGGTGTGGCATCCTTGTAAATATAAAAAGGTAAACACTATTGAGAGGTCTCCCATACATCATGTGCCTCCAATAATGAACCCAATTAGATAAAATGGATTACATGGTCTAAATATGGCTATATAATAGGTTTTGGACACATTTCTAGGTCATTTTAGCCCTTATGTTTAAGGGTTAGTCCCTTGTTAAGCTATTTTTTTCTTAATCACTATAGTTAATTTTTATTACTTTCACTAATATTTTTCATAAAAAAATAATTTGAAACTATTATACATTATATAGTTTTATTATTCAAAATATGGAATACATTTTTTCAAATTCCAAAAAAATAAATTGTATAAATTAATTTTAAATTAATCCCACAGACAGGACGACAAAGCAGGGTTTTAAAGTAAAAATATCCAAATGTTTGAAATGTTTTTATATCCAATATCAATATGAAATTGAATAAAATTACCTAAATTGGATTAACTAACATATAAATTTTATAATTAAAATTTAAAAAATTTAAAAATATAATTTAACCCTAAAAATAAATTAGATGAATAAGTAGTTTTTAATTTAAATTCAGTAATTTGCACTAATTGTCAAAAAAATAAAACACCACAGAAAAATACCTAAAATTAACCATAAGATAATTTTTATGTTAATATTTAAAAAATTTATTCTATTTTGACATATAAATTTATAAATTTTTTGAAAATTTTTATTTTAAATAGATTTTCTGTTAAAAGGCGCTGAAATTACCTTTTTAAAGAAATACAATTTTAAAGAATAAAACTAGATTTATTCTTATCTTATGCTTATAAAATATATTGTATGAATATGAAAAAAAATATTATTGACTAAATAACATATATATTTCATTAATATCATTCACTCATTATAATTAATATATTTTAATTGGATAAAACACATTTCTAAGCATGAAAATGTTTCCTTTATATTCAGTTGAATTTTATTTTCATTTCTAATAAATTGATAAACAATAAAATAATTTTATATTTTTTAAAACCATATATTTTTATATTTTTATTAATACTATTAATATTTAACAATTTAATGTCTAGGTTATATCTTATTATATTAAATAATATTAATAGTATTCGGTAAAACTCGATCTTGCATGTGATTTAAGCTATCGAAGAAAGTCTTTATAGTGTACGATAAATGAAAACTCAATATTTCATATATTTCAAGATATAGAATAAATTAAATTTATTTAAAATATAAAATATACCATACAGATTTTAGGGGTCACATTCCTTTCTATGTTTGGTGTTGCGTGTTATACTTGCTATTGAATAAAAGTTAATCTTTTAGAATTTCCAGGTTCTTACACATAGAATTATTAATTTGTCATTAATATCATATATAAACATAAAATTTAACCCTATTACCTTCCATGTAAAGTGTAAATTAAAAACTAAACACATCTATTCATGACGAGGTAGTCCTTGGTACATACAAACTACGTTATAACATTCTATATAGAATTGAATGTAAGATGGTTTATAGGATATTATAATTATAGAAGAATAATTATAGAAGAATAATTATATCATTAATATAAAAAATTTATTTAGATACATAATTATATCCAACCATCATAAGAAGTGATGGAAAATGAATTACGTCAGTTTGTGAGGTGGTAGTCCAACATACACACCATCAACAGTTTCATTTCCCATTTGATAGAGGATGAGATGATTTTAGGTCATTCCCTTAACAAAAAAACACCTCAATATATTAATGATACTGATTTTATTATATAATTATGATTTAATAAGATTTAAAGGAGGTGGAGGAAGAAATTAAAGAAAATTCTTGGTTAAGGAAATTACATCATCTTCAGACACATTCTTTTGGTTTTCACCAAAAGCCTTCCCAGGTTGGATTTATGACCAAAACCAGGCTTATTGGATGAGTTTAGGGAATTAGGTAATTTATTTAGGTAGGGATGGGCCAAACCAATAGGGATTATAAGTTTTTAAATGAGAGTAGAGGGGGTGGCCCTTTATAAATGGGGAAGAGGACACACTTAGAATTTTTGAAAACAAATAATTCCACCAACATTTTTACCATTAAAAAGGAAACCAAAGTGAACCATATTTGAACCTTAGAAGATATAAGGTCCAAAAATGATGATCCTATAGAAATTAGAAAATTTGTAGGTCCTTTTTAACCAGTAAACCTTTTTTTGACTTAATCACAATAAATATTTTTTACTATTTTAACTATTCATTATACAATACTACAAAACATGATTTTAACGATGCTAAAAATGGCCTTTATTAACGCTAAATAAGAAATGACTACTAGTGTGAGATTAAAATCCATAGTATTTTATTATCACAAAAGAAGTGATGATAGAGGGTTCCCTTATCAGTGCTTTTAGAAGCATTGATAATTGGTTACTTTATCAACGCTTCACGAAGCGCTGATAAAGGAGAACTTTATTGGAGCTTGTAGAAGCACAAATAAAGGTGAGATTTATCGGGGCCTTAAAAAGTGAAGATAAATGACCATTTTATCAATGCTTCTAAAAGAGATGATAATGAACTCCTTTATCAGTGCTTGTAGAAGCACTGATAAAGGGGCATGGTGCAGTGTGCCATAACATCACACCGCAACACGAAAACCCCAAGAAAATCATAAAAATAAAGTACCAATACATAATTTAAATAAAAAAATTAAAACAAAAATACAAGAAAAAACGCGATGCTATATGAATTTTAAACCTTATTTTACATAATTACATAAGTATAAATTATTACATAAATTCAAAAACATCGGTGTTTCTTTTTCTTTTGATCCTAAACCGTGCTCGAGAAAAAAACACAACTCTATAAAAAAATTCTTTTGATATTATTAATATAAAAAAATAAATTAATTGAAAGTGTTAATTTGAAACTAAAATTAGAGTTATACGAGGAAAATTGTGTATCATATTCAGTTGTGGTTGATTCTAGCACATCAAACCATTTCTTATTCATCTTCAAGCATTATCTCTATGAAAATAAACTAAATGAGTGTAAGATAAAAATGATAAGGAAATAAATTTAGTAATAGTAGATATAATGGTGATAAAATAATAGATAATAATTTGGTTATTTTTGGTGATGTTATGCACATTTTAAACTAATATGACACTTGTATATTCAAAAGATGCGCATTGAGTCATACTGGTCACACCATGTGTCAGATTGAGTTACAGCTGATTTCTACACATCTCAAATGACATAAGGATCATTTTCCTAATGAATCAAATCAATCTAAATGTTTTTTATCCTTTTTGATTACGCTGCATGTCTTTTTTACTAAAATGTAATTTTAAACTAGAAACATGGAATTTGACTCGTACTGGTCACATCATGTGTCGGTTTGATGTGATACTGATTAATACATGTAAAAAATGACTTATGAGTTGTTTTCCTCAATTATCTAGACAATAATAGTTATTTTTATTGGTCTTTAGTGAGTGACACTTTTTGAACTAGAATGTCGATTTTAAAATGACAATGGATACATTGAGTTATACAAGGAACATAGTGCATCATATTGAGGTGTGGTTGATTATTACACATAACAAATGTCTGTTGGATCATTTTACTAATGTACCAAAACAATACGAATGTGTTTGCTCAGTTTTGAGTTGGTTAGTTTTCCTTTTCACTAAAATTGATGTCAATTTTAAATAAAAAAGAAATAAATTGAGTCATACCAGTCACACCATGAGTTGGATTGAGGTGAGTATGATTCCAACACATCAAAAATTTCATATGGATCATTTCCCTTAAATATTAAAATAATTGGAATGCATTTGATCACTCTTGAGTAGGTCAGTTGTACTTTTTAATAAAATTGATATCAATTTTAAATAAAAAGATGCACATGGATTCATATCAGTCACAACATTTATCAGCTTGAGGTGTGGCTGATTTATACATGATCTGAATGAGTTATTGACCGTTTTACTAATGTATCACAATAATATGAACACATTTTCCCATTTTCGAGTAGGTTAGTTTTCTTTTTTTACTGAAATTGAAGTCAATTTAAAAAAAGACACACTTGGAGTCATACCAGTCACACTATGGGTTAGATTGAGGTGTGTATGATTGTTACATGTATCAAATTCCTGATTTATCATTTTCCTAAAGTATTGAAACAATATGAATGTGTTTACTCAGTTTTGAGTATGTCAGTTGTTTTTTTACTAAAATGTCATTTTAAACTATAAATGCACACTTTGAATCATACCAATCACATTGTGTTACATTTTTACATGAGACCAATTTATACACATCAAAAAATGACTCATGAGTCAATTTAAAAATTATCAAGAACATATGAGTGTTTTTTCTAAATTTTCAGTGAGAGATATTTTTTGAACAAAGCTGTCGATTTTAAAATGATAATGTATGAATTAAGATATACTGGGCACATCACGTATCATATTAAGGTGTTTCTAATTCCTATATGTCAAAAAATTACTTAAATTGTTTTTCCTAAAGTCTCAAAACAATCCAAATTCTTTTTCTCTATTTTGAGTTGGTCAGATTTCCTTTTTACTAAAATTATTTTCAATTTTAAATAAAAGACCCACCTGGAGTAAATCAGTCACACATTGTGTAAAATTGAGGTGTATCAAGTTCCTAAAAATAAAAAAATGAATTATGGGTCATTTTACTAAAGTATCAAAAAAATACAAATGCATTTACTCAGTTTTGAGGACGTCAATAGTTTTTTTTACTAAAATGTCACTTTAAAATGGAAACACACACTTTGACTCATACTTATCACATCGTGTGTCATTTTGATGTGGGGATAATTCCTACATGTAAAAAATTATAAATGAATCGATGTAATAATGTATTAATAAAGTCCAATCACGTTTGTTTGGTTTTCAGTGACTGACATTTTTTGAACTAAAGTGTCAACTTTAAAGAGATAATGGACACATTGAGTCATACTGGGCACATCGTGTATCATATTAATGTGTGGTTGATTTCAAGACATAAAAAAATGAAATATTTATCATTATCATAATGTTTAAAAAAAATAAAAATGTTTTTATCCATTTTGAGCTGGTTAGTTGTCCTTTTTACTAAAATTGATGTCAATTTTAAATAAAAAGACGCACTAGAAGTCATACCGATCACACAGTACGTCAAATTGAGGTATGACATATTCATACATGTCTAAAATAGATTATGTATCATTATCCCATAGTATCAAAATAATATGAATTCATTTACTCAATTTTGAGTAGTTCAGATGTAATTTTTACTAAACTTGATGCCAATTTTAAATAAAAAGATTCACTTTGAGTCATACCGATCAAAACATGCATCAAAATGAGGTGTGTATGATTTCTAAACATTTAAAATGACTTATGTATCATTTTAATAAATTATAAAAATAACAAAAATGTGTTTAATCAGTTTTTAGTATGTCACTTTGTTTTATGAAATGTCATTTTAAACTGGACACATGCACTTTGACTCATACCGATCACATCGTGTATCAGTTTTAGGTGAGAGTAATTAAAACAAATAAAAAATGGATTATGAATTAATTTCATAAATTATAAATAAAATCTTAGTTCGTTTGTTCTATTTTTAGTGAGTAACATTTTTTGACATAAAGTGTCAATTTTTAGCTGATAACGGACACATTGAGTCATACGGGGAACATCGTTTAATAGTTGTAGATGTAGTAGATTCCTACATGTCAAGAATGACTTAGGAATCATTTTAATAAAGTATAAAAACAATATGAATGTGTTTTTATGGTTTTGAGTAGGTTAATTTTCCTTTTCACTGAAATTGAGGCCATTTTTAAGTAAAAATATGCACTTGGAATCATACTGGTCAAATCATGTATCAGATTGTGGTGTGGATGATTCATACACTTAAAAAATGACTAATGGATTATTTTTCTAAATTATAAATACAATATTAATGTGTTTTATCAGTTTTGAGTAGGTCAGTTGTCCATTTACTAAAATTGATGTCAATTTTAAATAAAAATATGTACTTTGATTCAAAATGGTCACACCGCGCGTCTGATTGAGTTGTGTCTGATTCCTACATGTCTCAAATGACATATGGATCATTTTACTAAAGTATCAAAATTATATGAATACGTTTAATTTTCTTTCAGTATGTCATGCAAATCACATCGTCTGTCGGTTTGATGTGAGACTGAATACAACATAGAAAAAATGATTTTTTAATTAGTTTCCTAAATTATAAAAACAATATGAGTGCATTTTGTCAGTTTTCAATGGGTGACAATCATTGAAAATGTGAATTTTAAATTGATAATGAAAACTTTGAATCATACTGATAACATCATGTATTGATTGACATATGGCTTATTCCTACACGTTAGAAAAGTCATATAGATCACTGTATTAAAGTATCAAAACAATCAGAATATTTTTTTCTCAATTTTGAGTATGTTAGTTGTCTTTTTTACTAAAATTAATGTCATTTTTAAATAAAAAGAATCACTTTGAGTTATACTAGTCACACCATGTGTCAGATTGAGGTGAGTATGATTCATATATGTCCCAAAGTCACACAAAAAAATCCTAACTACCAATTTTACCATGATTTCCATTGTCTTAATTTTTCCAACATCCAACACTACATATTGACTCGATGTTCTTAACTGAAAACACATTCTTGTTGTTGAAAGGAAGAAGATAATTGGAAGCTCACATTCCTGTAATATCATGATAATTCACCAAATTGTCCACATTAACTTCCTCTACTCCTTTGGATTTCTAAAATGGGAATGGTTTTTCAGCTAAGAACATCAAATAAATATGCAGTGTTAGAAGTTCAACAGATAAAGGCAGTAGAAATAGAAATCATGGTAACATTGGGAAAAAGAAACATTTTATCTCTTTTGTGGCTTTCTACAGATAGTTGAAAGAAAAATATGAATTCTCATAATATATTTGAAAAAATAAAATAAGTATTAGATAAGAATGATAATGAAATTAACATACAAATAGTAGATAAAATGATGACAAAATTAATTAAATGGATAATAGGTAGTCAGCTTTTTCAAGAAGGTTTTATGCATTTTTGATAAATTTCTTTTCTATAATTATATTAGTTCTAGGCTCTATGTCTAATATCTCATGAGCATGAGAAGTTTCGAACAAATCACCCCAAATCGAACAAAAGAATCCACCTATATAAGAAGACAATTATTATATGAGTAATACTAAAAATAAATAAATTAAACATAAATAAGAAACAATACATTAATTGTACGTACAATGATTTTACTACTAAATAATGTTGACTTCCACTATGATTGAGAAATAGAGGGAACTTGAAGGAAATTGATAAATTCGAACACTACATGGGTGAAAAGGTATTATGGGAGAATAAGTCTTTAGAAGTTTTGGTGAAATAAGACATGAAAGATGGAAAGACCACCACAACTCAAACAAAAGAATATAAATATATAAAAAAAACTATTCTTATGTGAGTAATACTAAAAATAAATAAATAATACATAAATATGAAATAATACATTAATTTTATGGAAATGATTTTACTGTGTAAACATCTTGATTACCTTTGTGAATGAGTAGAGGCAGTATTGTTGGTATTTATACAAAGTGGATGGAACATGAAGGAATGTGATAAATGGAACACTACATTGGTGAAAAGATTATGAGGGAGAATAATTCTATGGATGTTTTGTTGTAGAATGGCATGAAAGATGGGGAGAAATCATCTTAAATAAACTAACTCTACAAGTAATAATGAATATTAAATCAATGTTTCATTATATAATTTTTTTAGTAAAATAGAAAAAGGGTATCGTAACATTACCTTTACATATTCACAAAGGGTTTAATTCATTATAGTTTGTTATTCTTAGGGTTGGTATGATAATCATGTGTAAAGAAATTTTGTGAATGACTAGTCAAACATTTAATTTAGATTATGTTAATGTAGCAGAGAACATATAATATTATGAGGAAAAAAATTGTATATTAAAAAACATTTAGTTTCTCAATGAACTATATTTATTTTTTAATGGTTTTAAGGATTCGGTTCCACTATTGAGAATCAAAATCTCATCTTTGGGGTCTCCTCTAACGTAAAATACATTATCTACATTGGGACTAATATGAACTGATTGTTTCAAAGAATTTCAGTATGCTTTGAAGAAATGGTTAATTGATCTTATGAAAAGAATTTGTCTTCTATGGTTGGTGTCATCCTTTGAATTAATTAAAATGTGAAAGTTATAGACAACTACCATCCTCATCAACTCATCTCTCAAACATTTATTATTTCATTTTTTTTTGTTTTACACACATCCTCTATCTCTTGTGGGCATGTACCTATGTTGCATGAAATAATCTAAGCAGTAGTCATCCATGGAATGACTAATACTCAAAGTATTGAAAGAAATGTAAAAGAGATGGGGGATGAGTCTCAAGGAAATAAAATGAAATAATTAATGTTAGGGAGATGAAGATGATGAGGATGAAAATTGTACTTCACTGTGTTCTCAGTGTGGGCATGTGTTAGGAATACAGGGGGCTATCTATGCGTGTGTGTGGGGATGTGGCAGGGTGTAGAGGGATGTCTGTGATAGAGGTAGTTGGCAAGTTGGGTATTAGTTTCTAGGGGAAACATTGTACTTTTATATTGTTTTTATGTTAGGGGTTACATATGGAAGTAGGTTTCTAGCATGTTAGGGTTTATATTTAGAAGAAGGCTTTTAGTTTGATAGGGTTTCTAGCATGTTAGGGGACGATTCTTTTTATTTTTCTCTCACTGGACATTAGGGAGGTGATGGATTTGGGAATCCATTACCAAGATCTACCTTGGAGTGGTCTTACTCATCAGAGATTCTTCTACATCTATCTTCTTCTGCTACATTCTACCCTTCCCACTATAATCCATGACTCTCCTGCTGTTAGTAGTGAATATGGTCTATTCCTAATCTCTCTCTCATTATCCAAACAACATGTTATGATATATGAATTTTTGGGGCCTCTATGGATTCTATATTTATAGGATAAATATAACTTTTAATACTTTCAATTTTCTAACTAGGACTAGTCCTACCTCTATTAAAATGAGTCATCAAGTCTTTTCAAACCCCCCTAAGAAAATGAAAATATAATATAGGCAATTAAGGAGTAAAAAGAAAACCAAATATGATAATCAATAATAATAAACTATCATTCGATCAACTAATAGATATACTTGTGCAATATATGTTTGTATAATATATATTGGTTTATTATATAATACTTACACATATATATATATTTATTTATTTATTTTTTTGTGGAATATATATATTTAGTTGTATTATATATATTTTTATTTTATATATATTTGTAATATAATATATATATTTTTTGTATAACATATATATTTCAATAAAATATGTGTATAATATATAAATCTATAACATTTAATATATATTTATTTACATATAAATATAATATATAAAAATATATAACAAATGTGTATTTTTAAATGTATACATATATATTTGTGTAATATATTTGTATAACATATTTGTATAATATATATTTTTATAATATAATTGTATAAGATATTTATATAGTATATTTTCATAATATAATTGTATAATATATTTCTATGATATATTTTTACAATATATTTTCATAATGTATTTTCATAATATGCTAGAAAAAATGAAAACGGCTCCTTGAGTGCCTCTACGAATGGTCAGATCCCAAACCCTAGCTTTTCCGAAGATTGAAGATGATTCTCCTTTAGATTTCTAGATCTGGCCTCAAATCATGGGTTCATTTGTTCTAGAGTAGGAACGTTCCTTTGAAGGGGATGCTCCCAAAGCACTAGACAAAAGAGATGTGCCCGAAGCTGATGAAAATAGGGATTTTCTTTCAAAATCCAAAGGAATTTCATTCGTAGAAGAGCTTAAGATATCAGATCTACTCAAAGCGACCACGATGAAGATTCCCCCATACAAGAAATACGAAGATGGAGGATTCTCTATCGATGCTAACCCCGAAGCCCTGCAAAAAAATATTAAATATGTGTAAGTTCTCTGTTTTTGGGTGATTTTCTTATCTAAAAGGGGACAAACCGTGGTCTTTCCCTGACCTTAAACCCCATATATCTCATTGCTGGGGAAAATCCAATTGGAAACTAGTTCCAATTAGAAAGGTATATTACCATATCATACTTAGTTTTCAAGAAGATTTAAATTTTGTTTTGAAAATGGGTAACCTGGAACTTCTACCTGAATTTCTCAGATTATCAGAGTGGGATATATCTTTTAATCCACTTACACATAGGAATTCTATGGTAAAAATTTGGATTAGATTACATGGCTTAAACTGTGTATTCTGGAACCCAATGATCCTAAAGTACATCACATCTTGCATTGGTGTTCCCTTTAAGATCGATCAGCGTACATTAAATAGGGAACCTGGATTATACTAAAGGGTCATGGTTGAAGCTAATTTGGACTCAAAATTACTATATGTCATTAGTTTCAATGCTAAGGACTACCGAGCTGATGTTAAGGTTGAGTATCAGCACTAACCTCCATTTTTTATCTATATAAGATTATTGGTAACACCATTTATAATTGTAGAGTGGTGCAAAAGCAGGTTCTTACACCCAATGTGAATGAATGGAATGAAGTCAAAAGGAATAAAAAGGTAAGGGCCCTAGCTTGGAGAAACCGAGACCCTCCAAAAAGAACAATGAAATATGGGTAAAAAAAGAAAGGAGACCTGAACTCGTTAAAGGATGCTTCTGTTAATACCTAGACTTATTTGGTTGAAGATGAAGAAAATGAAGCTGTTGATCAAGATATTTCTAATGAAATTGAGAACTATGTCCGGGAAGCTGTTAAGAAAACTTGGAATGTTCACACAGCTAATAACTAAAGCAACAAGGAAATACCTAATGTAGATCCTATTGTAGTATAGACCACTGAATTTAGCAGTAATCCTCTACCAAATCCAATTCTTAATACCTCTTATAATAAGGCTGGAGCTAGTGATACCATGTTTGTCATAAACAAATCAAACTAGATGAACCCAGAATGTCCTCCTCCACATTACAGTGTTGAAGGAAAATACTTTTCTGATGGAATGGAACACTCACACGTCCCAATAGATAAGGAGATAAAAAATGATGAAATCAATAATTTTACTAGAATCCAAAAGACAAGGATACTCAGACAGGACGACCAACAAGCTAGCACTGTCATTCCTGTTGGATCCAATGTGACCCATTTTCAAGGGAAAACAGGATTGATTAGCACTATCACTGCTAACACTCTGTCTAAGGAAGGTTCAATTCAACATGATAGTGGTGAAGACAGGGGCTTTCTTGAAGGGAACCTGTTGTGGTCACACATCCCACTTATGTTTCGAGATAAAAATGATGACAGTATCGCACCAGATAGAATCCAAAAAAATCGGCATGCAAAGACAGGATGAGAAACCTGCTAGCATTGTCATTTTTTAGGACAGTTTAATCTCACAATATTAAAGAGAGATAAATATGCAATATAAAAATTGTGGAGAACCAAAGACTCTAATGGAATACAAGATAGGTAAACCTAATACAATTATTTATCCCAACTCTTCTATGATCAAGAAGGATAATAAATCCTCTATTCCTAGAGAAAGGACTGCCAACCCAACTAGGAAATCATCAAGGAGGATGGCCTATGGAGGTAAAAATAAGGGGGTTTCAACCCTAGACATAGGTTCAAATGAATACTATCTATTGTAATTTTAAAGGAATTGAAAAACCTGGAACCATACACACTTTAGAAACATTTATTTACACCCATAAACAAATTTTTTTCTATTTCTGAGCCTAAAATTAACTTTTCTGCTAGCTTTATTGGTATAAATCATTTAGGTAATACCCTTATTGGTTCTATAAATAATAACTTTTCATTGGATTCTCTTTTTTTCCCCTCACTCTTCTTTAAGAAATGTGAGTTCTTATAACACTGATGGCCAAGCCTTCAATTGTGATCGGACCTATCAAAACAAACATATTTTCTTCACTTTTATTTATGCCATTAATAGTTACCAAGATTGGATAACTTTATGGAAGAATTCATCTCAATTAAATAATATAATTCAGGATCCCTCGATCATTATGGGAGACTTTGATGCCATCCTTGGACATAGTGAAATGATGGGACTAGTTCACTCCAACATCTCTTCTAGGGAGTTTAGATATTGTATTAAAGATAAATTTCCCGTTAATATCAACATTGTAGGGGAAAATATACTTTGTTTATAAGACACCACAATAGGGTAGTGTCTAGTAAACTTGATATATCCTTCACCAATTTTTAAGACCTTGATAAATGGGATACTATCTATAATGTTACCCTTCCTAGATTTAATTCGGACCACCATCTGATTTTAGTAAGCCTCAATACAAAAAGATCCAAGCCTTTCCTCTCTTTTAGATTTAATAATGCATGGACCTATGTTATTGAATGTGATAATATTTTCAAGGAAACATGGAACTCTATGACCTTTGGAAAATATGTTTTTTTTGTATCATGAAATTAAAATTTTTAAACAAAAACAAAAGGGGTGGTGGAAAGAAAAAATCAATTAAATTGATAATGAAACTGCTTCTCTAGAAGAAAAAATCAAACAAATCCAGGTTTCCTCTAAGAAAACTGATTTTTCTAATGATCCTAAACAATAAATAGACATTTGTACCAAACTAAACTCTCTTCTAAATTTAAAAGATATGTTTTGAATGATGGCATTTAAAATTAATTGGATTAAATATGGGGATAGAAACACAAAATTCTACAATTCTCTACAAAGAACTAGGAAATCCTATAGACCCTCACCTTTATTAAAGGTGGGGATAGAATTATTAATAATGAGGAGGCTCGAGCCAATCATATTGTCTCCTACTTTAACTATATTTTTAATGGTGCTGATATTAATAAGGACCTATTTCCTCATTTCATTCCTGACATAGTTACAAACAATGATAACATTATTCTGACTAGTGTCCCTCTTGAGAATTAAATAAAAGATGTTGTATTTAGTCTAAAACCTAATAGTTCTCATGGGCATGATGGATTCACTAACTCATTTTTTCATCATTATTGGGATACTATTCAAACTGAAGTATGTAATATGGTTAAAACCTTTTATTTCTAATGGAACCCTTCCACATGGTATTAATGCCCAATTCCACTCTAATTCCCAAACTGGAAAAAGGATTATCCAAAATTTTAAAGCTTCCATCTCACATTATGAAGATGTGTCCGGTCAATCCATAAATCGGAAAAAATCTTTCATTTTCTTGAGAAAAATATTTCCCATAGTAATAAAGCATATATTTATAAATGACCTTGTCATTAAAGAGTGATCCCCGCCTTCATGTATCTTGGGGTTCCTATTTTTTTGGGGAAAGCCTGAAAGTTCCTATTTTTCCAATATTGTTAATCAAATTAAAAACCAACTCTCTTCTTTTAAAGGAAAATCCTTATCTATTCTTGGACAAATTTTTCTAGTAAAATAAACCATTCTTTTCTAAAATTGTTTATTCTACGATGGTTTATAAATCACCCATTATTTTGATTAAAAATCTAAATGGTTGTATCAGAAATTTTGTTTGGAGTAGAAGCACTCTAGAGAGAAATATTACAACGATTAGTTAGACCAATTGTTGAAATTCCATCAATAATGGTGGGATTTCTATTAATAACCTTAGTCTTTTTAATGAATCCCTTCAAGATAGACTATCTTGGAACCTTATAAATAATAACTCCATGGCTTTGAATTTCCTCACCGGTAGGTTTTATTACAAGCTGGAAAATGGAAAGCTTCTTTATATGGATTCCTCTATCTAGCCAGCCGCCCGAATGGCCTGAAGGCCTTCTTTTTTATTGATTTTTGATAACCCCCCTTTCAAGAGATGAGAGAGAACCCTTACAAGACCCGTAGGCTCAGAGATTATAAGGCTTGTAGGCTTAGGAGATTACATGACCCGAAAGTCTTAGGGAATTCAACCAGACTATATACAAGGAACTGCTCCTCCCCAGCATTTGCATCATGATAGCAGCTCTCCACCTTTGCATGACCGTCTGGCTAGGCTTCCCGTGCAAGCACAGGCTGGTCCCGATGGCATAGTCATATCCTCTCATTCTGACAATTCATTTGGCTCTACTCTAGTGAGTGCACCTGTTCTGAATCCTCTTATGGGGCTACTCCTTTTTTTGTAGAGTCTGTCTGGGGCAACTGGCCCGAAGGCCTTGAGGTGGCCCGAAGGCCTTAAAGGTGGCTTGAAAGCCCTACTGACCCGAAGGCCTGGGTGGCCCGAAAGCCTTATGGATTCCAAGACCAAACCGATGGCGTAAGGTTAATAGTTCCAACTGCTACAGTACCGAATAGTACCTGTTACAGTACTGCACAGTGTACAGTTATGCTATGGTGCCCTGCTACAGTGCACTGCCACAATGCCTGCCATAATGCCTACCATAGTGCTTGCCACAGTGCCCTGCTACAGTGCCCTGCTACAGTACCAGAAAGATGCCTCTACCTGGTTTAGAACCTGGGTCTCATGGATGCACTTAAGGATACCTCACCAACTGGGCTAAGGCTCATGTTTTCTATCTGGCCATCCATTAAACCTTCTTTATCCAAAATTATGTCTCAATGTGGATGGATAGTTAATAGAGAATCTTCTTTTATGTTTTGGGTGGAAAACTAGAATGGTTTCCTCTTCTATATATGGATTACCCTATGAAGTTACCTGCTGGTACTAGTATTTCTATAAATTATTGCATGATCTATTTGGATTTGGATTTAACTAATGATTTTATAATTATTATTTACAATTATACTTTTGTTAATACTGATGGTTTTTTTTTTCAGTTTGGGAACAAGAAAAAATGGTATTTTGAACTCCAAACATTACTATAAGTATAATTTTATTAATGTAAATTAAGACTTTTCTTGGTTAAGGAACTCTAACAAGCCATGTGTTAGACCCTCCATATTCTCCCTTGTCTGGAGATCATTCCACAATAGAGTTCCCACTGATTGTTGTCTTCAATTATTTTTTATTCAAATATGCTCCAAATGTTGTATGTGAAATCATCACAGAGGATGTAGACCATCTATTTTTATCTTGCGCTACTTCTTCTGCTTTATGGAAATACATTTCTGACATTTTTGAACTCATATGGAAAGATTTAGACTCAATTTGGATGTATCTTCAACAATTCACTCCTATGGATGCTTCTCAACAGATTGGACAGATCATTATAGCTGTTGTTTCTGAGCTGATTCATGTCATCTGGTATGATATAAAATTTATTATTCATCACAATAATGCCTTCAATTTTCATGATTCTCAAGTGAAGATCTTCATAGTGATCAAAGAATAAGTAATGATGAAAACAGGTAGCTGCCACAACTCCATCAAAGGTCTTATTGTTCTTCGACAACTTGGAATACAAGGAAGGTTCAACCAGCCAAAGGGTATACTAGAAGTTTTATGGAAACCGCCTCTCCTTGGTAGAATCAAAATAAATGTGGATGGTGCCTCATAGGGAACATAGGCCCCTCGGGCTGTGGAGTGGTGTTTAGAGACCACAGTGGATTGATTCTTCGATGCTACTATAGTATGTGTGGTTTTGCATCCTCTTTAGAAGTAGAGATGTATATCGTCATTATCGCGGCTGGTATTATCTAGAAAAGATGTTTGAATAACAACATATGTATTGAAAGTGACTCCACTACCATCATTCAAGAACTTCAGAATGGTGTGGTGCACCTTAGTTGGCCTCTCGTATCTAGATGGATAGACTTCCTCCAACACCTTTCTGAGATCAACCATATAATCACTCATGCTTACCGTGAGACGAACACAGTGGAAGATAGTCTTCCCAAGAAAGGAGTAAAAAATGGTATCACATGGATAGATATCCTTCCAATGGATCTTATTCCACTGTATGAAAAATATTGTAAAAAAATTCCCATCTTAGACGTTTTTAACTCTTCATTTTACTTTTAATATTTTTTTGTTCTTTGGTCTTTTGACCAAGGAATCCCTGTTTAAATATATATATATATATATATATATATATATGTTCGTAATATATTGGTATAATATATTTGTATAATATATATTTATATAGTATAATATATATTTTTATTTATAGAATATAAATATTTACATAATGTATTTGTATAATATATATCTATATTATATATATTTATTTATTTAAAATATACAAGTGTGTGTCTATATATAAAAAATCCTATATTTTACACCTCTATCCAAAACCATGGAACCTTGAGTAATTTTCCGCTTTTCATTCGTGAACTATGAGAAACATCCTACTTCATCCAGATAAACAATATAAATTATGTCCATTCATAAACATGGTATGTGTCTAACTATTTCTAAGTTCAAGTAACATTCAAATGAAATATCATCTTTAATAATACCCTTCCCCATAATTTGAATATATTTATCATCGTCTAAGTGGAAATTGTTGAAAAAGGAGATACATAATAATCCATGCATCCCTTCATGGTTATAGAGTGGAAAGAAGTCTCATAATTAAAGATCAATGATTCCAATGAAATTCTTAGAGTAAAAAATAAATAGTTAATTCCTTCAATGGCGTTGGGGTGGGCAGGTTTCATAGAATCCACAAGGGGTAAGGGTGGGGAGTGTAAGGAATGATATATAGCCCTATCCCCTTTCATCCAAACATCCCCACTAAAAATTATTGACCACATAGATATGTCGACGGTAAACCTAGAATGATGATAAAAAACTACAGATAGATCTCATCAAACAATCAATCAACTAGTGAGAAGGATGATGAGAAAATAAAATACCTTGGATTGAAGCATTGAATCATCTGAGAAAAAGTAGAGATATCACCAACCTGAAAAATGTTCGATCCTTGGAGTCGTTCGACCCTTGAGTCGTCCAAGCCTGGGATTTGAGCCTTGAAAATATTTTATCCTTCATTCAAGCATTGATTCGAGTTTCGATTCACTCAGGAGGAGCACTCGAAGATGGTGGCTTTCACAGAAATCTTCAGATATCGCGACAAGTTAGTGATTGATTAGGGTTGATTTAAATAGATTGATATACTTTTATGAGCACTTCTAAAAAGCGCCAATAAAGATCCCTTTTATCTGCACAAGATTAATTAGCATTGATAAAGATTCCTTTTATGATTTCTAATTAATTTAGCTTAGATAAAGGGTTTATAGTTAAAATTATGAATAAAAAATTTTGTAACTATATTTATATCATTATATATATATATTATAAATATATATAAATATAAATATAGTAAATATATTTATTATAATTGTATAATTCTTTAAATATATAATTATTTATTTATAATTAGATAAATACTGTTTAAAAAATAATATTTATATCATTATATATATTTATATAAATATAAATATATATTAAATATATATAAATATAAATATAATAAAGATATTCATTAATAAAATAAATTTATTATAATTTTATAATTAATTATATATATAATAATTTATTTATAATTATATAAACACTTTTAAAAAAATTAATAGTTATATAATTATATATATTTATATATTTATATATATATAATAACTATATATAAATATAAATATATTATATATATTCATTATTTAATTCAATATATTATAATTGTATAATTATTTAAATATATATAATAATTTATTTGTAATTATATAAATAAATTTTAAAAAAATATTTTTTTTATAATTATAAATATATAAATGTTTAAAATATTAAAAATATATTTTTTTACAAATATTTTTTTAACATTATTAACCAATATTCAATATGAAGTTCATGCATGTTAAAAATGAGTGAAATTGAATAATTAAAAATGAGTACACTTTAACAATATTGAAAAATTGGATAAGTTTGATTAATGAAATATAAATTATAAAAAATGGATATATATTGAAATAAAGATGAATACATATTGAAAATATTAAAACATAGTAAATATATATATATATATATAATAAATAATATAAATTGATTAAATTCCCCAAAAAACTATTTTTGTGTGTACGTTGTATATAAAAATGAATTAATTACTTATATGTAAACTAAATATAAAATACTTATGATCTATGTTAATTTTAAAATTCAAACAACATTCAATTATGTCAATTACTCAATGTAATTAGTTAATATTTTTAATTCATATTAATTTTAAATTATAAACTATTATTCAGTAAATATATTACTATTTAATATAACACATATATATTTTGTATTATATAAATCATATATATATATATATTCATAAATATCTATATATTATATATATACTATTTATTAAAATTATCAATAATTATTTAGTAAATAAAATGTTTAATATTTTTCTCAATTTACTTATTTTTATATTCTATTTTCATAATTTTCATTTTACATATATCAATATATTTAATAAATACAATTTTTAGTATTTATAATTTATATATTGTATAATCAATTTATTCATTTTTACCAAGACTAAATTAATTAATAAATTTTTTAATATTTTTTTAATAAATTCATTTTTATTTTGTATAAATTTAATCATTTCATTTTATTTGTACATTTAGCAGTGATAAAAAATAACTAATAAAGGACCCCTTTATGAGCACTAAAAATAAAGCACTGATAAAGGGTATCCTTTATCAACGGTAAAAATAAAGCATTGATAAATGGTACCCTTTATCCGTGTTAAGAATAAAGAGCTGATAAAGGGAACCCTTTATCAGTGCTAAAAAAATGTGTTGATGAAAGTTTCCTTTTATGAACGCTTTTTCTAGCACTGATAAATGGTAGCCTTTATCAGTGCTGGTTTTACTGCTGATAAAATTTTCAATTATCAGTGCTTATTTCTAGCACTGATAAATGACAATGTTGTTGAAGGCCTATTTTGTAGTACTGATGGTCAAAACATAAGTTGATCTTATTAAATAATTAAAATTAGGTGGATTCCAAATATGGAATCCATTTTTTCAAATTCAAGTCACAGAAACGGAAGAATTTAATATAAAATTAAACCCATAGACATTTCAAACAAACAGGTATTTAAGAAATGAATTTTTTATGGAAAAGATGAGCTCATACCAACTATATGAAAAGTGATCATGATTAGATGAGTTTTAATTAATATTTATAGATATATAATCTATTAATTTTATTTAAATGATTCATCATTAGGGGTTGTTTCTAATGCTTTCCACTAGGGCCATGCTGTTTCAGCCACACATTCCTATATTCCCAAGGTGGTCATCTTTCATCACATTAATCAGTGATGTCAACCCCATGATTTAAGCATGATAATGGGATGTTGGTTACTTCTTCAATTGATTCAACCATATATCTTTCTGCCTAGACCAAGTCTCCCTTATATATATTGAAGACATTTTTCTGAAACTCATTCCTGGTGTCATCTCAAGGTGACACCAGTTAATTACGCTGCTGCTGTATCGACAAGGAATAAACCTTAGATTAAGGTAGATATTAATATTGGGAAGGTATTGAAATTTCATGAAATATGATAGGTTGGAAACTTATAATGTCTTCCCCTTTTATAGGGAATCTCATGTGTGGTGCATCTTAGACCATAACCCTAGACATCATGTGTCTGCCGTCAGGTACTTGAAGCTAGGGGCATAAGTCAACTTAGTATTTTTACCTCAATCATCACATGTTTATTTTATGGGTAGAGATTTAGTATTGGGTTATATATTTAACGTCTTTTGGATATTGATGGGTTACAGGTGTAATGTCTTGTGGGGATAGGTGGGTCACATATTTAACATCCTATAGGGATAGGTGGGTCTAAAATTTAACATCCTTTGGGGACATATGGGTCACATGTCTAACTTCATGTAGGTATAGGCTTTTCATAGGTTTAATGTCTTGTGGGGATAGTTTGGTCATAGGTTTGACATATTGGTTGTAGTTTTTACATCTTGTGGGGATAGTTTGGTAACGAGTTTAACATCTTTTGGAGACATGTTAGTCATAAATTTTACATCTTGTGGGGATAGGTTAGTTGTAGGGTTAACGTCTTTTATAAACAAGTTGGTCCCCAATTTAACATATTGTGGGGAATATTGGTCACAAGTTTAACGTCTTTCAGGGAGATATGTGTCGCAGGTGAAACATATTATGGGGATATATGGGTCACATGTTTAACATCTTGATGGGTAAGATGGGTTGCTAGTTTAATATCTTATTGGGAATGATGGATCATAGGTTTAATGTCTTCTGGGGAAAGATGGGTTATACGTTTAATGTCATGTGGGGACATATGGGTGGTTATGTGTGTCCCGAGGGGGGGGGGGTGATCAATGTTTAAGAGTTTGGTTAAGTGTTACCCAGCGGGGGAGATGATCACACTTTCAATATTTGGTAGAGCATTGGGGAATCTAGACTACTCCTCATGGAGGTACCCCAGATGTGATGGTATTTCAGGATTGAACCGTAGGGATGCATCCTACAAACCTTGTTTGGAAATATCTATCAAAACACATGTAGTTTGATTCTGAAGTTTAAGTTCATGTGATAGGGTTCACCCATTTAGTTTAACTTTATACGGTAAGGATGATCATTTCTCCAAAGGAACATTAATGGGGGATGGTGTGGGGATTGGGGTTGAATGTTTACTAGGGGTTCCAGCTAAAGGGTGACTTCCCATGGAGGTGGTGGAGTGTCATACCATAATGACCGTGCATGGGGTATCATGTGCTTATCAAATAAAAAAAGCTATTGTTTCACATCATATGTTAAGGATTTTTTTGTGCAGTTTAACGTCATGTGTCCTCAATATGGGAATACGCAGTTTTAAGTCCTGCAACTCGGATGTTGATGGGAAATATTCTTGGGGAGGACCATTTTAAGGTGATTGGGAGATCCTAAAAAAAGGACTCTCAACCAAGGTAGGTACATCGTTTTCCTCAGTGATGTATCGTTTAGGGTTTACATTCTGTTTCCGATGCTTTCACCGGGGCACGCGTTCGTCTGCTTGAGGACGAAAGGCGCGGTTTTGTTTCCCCGCATTCTCACTTTCCAAAGGTGGGTGACATCCGCTCCTTGTTCAGGTACGTTTGCTCCTTGATCTAAATGGGATGATGTGATGTTGGTTCTTCCTTCCTTGGATTCCTCCTCGGAACTCATCACATAGTCCGAATCTCCCTTATAGATTTAAGATGTTGTTCGTGAAACTCTTCCTAGCACCACATCTTCATGGACACCAGTTAATTACACTGCTTCTGTCAGGACATTCCAAGGGGTCTAGTCCTAGCAGCAACCTTCAGTCAGGGGAGTAGTCACGTTGGGCATCACTGGTGTGTCTGGGTGTTGGAACACTGGTGCGTCTGTCTTTTGTCCCTTATTATAGGGCTTCTCGAGGGCGTGAGAGCCCAAGGCATCCCACATCGAACGCGAGGAATTGTATGACATGAGCATGTATATGAGGTTTTCCTCAGCTTCCCATGTTTAACATAGGGTATACCGCAAGCTTAACTTCCAGCGGAGATGGATCGGACTGATCAGAACACTGACTAGAGTGGATCAGATGGGTGCAACCCCTAGAGGGAAAACCGATGTTGGGGCCAACGTGTGGCTGGATTTCCGATTGATGTTAAACGGAATGGGTAATGGGGTGGCATGATCCCACCAGGATGTGGTGGCCCAGGTAAGAATCCGGATGGATAATGGAAGGTTCCGTGAAGTGGATGGTGAATGGGATGGAACCCTCATGAGGATGACGATGGGTTTTGGGCTTGAGCCTCGAAGAGGCATCCTACGTATCCCCATGGAAGGGAATCAAAGTCCACATAGTTCATCTGATGTTGGCTTACCACCGATTGTGGTCTTTTTCAATGGCTTACCGCTGAATAGGGTCACAACGGCTTACCGTTGATTGAGGTCACAACGGCCTACCGCTGGATGGGGTGTCAACGACTTATCGCTGAATGGGGGCATAAAAGCTTACTGCTGGATAGGGTGTCAATGACTTACCATTGAACGGGGTCACAACGGATTACCGCCGGATGGGGCCACGACGACTTACTACCGGTTGGGGTCACGACGGCTTACCGCTGGAGGGGGTCACGATGGCTTACTGCAAGATGGGGTCACGACGACTTATCGCTGAATGAGGTCCATAGTTTAACGTCATACAGGATGAGGGCGAACCGACGTGAAGGGGGTCGAAACTGCTGGGTGTTGGGATTGAACCTCACATAGGCTTACTAAGTACCTTACCTTAGCAAGGATCAAAGTCCACGTAGTTCGGATTTATAGGGGCATTTGGGGATTACGCTCTAAGGAGGCCCAATGTGTTGTTGAATCGATGTGAAGGGGGTCGGAACGACCAATGGGTGGTGTGCTTGAACCTTAGGGAGGCTTCCTACATACCATTCCTTAGAAAGGATCAAAGACCTTGTAGTTCAGGTGGGATGGGGCTCGGTGCACCGACATGAGGTAGTCAGGACCAATGGTTATTGGGTTTGAACCTCGTGGAGGCTTCCTACGT
Source organism: Viscum album (assembly GCA_963277665.1). Lineage (NCBI taxonomy): Eukaryota > Viridiplantae > Streptophyta > Magnoliopsida > Santalales > Viscaceae > Viscum > Viscum album. Next base: position 615,645,999 of record OY728134.1, read on the forward strand.
ACCCTGCCTTAGCAAGGATAAAAGTCCTCGTAGTTCGGAAGTGGTGTGGGGCTTACACTCTAGGTTTCCCAAGGTGTTGTTGAACCGAAGTTAAGGGGGTTGGAACGGCCAATGGGTGGTGGGATTGAACCTCAGGGAGGCTTCCTACGTACCATGCCTTGGCAAGGATCAAAGATCTCGTAGTTCAGGTGAGATGGGGCTTGGTGCATCGACGTGAGGTAGTCGAGATCAATGGTTGTTGGTCTTGAACCTCGTGGAGGCTTCCTACGTACCCTGCCTTGGCAAGGATCAAAGTCCTCATAGTTTGGAAGTGGTGTGGGGCTTACACTCTAGGATACCCATGGTGTTGGTGAACCGACGTGAAGGGGGTCATAACGACCAATGGGTGGTGGGCTTGAACCTCAGGGAGGCTTCCTACATACCATGCCTTGGCAAGGATCAAATACCTCGTAGTTCAGGTGGGATGGAGAACCGACATGAAGATGGTCGGAACTACCGGGTGTTGGTCTTGAACCTCAGGGAGATTTCCTACGTACCTTGCCTTGGAAAGGATCAAAGACCTCATAGTTCAGGTATGGGTGTGGGGCTTACACTATAGGCTGCCCAAGGTGGATGTCATGGTCGGTGCTTGCTCTAAGCCCACATGAGTCATGCTTGGTGTGAGAAACAAGATACAACAAAGACATGATGATCACGTCACGAAAGGTGAATCCATGAAAAATGGAGTGGGGATTACACGTAGTTAGAGGCCCAAAGAGGAAACAGGGGCTTATGCGTGGTTAGCAGACTAGGGTGACGAAGATTGGGACTTACTCTGGGATGGAGGCCCGAATGGTGACAAAGCCCAGTGGGAGAGGGACTTGTCACCCAGGAAGAGAGGAGGAGCAAGGATGCTACCTCCTGCAAGGAAAGCTAGGGGCTTACACCAGGGTTGTTTCCCTTTCCCCACGGACAGACACCGCTCCAATAAAGAGGATCTCATTACATGTGAGGAATGATCTCACTCCCGTGGTGACCAGTGGGCGTGCAGAATGTCCAAGGTGGGGGAACCCCACGTCTGATGCGTGGGACATGGTCACTGTTTAACGTCATGTGCTGAGGATGAGGGTTCTTGGCAGTTTAACATCCTGCAGCTCGGACGAGGTGGGTTCACTCTGCACCCCTATGACTTACATTACCGGTACCCTCTGCACCTTGGTGAAGAGAAGGGACAGGCAACGCCGTGGCTAGGGGGTGTTATGGAGCGAACCATTGGGGGGGGGGTCCACGTTAGCATGGCTATGCGAAGAAGCAATAGCCGTTAGCGTGCCTATGTGAAGAAGCATTAGGCGAAGCAACGCAACGGGCAGTATCGTCCAAGGGACTTTGAAGTTACTTTGCACGAACCTAGAGGTCCGTACAAGAAAAGAGTATATGGTGAAGGTGTTTTGGGCATGGGAGGCACCTGAAAATGATGCTCGGAAGAGAGACATCACAGACGCACAAGGGAGGAGGCTTGTGCGCAAAAGGAACAGTTGTGCAAAAAAAAAAAAAAAAACGGCGCGGCTGGTGCGCAATCAATCGGTGTGCACGAAAAAGGCCGGGGCGGCGCGCAATCGGCCGGTGTGCGTGAAAAAGGCTGGGGTAGTGCGAAATCGGCTGGTGTGATCGAAAAAGGCCAGAGCAGTGTGCAAAGGAGGGCTCACAATTGGAAGGAATTGTGCACAGAAGAAAGGATTGCACACAATTGGAAGGAATTGCACGCGGGGGACGAGACTCGATGGGATTTGGACGAGGAAGTGGTCTCGCGCAAAGGCAGGCCTCTGGGCGACCTGGCGCAAAAAATTCAGTACCTGAGAGCCATCTTTTGCGTGCACGAGAGATGAATTTCACGCCGGAGAGACGGTTCAGATTTTTCAGCCTGGAAGACAAAGGGGTGACCTTCTATTTATAGGCGCTCGGGGTCGCGGATCCGCGCGAAAAAATGAGCCCGCACGAAATATTGTGTGTGGATGTTGGCAGCGTGCAAATTCTACCGCGTGGGGCGGCTGCGTGTAAATCACCGCTCCTGCGGTTGGGGCACGGAAACCATCCACGCGGAAAACTTTCGCGAATCCCACGGTTTTTCGCACAATAGCCATTTCTTCGTGCACCTCTAATTTCTTTTCGCGCGGCCCCTCTGGGCCCCCCGGAATGGATCACCGGTTCCAAATATGGCTTCGCTTTATCGCGCCAAAACCTCCATCAGCCTTTGAGTGTCTTTCGGCGTCTACAAATTCCCTCCCCTCAGAATCGGATCGGCGAGGGGACATAAAGGTCATATTCCGTGGGAAACACCGAGATGCATAACTCCCCGGTACCCACACACACTTAAACTAGAGCGGCGCATAAAACTGAAGTGTGGCACACAAAACCGGGGTGGGGGGGGGGGGTGGGGGGCGTAATCCACTTTTTGCGTGCATGCGAAAACACATCTCCACACCTATAAAAGCCTGCATGGGTCCCTCAGTCGTACAAAATTTTCTCGCGCGACAAGTCTTGAGCTCTCGCGCGTGAAAAATTTCCACGGTCTTGCACGAAAAATCGTCTCAGTTGCGTGTAATTCCCCGACTTTAGCTGTCGTTTTACGTGTAGACCCGAGGTTTTTCGTGCTGAATCCTGTTTTTGCGCGTCGGCTCCAGATTTTTCGCGCCAACTCATGATATTTCACGCGGACACCCTGAGACTACATCGGAAGAAGATGGCCACTAATCGGGTTGACGCTGAGAGAGAGGTTGCGTCCGTCGCTCGAAGGGCTGAGATGGTTTCCAACCCTGAAGTACATGGCGCCTGAAGGATCGTATCGAACAACCACACTCTCTTCAACATGCTCAACCCATCCCAGAAGGAATACACAATGTCCGACAACTTGCCGTTATGGGACTTTAGTATCTTGGAGGAGGTACCCATGCCAAGATTTGAAGTCGACACACTGCAGTCATGGGTGACCCACGAGGATGACCTTCCACGGTACAATATCACCAACAATGGCCATCCTGCTAGAGAAACCAGACATATGGATGTTTATGTCCTGAATCCCAGGACCAAGACCATTTCGGGGAGTGACCCGGTTGCGGAGGATTCTCCGGCCCTTTACGCAAGTACCTTCTGTCAGAGTGTTACTGATGAGACCAAAGGCTGGCTACAGGATTGGGATCTACGGTCTGGAGGCAATTTCACTAATGAATGGGTCTGGGCGTATTGGGTACGCCAGACGTGTGACCAGTTTGGGGCCGAACGGTGGCACATCGGTTTGTTCAAGGTGGTGTAGACGTCGTTGTTTCATTTCTACCATCAACATGAGCTCGGGCCAGAGCTGTTTATTCGATGGTCCCCCGATACCAATACCTTCCATATTCACCATGGAGAAGTTGACATCAGCCTCTGGGACATTCATTGAATTGGGGGTATCCCTTTGTATGGGCACCAATACGATTAATTCCTCCTGACAAGGAACATCTGGGGAGACGGATCACGAACTCCTATGCTAGAATGACACCTGTTGGAGATGGCTAAGGAGAGGCTGGGGGTCAAGGATTTTTTGAAGGACATCGCTTACAAGAAATGATTTATCTTGTTTCTGCAAAGAGATCAAGACATCAAGATGTCGGGGCGAGGGAGACGGTGTCCGACCGCAGCATAGAGGAAGAAAAGCGGATCGTACTGGAGGATCCTGGAGGTGGGGGAATATCAGTCATGGGGCTTCAACATAAATGAGAGTCGAGACCCAAAATTCCAGTACGCCGGGTTTCTTGCAACATTCATGAGTGGGTGGCTTCTACCGGTGAGGGATGCAAGGATGAGAGTTCATCCAGTGACCTTGGTGATGGCTGGCATCATGGCCGCTAATCAAAGGTTCAATCTGGGAGTCCCCGTGTTGGCCCATCTGTATGCCATTTTGGGACGAATTTCGAGATAGGGGTCACCGAGGAGGATCTGTGGTCCCTTCCAGATCTTTTATGGTTGGGTCGCGACTCATTGTGGCGGGTATACCATTCCAAATGCCATTCTTCCTCCAGGTAATGGCCTGCGACCTTCCTTGCTGAACATTACAGGGGTCATGCCATTGACTCTCAATGAGGAGGGGGTAAGGATCAGGATTGGAAATCACAGCAATTTCACCTTTATCCCATTCCCCACTCTAACTGGCCAAATGATAGACAACGGGCATGACCCACTGGAGCAAAGGGAATACTTCTAGGGCATCAGAGGTGGGGTACTTATGGCCTGGATTGATGGGAAAATATTCTGTAAGCCCTACGTGCCATCGAGGTTTGCTAGACAGTTTAGATGCCTATAGCGGATGCCGAAGAAGGTGTATACAGGTGTCCGGGAAGAGATTCACCCCTACGTTCTTCGCCAAATGTGGCTGATGTTCATAGCCTAGGGCTCTGGCGATGTCATTACCTTTCCCCCCACTGGAGTTGACACTGGCCTCTCAACAGAATATGCCGAACATTGGGATATAACGTACCCTGAGGGACTTTTGTGGAAGTGATTCCAGAAACTCAAGGTATCCAGTGTAGAACCCAGGCGGCGAGAGAGAAGACATAGTGCTGTTGGGAAGGAAAGGTTAGAAGCATGTCAAGTAACTAGGCCCGCACAGGCCGGGGCTTCAGTAGCGGGGACGTCGCATGGAATAGACGTGCCCTTATCGCCTAGGGGGAGAGGATATCGTGAAGCAGCCAAGGAACTTCCTGGGAAGCAGATAAGGTACCTGCTCCAACCTTCTGATGAAACAATCTTCCCAGCGCTGTGGTCGGCCTGGTTGACCCTACGACAGCCGATGGGCACCGAATCCCTCTGAAAAAAGATAGTACGAGATGGAATCCAGCTGCCAGAGGTCGGACTCATTCGGATTGTCGAAAGGGTGAAATTCCATCGACGAAATGCGTACCTGATGGCCATGGATGCGTATGCATGACAACCGGGTCAGTGTGAAGAACCATCTTTCTTGGTGAAGGTAATGCTTGTCCAGAAGCATGATCCCGAAAAAACATCGTCTGAGGATGATGACAACGACGAAGAGCTAGAGGGTAGTGAGACGGAAGAGGAGGAGGTGGAAGGAGAAGGTGAAGGAGGGGGTGAAGGAGAAGAGGAGCTTGAAGGTGGGGGTCTTAGGGGGCGTCCCACCAAGGGAGTCTCTGGGAGAGTGGTGAGATAATTGGCTCTGATATAGATATAATTGAGCTACTTGAGGTATGTCTCATAACTTATCTATCCTTTCCCCCTTCATTTTTTTGTAACCATCAATCAGATCTCCTTATCCTGTTTAGGGGCATATTGGTTTCGACCAAGATTCTCCATCCGAAGGGGGGAAGAGGCACCAATAGAACAAGGTGGGGAGACGACGCCAATTATTGAGCTGACGAGTGCTGAGGGATCCCCTACAATGACAATTCCTGTAGCAGCTAGAGCACCGGAGGATGATGCTTTGGGATCTTGTAAGTTTATTACTTCAATGCCGGTATTTACTATCGGAGAGATCAGTTGATCAGGGTGCTCATTGCTTGCGCAGTAATCACAGCCTTGGAGGCTTGTCGGGCTACCAAATCTAGGTCATCCGCGATTGATTCAATGGAAAATGTACCGTCCTATTCAGGACACACCTCTCAAACCACGCCGACCCTGGCACTCAGTGAGCAATGAGTGGTGGACATCAGCGGTACTCATGTTGGGGCAGGGCCGGAAGTTGAAACGAGAGCTACCGAGATTGAGGCAAGAGAGGAAGGTCACCCAAGAGTTAAAGAGCCTAACCCCTTGGGAGGGGTACCCAAAGAATACCCTGCTGCTAGTCTCTTGGCTGCCTTCCTCGACTATCGTCCTGCAGATCCCAAGGAGATAGATGATTCTGACTCGGAGGCGGCCGAGGAGAGCTGGATGACGTGGCGCAAAGGGTGGAAGTGTATCAAGCGCTTTCTCGGTTAGCCCCAGACAGAATGGCTAAAATGGATGGGATCACTCCAAACCTGGATTCGCTTTCTCTGTGCTGGAGGGGTGGATGCTTATCATCTCCATTTGATAGTCCGTGACTACATGGCCAAGAAGCTGTGCGAGAGCAGCTGACACTCCAATGTTTCCCAGTGTCAGAAAGAGTTGAGGAGTGCCCAAGAATCCCTGAAGGTAGAACAAGATGACCAATGCCTTGAAGAACAGATGAAAGAAAAGGAGGTATTCATTGCCAACTATTTTGAGTTTGTGGAGCAAATTGAGGGCCTATATGGCGGACACCCAAGAGCAGCTAGTGGAAGCAGGTCACCAAATGAACAATCTTCAAACTGAACAGGCGCAAGCACATGCTAGGGAAAGAGCATTGCGCTCTATGGCCGCTGATGAAGAGAGAGTCCTCAGGGGGCGGGAAGTAGTCCTGGAGGCCACAAGCCAAAAGGTAGTAGCTCTGGAACGATCTATCCAAGATGCTGATCCTTAAGGTCCCTGTTTTGGTCGAACTCATAAACTCATTTCTCCTTACTACCTCTTGTTCTAAACTTCAAGTATGGATAGGTGTATGGATAGATTCATTTACTTGTTCATTTGGTTCAATGCATTCAACTACAATCCTGAAATAAATAGAAATTCATTCCTAAGCTCACGTGGGTCGCAACCGATGTGAGAAACAAGGGATGTTCGTACTATTACTTTGTTTGAATGTAGGAGTGTCAACCAAGCTTCGAGCACCCGAGGTTCGAACGACCAATTCGGATTCCTGAAAAGAGAAGAGAGAGTCCTGACTGGAAAATGAATTTCTCAGAGCAGTCGAATTATCGCTTTCCCGTTGTGCTCTTGTGCATGAATGGAGTAAGGCCAGGGGCGCTGGAATAAATCCGAATAGGGGGGATTAAAGGTGTGAATCACAATACCCAGGATTTGGAACACTGTGGTGATGGTATGAAAATTAAGAATGACTGTTGACCATGTTCGAAATAGAGTATCCTTATTGCATTAGCCTGAAATGGGGATAACAAATGAGGTCCGACCACTGACCATGTTAGAAACACGGGGCCTAACTCGAAATGTCATCCATTAGTCTTCCAGAATGTTAGCCCAGGACAGTAGGAGAGCCATAGGCCGTGCATCCATACTGTTAGGGGGTTCCTCTAGACGTGAAAGAAGGTGAGGATCCGAATAAAGGGCACACAAAGCGTGGAGAGTAGAGTGATGGATTGTTTGAATGGAGTCCAACACTCTTAAAATTACGCCACCATGGTAGAAACACATTAGGTGGGTACATTAGTTTGATCAGGGACCAAACATTCTTCTAAATAGGACCTCTCTAACGAGGAAACTGTCCCCTCCCAACGTTATCGTTGGGCATCCCAAACTTGTTCAGGGTAAAGCTGCAATCTTGTGGTTCCCCAAAGGAGCTCAGGTCATGGGACCGAAAAAGGAGGGGGAACAGATTTGCGATTCTTAGGGATGGACCCCGAGACAGGATGCCTGGGCGTTCCTACGTTTCCCATGAGGATGGGAATCAAGCCATACATAGTTTTGGGAGATGTCGTGCATTTTAACATCTTGCGGCAAGGGCGGAAAGTGGTCTTAGTTTATGGTCATAGAGCTCAGACCAAGGATGGTAGGAAACACGAGAGGCACTTGGTGGGGTAATTATAAAACCCAACATGAATGGTAACCTGGGGTTCCGACCACCACGTGTTCCCTGGGAAGGTTTTAGGTGGAGGGATCGAAAACGAGAGTTAAGCTGGGCCCGAGGTAAAGTGAACGGGCGTTCCAACGTACCCCATGAGGATGAGGATCAATCCGCACGTAGTTCTTAATATGGAATGGTGGGATACCCATGCCAAGTATAATAAGGTTGTGCGGGTCTGGCCTATACACAAAAAGAAGCGGTATTTGATAGATCTTGTTTTTCCTTTTGGATGAATGAGTGTTGTTTTTTTTGAAGCGATGTACCTAGGATGGAGGGTCCAGGTATCACTGTAGGAATCAAGCCATATGAAGGCATTGAAAAATAGTATGGTGTGTAACCGATACCAAACATGACGTCCCCTTGGGTGAGGACATCACAATGCAGTGCCGTTTTTCATCGTGCGGCCATGGAGATATTGTCTCAGTTTAGGGTCATGTGACGGGACCAACCATGCATTTTAATGTCATGCGGTATAGACATAGAAGAGATGAGGCTGAAGTGGGGAATGTGCATGTAACAATAAAGCATACCCGACGTGAATGAGGACGAGGTCCACACCACACCATGCACAATTCTGAGAAAGAAACCTCAGGCCAAGGGGCCAAAAAAGGTAAGAGGGAAGGAAGTAGGAGAGACTGGCTCTCAAATAAGCTGGACCCGAAGACAAGATGCCCAGGTGTTCCAACGTATCCAATGAGGATGAGAATCAATCTACACGTAGTTCTTTAAGGTGACTTTTAACGTCATGCAGGACAAAATACAGTTTAATGTCATGCAGGACAATAGGTAGGAGGGACTCTCTCCTAAGAGGGGGCGTATGTGGTGTGGCTATTGCAAACCCGACGTGAATGTGGGCAGAAGCCCATACATGCCACACCATGTGGCCCGATAAGGGTGGGGGCCTAAAATGCAGAGTAGAAGAGATAAATTAGCAGAACTGAGCTGGGCCCAAAGACAAGATATCTGGGTGTTCCTACGTATCCCATAAGGATTGGAATCAAGCTGTACCTAGTTCTCACAAAGGGGCAATACGAAAAGATCTTAGTTTAAGGTCTTAGAACTTGGACCGTAGAGAAGCAGTACTATCCCATGTAAAGGCAGACCTTAACCCAATCCCTAAGCCCACGTGAGTCAAAATCAGTGTAGGAAACAAGGGCGGATAAGGTATTTTTAATATGTGAAATACATACAAAGGGGAAATTGGTGGAGCCCCGAATGATTTCCTTATCGAGGATTTTTCCTCTTAACGTGCGGATGCACACTGAGGAATAGTACCAAGAGTTTCGAAGTTCTACTTGGACGTGATGAGGTGGAGAAGGATGCGAATCATGTAACCGACATTTTGGGATTAATGGGGTTGGCGTGACGATGGAGGACAACTGTTGACCATGTTCGAAACACAACATCCATATCATGTTGGCCTGAAATGGGTACAAACAAATGAGCATCGACCACTGACCATATTCGCAACGTGGGACTTGTATCGATTTTTTGTCTGAAACCCTTGAGGACGTTGGCCCATAATTGTAGGAGAGCCCTTTGGCCTAGAATCCATGCCATTTGGGGTCCCTTTGGGTGTGAAAGGTGATGGAAGCCCTAATGAAGGGGAACATGAAGCCTGAGAAATGGGTGAAATCATGTCTGGGTAGAATTTGACATTCCAGGTGCTAAACCAGAGTACCCTTGGGCACATTAGTGAATCGTCAAAGAGGACCGAGGGGCTCATCTTGAGAGCGGCCGATTTGAAAAGACGGATATATCGCAAGAGGACGGAAAACTCTCAGGAGGAGGAGGTAAATGGCGTGGTTGTTACAAAACCCGACATGAGTGAGGAAAAAATACCATGCCACACCATATATTCATCTCTTTGGGGGAATACAGGCCAAGGGGCCAAGATGAGAGGAAGATTTCTAAGAGATGGGGCTGGACCCCAAGTCTAGACGTTCGGTCGGTCCTACGTATGCCATGAGGATGGGAATCATGCCACACGTAGTTCTTGAAGGGAGTAATGTGCAGTTTATCGTCACGCAGTAAGGACGCAAATGGGTAAGATACCCCACATACAAGAGGTGTACGATGCAGAGAGTAACCCGACATGAATGGGAACATAATCTCATACCACAAAATGCAACCCTAAGTGAGAACCTGGGTTGGGGTTCGAAAAGGCCAAGGGGCCTGAGGCTGGGCCTTAGATAGAAAGTCCCAGGCAGTTTGCAGTTTAACATCTTGCATTGAGGACGAGTATGGATAAGGTATCTCATCTGAGGATGCGTACGACACGGCGAGTAACCCGACATGAATGAGGAAATAATCCCATACCACACCGTACAATCCCGTAAGAGAGAACCTGGGCTGGGGGCCCAAAAAGGCCAAGGGGCCTGAGGCTGGGCCTCAGATGGAAAGTCCCAGACAATTTTCAGTTTAACGTCTTGCAATGAGGATGAGTATGGATAAGGTATCTCATCCGGGGATGCGTACGGCACGATGAGTAACCCGACGTGAATGGGGACATAATCCCATACCACATCATACAATCCTGTAAGAGAGAACCTGGGTCGGGGGCCCGAAAAGGCCAAGGGGCCTGAGGCTGGGCCTCGGATGGAAAGTCCCGGCTAGTTTGCAGTTTAAAGTCTTGCAATGAGGATGAGTATGGATAAGCTATCTCATCCGGGGATGCATACGACACGGTGAGTAACCCGACATGAATGAGGACATAATCCCATACCACACCATACAATCCTGTAAGAGAGAACCTGGGCCGGGGCCCGAAAAGGCCAAGGGTCCAGAGGCTGGGCCTCAGATGGAAAGTCCCGACCAGTTTGCAGTTTAACGTCTTGCAATGAGGATGATTATAGATAAGGTATCTCATCTGGTGATGCGTACGACACAACGAGTAACCCGGTGTGAATGAGTACATAATCCCATACCACACCGTACAATCCCTTAAGAGAGAACCTAGACCGGGGGCCCGAAAAGTCCAAGGGGCCTGGGGATGGGCCTCAGATGGAAAGTCCCAGCCAGTTTTCAGTTTAACTTCTTGCAATGAGGATGAGTATGTATACGGTATCTCATCTGGGGATGCGTATGACATGATGAGTAACCCGATGTGAATGAGGACATAATCCCATACCACACCGTGCAATCCCATAAGAGAGAACCTGGCTCGGGGCCCAAAAAGGCCAAGGGGCCTGAGGTTGGGCCTTAGATGGAATTTCCCAGCCGGTTTTCAGTTTAACTTCTTGTAATGAGGAAGAGTATGGATAAGGTATCTCATCCGGGGATACTTATGGCACAACGAGTAACCCGACATGAATGAGGACATAATCCCATACCACACCGTACAATATCATAAGAGAGAACCTGGTCCGGGGGCCCGAAAAGGCCAAGGGGCCTGAGGCTGGGCCTCGATTGGAAAGTCCCGGCTAGTTTGCAGTTTAACGTCTTGCAATGAGGACGAGTATGGATAAGGTATCTCATCCGGGGATGCGTACGGCATGACGAGTAACCCGACGTGAATGAGGACATAATCCCATACCACACCATACAATCCCGTAAGAGAGAACTGGTCCAAGGGCCCGAAAAGGCCAAGGGGCCTGAGACTGGGCCTTAGATGGAAAGTCTCGGCCAGTTTGCAGTTTAACGTCTTGCAATGAGGACGAGTATGGATAAGGTATCTCATCCGGGGATGCGTACGACACAACGAGTAACCCGACGTGAATGAGGACATAATCCTATACCACACCGTACAATCCTGTAAGAGAGAACTTGGGCTGGGGGCCCGAAAATGCCAAGGGGCCTGAGGCTGGGGCTCGGATGGAAAGACCCAACCAGTTTGCAGTTTAACGTCTTGTAATGAGGATGAGTATGGATAAGGTATCTCATCCGTGGATGCGTACGACACGACGAGTAACCCGATGTGAATGAGGACATAATCCCATACCACACTGTACAATCCCGTAAGAGTTAAGACTTGGGCCGGGGGCCCGAGATTGGGGATGCGAAGCGTGGCAAGGCCTGTGCTCGCAGTATGGATAATAAATGACAAGTGGGATGTCTCAAGGGGATATGCGTGTCATGGAGAAATATCCTGATGTGAATGAGGACATAAGCCCGCTCCACACCACCCAACCCTAAATGAGAACTTGGGCCAGGGGCCGGAAAAAGCCAAGGGGCTGGAAAAGGCCAAGGGGCCAGAGAAGGCCAAGGGGCCAAAGAAGGCCAAGGGGCATGAGGCTGGGCATCTCGGTCAATGGTAGACATACGACCTCTTGTGCGGTTACCACCTCATCACAGCTCTTAATCCCACGTGAGCAGTGCTTGGTGTGGGAAACAAGGATCCGGACTCAGGTCTCCCTGTCATATATGGGTCTAATAGCTGGCATCGCCCGAAGGGAGTTTGTCGCTTGGAGATACAACAGGGAAGAATGAACCACTACACTCAATGCTTGGGACATCTTGGGGTGGCTCTGACGACAAAGGATATATGTTGACCATGTTCGAAACACAACGTCCCTATAGTGACCTGGACTGGGAACAACAAAGGAACATCTACTGCTGACCATATTTGCAATGCGGGACTTGTATCAGCTTGTTGCTCAACATCCTTGAGGGCGTTGGCCCGAAGTGGTAGGAGATCCATTAGGCCTAGAATCCATGCCATTCGGGGGCCCTTCTAGATGGGAAAGATGATAGATTCCCAATCAAAGGAGTGGGTGAAGCATAGATGTACTCATATGTGAAAGAGGCGAACACCTCCAGGGAGTGGGACACAAGGCAGGGTCGAGATGAGCTCGACGTGAATTGGGGCACAAGTCTGCACCACACCATATGTCTTGACCTGAGGGAAGATTCTGGCATTTGGGATGGGCCAATAGACGACATGTATGGGTGTTTCTACGTATCCCATGAGGATTGGAATCAAGCCGTACATAGTTATTGAAGGCCATGCAGTTTAGCATTGTACGGTGAGGACGTGGGAGGATATAAGAAAGAGGAGTGGGCACATGGTGCAATCATCGTAATCTTGACATGAGTGGGGTTAAGGTAGCCTATACTATACCATGCGAGGACCATCTAAGAGAACTATACCCAGGGGGTATAATCAAAGAGAAGAGTTTGGGGGTTGGGCTCAAGACAAAATGCTTGAGCGTTCCTACGTATCCCATGTGGATGGGAATCAAGCCACACATAGTTCTAAGGGTGCAGTTTAATGTCTTGCATGACGACATACAGTTTAACGTCATGCATGACATTTTACAGTTTACAGTCATGTAGGACCAAACAATTTAGGGTCATGCTAGACCGAACAGTTTAGGGTCATGTCAGACCATCATGCAGTTTAGGGTCATGCGGGACCGATGCAGTTTAAGATCGTGCAGGACCATCATGCAGTTTAGGGTCATGCGGGACCGATGCAGTTTAAGGTTGTGCAGGACCATCATGTAGTTTAGGGTCATGCGGGATTGATGCAGTTTAAGGTCATGCAGGACCATCATGAAGTTTAGGGTCATGAGGGACAATCCAGTTTAAGGTCGTGCAGGACCATCATGCAGTTTAGGGTCATGCGGGACCATCCAGTTTAAGGTCATGCAGGACCATCATGCAATTTAGGGTCATGCAGGACCGTCCAGTTTAAGGTCGTGCAGGACCATCATGCAGTTTAGGGTCATACCGGACTATCCAGTTTAAGGTCATGCATGACCATCATGCTCAGGCAAAGTATCACTTGAGGAACTTGGCATTGGTGGGAGGAGTTATACGCTCACTATCCATGGTCACCAGGGAGTATGCACCATTGGGGTAAACCCTGTGAATTATGTAAGGTCCTTCCCATTTGGGCTCCAACTTGGGTGGTTTCCTGCCAGGGATCATTGGTGTCTGGAGGGCCAATACCAAGTCACCTTGCAGGAAAGAGCGGAGGCGAACCTTCTTGTTGAAGGCTCTAGCTATCTTATTATGATGAGTTTACAGATTGTGCAGGGCACGAATCCTATTCTCTTCAAGTTCTTCCAATTCAGCCAAATTAATTTCAGCTACCTTATCTGGAGCCTGCTGGTCATAGACCATTTTGTGTAATGAAGGCAGTTGGATCTCAATGGGCAGGACGGCCTCAGCTCCGTACACCAGGGAATATGGGTTCACCTGGGTGGAATTACGAGCCATCGTCCGATAATCCTAGAGGGTGTTGGGGAACTTTTCCGTCCAACTCTTCTTGTTCTGACCAACCATTTTATGCAAAATGTTAGAGAGGGTTTTGTTGAACGCCTCGATCTGTCCATTTTCCTGCGCGTGATAGCTGGAGGGATGGTTTGAATGGATGTTGTACTTGGCGTACAATTTTTTCAGCTCGGCTGCTTGGAAGTTGGTGCTATTATCAGTGAGGACGGTGTGAGGAACTCCAAACCGGTAGATTATATTGGAGCTCACAAAGTCAATGATGCCTTTACCTCCTTGAGCGGAATGACCTTTGCCCATTTGTAAAAGAAATCCGTAGTAGTCAGGATGAACCTGCACTGGTGAGCTGTTGCCGGTGGATATGGTCCCACGACATCAAGTCCCCACACCGCAAACAGCCTAGAGTACTTGGTGGAGTGGAGAGGTTCTGGCGGCCGATGCATAAAGACAACATGAATTTGGAACGCATGGAATCTCTTGGAGAACTCAATGCAATCATGGATCATGGAGGGCCAGAAGTACCCCAGTCTCCGGATCTGATGAGATAGCTTCGGCCCAGTCTGGTGGGCGCCGCAAGAACCGGCATGAACCTCCTGCATGACCTGAGAAATCTATACTTCTTGGATGAAATGGAGGAGAACACCATCGAACCCGTGCTTGTAGAGGATTTGCTCAATATTGGGACAACTATGGAGGGTAAACTGCAGTGCATGGCGTCAGATTCGCTCGTGCTCGGCCCGATATGTCGGGAGGTAACCATTTTGGAGATACTCGACAAAGGGGGATCTTCAGTCAGGGATCACTTCAACCACTGCATCTAAGGAACCTGGGGGTTCTGACGTGGAGGCTCCAGCGGTAAGATGGATTATCTGTAGGCCTTCGTCATCATCTGGGGTGACGGGAGCAATGAATCTCTAATGTGCCACATGTATAAATAGGTCATCCAACTCGGGTTCTGCAAGTGATGCAGCTAGGCCATCCAGGGCATCAGCTCGACCATTCTGAGATTGAGGGACATGAGTAACTTCCGGCCAAGATGGGAACTGGGCCATTAGCTGGAGAGTGCGCTCCAATAATGGTACGAGCTCTGGATTTCTGACGATGTAGTCACCGTTGATTTTCTTGATGACTAGTTCAGAACCCCTTTTCACATGCAAATGGGGCACATCAATCTCGAGGGCTTGCTCGAGGCCAGTGATAAGAGCCTGATACTCCGCTTCATTGTTGGTGCATCCTTCTGACAACAGGAATGAATATGGAAAAATGGCTTGAGCCGAGGTAATAAAGTTAATACACAGGCCTACTCTGTTGAGTCTGGGATCATTGAGCCTCCTGCCGATGGGACTCCAAGAAGCACCATCGAAGTGCATCTGCCAGCACGGCGTGGCTTGGCTCACCGAGAGGATTACCTCATCAGGAAAATCCAAGTCCAGGGACTGATCTGTGGGGGTTGTATGGGCAACAAGAAAATCCGCCAATGCTTTCCCCTTAATAGCTTTCTGAGGGACGAACCTGATGTCGAACTGCTGGAGGATTACTGCCCACCATGTTAGTCGTCATGTCAGCATGGGACGACTCAGGATATACTTCAGTGGGTCTACCTGAGACACCAACTGTACCTCGTAGTGCTACAAGTAGTGTCGCAACTTCTGCACGGAAAATACGAGTGCAAGGAAGCTTTTCTTGATAGAGGAGTATCTATTCTTCATATCAATGAGTATACGACTGAGATAGTAGAGGCTGTTCTCCATCCCCTCAATGTTCTTCAGGGCGGGAAGGGTGCTAAGAGATCATTCCAGGGCGGTCACATAAAGGATCAACAGTTTTTTGGAGATGGGTGGCCTCAATACCAGAGGCTGGATCAGATACTTCTTGATTTCCTTGAACACGGTTTATCACTCCTTGTCGCATTCATAGGAGGTTCCTTTCTTCATAAGCCGGGAAAAGGGCTTACACTTGCCGACCAGATTCGCAATAAATCGACGTATGTAGGATAAGTGGCCTTGGAAATCTAGAAACTCCCAAATATTTCTTGGGGGAGGCATCTGGATGATTACCTTGATCTTCTCTGGGTTGATATCGATGCCCTGTTACCTGACAACAAAGCCAAGGAACTTTCCAGAGGTGACCTCGAAGGCATATTTCAACGGATTCATCTTCAGGTGGCGGGAACGGAGGAATCCGAACACTTTCTCAAGGTCCTTGAGATGGTCCTGGTGCTGGTGATATTTTACCACCAGATCATCCACATAACATTCCACCAATGTCCCGAGGATTGGATTAAATATGCGGTACATGGCCCGATGATAGGTGGCACTTTCATTCTTTAAGCCGAAGGGCATGACCTGGAAACAAGACATACCTTGCGGTGCCTTGAAAGTTGTGGACTCCTCTTCCTCATGGGCCATTCAGATCTGGTTGTATCTGGAGTAACCATCCATGAAGGATAGGGCTTGGAACCCAGCCGTAGCATCGATCAACAATTTCATCACAGGAAGGGGAAAATCATCCTTCGGACAGTGACGATTGAGATCGCATAAGTCAATGTAGACTTTGATCTGTTCGTTCTTCTTCCTGATTGGCATAAGGTTGGCTAGCCATTTGGGGTACGTGACCTCCTTAACGAAGTTGGCCCTGATGAGATTGTCAACTTCGACCTCGACCATGGCACTGTGAGAAGGGTGCATCTTTATGGGAGGATGCTTGAACCCGTGATGATTTTACGGAAGATCGAGGCTGTGGATGACTACCTGAGGATCTAGTCCCGACATCTCATCATAACTCCAGGAAAACACATCACGATGCTGTTTATGGATTTCCACGTACCGCTGTTGCTCCTCGGGGGGGGGGGGGGATGGCGACACTGATCAATGTGGGTCTTAGATCTGCCTCACTACCAAGGTTCACCGGTACTAGTTCATCAACCGTGGCGGAGACACCCTCTTCAAAGGCGAAGGGAGCATCCTCCAAATCCTCTTCTTCTCTTGCGGAGGAGGGATCTCTAGTGGGAGAAGCATCCTCTGGGTCGACAGCCCCCTGTGAGAGGTAGGTGCCAGCCTGGGCGGTAGTGGAAAGCATATCGGGAGATTCACTTGTTGCTGAAACCATAACAATGAAGGTTGTCGATCCAATTTCATTTGGTATTTGGCCATAGGGGCCATGCTTGATGATATCAAATCAATAGTGGCGCGTCGGCTTGAGCCGATTAATTCCAGCCCGGCGAAACATGCACGTATGACGTACTGTTGTTTCCATGGGGCAGACATCCTGATACCTTATGGGGGTAGGAGGCTCCGGGATCACCTGGGCCTGATTTGTGTAGGAGTACGAGGTGATTTTCCACCATCGCCCTTACTTGGGAATATGCTCCTCCCTTGTACCAGAGACAAAAAAAAAACATTGCCCCATGTTGGGGGTCGTGGCCTCCAATTGATGGATCGGGAAGACGTAGGCGTCGTCCAGACCTGCCCAGGGGTTAGTTGCAACCGTGACGGGTTCGACCTCACTGGCCTGAATCTGCTTGTCCTAAATCTTGTAATAGTCGACATCCATGTAGCGGGCTTTATAAGAGGCAAAAGGAGATGCATCACCCTGGAGAATTCCCACTCGACCATTGAGGGAGCACTTGAGGCACTGGTGATATGATGAGGGAACCGCCGCGTGCAGGTGGAGCCATGGTCTGTCCATCAATGCATTGTACGTGGTGTCCTGGGAGACAACCATAAACTCGCTGTTGGCAACTAGGCCCCCAAACCAGGTCTTTAAACGGATCTTGCCAACCGAGGTATGCTTTGTCCTATCGTATCCTTGGATCTTCAGGTCAGAGGGAGTCAAGTCATCCTCAGATAACCCTAGATTCTGCAATGTTCGAGCTGGGATTAGATTGATCCCGGATCCTGTATCAACAAGACAGTGGCGAACCTACACACCGTTTAACCGGCCGGTGATATACAATGGGAGAATGTGACCCTATATGGGAGAACCTTCATATTATCCAGAGAAAGAAATGATGGCCTGGAATTCAACATTCTCTATCATCTCTACATGAAAGGTTTCTGTAGCTGCTACTTTCGTCTCAAACTGGAGGGGGATTCTTAAAGCCTCGACGAGGGCCTCATGCATATCTGACGACAGGAGAAAGGACTCAAGGATGGAAAGCCTTGTTGGGATGCTGGAAAGATGTTTGAGAACATCATACTTTCATGCCAGGCATGAGCTTCTGCTTGTAGGAGGCCGCTCTGTGACAGGAGGCATGACGGGCCCTGCCGGCTGGACCAACGACTGACTGGTGCGGGGCATATCCTGCTGCTCACTAGTCGAAGCCCACAGAGTAGCTACCAGATGAGGGTCGGATGACTGAGACTGGCCTATAGCAGGGCGTGGCTAGTCATGACATAGTCAAAGTGGCTCTGCCAGATCTAGTAGCACAAACGGCGGTGGAGGTGGGCATGATGACACAGGATGAAGAGGCTGCGCGTGTTGAGTTCTACACTAGGCCTGCTGTCTAGTCTTAGTGGCATGCATGACCTGGATGGAGGTTCCAACTAATGTGCCTCGACGACCCATGTATCCGCGACTACACCGACGCCGGCGTCGACTAGGGATGTTGGGGAGGTTCGCCTGGCGCTCCCTGTCGTCAGGAGTCATATAGGGATTTACCAATTCCATAGTATTAATTGAAGCATACCCTTGACTATAACTTGAAGAGTCATTCATTACCAGGAAGATTCTAGGAGGAATCCCCATCTCCAGAGGCATGAAGTCACTGAGAGTGTGAGACGACGATGACATAGGCGGGGCGCGTTTCTTTCCCTTGCATCACCAATGCTTGCTCTTCTGGGAAGAGGCCAGTTGAGATGTCGATGCAGAAGTAGTGGTTGTAGCCTCTTTAGACTCCAGCTGATTCAGGCATGCACGAATGATTCCATGGGCACGAGAAACCATTTTGCGAGCCATCCAGTCGTCATACTTCTGGGACTCATGGTTAGAAACCTGCTGCCACTCGCCCTCACTGTCACTGCTGTTGTCTGGCCATATGACGATGCATGCCACTTGTGCAGGGGTCGGGCCCAACTTGACTATGTTGTTATCGACCTGGTCCTGAAGCCAGTCTTTGAACACATAACGTTGCTTGAGGGTATGCCCCAAGATCCGGTGATAGGGTTAGTAGTTGGGGTGATCAGTGAGGTTCGCCTCTTCTGGCCTTTTGCACTCAGGTAAACGCATAATTCCCTATTCTAAGGCACTTCAGAAGTAGACGGGGACCTGATTCTCATTGAACGAGTAGGTCCGGTTTCTTCTATCTGGGAAGGGGGGCTTGGAGCTTGGCCCTATCAAGGAGCTGTAGGAGCCTGTCGAGGAGGTGGAGCCTGATTGTCCCACCTAGGTAGTGGCGGTGCGTTACGCAGAGGCACTTGTCGGTTCTGAGGGTGAGGATGTTGGGCTGGAGGCTGCGCTTGTAGTGGCGGGCCTCTGCGAGGTTGGGGAAGTGGCTCCGCTAGTAATAATTCCAACTTCCTAGGGGCCTCTACTTGGGCCACCACGGTGGGATCAACTCTGACATCCCTCTTTGCGGGAATTACAGGAGGCAACGGGCATTCCTGTCTTGCCTATTGTAGGGGTTCTTCGGCCTTATCGGAGAAGTCTTGGAATCCTCCGGGGTTGTTCTGGGTTATCAAAGAGGGAACCAGCTCCATCTTGACATTTCCTACACACATCGTCAGTAATTTCTCCTGAGTCAATGGCATTTCAAGAGAATATGTAATCCCTTTCGACCGGGCGATGAAGTCCACGACACGCTCATCAGGCCTTTGTTTGCACTTAAAGAGGTCTGCAATGCTCGTTTTCCATGTGGTGGAGATGAACTGGTAGAGGAGTTTCCTGCAAAGGTCCTCCCAACTGGTCACGGATCCGACGGGGAGTGGGCTGTACCAGACGAACGCATGCCCCTCCAACGTCTGAACAAAACAACGGAGCATGGAAGCCTCCTGCTGCGCTGGAGTCCCTAACATGGGCCCACACCTTGAGTTGAACTGGTATAGGTGCTATGGCGGGTCCCTCGTCCCGTTAATGGGGGAGAAGGTGGGATTCCAAAAACTCGGAGGTGCCAACATATTATCCACCCATGCCAGATATGGCTTGCCATCAGGTGGGATCGCCACCTGTCATGTTTCCAACTCCTCAAGGCGGGCAATGAGTGCCGCCATTGGATCATCTGGGTGGGGGTCCCTGTCTTGACGGAGATCCCTAACCACGAGCGCGTTAGCGGTTTCTTCAACATGGTAAGCAGGCCCAGTGGTTCTTGGAGCGGATGGAGGCACAACCCTCAGGGCGACTGGGGGAGCCCGAGCTGGGTCCCTTGGATTGTTGCGCCGTTCGGGAGGGTTTGGAGAGACATACCGTTCCCTCTTTCCGTAAGTTCAGGCCTCAACCCTGTCTTTGGGGGCAGGATGGTCAGGTTTGCCTAGAGGTAGCTCGCCAAGGGGAAGTTGTTCCTGCCACTGCTGCCCTAACCTAGGATCACCGTAGTCTGGCCGTCACTTTGCAGCACATTCATCCAAGAGGTTATCGACCAACTTCTTCTGCTCGGCAAGTTGCAGGCGCAATGTGGCTTTCTCAGGGTCTTCCTCCATCTTCTGCACTGAGGTGGACGGGTCGGAGTGCTTGGAAGCTCTGACGTTCTCTTTACCCTTACCGGAATTCGGGCTGAGTACTAATGCCTTGGTGGGCGCCTGGAGACCTAGTAGGTTCCTCTAGTGGGGAGTAATCCTCCTCGATGGGTCCAATAGTGGTGACATGCCCTCGGGGGGGGGGGGGTGGGTAATTCCCCATCAAGAAGCTCCAACTCATCCTTCTCATCCACTATGTCGGCCATGTTGACCGTGACCCTTCCTGGGGGCATGTCCTCAATATCACCTAGCAAGTCAGGCTGCTGCCGGATTGGACTAAAGAGGAGGGCAGCATACTGCTCCCAACCACAAATTTTCACGTGGGGGGATACTTCCTTTATAATTTTGTGGAGTACCTTGAAACTATGAATTCATTGTTGTTGGAGGGCCTTACAGCGGCCTGGTGACTCGGGGCGCTGGGCCACAGGGAGCGCAACCAGATCGACTAGACGACATTGCTCGCCAATGCCTTCAAAATGTGATTGGATCTTGGGATAAACCACTCGCTGATGATGAAGGTGAAAGTGAGTCGCCCAAAGGGTTTGGAGGAAACATTCAACCTCCTCTAGGGTGGCGGATTTCGGCGTACAAAAATTCGGCGCTGCCACGGGCCAGAACATCTCGGGGAAGTGGTTTGCCATGAGGATCTTTCATAAGCTCCTCAACTCGGATTCAGGGTCTGGCCCTTGATTTCCACATTCATCAACTGGGGTGGCTGAGGAATTGGAAGCGGTATTGAGAAAGACAGTTGGGATGGCAGGATGGCCGGTGGAGAGTACGACGAGCGGGCTGACGGGCCGCCGAATCTTGGGCTGTCCTCCGAAGAGTGTAGCGACCTGGCCGCTACATCGCGATAAGACGGACTGACAGCCGCAATTCCTGGCTCAGGGGCTAGGGCTACTGGTGATAGGATGCGCTGCTTCTCGCCTGCCAACGGTCCCCAAAATAGTTCTCCGTGATCTCTGGTCGAGGTAGAGAGCACTTTTGGTGACGACGGTGGTGATTGCACGACCGTAACCTATGGGGTAGCCAGATTTTCATCCTCCTGGATATACCAGCGGAGGGAGGCGGGAATCCTATAGACCCTGCACTCTGGGAGTACTAGGCTGATGCGCCTCGTTCCTACCCCAACACTTGACTCGGAAGAACGAGAGGAGGGTTCCCATGCTAAGTCATATTCCGCTTCAGATTCTGAGAAGCAGAATGGTTTGATCTCTATCTAGACCTTCCCATAATTCTTCTTATGGTAGTGATGACCCACCGTCCTACCCCTGGGTGGCTCCTCGGGACATGGCTGATTTTTGACACATGGTCCTTCAGCTGCACTATTGCTGAGGCGGAGAGGGTTTTTTCTTGAGTAAGCCGGGGTGTGAGGAGCACCGAGACAGATGTCAAAGGGGACATGGGGAGGACCTCCATGGATAACGCTGGAGCGGGAAAGACCTCTGGTAGAACTGGAAGGGGCATGGGGATGACCTCCATGCTTGTTTCCCCTGGTGACCTCAGTATGAGGAGGGTCCTTGTACCGGTCTAGCTGAACACGGGTGGGACCTCCGTGTTGGGTGCTAGTGAGGCGAGGCTGGCCTTCACCACTCTGGTTTCTGAGGCGAGGAGGACCTTCACCAGCTTCTAAAAGGACACGGGTAGGATCCCCATGTTGAAGAGAGACTGGATGTGCAAAGTCCCTACACCGGCGGTCAGGGGTAGGAGGAATGACTCCATACCTAGTGTAATGGGCACAAGAGAGACTTCTGTACCGAGTGTCACCACCGTGGGGAAGACCCTCATTTGGATTGAGGGTGGCACGGGGTGGACCTACATGCCGAGCCTCGAAGTGGGGAAGGACCATGCTCTCCATTGTAGTGGTACAAGGAGGACCTCCATACTGGGTGACATCGCTACAGGTTAGTTCGTGGCGGCCACTGCTTGTGCCGGTGACCACGAGAGTCGACCCAGCCTACACGTGGGGTGGTTGGGGTCTCGATCCAGGTCGGGCGTATAAGTACCCCTGCTCAGTGTATATAGGGAACTGATAGTATGTGTCGGCAGTGGCTCGGGCCACAGTAGTCGTCGACGTTGACGCCCCTTGGCGGGCGTCCTCTTCAGCTTGTGCCCAACGCTAGCGTCGAGTCGGACGAACCATAGCCAGTGGTGCAGGTACGTGGATTACTTACTCCTCATCCAGCAAGACTAGGCGGCAGCGCTGACGCGGCCGGGTGGGAGCCCTCGCTGGGAGCCCCTGGAATGAGACTCTGACTGGGCTGGGCTGGACATCACCTACCTCGTCAGCGTAAGGCAGGGAGTCGTCAAAGCGTTCTGGGTAGAGGCTTTCGAAACAGTTATATGTTGGCGTGGGGAGCAGTGGATCCCTGCGCGGCCCTCAGGGGCGACATTGGCGACGAGGCACAGATGCCTCCAGATCCAGGCGGGCCATATCCCGAGTTGGGATTATGCCCTCTTCCTCGTAACAACGCATGAGGTTGTTGATTACCCTTCATTGGATAAACTCGGATGGGGAGATGGGGTGTAGACTCCCCACGACCATTAGTGTAGAGGCTGTCGTGGAAGCGGTGGAACCACGTGGGACTCCTGTGTTCGCACTGCCCCTGCCCCTGCGTTGGTGTGAAGGCAGTGATCACATTCCGGGTGCAGCAACCTGATTCCTGGGATGCAAGGAGATTAAATTGTCAATGCTGAAAGAAAAAGGAATCGACGACCAAAGCCCTAGCACCATTCCATACTCCATGACCGGTAAGAGGGATCCACGCTAACAATGTCGCAGAATGGGATGTCCAACGTTCTACTGCCCCAACTTCTTGTGAGTTTCACGCTAGGCCCGCTATTTTCTTGGCGGGACCCAACACCGGATAACTGGATCTGGAGACACGTCAATCCATAGATGCCTCAAGTGCTATTAATCTCCATATTGAGGAGAAGATCTTCACATTGGGTTCACCATTTCTGTTTCTGATTCTTTCGCCGGGGCACGCGTCTGTCTTCTTGAGGACTAAAGGTGCAGTTTTTTTGCCCCGCATTCCCGCTTTCCAAAGGTGGGCAGCATCCGCTCCTTATTCAGAGATTTTTCCTCCTTGATCGAAACAGGATAATGAGATGTTGGTTCTTCCTTCCTTGGATTCCTACTTGGAACTCATCACCTAGTCCGGGTCTCCCTTATAGATTTAAGACATTGTTTGTGAAACTCTTCCTAGCGCCATATCTTCATGGACACCAGTTAATTACACTGCTTCTATCGGGACATTCCAAGGGGTCCGGTCAGAGTAGAAACCTTCAGTCAGAGGAGTAGTCACTTTGGGAATCACTGGCGTGTCTGGGCGCTGGAACACTGGCACATCTATCTTCTGTCCCTTATTATAGGGATTCTCGAGGGTGAGGGAGCCCAAGGAATCTCACATCGAATGCGGGGAATCATATGCCAGGGGAATGTATCTGGGCTTTTACTCAGCTTCGCATGTCTAACACAGGGTATACCGCAAGTTTAACATCTAGCGGAGATAGATTAGACTGATCAGAACACTGACTAGAGTGGATCAGATGGGTGCAACCCATGGAGGGAACACCGATGTTGGGGCCAACGTGTGGTTGGATTCCCAATTGTTTTTAAACGGAACGGGGAATGGGGTGGCATGATCCCACCGGGATGTGGCGGCCCGGGTAAGAATCAGGATGGATGATGGAAGGTTCCGTGAAGTTGATGGTGAATGGGATGGAACCGTCATGATGATGATGAGGGTTTAGGGCTTGGGCCTCGAAGAGGCTTCATACGTATCCCCATGGAAGGGAATCAAAGTCCACGTAGTTCATCTAATGACGGCTTACCGCCGATTGTTGTTTTTTTCAATGGCTTACCACTGAATAGGGTCACAACGACTTACTGCTGATTGAGGTCACAACGACATACCGCTGGATGGGGTGTCAACAACTTATCGTTGAATGGGGTCATAATGGCTTACTGCTAGATAGGGTGTCAACGACTTACCATTGAACGGGGTCCCAATGGCTTACCGCCGGATGGGGCCACGACGGCTTACCGCCGGTTGGGGTCACGATGATTACCATCAAAGGGGGCCATGACGGGTTACCGCCAAATGGGGTCACGATGGCTTATCACTGAATGAGGTCCACATTTTAACATCATGCAAGATGGGGGAAAACCGACGTGAAGGGGGTCAGAACTGCTGGGTGTTGGGTTTGAACCACATGGAGTCTTCCTATGTACCTTACCTTAGCAAAGATCAAAGTCCACGTAGTTTGGATTTATAGGGGCATTTGGGGGTTACGCTCTGAGGAGGACCAAGGTGTCGGTGAATTGACGTGAAGGGGTCGGAACGACCAATGGGTGGTGGGCTTGAACCTCAGGGAGGCTTCCTACGTACCATGATTTGGCAAGGATAAAAGACCTCATAGTTTAGGTGGGATGGGGCTCGGTGCACTGACGTGAGGTTGTCGGGACCAATGGTTGTTGGTCTTGAATCTCGTAAAGGCTTCCTACGTAACCTACCTTGGCAAGGATCAAAGTCCTCATAGTTCGGAAGTGGTGTGAGGCTTACACTCTAGGCTGCCCAAGGTGTTGGTGAACCGGCGTGAAGGGGGTTAGAACGACCAATGGGTGGTGGGATTGAACCTTAGGGAGGCTTCCTACGTACCATGCCTTGGAAAGGATCAAAGACCTCGTAGTTCAGGTGGGATGGGGCTTGGTGCACCGATGTGAGGTATTCAGGACCAATGGTTGTTGGGCTTGAACCTCGTGGAGGCTTCCTACGTACCCTGCCTTGGCAAGGATCAAAGTCCTCATAGTTTAGAAGTGTTGTGGGGCTTACACTCTAGGCTGCCCAATGTGTTGGTGAATTGATGTGATGGGGTTCGGAATAACCAATGGGTGGTGGGATTAAACCTCTGGGAGTCTTCCAATATACCATGCCTTGGCAAGGATCAAAGACCTCATAGTTCAGGTGGGATGGAGAACTAACGTGAAGATGGTCGGAACGACCGGGTGTTGGGCTTGAACCTCAGGGAGGATTCCTACGTACCTTGCCTTGGCAAGGATCAAAGACCTCGTAGTTCAGGTATCAGTGTGGGGATTATACTCTAGGCTTCCCAAGGTGGATGTCATGGTCAGTGCTTGCTCTAAGCCCACGTGAGTCATGCTCGGTGTGAGAAATAAGAGACAACAAAGACCAGAAAATCTCATTGTGAAAGGTGCGTCCGTGAAAAATGGAGTGGGGATTTCATGTAGTTAGCGGCCCAAAGAGGAAACAGGGGCTTACGCGTGGTTAGCAACCCAGGGTGACAGAGATTGGGACTTACTCCGGGATGGAGGCCCGAATGGTGAAAAATCCCAGTGGGAGAGGGACTTGGCACCCAGGAATAGAGGAGGGGAAGGGATTATACCTTTTGCAAGGAAAGCTAGGGGCTTACACCAGGGTGGTTTCCCTTTCCCCGCAGACAGACGCCGCTCCGATAAAGAGGATCTCATTCCATGTGAGGAATGATCTCACTCCTGTGGAAACTAGTGGGTGTGCAGAATGTCCAAGGTGGGGTAACCTTGCATCTAACGCATGGGGAATGGTCACAGTTTAACGCCATGTACTGAGGATGAGGGTGCTTGGCAGTTTAACGTCCTGCAGCTCGGACGAGGTGGGTTCACTCCGCACCCCTAGGACATACATAACCGGTACCCTCTGCACCTTGGTGAAGAGAAGGGACAGACAATGTCGTGGCTAGGGGGTGTTATGGAGCAAACCATTGGGGGGTCCACGTTAGCATGGCTATGCGAATAAGAAATAGCTGTTAGCGTGCATATGCGAAGAAGAATGAGGCGAAGCAACGCAACGGGAAGTATCATCCAAGGGAGTTTGAAGTTACTTAGCACGAACCTAGAGGGTTGTACGAGAAAAGAGTATATGGCGAAGGTGTTTTTGGCACGGGAGGCACCCGAAAATGATGCCCAAAAGAGAGACATCATTGGAACACAAGGGGGGAGGCTTGCGCTCAAAAGGAATAGTTGCGCGAAAAAAATGGCGTGGTCAGCACACACTTGAGCTGTTTTTGCGAAAAAGGCTGGGGCGGTGCACAATCGACCGGTGCACACAAAAAAGGCCGCGATGGTGCGCAATCGGCCGGTGTGCGCGAAAAAGGCCGGGGCAGCATGCAAAGGAGGGTGCACAATTGGAAGGAATTGCGCGCAGAAGAAAGGATTGCGCACAATTAGAAAGAATTGCGCACGGGGGATGAGACTCGATGAGATTTGGACGAGGATCAAGACCGAGTGGTCTCACGGAAAGGCGGACCTCCGGGCGAACTGGCATGAAAAATTCAGTACCTGAGAGCCGTCTTTTTTCATGCACGAGAGATGGATTTTTCATTGGAGAGAAAGTTCAGATTCCTCAGCCCAGAAGTCGAAGGGGAAACCTTTTATTTATAGGTGCTCGGGGTCGTGGATCCTCGCGGACAAACGAGCTCGCACGAAATATTCCGTGCGGATGTCGGCAGTGAGTAAATTCAACCATGCGGGGCGGCTGCACGTAAATCGCCACCCCTATAGTCGGGGCGTGGAAAACATCCGCGCGGAAAACTTTCATGAAACCCACGATTTTCTGTGCAATAGCCATTTTTTCATGCACCTCCGATTTTTTTTTGCGCGACCGCTCTGGGCCCTCCGGAATAGATCGCCGGTTCCAAATATGGCTTCGCTTTGTCGCGCTAAAACCTCCTTCAGCCTTTGAGAGTTTTTCGGGATGTACACATTCCCACTGCAAATCTACCTTTCAGTGGTGAATTAAATAGAAATTACTATGGTGGAGTTGAAATTAGGGGTCCCATTTTTAAGGTGACTATGCTTAGCAGAAAAAGGCATTAGGGTCCCTATTCTTCAGATTAACTGATTGGTTAATGTTATAGGATGTACTTGAATCATAGGGGGATGTGTTGAGGGACCCAAATTCTGTTTCATGAAATTAAATCATATTTCACACAAAAGGGTTTATGTGAGACATGATCTTTTGCATAAGGAAACAAAATAGATTCAGAGAGAAAATTCACACACAAATTCTGAGTTTGCATACAGCTTAGGGTGGCGTGAAGTCATCTATTATTGCGAGAACTTGAATATCCTTAATGGATATTGCATGAGGAGCTCTCAAGGATAGGCCAAGACACATTTTGATTCATGAGAGGTCAGTTGCAAAAATTCTATTCCTTTGAGAATCCATTGGAATTTAGTGATGCCATGAAATACTAGTTTTCACGAGCTAGATCTGATTCTTCTTCTTCCATAGATTTCACACAAAAGTGAGGGAGTTAGGTTCTATTTATAGTCAAAATGGGTATCTAGTGGCACTTGACCCTGTTGGGTCATGAACAGTTTTTCTATGCTCTCTAAACCTTTTTTGTGTGTTCATGGCCACATGATCAAGAGGTTTCTCTTTGCCTTTCTCATACCATGGAATGTGGTGTGAAAATTTTATTTTATTCTTGCATAGGAAACCACTAGTGTGCACAAATTCCATTCTCAACATTTTGAGGATCATAGATGATCTATGTAATCTTGTTCTTTGTCATCAACATTCTTGCACAAATGGATTTTGCGCGTAAGGTGGACATTTCTCAGAGACTATGAATATTGCATGTAAAAGAATAATGGGTTCCAAAATGGTTGTCTAGATCGAACTAACCTTTTGTTTTAGGGAAAACCACCCATACATGAATTTTCAGTGACAACAAATTCATCCATTGGAATTGGACTGGATGGGGTACAAGAAGGTAAACTTTTGAGGGAAAATATTGATTATAGGTCTTATTTCCATTGTGTCGCATAAATTTGAGGTCAGGTCATATAACTCCATTTTTATGAGAACAACCTAGGAGACCCCTACCTATAAATAGGTGATGAGAAACATTGTATGCTCACTTGAATTATGTTCATGATAATAAGTCTCTCATTTTTGAAATTGTGAATTTTGTGTGAGCTTTTGAGCTTCAAGCTATGAAGCTCAAAAAATAAATCCTTACATAGCTAGACATATGCACTTAAGACTAAAATATAAATAAATTACCCAAAATATTCAAGAACCAGAGACACATTGCATGAATTAGGAAGGAATTGAATGAAATGAATCCATTTTTCTTGAACCAATCTATGCACATTCTCTTATTTTCCTAATCCAACCTTTTCACATTCTTCTATTGTCTTAGATATGGACAATCCTACAAATCGGGCCAAATCCAATACTTTAGGCACAACTCGGAAGGGAGAAAATAGATGAGAAACCTAAGATTCATAATTCTAAGAGATTATTCTATAAAAATAATGTGATATTAAGTATATTTACTAAGTCACATATGAGTTACATACTAAGAAACATGCTACCCAAATATAATTTTGTGCTCCTATATGATGTGACAATCCCGACCTTGGAATTCAGCACACCATGGATCTTGTTCTCTCTCCCTGACTAACATTACTATTAGAATAATACTTCTAATGGTAACCTTAATATGGAGAATGATGAGGTCATAGTATACCCTCTCAGGGGAAGGACTAGGTTAGTGGAAGGGGAGAATTCATCAAATGAGGAGTTACCTGCTTTCTATGTAATCATTATTCAGATCAGCATTCGAAATAACAACAGGGGATGGTATGAATACTAGAATCTTTGAGTGGGTGGGAACTTAATTAAAGAGTGGGTTGGGAATACTGGGTATGCTTCGCAAAAAAATAGTATGGGGCCAAGGTATGATATATTTTTTTATACGAGGTAGTGTGGATGTCCCAATTCAATATCTACCATCAATAGGAGCTGCTTCCAGAACATATCATTTGGTGGTCCATGAACACCAACACCTTCTATGTACATCATAGTGAGGCTGGGAGAAGTCTATCAGACCTATATTTCATTAGGGGAATCCCATCGATGGGTTACTAGTATGACGAGTTACTTCCAGTGCATAATTTTTGGGGAATAGGGTTTAGACCCATGTCGGAGTGTAAGTTCTTTTGGATGCACTGAAAATGTTTGGAAGCATCACCCACCTTTTTATCATTAAACCTCCTTAAAGACTTGGGTGGACATGTTACTGAATGCACTAGTTGTGATGATTCTAGGGAATACTAACAAGTGTCATGTGGCACAATAATATTGAAGGATGGGGTCCTACCAGCTGATCTTGTAAGAGGACCACTACTAGGAGTGGGGATGCAATACAATGGACTAGTAGTCGAAAATTAAATACACATCTTTTCTAGAAAACTATTTGAGCAGGTAGAAATTTCCTATTAGGGATTCCCATAAAGTCCCACATTATGGGGCAATAGTTATTGAATTCATTCTATCATTTGGAAACTGAGTGAACTTGGGAGTCTCAGTGTTGGCTTAAATCTACTTCCAACTTGAGCATGTCTTGATGTTAAGCATGCCTAGGAGAATTTTTGGCCTATTATTGTTCCTCCATGGGTGTGTTATAACACATTTCATGGGGAAAGAGTTTCAAAATTCCATTACTCCTCTGAACATAGGACAACCGCCTTCACTCCTCAAATTTTTTGAGGTTTTACCAATGACTCTTAATGAAATAAGAATCGCGATCAGTGTTCTAAACTACGGGAAATTTAATTTCCACCCATTCCCCACCCCTATTTGAGAAAGGGTTGAAAACATGGAGGGGATTATATAGAAGTTGTAATACCTTAAAGCCTTTTGAGGTGAAGTGTTGTTAGCTGGGATAGACAACAATACCTATTTAAATATATACACTTCATCTCAATTTTCTTAATAATCTCTGTGCATCCAGTAGCCAAAGAATCAAGTCTACATATGGATCCTCAAAGAAAACAATTGAGGGATCCTTTACCAATTATTGGGGATATTCAAAGCCAAGGTAACATGGGAAGTCATCATGTTTTCCCCATTCAATTTCAATTTCGGACTCTCCTCAAACTACACTGGTAATTAGATATCATCGTACCCATGTGTGATCATGGGTTAGCATGTGAGGAGTATTATGCCATCAGTTGAGAAGAATGAGCAACATGGAGGTATATGGGATGATATAAAAAGTTATTTTTAGGCACCAGGGGGTCAAACTAGAGTGGATGCAAGGGGGGATATCAATGTTATGCCACACCGCACCCCCTTATAGTGTGAGGTTCCATCATAAATGATTGTAAGAGTAAGAGGATATCTCTCAAGGTATAAATGATATGGGAAAGAAAATGTAGATTCTGTTGGAGCTAGCTGCTGATGAAACCTATCCCATTCTCTTGATGATATAGGAAATATTGAGGTTATCAATAATAGTATAGAAACTTTGGAAGAGTGTCTCTAGAAATGAAGAAGAATTACTAGAGGTGAAGCAGGAGAAGATCACAGATCACATGGAATTCTATGAACAATTTTTCTATCTGATAGAGATGGTTATGTTCTCCCACTGGCATATATAATCTGAGCCTGTCACTACTCGAATACAATTGATGTTTGTAGTATCGCCTGAAGAGGCTTAGTTTGTTGAGGCACCAAACCAACATGTATTAATATCTAGTGTCGATATGTAGGGTTACAATGATGATGAGTCCTTAGGGTCCTCCTCTAGTTAGAAAGATTCTTAAGATAGTGGAGCTCTCACTCTGAAGGGTGATTAATTTCCTGAGTTCTTGTTCAGAAATGTCATATTTCTTTTTTTCTCCTCAACTATTCCAATTGCAAGAGGTTCTAAACCAATATTTTTTCATATGTAGGAAGTGGAAGGAGAGACCCAAGATGTCTAAACTGAGTGGGGAGAACGAACATCTATATAATCTGAGTGGAATTCCTTTGGGTCATCTCCATTAGTCATGGATGGAGCGGTTCCTACAAAGGGATTCAAAGAGGTTATTTCTAACTCCTCTTTCTTTATTGTTATATATGGGGAGTTATACCCTAGTATTTCAATGAAAGATCTATCCCCTTGCAGGGGTGATCGTTTAATGTGACTCATCATTGAAATTCCCACACCTCAGGGTGATATTGACTCTCAATTCCTAATAGGATTGATCATTTTTCAAATATTCATAGGGTTATCATGTCACATTTTATTGAAATATGTTTGTTTGATATAACTTCCAACTAGGAAACATTGACTAGTTTAGTGATGATGTTTAAAGTTCCAATTGGTGTCGAGTGATCCTCAATGGTGGAATATGAGGCCCTAAGGATATATGTCATCCAGGATATCACCTCTTGCAATTTTTTTCGCTAGAACAATTCATTTTTTCAGAATTTTTGTCATAGGTCAAACTGAATAACATGATTCCATTTGAGATAGTGCTCAAGATAATGTGCACCCTGAAAAAAAGTAAAGATGTGTAAGTCAATGCCTATTTTGATAGTTGGTCCAACCCTTAGGGATCTAACCATTTAGTGTAGGATGAGTCAAATCCCCAGAGATAAATATGATGAAAGAGTGGATTCATCTATGGGGGAGGCCGATCATAGGGATGGTTAAGTTGTTGCCTCTAGCGAGGAGTCAGACCAAGATGACCCTTCAATCGACATGGATCTTAGACCTTTCAAGATACATCCCAAGGAGGATCCCACTACTCTTTTTCTTTGAAGAATTCCAAGTGTATTATCCCACACCACCCAAGGATCTGGATACCTCCTTGTCCAAAATATTATAGGAGAATCACATTATTCCACACAGGGTGTGGATAAGTGTACATAATTTCATCGCATGCACTCCATAGCAAGAGCTAATGATCCAGATGAGGTCTCTACATCACTAGTTTATAATCCTAATCATTGGAGGATTGGATTCATGTAATCTCCACATGTTGGCTCATTATTATCTCATTGATCGGGTGTGTAAAAAAGATCAAGAGTTTACTATCATCTGGAACAAGTAGAAATTTTCTAGTACCAAGAAGCTCTAGGTGGTTGAACAAGAATTCTCATCGATAGAAGTGAAAGCATATGAGCATGAACCCATTATAAATAATCTAGAAGGGATCATAAGCCTATTAAGGATCTATTTGTAAGTGGTCAATGATATGGCTATAGATGTGGCATCACTGATGGATGAGTTCTAGGACGAGTACAAACATGTGTAAATCAAAGCTGATAAGCTTCTTCTGATGGTCGGGGATGAACCGATTAATTTTTCTAGGTTACAACATGTTTTGGGGGGAACTTTATAGAGGTTTCCTAGGATGGATCACTTAATTGATGAGGTATATCCATAGGGAGCACTAGTTAGGGTAAAATTAATGATAGGGCCTAATGTGTGGGTGACCCTCCCAAACTTTGGATTCTTGTTTTCTTTTAAATTCCATACATGATTTGAAATGCTTTCTTTTTTTTTCTGCATCTCAATCATATTAAAAAGAAACCCAATAATGAATCCTAAACCCCACGTGTGTCATTCTCAATGTGAAAAAATAAGATTTCTCATTTATATTAGAGTTGCAAACAAGGATCGAACACACAGAGTCTGAAATTTTTTATTTACATCTGAGAGTGTCTTGATTGGAAATGATATGGCTAGATAACTAGGATTTATGAAATGAAATATTTCCCTATCAATGTCCACTTTTATAGAAATTGGGAAATACCAAGGGAATTGAAATCTAATCAAAGAAATAAGGGGGTGATGAAGAGAAATAATTGAGATGCCTAGAATTTGAAACACAAAGGGGTTCACCGGGCCGTAGAGAAATATTGATGACCATGTTCAAAATAAAGGCTCTACTATCAATTAATCAAGTATGGAGACATGAAAATTTGGTATAGAAACAAACCATATTAAAAATAAGATATTTAACTTGAAATATCATTAGATGTATTTTGGATTGTGTACCCAGGATGGTATGTGAGAAAGTGTGGCCATGAACCATTTTCGTCAGGGGGTTTATTCAAACATGAATGATGATGGGGATCTAAATTTAGGATACAAGAAGTGTGGGGATGAATCGATGGAATGTTTAAATAGAGTTCAACAATATCAAAATTATTCCACTATGTTTTTGAGATAATTTGGTTTTTGTATCAGTATAAATGATATCTATACTCATATTCTTGGGTGAGCGTCTTCTTGGATGTCAAGTTATGGAAGAACTCGAGCGGTGAAGTTGGTGACCGACACCTAAGTATGAAAGGGATTCTTAGGAAAAGGCCTAATATGCTTTGAAGTTTTATGTCCTGAAACGTGGTTGGAGGGAACTCAGTTTTAACATCTTGTTTCAAGTATTTTTAAAAAAATTAATGTAATACAATGAGGACGATGTGTCATACGATTTAACATTGCATGATCAGGATATTCATAGCATAGTTTAGCATCTTGTCAATAGGTAAAGAGAATATCATGAATAAATCATTCTCGATTAGGGTAGTGGGATACATGAACATGAAACATAATGGGTGGGATCTCATAGAGGAGTTCTTGGGGAAAATGGAGCTTAAATTTTCTTCTTACCTTTTTTCATAAACTGATAGTGTCTAGTGATTACAACCATGTTTTTGTTGGGGACCATTGTTGATCCTACTGGAATTTTACTTTTTGGATCACATCCTTACTTTTTCCAAGGTCACATAAACAACATGATGGGTGGGGTTTTGACTATTTTTCATGTTTCTATTATGGTTTTCAACTTGAAAAATGTATATGCCTCTTATCTAGGGTAGTTTAAAGACAAAAAAGTTGGACAAAAAGTAAAAAATAGTTTAAGGTCGAAATTCTTGGAATAGGGGTTGAAAATAGTGAAAGTTCATAACTCTTAGACCAATGTTGGGTGTCTTGATGGAGTGTGTGTGGTATAGAGGAGAGGTAACTGATATAAATTGAGGGATAAGGAGGTTGCACAATATTGTACATAACGTCTCTGATATAACTTTCACATAGTTTAATGTTGGATCAGATTACACCAAATATACACAAGAGGGGGTGAATTGTTTCTTTTCAAAAATCTTTGCGAGATTGTGTTCTTCCTTTTAACTTTAATCAGATAAAATGATGCAGCGGAAATTTAAATAGCAGAAACACAAGATGTATAGTTGTTCAGGGAACAGAAGGCCCCTAGTCCACTCCATCAACGCTCTACTCCATGAGCTTGGTGATTTTCACTATATGGTCCTCATTTCAATAGACCAGTTCACAACTGAGTACAGGCAGTTAACACATTTACAATCCAAGGAAAAACAAATCCTTTTGGTTCACTTACAGAACCTACACAGCTTAGTGCGAGAAGCTAATCACTCAAGAATAGAAAGAAAAGATTTTCCTATTTTGAAAATACTTTCAAGATGTTCTTCACAATTGCAATAGCATGCAATTGACAGTAGATAAATCGTCACCTTCAGAAATAATAATCTTCACATAATAAATGTTCTGAGTCGATCCTGTTGCAGTAGATATAGAAATATAATTCACAACTTCAGCAGTAGCAAATTCACAGTAGATCTTCGCTGTAGAACAAGTGAATCTTCTAGCACGTTCCTTCCTCTTCTAACAAACAGAGCTTTGATGCTCCTTTTGAACCAGCAGATCGGTGTGTTTCAGGAGTCTCTGTTTTTATTCTTTTTTAGAATAATCAATAGATTACACATGATCAATAATCATCATATGCAATTTTAAAAAAAAACCCATATAAATAAAAGAATGATAAGAACTTCTCCTGTAAAATTTGATCCAAAAAAGTCGCCTTTTTACTCGTGATATTCAAACATTTGAATTTAAAGAGCAGTCGTAACTTCCCTGAAGACTCGACATAAAAATATCCTTTTAATTTGATTATCAAATCATTGATGAAATAGTTTTGAATTATTCAAAATCGTACTTTAAAATCAGCTTTAAATATGGCTTGAAATCCGCCTAATAATTAGCGTATTGACCGTTGCATAAAAATATCGACTTTAAATTCTCTGACGCCAAACGTAAGGTTAAGTTGAACTGTATGCATCCTTTGAAAATAAGGTTTATGAAATAGTCTTCAAACGTAAGGTTGACAATGTAAGGTTGACAACGTAAGGTTGACAACGTAAAGTTGACAACGTAAACTTGACAACAAACGTAAGGTTCATTCCAAATGTAGTGTTGGTCATCCATACTTTTCTCTTCAAATTTCAAAAGTACGATAAAAGATCCATACTTTTACTTGATCCATACTTTTCCAAGAACATATGGTTGTTTACAAAAGTAAGGTTGATGAACCATATTTTTTAGAAACAAACGTAACGTTTAATATTTACGTACAATTCTCCTTCTATACTTTTCTGATATCCCAAATGTATGGTTCCTTCCTAACTTAGGGTTCCTTCCTAACGTAGGGTTCTTCTTCCATACTTTGCTGATACCGTATGGTTGTTTAACCATACTTTTTCCTTATCTCAAAAAGTATACACGATTTCTATCCTTACGCTACGTTTATCCACATAGGGTATGAGCAGTGTTTCCAGAACACGCTCAAGCAAATTCCGAATAAGTAGTGCATGAACAGTGTTTCCAGAACATGCTAAAATACAAATACTTTAATAATAAATTCCCGTAATTTCAACATTAAAATAAAATGATAAATTCCTGCAAAATGATTAACAAATAAAATCATTAGAAAATAATTAAATGTATTTTTGAGCATCAAAATTATCATAAAGAGATAAAGTATTAATATAAACTCCCCCTTTAAATAACAATATTATGTATTGTTGAAAACAACACTTTCTCAACAATCTCCCCCTTTTTGATGATCACAAAACCCATAAAATAATAAGACTAATTAAATGAAATTAACTTTCAAAATTAGTTACATAAAGTTTTAGAATTTTGAGAGGATAAAACAGTATTTAATTTTAACAAAATCATTTCAATAAATAAAAAATTCTCCCCCTTCATGAAAATAAAATAATTTTTCTTTAAAAATAAAAGTAAAGAATAAAATAAAAGTTTCTAGTTTTATCCAAATTTCTCCCTCTGAATAAAAAGTAAAAAAAAATTTCCCTTTATAATAAATGACTGTTAATAACTTAAAATAGTTTTCTGTATAAGTATAAATCTGTATAAATCCAAAAAAATTTAAATATACCGGAAATCATTTAAATAAGGTTTTTAAAATAAAATGTTGTGTTAATATAAAATGTTTTGTTTATGCAAATTTCTCCCCCTTTTTTGTGATATAAAAAAGAATGATAAATCGTGGATTTTAACACATTTAATGTTACACTGAACTGTAGGTAAATGCTATTATTAACAGTTTATCAATAATTAAATCTGGAGTACTGGCATATCAAAATAAATATAGTAAAACAAATAGAAAAGAAAAATATTTTCATTAAAAGTCAAAAATAGATACAAGGATGATAAAAACAGGAATCAAGGTTTTTTTGCAGTGAACATGTAGAGTTTATCTTCGCTGGACTGTAGACTTGATTTTTGCTAATTGTTCTCTCAACCTTTTCATTAATCCATCACCAAGCTTAATAATAAGATCTATGGCGTCTTGATCCATATGAATATCTTCAATGAGGTTGACTCTGAAAAACTCATGAAGCCTTTCTTATTTCTCCATAAACAAAGATAGCTTCTCTGTGAATTTTTCTAAGACAGAACGGATTCTTGGATCACTGGATGTTAACTGATCAACTAAGAATTTCTGATTATCTAAGAGAACAGATAATGGAGCACTATTGCATTGAAGATCTTGCAACCTGTCATTCATATTGCTCATTGCAGCTGTGATAGCTTGAAATCTTCTGATTAAATCAGGTGAAGTGCCTGATCCACTAGAAGCACTATTCCCAATTGATGCAAATTGTGTATCCAGAAACAATTTAAGATCTGAGAAATCTGACTTCATAACCATTTCAGATTTCAATTTGGCAACAACATTTAGCATATCCTCTTTAAAAATTTCAACTTCTTGTCTTGAAATAGTACTCTCCTTAAGCTTTTGAAATTTCAACTATTCGGATGCTAAGATGCTTCTTAGAGAATCATTCTCACATTTTAGTTGAGATAAATTTTTTGTACAACTCTTCAGCTTACCTATTCCTTGAATCAGAAGCACCTTGTGCTTGATTCACATTCTCAGGTTCTGTGTGATGTAGTAGTACTAAAGGTAATGATTCAGCATCAAATTTTTCTTTCTCCTTGGCCTGAGTAGGTTGGTCCACAGATTTTTCCTCAGAGTCTTTTCCAGACTCTTCCATAGAAAAATCCTCTTGAAGAACTTCCATGTGAGCTTCAGAAGCATGATCATCACGAATATCTACAATTTATTCATCTAATGAAATTTCTAAAATGATATTCTCTTGAGTTTCCTGAGGTCTGGACACTTCCTCACCAGGATCTACCTCCTTTTCTTGTTGAATTTAAAAAACAACATCAACTACAACCTGTTGTTCTGATCTTTCAACTACAATCCTTTCATGATCAGGATCTGTAACAATGACATTCTGTTCTTGAGGTTGTTCAACAACCTTTTCTCTGAAAAAGCTGTAAGAGAGTAAATCTCCAGTAGTTAAATCAGGCGAAGTAAGTTCCCCAGTCACAGGTCTTTTCCTCTGAGTTTGAAGTCCCTCCTAACTTCTTTCTTCCTCAGTTCCTACCACTTCAAATCTGATCCTCCTTGCCGCAGTGCTGACTCTCGATTCAGCTTGTCCCTCCTTGGACTTTGCAGATTGAGCTTGAGCACTCTCTGATTCATCATCTGCTCCTACTGGAAAAAGTTTTCCTTTGATAGTACTCCAGAAATATCCAATCTTCCTTAAAGTTCCAGCATTAAACACGTTATTGTGATGACAGTGTACTCTGGCATCCACCAATCTCACCATGTCCTTCTTAAGCAACAACTTGGAAATGAATTGACCAAAAGGATAAAAGTTCATTCGGGAATCACTCTGACAAAAATATCTTAGGTATCTAACCATATACCTAGGAAAATTGAGTTTGAAATCACTGAAAAAAAGATACAGTATATACATATCGGGATATAATATCTTTTCCATCTCAGACATCCTCGGTGCAATCCCTGTTTGCAAAAATTTGACCAAAATTTTCTGATCAGGCTCCAAATCCTTTATAAAAATTTTCTTTACAGTCTTAATACGAAAAAGAAATGACATTATGTACTCTGATTTATGCACATAATCTCTAATATTTTTCAAATCGAAATGAAAAACTCCCTCATGAGGGTAGTTGAGAATCTGACCAATTTCTACTGATGAGATTGAGAAATCCCTATCCTTTATCTTAGCCATCATACTGTCCTCAGTATCTCCCAGACTAAACTGTATAGATTTGAAGAAGTATCTAAGTTCTACCTCATATAGAAATTCCGTATTTCCACTATTGAACGTCTGTTCAAGGTTTTGAAACGACAGTGCTTGTTTCAACAGTAGATTTTTCTGAAATTACCAGTCGAGATCGATTACCTTTCTCTGTAAGATTTTTCTTCCTTCGGAGCATTGTCTCTTGGCATTACTTGTCTCGACTTCACTATCTCTTTTATTCCTTACCATCTCTATGATAATCTCTGAAGGTTTGAAGGTTAGAGTTTCAGAGGTTCGAAGATTAGGGTTCATGAGCACAGGTGCGGTTTACGGGTTCGATAGAAATGAAACGGTTTAGAAGTCGAAAGGGTTTCTAAAAACCTTGATTCCCATGTTTTTAATCATTACATATATTTAAAAATAAATAAAATAGATTATGCGGGGAAAATAAACTTATTCTGTTTGAAAAACAAAATAGCTAAATTATTTTAAGCAGAATTAAAATAAAGAACTACCATAGTAAAATAAAATTTTATTTAAAATCAAATAAACCTAGCCCCACCTTAATAAAATCAAACCTTGTAGTGGGAAGTGGTTTAGTAAAAATATCAGCTAATTGAATTTCAGTACTTACAAATTCCAAAGATATATCCTTTTTAAGAACATGATCTCTTAAAAAATGATGTCTGATATCAATATTCTTAGTTCTAGAATGATTAATAGGATTTTTTGAAATATTTATAGCACTAGTATTATCACATAAAATAGGAGTATTATTAAAATTTAGTCCAAAGTCCATAAGAGTGTTTTTCATCCACAACACCTGTGCACAACAACTGCTAGCAGAAACATATTTTTCCTCAGCTGTTGATAGGACAACTGAATGTTGTTTCTTACTTGACCATGACACTAAAGATTTTCCTAAAAAGTGACAAGTTCCTGAAGTTATTTTCCTATCTAATCTACAACTTCAAAAGTTTGCATCTGAATATGAAATCAAATTGAAATCAGAAGTTTTGAGATAAAGAAGAGATTGAAAAATAGTTCCTTTTAAATATCTAAAAATTCTTTTAACAGTAGTTAGATGAGATTCTTTAGGATTTGATTGAAATCTTGCACAAAGACATACTGAATACATTATATCTGGCCTGCTAGCAGTAAGATATAATAAACTACCAATCATAACTCTATATAACTTGTTGTGAACTGATTTTCCAGTTTCATCCAAATCAAGTTTTATATTAGTACACATAGGAATTGTATATGTCTTGATGTTTTCAAGTCCAAATTTCTTCAAAAAATTAGTAATGTATTTTCTTTGATTCAAAACATTTCCAAAATATTTTTGATAAATTTGAAGTCCTAAAAAGAAATTTAGTTCTCCCATCATAATCATTTCAAATTATTTTTGCATTAACTTTGAAAACTCATGACAAAGGGTTTTATTAGTGTATCCAAAAATTACATCATCAACATAAATTTGAACTAATAAAATATTAGAATTCACATTTTTCTTAAATAGTGTTAGGTCTACCATTCCAACAGTAAAATCATTTTTCAAAAGAAAAGAGCTTAATCTTTCATACCAAGCTCTAGGTGCTTGTTTAAGGCCATAGAGAGCTTTAGTAAGTTTAAAAACAGAATCTTGTTTTTGAAAATTTTCAAAACCAGGAGGTTTCTCAACATAAACTTCCTCCATTAAATAACCATTTAAAAAGGAAGACTTAACATCCATCTGAAATAATTTAAAGTTCATATGAGATGCATAGGCTAAGAGGATTCTAATGGCTTCTAGTCTAGCTACAGGTGCAAAGGTCTCATCATAATCTATACCTTCTTCCTGATTATATCCTTTAGCTACAAGTCTAGATTTATTTCTAATTATTATTCCTTGATCATCTTTATTATTTCTAAAGACCCATTTGGTTCCTATTACTGGATAGTTTTGTGTTATTTCAACTAATTCCCAGACTTCATTTCTTTTGAACTGGTTTAATTCTTCTTGCATTTCTATCATCCATCTTTCATCATCTAAAGCTTCTTCTATAGTCTTGGGTTCTAATTGGGATATAAAGGCAGATAATTCTACAAGATTTCCTATATTTCTTCTAGTTTTTATTCCTGTATCTAAGTTGCCTATTATAGTTTCTAAAGGGTGATTCTTTAGGGTTCTAGTCTGTCTAGGCAACACACTTATAGGTTCTTCAGTATCATGTTCTTCTGAACTGGACTGAATTTTATTTATATCTTTTTCAAAATCATTTTTCAAGTTCTCAAGCCTCATGTTATCATTAGAGGCAGATTCATCAATTTGATCTGTCCTTTTATCAAAGGGATCAGATTCATCAAAATTTACATGAACCGATTCTTCAAAAATCCTTGACTTCTTATTATAGATTCTATGAGCTTTGTAAGTAGCTGAATATCCTAAGAAAATTCCTTCATCATATTTTGGATCGAACTTACCAAGATTGTCCTTGGTGTTTAAGATGTAAACCTTGCATCCAAAAACATTAAAGTAGTTAACTTTAGGTTTTCTGTTATTCCAAAGTTCAGAGGGTGTCTTTTTCAAAAGAGGTCTAATTAAAACCCTATTCATTATATAGTAGGCTGTGCTTACAACTTCTGCCCAAAATTAGGTAGGAAGACTGTATTCATTTAGCATAGTCCTAGCCATTTTCTAAATAGTCCTATTTCTTCTTTCAACAATTCCATTTTGTTGAGGTGTTCTAGGTGCAGATAAGGTGTGTTTAATACCCATATTTGAGCAGAAGGAATTAAATTCCTGATTCTCAAATTCTCCACCATGATTACTTCTTAATGAAATTATTTTAAAACCTTTTTCATTTTGAACAGCTTTACAAAAAATTTTAAATAAAGTAAAAGCTTTATTTTTAAATTTCAAAAAGAAAATCCATGTAAATCTAGAATAGTCATCAAATAAAACATATACATATAATTTACCAGCCAAGCTTGCTACTCTTGAAGGTACAAAAAAATCCATATGAATAAGTTCTAGAGGTTTAGATGTAGCAATTTTGTTAACAGATTTCAAGGATGATTTGTGTTGCTTTCCAAGTTGACATGCATCACAGAATATGTCACTTTCAAATTTGAGACTAGGAAAATAAGAAACTAAATGTTTCTTAGATAACTTATTTAAAACATATATATTACAATGTCCAAGTCTCCTATGCTAGATCCAAGATTCATTCATTTTAGCAGTCAAGCAATTTACTTGTTGTTTACAAAAGGAATTTAAATCCAGGGTATACACATTATCAGTTCTTGGTGCTCTAAATTTAAGAAATTTATTTTTGAAAACAGAACAAAAATTGTTAAAAAAATAAACAGCATAACCATTATCACATAGTTGAGAGATACTTATCAGATTGTGTTTCAATCCTTGTACATAACGTACTTTATTAATTGAGACAGCTTCTGGATCTCCAACTGTTCTAATACCAATGATTTTTCCCTTGGCATTGCCACCAAAAGTGACAAGTCCACCATCTTTTTGAGTGAGTGTAGATAAATTCAATGAGTTTCCACTCATATGTCTTGAGAAGCCACTGTCTATATACCATATGTCCTTTTTTCTCTTGTGACCCGCTCCCTGCAAAGACATTTATACAGATTTCTTTGTTACCCATATTTTGTTGGGTCCAGTAGTGTTAGCTAGCAAGGATTTGGGAATCCATACTTGCTTTGTTTTTCTAATTTCACATGATTCGAATAGATCATTTGATACAAAATCTTTCTTAATGCCACTTATTTGGGGTTGTCTTAAGAAACATTTTTTAGAAATATGTCCCCTTATTCCACAATAATTACAATTTAGTCTTTTTTCACTTGGAATAAAATAGTTTTTGTACAGCTTGGGTTTTTCACCTTTACTGCCAATTCCAAATCTTTCCTTTTTAATGAAATTTTTTTCTAAGGATTTCATTTAAAGTATTTTCTCCATTTGTAAAAACAAGGGCTGCAGTTTTACAAGTTTCTACTTCAGTTTGCAGTGATTTTATCTTTGATTCATAATTTGTATTGTTAGAATTAATTGAATCAAAATTTTCAGTTAACTCCTTATATTGTTTCAGTATTGTATCTATTTCATCAGAAACAACCTTATGAACATTTTTTAAAGACTTATGCTTCTTAAATAGAGAGTCATATTTTTCTTCAAGCATACTGCAGTAGGCTGAATGTTTTTCATTAGAGTAATTAGATTCAGAACTAGAATCAGAAGAGTAGTAAGATTGTACCTCATATATTTCTACCATAAAACACATGTTGTC
This sequence comes from Viscum album, assembly GCA_963277665.1. Classification (NCBI taxonomy): domain Eukaryota; kingdom Viridiplantae; phylum Streptophyta; class Magnoliopsida; order Santalales; family Viscaceae; genus Viscum; species Viscum album. The sequence continues at coordinate 615,689,050 of OY728134.1, forward strand.
TTTCAGATTTGCTTCCTCCTTCTCTGAGTCTGATTGACAAGTACTACTGGAGTCTTCAGATACACTCCAAGTAGCTTTCATGGCTTTCTTGTCCTTATGCTCATAGTCATTTCTTTTGAAAAATTTCTTTCTCTTGTCTTCTTTTAGCGGAGGATAGTCAGGTATGATATGCCCCATTTTCTTGCATTCATAGAATCTTACTTCCTTATCATCTTTCTTAAAGGATTTTTTGAAGCATCTTTTATTTCTATAGAATTTTGTGAATCTTCGGGCTAGCTGAGCCAATTCCACATCAGAATTAGATAACTCAGAACTCTCTGACTTCTCTTTTTCATTTTTCTTCATCTTTTTGTTTTTGCTCTGTGATGATGCTTTCAAGGCAGTATCTTCTCTTTTGATAAGCACTTTATGTTCATTATCTTCATCTTCCATATCATCTTCATACATCATTAATGTTCCAATCAGTTCTCTCATGGTTAAATATTTGACAGGTGTCGACTGTCTGATTGCTGTAGAGATTCCATTCCATTTTGTAGGCAGTACTCTCAACACTTTTAAAGCTTGATCAGCTTGCTTAATGGGATCTCCCAAGCCAGTTATGTTATTGAAAATCTCTATCAATCTTCCATTCATTTGAGTAATACTCTCACCTTCAACCATTCTGAATGTATCAAATTTAAGATTAGCAGTTGCATATCTCATTTCCCTGATATTGTTAGTTCCTTCATAAGAAACAACAATAGTTTTCCACATTTAATATGATATTGGGAATTGAGATACTCTATTAAAATCATCAGGTCCTAGACCATATATAATTGCATTCATTGCCTTCGAATTCATATCATATTCTTCTTCAGTAGCTGCACTCCATGTTTCATGATTTTCTAGTATTTCATATGGAGTTAGAATCTTAGAATAGACTCTGTATCCAAGATTTTTCAGATAGATAATCATTCGAGACTTCCAGCATCCATAGTTTTCTCCATTGAAGTACAGTACTCTGACCATAGATATTCACTCTCTTGTATCATTCATCTTACTCTATGTATAATCACTTTCATCTTGTTAAATCTTTGTCAGAAAGCTCAACCTCTGATACCAATTGTTGGATCAGATTACACCAAATATACACAAGAGGGGGGGGGGGGGGGTGAATTGTGTCTTTTCAAAAATCTTTGCGAGATTGTGTTCTGCCTTTTAACTTTAATCAGATAAAATGATGAAGCGGAAATTTAAATAGCAGAAACACAAGATGTATAGTAGTTCAGGGAACAGAAGGCCCATTGTCCACTCCACCAATGCTCTACTCCATGAGCTTGGTGATTTTCACTATCTGGTCCTCGTTTCAACAGACCGGTTCACAACTGAGTACAGGCAGTTGACACCTTTACAATCCAAGGAAAAACAAAGCCTTCTAGTTCACTTACAGAACCTACACATCTTAGTACGATAAGACTATCACTCAAGAATAGAAAGAAAAGATTTTCATATTTTGAAAATACTTTCCAGATGTTCTTCACAGTTGCAACAGCATGCAATTGATAGTAGATAAATCGTCGCCTTCAGAAATAATAATCTTCAAATAAGAAACGTTCTGAGTCGATCCCATTGCAGTAGATATAGAAATATGATTCACAACTTCAGCAGTAGCAAATTCACAGTAGATCTTCGTTGTAGAACAAGTGAATCTTCTATCGCGTTCTTTCCTCTTCTAACAAACAGATCTTTGATGATCCTTTTGAACCAGTAGATCGGTGTGTTTCAGTAGTCTCTGTTTTTCATCTTTTTTAGAATAATCAATAGATCACACACGATCAATAATCATCATATGTAGTTTTAAAAAAACCCATATAAATAAAAGAATGATAAGAACTTCTCCTGTAAAATTTGATCCACAAAAGTTGGCTTTTTACTCGCGATATTCAAACATTTGAATTTACAGAGCATTCGTAACTTACCTGAAGACTCGGCATAAAAAGATCCTTTTAATTATATTATCAAATCATTGATGAAATGTTTTTGAATCAGTTAAAATCTTACTTTAAAATCAGCTTTAAATATGGATTGAAATCCGCCTAATAATCAGTGTATTGACCGTTGCATAAAAATATCGACTTTAAATTCTCCGACGCCAAACGCAAGGTTAAGTTGAACTGTATGCGTCCTCTGAACGTAAGGTTGATGACATAGTCTTCAAATGTAAGGTTCACAACGTAAGGTTGACAACGTAAGGTTGACAACGTAAAGTTGACAACGTAAACTTGACAACAAACATAAGGTTCATTCCAAACATAGGGTTGGTCATCCATACTTTTCTCTTCAACTTTCAAACGTACGATAAAAAATCCATACTTTTACTTGATCTATACTTTTCCAAGAACGTATGGTTTTTTACAAAATTAAGGTTGATGAACCATACTTTTGATAAACAAACGTAACGTTTAATATTTACGTACGGTTCTCCTTCCATACTTTTCTGATATCCCAAACGTAGGGTTCCTTCCTAACATAGGGTTCTTCTTCCATATTTTTCCGATAACGTATGATTGTTTAACTATACTTTTTTCTTATCTCAAAAAGTATACACGGTTTCTATCCTTACGCTACTTTTATCCACTTAGGGTATGAACAGTGTTTCCAGAACACGCTCAAGAAGATTCCGAATAAGTAGCGCATGAATAGTGTTTCCAAAACACACTAAAATACAAATACTTTAATAATAAATTCCTGTAATTTCAAGAGTAAAATAAACTGATAAATTCTTTCAAAATTATTAACAAATAAAATCATTAGAAAATAATTAAGGGTATTTGTGAGAATCAAAATTATCATAAAGAGATAGAGTATTAATATAAACTCCCCCTTTAAATAACAATATTATGTATTGTTGAAAACAACACTTTCTCAACATTTAAGTCCATGATTCTTGGACTTGATCTCTTAGTTTAATTTCATATAGTTTAAACCATTAGAGGGGTGAAAGACCAAAAATAAAATTTTGAGATGGGATGACTGGAAACCCGAAGTGAACTTAGGTCCAAGGAGGCTCATTCCTACACAAAACATTCCCAAGTTGATTATCATGTAATTTAAAGTCACAATTATAAGACTTTGGGTACTAGATTAAGGTTGTAGAGTTCTAACCATAATAGGAAATGCTTCATTTATAGGGATCCATCATATCTCATCCTTTCATAGGGAAACTCATCCACAACTCCTAATCTCACATGATCCATGTGTGGTGTGAGAAAGAAAGAGTGGTATGGAGGTCCCTTTATTTGTAAGGAAGAACACAATAAGAGGAAGAGGTGACGACCTAAGGAAATATTGTGAGGGTAGATAGTGACTTCCAAGACATGGTTAGTAAAAGGGGAATGACCGATAGGAGGTGAAAAAATATTAACCATGTTCAAAAAATAGGTTCTACACCCATTCAGGTCTATGATGGGTTGAAAAAAATGAGGTATTGACTATTGACCAAGTCCGAAAAACAAGAGCTTCCATCTATTACCAAAGATACTTCGAGTCATGAACCTATGATTGTAGGTGAGCCAATGTTTCTAGGTACCATTTACATTAGGTATTACATTTAGATAGGGAGGATTATCATTATCCAGATCAAATAAAGCACTAAATTCCAATATAGAAGTGGAAAATATATCAATGAAAGTGTTGAGTACCCCAGTGATCATCACACCATGTGATTAGGCACACTGAATGGAAGCATGGGTTGGAAAAGATCAAGCCTATCCTAAAGGGGAAAGAACCAGAAATGATTCAATGGTATGGATGAATCTAGGATAAGAGATTCAAGTTTTACTATGTATACCATGATAATGAGAATCAAGATACATATAGTTATAGGACATTGTGTTGTAGGAGACCAATGTTAGATGGGTGATGTACTCTCTAGTGAGGATATAAGATCATCTTATACATTTCATATGATGAATATAATGTTCATCACATAGGGTAAGTCTATATTTTAACATCTTGTTCTAAGGACATTAGTTTCTTTCATATCATATTTTTCATATGAAGCGTCCCAATTTATAGGGTAAGGGTACAGTTTAACATCATGTGTGGGGGATGTTGGTTTGGTTCAACTAATATTTATTATATGAGGAATCCCGATTTTATATTGGGTAAGCCTACAATTTATCTTCTTGTGATGAGGAAATTAGACTTTGTAGTTTAGATTCATACAGATTGGCCTATAGTTGTTACTAGTATAAGGTCATCGAGCCCGAACCAAAGACTATGGGTGTCCTAAGGGGGCTTGTGTGGTGAAAAATAGTGATAACCCAATAGGAAAAGAGATTCAAGGAGACCCTTTGAAACAAAGACATCTGAGTATCACTACACCCAAGTAAAGGTAGCGATACTTATAGAGGAAATACATCACAATGACTTGACAGTGGGGGATGGGCCCAGGATATGAAATCCAAGCGTCGCTACATATCCTATGAAAATTGGAATCAAGACATACATAATTTTGGAATGTGGTGTGGTAGGAGACCTATTCTATCAAGGGGAGTTCATCTCAAGTGAGTATGTGATGAAAAATAGTAGGGGTTATTGGATTGCTAAAACATCAGGGGTGAAGATAACTATGCGAAGAAGGGACCACAAGGGGGAAATGCACATACTTTAAGGTCATAATGTTTGGAACTAAAGGGGTAAATGTACATTGAGTATGCATGGGTGTTGAATAAGAGTTAAAAACCAATGAAAAGTATTTAAGGAATATCTACACATCATAGAGTAATCCTAAAACTAGTTTCACACAATGGAAGGTTATAATCTTCAGACTAGCGGGAGGCCCCAAAATAGGTTAGTGTTGAGGCTAGGACCAGGATGTTGGATCAAGGAATACCTATATATTCCATCAGGAATAGGAGTAAATCCATAAGTATTTATGAAATGTGACATGTTAAAAGTCCAACACTACTAAATATCAGTCTTCTCAATGGAGGCCACTAAATAATCATATATTTTTGTTATGAAAATTTTTGAATTCACTGCATAGGGTAAAGCTATAGTTTAACATTGTGGGTTGAGGATGTTCATTTTGGTCATCCCATGTTTTTCATATGAGTAATCCAATGTTTATACAGGGTATCACTCATAGTTTAGAATCATGTGCTGAGTATGTGTGAGGGGATCACCCATTGAGATTATGATTCTTTCAGTCCACATGTGGGGTTATAGGTCATCTCAATTCACTAGCGAGATGAGGAATATAATTGGGACTTATACCAGAAGAGGAGGACCATAAGGGTATTTGGGGGTGATAATGCCATAGGTAATGGATGGTTTTGTGAGGAAACTATGGCTGGGCCTGAAGACAGTAGGTCTAGGTTTCACTAAGTATCCCATGAAATTGGTAATCCAACCACATGTAGTTCTGGAATGTGTCATGGTGGAAGAGAAAAATTCAATGAAGAAAAGGTTATACTCTATGATGGGGATAGAAAGTTTATTCTATAATTAATGTGTCATTTAAGAGGATGATATCTATGTAGTTTGAGGTCATGAATCTAGAACCAAGGGTAATTTGGTAAACAATTTAATTTCATGATTCTTGGATTGGGGGAATGTTTGTTTTAAGGATCTTTACATGTCACGAAAGAGGTAAAATATGACATCAAAATTGGGATATGCAAGCCTATGTTCCACATAAATATCATGAATGAAACTGCACATAGTTTAAGGTCATATTGATTGGTCTATAAGTGGGGACAAGGGTCCAAATGTTGGTAAACATAATTAACTCCTCCAAGGGAATAATTTATGATGAAATAGAAGATGGGACCAAATACAAGGGGTTTAGGCCTCACTAAGTATCCAATATATTTTTTAATTGAACCATAAATACTTATGAAATATGGTGTTTAAGGATACTGATACTAGAAGTGGTGGATATCCTCTCTGAAGAGGGTATTAAGGTATCCCACAATGTTTGTGTGCCATCTCCTGTTTATGACATTGGGTAAGGTAAAAATATATCATCATGTGATGAAGACAGTTATTTTGGTCATCTAACACAAGATATGTGATTAATATTGTGTTTATTTCATAGGGCAAGACTGTAGTTTAATGTCATGTGTTGAGGATGTTGGGTATTTTAGTTTAATGTTGTACAACTTGAACTATGGTTGCTACTAGTTTGAGGTCGTGAAAATCAGACCAAAAGAGATTGTAAATTGTTTAAGGTCATAATTCTTGGACCATGGGGGTTGATACTAGTTTATGGTCACATATCATAGACCCTTATTGTTGTAGTTTAATGTCACATATAATTGACTAGGGGTTTTTTGAGAAGTAATACTTGAGAAAAATGGTGTTAGTGAACGGTTTGATATGCTCCCAATCTAAGTTATTTAAGGAATATCATCCAATATAATAGACCATATGGATAAAGTAATTTACTTCCCATTTAGACTCCAAAATCATTGTTTTTAGTCTATCATAGGCATCTTGAGAGCCATTTCCATGTCACCCTATATGAAGGAGTCAAGGAGTAACTTTTTGTTGAATGATCTAGATATCCTTTTCTGGTGCCTCTATAAGTTATTTAGGGATTGATTCCTATTTTCCTAAATGGATTAAAATTTATCTAGATGACCTTTTCCCATTATTTATAGCATCTTATGGTCATAAATAGTTGTTCAGAGTGATAGCTACTGAACCTCAATGGGTAAGAATGCCTCTGTTCAATACAACAATAAGTATGGGGTTCCCTAGATGGAATTTTATGTTTTGTCTGACAGGCCCAAAGGTAATGAAGGATATTTTATTTCCAAATAATCTTATTTTTGTCCATTATTTTTGAAATATGTTAGAGAGTATTTTGTTAAATTCATTAATCTACCCATTTTCCTATGAATGGTAGTGAGAAGTATGATTAGAAGGAATATTATATTTGGCATATAGATTCCTCATATTGATAGCTTGTAAGCTGGTGTTGCTTTTTGTGAAAATGGTGTGAGGTACCCCAAACTAATAAATGAAGTGGTAGCTCACAAACTCAATCACAGATTTGATTTTTAGTTCTTTATGGGAAACTTATTCATCAAATTTGGAAAAAAATCAAGTTTCAATAAAAATGAACATACACTGTTGAGTTGTTGCTGGTGGGTCGGGTCCCAAAATTTCATCTCCCCAAATTGAAAAGGTCTAAGAATTTTTAGTTGTGTAGACATGATTTCATGGTCAATGAAAAAAATTTAGTGTGGATTTGATAAGCACAACACATCTTGGAGAACTAAATTCAGTTATGAACTATGTTGTTACAGAAGCAGCCCAACCTCTAAATTTGGTGGGAGAGATCCAATATTGATTGATCGGATCTACATGATATGACATAGGAACCCTACATGAACTGAGGTATCTCTACTCTTTGGATTAAAAATATGATAATTCCATAAAAACCAAAACATGTATAGGATTTTACCATCGTTAGGGACACTCTGGAGGGTAAAATGTGTAGCACCATCGGTAGATTCACACAGGCTTAGCTCAGTCTAGAATGATGATTCCATAATGGGGATACTCAGTAAAGGAATTCATTAAATTGAAAATTTCCTCACATGTGGGTGGATTTGAGGTTCTAGGAACAAAAAAACCAGTATCCAACTGATACACCAGGTTTTTGACATCATCTGAGGTTATAGGGATGATAACCCTCCATTGTGTCAGATCAATGACTAGGTCATCCTAGCCAGTTTCAATAAGAGATGCAAAAAAGTAGTCCAAAGCAACGAATCGACCATTATATGACATAAAAACATGGGTCACCTTTGTCTAGGAAGGGAACTAGGTCGTCAGCTGATGGGTACGTTCCAGTAAGGAAACAAGCTCTTACTTTCTGACAATGTAGTCACCTTTGATCTATTTTATGAATAGTGGAAAACATTATTAACATGTAAACAGGGGACATAAATCTCATGGGAAAACTCAATACCAGTAATAGGGGCCTATTACCATGACATGTATTGGTGTATCCTTCTATAAATAGGAAATAGTATGGTATAACATTCTATTTAAGATTATAAAAAACAATCCTTAGGCCTAAAAAGATAATATAGGGTTTGTTGAGCCATATATCAGTTAGAATATGAGAGGAACCATCAAAATTCATCTTCCAACATAATACAAACTAATCTAATGTGATAATAGATTCATCCAGAAAATAAATATCCAGTGGAAGTTCTTTATGGGATGGATGTGTGACCAAGATGTCATCCAATTCATGGCCTTTGATATGCATTTTTTGAACAAACCTGTTGTCAAACTGCTAGAGGGTTTCCTCACAGTGTGTTAATCATCCCATTAACATTAGGTGATTGAGGATGTACTTTAATATTTCTACTAGGGACACTAACTACATCTCTTGGTGATTCAAATAATTTCAAAACTTATGCACTACAAAGACCATCATAAGGTACCTCTTCTGGGAAGTGGATTATCTGACCTCCATGTTGAGGAGCATGAACCTAAGACAATATGTGTAGTTTTCCTTACACTAATTTTTTGGGCTAGAAGGGTGCCACCAGACCTTTACTGGGTGCTCACCTAAAGAAAAAAGGTTTCTTGAGATGGGTGTCATTAGAATCATAAGTTGTAGTTGGTACTGATTAATTTCTTCAAATGTTGTCTAATAGTCCTCATCTAACTGGTAAATGAATCCTTTTTTCATGATCCTTGATAAGGGATTACATGTTCTGGATATATTTGAAATAAATTGGCGTATGTAGGACAAGTGTACTTGGAGTCCTTTCAACTCTTGAAGATTTATTGGGGGTGGTATTTGATAGATACCCCTAATTTTCTCTAGGTAAATCTAGATGCCTCTATATCTTATGACAATTCCAAGAAACTTTTCATAGGTAACTCTGAATGTGCACTTTGGGGGGTTCATTGTTAAGTGTTTGGAATGTTGGAAAATAAACAATTTCTCATGATCCTTGAGATGTTCCTAAAACTAGTGGGATTTGACAACAAAATTATTTTCATAACACTCCACTGACATCCCATGAATTGTATTAAAGATTTGGTGCATGGACCACCAGTAATTGGACCCATTATTCTTTAAGGTGAAAGGCATAACCTAAAACTATAAAGTCCATGGGGACCCTTTAAGGTGGTGAAATCTTCTTTCTTTGGGTCTATCTAGTTCTGATTATTACCAGACTATCTGTCTAAGAAGAAGAGGTATTGAAACCCAGCTGTAGAATCAATCAAAATATATATCACTAGAAGGGGAAAATCTTCCATTGAATAATGGTGATTGAGGTTTAAGAAGTCGATTTAGACTCTCAGCTTCCCATTATTCTACCTGATAGGGATAATCATGGCTAGCCACATGGGTTACTAGACTTCCCTAGAAATGTAAGATTCAATAAGCTTATTAACCTCATCCTTGAACAAAGAAACACGAGAGGGGTACATATTTCTAGGGTGCTGAATAAACTTGAAATGGCCCCCTTGGAGGAAAAGGTGATGAATTAAAACCTGAGGTTCTATCCCTTACACCTCATCATAGCTCTAGGTGAATACATAATGGTGTTATTTCAGGAAGGCCATGTACTTCTATTTCTCATATGGGGTCATTTCTATGCTGATCGGTGTTGGTATCAAATCTTCCTTAGTACCATGGTTCACCTAGGATAGCTAATCAATAGTTGTGGATGTGCGATCTTTAGATTTAGGTGGGGTTCAACCAAATTATCTTCACCATCTCAGACAAGGGTATCCAATAGAGGATGCGACCCTTCTGGCCTTGCTGGCCTAGGGGTAATACTATTATAGCGGCCCTGCATTTTCTTTCATTACTATTACATAATTTTAATGATAAAAAACATATAATAATTACATGAAAAAGATACAAAGGTTTAATATCATGGTAAAATTAAAACCATACATAACATTTACAAAATAAAACATAAACATTTATTTAAATCTTTTTTCTCTTGATTTTTATTGTCCTCGTAATTCTCTTTAGTACAAGTAATCACCTGAGGATATACATAAAAAAGTTGTGCGATAAAATCCTAGTAAGATGATAGATAAGAATATGAAACAATAAAACATGGAGTGATAATAATCATAACATCATCATTATAATCATGAGCGGAAGTATTAGACAATGACATAGAATTTGGTCATGCAAAAAAATGAAACATCCTGTCTTAGTGGTCAACTAACACACATAGTTGTGAACAAAGATAGCATCATGCTCACACATATTTCACATTTCTTATGAGATAAATAACATTAACCAATTCATTGAAGTTCAATATAATTATAGGTGCACCCATCACATCATAATAATAACATTGTGCTATATAATTCTGGGTCTACCCGTTACATCGTAACATTTACATTATCATGCATTACACATATAACATATGTCAATATTGGCCATAAAATAACCCATAGAAAGGAATGTGATTAATTTCATAAATTATACATTCATAAAAAATTGGGTTCCAAAATGAAATAGGGAATAACATACTTGAAATAAGAATCATCAACCTTGAGTGAAAAATAAAAATCTCAAGAAGTAAAAGGTTTTTTAAGAAGTGTTCTTTTGGATAACATTGTGTTTATCATAAACTCATGTAGAAAAAAATTATATCCCCTAAAGGGTAAGATAATGATGATTAAATTGTATTTAAGGAATTTCTATATTAAAAATGGGGTGAAAGAGGGAATACCGAAAGAAAGAGTGTTTGTTTGAGAATTCCCCCTACCTTTTGTATGAATACTTCATTCATTTTAATATCCTATATAATCACATTGGAATTATTAATTACAAATAAATTACTATTGATACATCAATTTAATTAAATATAGTTTTATTAAGTTCATTTATGGGATTTTGGATGAGTTGTAGAGTTTAATTTCATTGTTCTGGAGCATTCATTTTCATGGTTTTTGTCATCGGTTTACTTGTATACATGAATGGAAGTTCGCGTAAAATGAGGATAAATATCCAGAATTGTTATTATATGTTCTTAATGACCATATAGAGTTTTAAATTTTATTACCAATAATTTTTTTATGTGTCATGAGGATGAATCATTAGATATAAGCTAATGATGATTTTTTTTCGGTTAATTTTGGCGGTTTTTTATCACAACGAACTCATTTAGTTTTATCATTTTTTATTATGTATAAATGATAGTTACAGAACATAAAGAGGGTATTAAGATAAAATTTATAATACGTTTAATCAATTTTAATGGTTTTAATAACATATTTTAATGAATTTATGGAAAATGAAAGTGCATCACCCATGCTATCGGTAAATTGACACATCATGGGCGACAATTTCATTTTTAGTATAAAAAAGAGAGATAGGGAGGATTTTAATGATGTATATTCCATTAAAAAGATATAATACTAGTATATCAAACATACTAGAGTTACAATTCCATTTTTATAATATATGGTGAGGAGAAGAGAAGTAATGAAATGAAATTGAAAACAAATTAAATGTAAAAGGAAGAGGAGTTTACCTCTTGGATTCATTATCCTTGAGAACCTCCTTAGGGAAAAGGTTTTAGTGTTTTTATGAGACCAAGATCTCTTGGATGTGTTATCAAGGATTAGTAATATGTTTCGAAAGAATTTGGACAAGGCTAAAATCTTGAGAGGTTTGAGGATAAGAGGGTGTGAGGGGTTGTATTTACAGTGGATTAGAGGGTTGTTTTCTCATTATTTAGTTTATTAGTTTATTATTTTTCTCAAGACAAGAAAAATTGTTGATTAATGAGAATAAATATAGTAATTATATCACTTGTGTTTGAACCAATTTGGATTACATCAGTGAAGACTCAATGAATATTTTATTTAAATTATCACTACTACAAAAACGATCTATATCAGCACTAAAAAAGGGCTTTAACAGTGCTAAAAAAGCGCTGATATAGGGGGTTCCCTTTTATTAGTGCTCTGAAAAGCGCTGATAAAGGTCAAAAAAATTTAAAAAAATAACAAAAATTAAAAATAATGTGGGGAGTGCTTTTATCAGCACTTCACACTCCCTTTATCAGCGCTAAGAGGTCTCCCGCGTGCTGCCCTTCCCGCGCATCCTCATACGCGCGCACCCCCTTCGCTTCCACCCGAACTCGAACCCAGGACCTCCCCCCTTTCACTGCTGCACCTTTACCACTAAGCCATTTCGTTTTGTTCTCTATTTAATGATATATATATAGTTATATTTATTCATATATTGATATAGATTCATATTAATATAAATATATTTATTCATATATTAGTATATATATATTAATTAGTATATTAATATATTAATATATATATTTTTAGTTATAATTTTTATACGTATATTTATTTGTATATTAATATATACATATAAGATTAGTTTTAAACACATTTATGAAAAAATATGTTGTTTATGTGTGTTTATAAATAAATAAATAAATAAATACATACATACATACATAGATATATACAACACACAGACACACACAGAGAGACACACACACACACACACAAACACACATATATTTACGAATAAATACATATATATGTGTATTTAAAAAGCCATAGAATGTACATATAAGATTAGTTGTAAATACATTTATGAAAAAATATGTTTTTGATGTGTGTTTATAAGTAAATAAATAAATACATACATACATATATACATATATACAACACACAGACACACACACAGACACTCACACACACAAACACATATATATTTACAAATAAATACATATATATGTGTATTTGAAAAGCCATAGATTGTTAAAACAACCATAACTTATAATCTAGAATCCCATTTCAATACCACAACTAGTCAAATCGAAGAAAATGAAACAATCTTCAATATGATATGTGGTACAGGACTAACGGACATCCGAATTAGAAGTTATACTTGTTTGAATGTTAACAAATCGGGGTATCCCGACTAAAAACTCAGTTTTGGAGGCCTTATGGGACTTTTTTGGGCTCTAAAAATGTGACAGAGGCTTTGCCTGAGTCACTAGCACGTAGATCTCGTCGCAGGCTTTGATTTGATATACTGTAGAGCTCAAACGGACACTCGGATCAAAAGTTATGGCCGTTTGAAGTTTGATTTACATTTTCAACATATTTTAGATCTTTTATTAATTGTTTTGATTTTTTGTGTCCTAAAATTGTTATTAAATGATTTTTAATCGATAATAATTAGAAAATTATTAATTAATAATATTTTTTTAAAATATTTTGAAGCCATTTTCACTATATTTCTTATATATTAAATGTAATAGTCTATTTATACGTATCTATAACATATTTAAAAAATATATATTGTATTTATATCAATATAAATATACTTATATAACAAAATATTATTTTTTATGAAAAAATATTTTTTTTGAAACTTAACATTTATCAGTGCTTGGGAAAAGCGCTGATAAATCCCCCCTTTATCAGCGCTAAAAAAAGCGCTGATATAGGGTGAGCCTTTATCAGCGCTAAAAAAAATCGCTGATAAAGGGGGCCTTTATCAGCACTTTTTTTAGCGCTGATAAAGGCCCCCTTTATCACTGCTTTTTTTTATCCCTGATAAAAGTGAAGCGCATCCCTTTCCTGTTTTTGTAGTAGTGTATAATGTATATATACCATAAATTATCGTATTTTACTATTCACAAAAATTCAATTATTTCAGAAAAATTCAAAAAATTCACCTAATTTTTTTTAAATATGTAGAGTCCATAAATGAAATACATTTTATGAAAATAATTTCCAAAATATGATTAATTTAATTTTTAATTAAAATCATCATTTACTTGGAAAATATATATTTTTAAATTACAAATGATTTTATAACAGTTGGAAAAATTAGTTAAGGTATCATAAAATTATCTTAAAATCGTAATACATCAAAATATTAATGTATGAATATATTTTATGGAAATAAAATTTCTTTTTAATTATTAAAGTAATAATGAAATTGTAATTAAAGATTTATAACTTACAAAAATACTAACACTTCATTGATAAATTTTAAAATATTTACTTGCTTATACTATGATATAATTATATCATATTTTTAATTATAATATGACTAAATTTTATTTATACATTAATGGGAGAGGATACTATTAATTTGGATGGTTTACTATTCATAAGAGTTATATTACTATTCCTAAGGTTAAGTTACTATTTCATCAGTACTGGTTCCTTAACTTCTATAAATACTTCGTTTTTTGATAATTATTCATTTATAAAGATTTTATTATGGTTTTTAAGTGATTTTTTGTGATTTTTACTATATGAAAATACTATAAGAGGAAGAAATTGCTTTGATAAAAGTTTAGGTTGTTACTTTCTTCCACCCTTTTAAAATTTCACCCTCGAAATTTCATTTTATATAAATAGGTGAGGGTACTTCTTATTCATCACCTCCTTTGATTCATAATTTGCTTCTTAATGCTTATGGTTCCTCCATAACATATTGACAAGGTGAGTGGTCTTGTTGTGTATAACCTTATATATCAAGTCCAGAATATTTATTAGATACTTTCTCCACATAAGAGATATCATCTTCTAGTTGTACCACTTCTAAGTTCAATACATGTGAGGTATATAGTATGTACTTTCTCATGAGTGATACGTGGAACAGATCATGAACATGAGGCATATTCTGTTTAAGTGAAAACTGATAGGCCACAGTTCCTATTAGATCAAATATATCAAAGTGGCTAATGTACCGTGGGCTTAGCTTCTCTTTCTTTCCGAACTGCATGAATCTCTTCCATGGTGATATTTAAAGGAATAATTTATCTCCAACGACGAACTCCAAGTCCCTTAGAGGATTGTTAGCATATATCTTTTGCTGAATCTGAGTAGAATTGATATGTTTCTGGATAGATTGGACCTTCTTTGTCATCTCTTGTAGAAGATAAGGTTCATATAGCTTTGTTCCTCTAAATTCATCCCAAAAAGTTACAGTTATACATTTCTTTCCATACAGATCTTCATATGGAGCCATATGAATACTCAAGTGGAAGCTATTGTTGAATGAAAACTCAACCAATGGGAGATGCTGAGGCCATCCACCGTTGAATTATAAATAGATATATCTTATCATATCTTTAAGAATATGAATAGTCCTTTTAGATTCACCATCAGTTTGGGGTGATTTCTTGGGCTTAAATTTAATTCAGTACACTGATGATAAAGACTCCCCCATAACATAGATGTAAACATGGGATCACGATCAAAGACAATCAAGAGTGGAAACCCATGTAGTCTCACCATATCCTTAACATATATCTTTTCAAGTTGTTCAAGTGAGAGATCTACCTAAATAGAGATATATTTGGTAGTATTAGTGAGTTTTTCCACCATAACCCATATTGCATTATTTCCTTTGGATGTCTTCTGGAGAACCGTGATAGAGTCCATAGTGACATTATCTCATTTATACATGGGTATAGGCAATGGTTGCATCATACCTTTGGGCTATATCACTCAAATTTAACTTGTTGACATATTAAGCACCTTGAGATATACTCAGTAATATCCTTCTTCATGTTTTCCTACCATAAGTGTTCTCTGAGATCACGGTACATCTTGGTACTCCCAGGATGGATAGAGAAAGTTGAGCTATGTGCATTATCCAATAGCTCATTCTTTATCCCAGGTGATGAAGGCACACAAATCCTCACTCCAAACTAAATCACACCATAATCATTGATATGGAACTCTTCTAGATTCCCTTTCTTCACTTTATTCACCTTATTTTGTAACTCCATATTATCCCTTTATACCTCTTTAATATTCTCTTAAATATATGGCTGGGTAATCATTTTGGAAATGTAGGATGTATTCCCTGCCATTAGGATTTCCAAATCTATCCTTTACATGCCTAACAGGATATGATCCCTCTCAATCCACAACATGGATAGAGTATCAGGTTATTTTCTACTAAGAGTATTAGCTACCTTGTTTGCCAGGCTTGGTTGATTGTGAATAGAGAAATCGTAGTCCTTGACTAGCTCTAAACATCTCCCTTTTCACATGTTGAGCTCCTTTTGTGTGAATATATACTCTAGGATATTTTGATTAGTATATATATTACACTTCTCACCATAGAGGTAGTTCAACCATATTTTCAAGGAAAAAATCATAGCTCCTACCTCTAGATCATGTGTCGGTTAGTTCTTCATATGGATCTTCAACTGTCATGAGGCATATGATATCACATTATTATTTTTCACGAGTATAAAACCCAAGCCATTATTTGAAGCATCATTGTCTATCACAAAACATTCTCCACTTTTGTGTAGTGTGAGTACACATGCAGTGATCATCCTCTTCTTTAGATCCTTAAATATTTCCTCACATTCTTACAACCAAACATACTTTACCCCTTTTCCTTGTTAACTTAGTTATCATACTAGACAATCGTGAGAAATTTCTGACAAACAATCATTATTATCCATCTAATGAAAAGAAACTAGGGACTTTTATGACACTATATGGTATGGGCCATTCCTCAATCACCTTTATCTTTAAAGGGTCTATTGAAATTCCCTCAAATGTGACCACATGTCCCAAAAATGTGACTACATCCAAAAATCACACTTACTAAACTTGGCATAAACCTTATACTTTCTTAATGTAACAAACACAAGCCTTAGATGTTATTAATGTTCCTACTTTTCTTGATTTAGATTAGAATATCAGCGGTAAACACTTCTAAATTTTTTTATGTAATGCCCGAAGACTATATTAATCAAATCCATGATGATTTTAGGGGAATTAGAAAGTCTAAAGTGCATAACCAGAAACTCATAGTGCCCATAACTTTTATGGAAGTAATTCTTATGAATATATTCCTTATACAACTTTAGCTGATTATGTCTAGAATTAACATCTACCTTTTAAAAGTACTAAGCTCCTCACAACTGATCAAACAATTCATCAATCCTTAGAAGAGGATACTTGTTCTTTATGGTGATCTTATCGAGTTCCTGACTATCGACAAATATAAACATTAATTCATCCTACTTATTGAAAAATAGAACTAGAACAACCCAAGTTAATGCACTAGGGCATATGAAAACATTTTCTAAATACTCTTGTAACTGCTTATTTAACTCCTCCAGCTGGTTAGGAGCCATCCTATAGGGACACTTTGATATATGATTATCTGCGGGTCTGAGTTCTATTAACAACTCCACCTCAAAATCTGGAAGATGTTTGTGTAACTATTCAATAAATACATAATTATATTCCATCATGATGGGAATTTCCCCTAGGTTGATAACTTCCATTGACTCAACCATTTTAGCGAGGTATGCTTCTTCATAGGTAATCAAAACCCACACCATTGAATAATTTTCAAAAGGATATTCAGGATCTTCATTGAATTTATAGAGTATCATGAAATGGTTTGGTATATGAAAAGATATTTCCTTTTACTTAAATTTGATATGTGATCTATATAATGAGATCTAATCCATTCCCATTATAGCATCAAATTCCACCAAGATAAGTATCACAAGATTCATTGGAAGAATCTTCCCACATATGCCAATAAGAGAAGAGTCCAACACTTGGGATAAAATGATTGTACCCCTGGTGTTTTTATAGATATCTATACTTCAATGTTTTGGGGCTTCGATTAAATAGTTCTGTGAAACATGGAAGATATAAAAGAATGTGTATAACCCTAATAAAACAAGACATTATCCATTCTTGAGTGGATGGGAAGTGTACCTTGTATGAAATTATTTTCTTACTCTACTTTAGTAGTACTAATGGAATAATCCTTTCCTTGATACTTTGGAATTGGTGGTTTCTGACCATTATTACCCTCAAGGATTGGAGGGTTAGTGCACTAGATTGCATAGTTACCTTTCTCCCCACCACAATAGCATTTGACCATGGGAGGTTCTCCCCTTTTCTCCAACACATTGTCCTACTTCATCATATATTTTCAACATTTATGAGCTTATTGGCCTTCTCTCTCACACTTGAAGAATTTCCCTATCCATTTGAGGTAGTTCCCATGATTATTCTAACTTCATTTTTTGACATGTGGTTGGTTGAGTTTTTTTCAACCAATCTCATTAGATCCTCTGGCTTGAAAATCCATCTTTTGTTTCTTATCACCACAACCATGGGACCAATCTCAAAACTCCATAGCCACTTTGAGAGGACATCTAACAACTTCTTCATAAATCCCAAAGTCTCTAATTTCTATATCCTTTCAAAGGTGTGGTTTGAATCCACTAAATAATCTATTTCTCTATCAATCATTATTTATAACAAAACCCGAAGCATACCTTGCAAGACTTGTGAAATTTTATTTGTAGGATGTGATTGATTCTCCTTAATTTTTATTCATATATATAAATTTTATATCCATCATTGTATGAAGAGTTCAAGGGAAATAATTTTTAAGAAACATTATCTTAAATTCTATCCACTCCATATCTTCCATTTCATCCTTCGTCTTGGTGTTCTTAATCATTGCCCACCATTGATCGACCTCTCCATCAAGATGATAAACTGTGAGATTCACCTTCTCCATCTCAAAATAGTGAAGAATATAAAAGATCATGTACATTGAGTTGACACATTGTTTCATGACAAATGTATAGGAAGTTCCACTAAACATCTACTTGATATCCAATTTCTCCCTCTTGGGTGAAGGTGGGCATTCAACATTATTCAGGTTATTTTTTCATAACCAGAGATAGATGGGTAAGAATCACCCTGAAATTTTGAAATCCACCACCCAAAGAATTGGTTATATCATTTAGGAAATCACTTCATTGTCCCTCATATGGGTTGTTGTCCTGATTTCTCTTGGTTCCCCCCATTTTCTAAAATAGAAAAGGTTAGAACAAAATATAAGTCAACAAGTCATGAATAAATATTTTTTTCATTGGTTCAATTAAGTCTAAAGGCATATCTTGTGGGATCCCTATATTTAGCATTTTATAAAACAAATATTATTGGGTGTTTACTTATACTTAGTCTCATACTATGGGTTTTTCACTATGGTTGTCTAATCCCAATTCCAAAATTAACTAAACCTTCCTATGATACCAATTGTAGTGACCCTAATTTTTTCATAAATTAATTTTAAATCATTTTATTGATAAAAAACCTATAATAATTGCATGAGAAGGATCCAAGGATTAGTCTCTTGGGAAAATTAAGACCATAAATAACATTTACAAAATAAAACCTAAACATTTATTCAATTACTTATTCTCTAGCTTCTCATTGGACCCTGAATTATCCTCTGTACATGTAATCACCTGAGGATATATATCAAAAAGGGGTGAGCTAAAAGCCCAATAAGAGGATATATAAGAACATGAAACAATATAGGATGGGGTGAGAATAATCATAACATCATAATCATAATAATGATAGGAAGCATTAGAAAAAGGCATCGAATGTGGCCATGCATAAAAATGAAATATCATATCTTAGTGGTCAACTACCTCACATAGTTGTGAATAAAGCTAGAATCATGTTCAAACATAATTCAATTTTATTGTGAGATAAATCACATCACCGAATTCATTGGTGTTCTACATAATTATGGCTGCACCCATCACATTATAACATTTACATTACACTATATAATTCTAGGTTCACCTGTCACATCATAACTTTTACATTATCATGAATGCCACAAAGAAAATATATAAATCTTGGACATAAATTAACCCATAGAAAATAATGGGTTTTGTTTCATAAATAATACATTCATAAAATTTGGGTTCCCAAATTAATGATGGAATAACATAATTGAAATAAGAATCATCATCCTTGAGTGAAGAAGAAACAATCTCGAGAAGAAAAAAGTGTGTTTTTTAAAGAATAGTTATTTTGGAAAATGTTATTTTTATCATAACCTCAAGTAGAAAACATTTATATCGTAGAAAACATTATATAATGACGATTAAATGATATTTAAGGAATATCCATACTGAAAATTGGGTGAAAGAGGGAAAACCCAAAGAAAGAGAGTTGGGTTCGAGAATTCCTCTTACATCGTGTCTGAATACTACCTTCAATTTAATATCCAAAATAATAAAATTATATTGATTAATTAAAAGTAAATAACCTTTTATACATGAATTGTATTTATTATAGTTTTATTAAGTTCATTTATGGGCATTTTGATGAGTTATATAGTTTAATGTCATCATTCTGGAACATTCGTTTTCATGGTTTTCTTGATCGGTTTACTTGTATATATGAATGGAAGCTTGTGTAAAATGAAGATAAATATAAAAAATCTTTATTATATGTTATTAATGAATTATATAAGTTTAAATGATCTTATAAATAATTTTTTTATGTGTCATTATGATGAATCATTATATACAAGATAATGATGATCATTTTAGGTTAATTTTTGCGGTTTTTCGATCACAATGAACACATTTCGTTTTATCATTTATTATTTTGTATAAATGTTTTTTACTGAATATAAAGAGGGTTGTAACATAAAATTTATAATATTTTTCAACAATTTTAATGTTTTAATAACATTCTTGATGGAATTTAAGGAAAATGAAAGTGTGTCGCCCATGATGTCGGTAAATTGACACATCATGGGTGACTATTTCATTTTTAGTATAAGAGAGAGAGAGGGAAGATTTTAATGATGGATAATCCATTAACATGATATAATACCATTATATCAAACATATTTAGTTATCATTACATTTTTATATGATAATGTGAGGATAAGAGAAGAGAATAAATGAAATTGAAAAGAAATTAAAAGTAAAAGGAAGAGGGTTTTACCTCTCGGATTTATCCTCCTTGAGAACATCCCAAGAGAAAATGTTTTGGTCTTTTGATGAGACCAAGATCTCATAGATGTGGGATAGGGGATTTGGGAGAGGTTTGGGCAGAATTTGAATAAGTATCAAGGCTTGAGTGGTGTGAGGAGAAGGAGAGAGGGGTGGTATTTATAGTGGATGAGGGGGTGTTTTCTTATTATTTAATTCATTAGTTTATTATTTCCCTCAAAAGAAGAAACATTATTGATTCTGGAGACTAAATATTTTAATTAGATCATGTGAGTCAGAATCAATGGTTCTTACATTAGTGAAGACTCAATGAATAGTTTATTTAAATTATAATGTACATATACCCTAAATTACCATATTTTACTGTTCACCAAAAATCAAAGTATTTCATAAAAATCCCCAAAATTCAACCTAACCATTTTCAATGTTTAGAAAACTTAAATTAAATCCATTTTTTAAAAATAATTTTATAAATATGAGTGATTTAATTTTTAATTAAAATCATCATTTACTTGGAAAAGACAGATTTTAAAATTATAACAGATTTTATAACACTCAAAACAATTACTTAATTTCTCCTAAAATTTTCTTAAAATCATCAGACATCAAAATATTAATTTATAAATACATTTTATGAAAATAATTTTTCTTTAAAATTATTTAATTAATCATAACATTTTAATTAAATAGTTATGACTTATAAAATTACCAATACATCATTAATAAATTTTAAAATATTTAATTACTTATACTACGATAAAATCATATCATATTTCCACTTATAATATTACTAAATTTTATTTATATATTCATGGGTGAGGAAACGATTCATTTGGCTAGGTTACTATTCATAAGGGTCATATTACAATTCCCAAGGTCAAGTTACTATTTCATTAGTATTGGTTCCTTATCTTCTTGAAATACTTCTTATTACATTAATTATTCAATTATAAAGAATTTATTAAGGTATCTAAGTGATATTATGTGATTTGTACCATATGAAAATACTATAAGAGGAATAAATTACTTTGATAAATGTTTGGGTCATTATAACCAATGTTAGCTGTAGTGGATGTGAAATCCTCAATGAGGGTTTCCAGTTCTGTAGAGACTATGGAGACAAAAGCTATTGAGACAATTCCATTAGATTTCAAGATATAAGGTCCACTCTTGACATTGAAGAAATGGTGACAGGTGGAACTCCGTCGAGTTATACCTTCTTTGTGGAACATTTGGGAATGTTTTGGATTAGTGGCCATAGGGAGAACTTCTTGGTACTTCATAGGAGTAGGGTATTTTGATATCATCCATACCAGTTAACATGTGATAACTTATTTTTCTTGGAGATGATGAAACAACCCCCAGGATAGGCATCATGGGCTCTAACTGATGAATATGGAGAACCAATTTTTCTTTCAATTATACCTATTGATTGGATACAATGGATGTTAGATCGTTAGGGGAATTGATGCACTCATCCTCCTCATTCTGGACCTTCTTTCCTTCCCTTTTTTAATAAAAATCATCTTGGTAGAGTGCCTCAAATCAGTCAAACGGGGAAGCATCACCCGGGAGTAACCCAACTTAATCATAAAGGGAGAACATGAGGCATCAATGGTATAAGAAGGTGGATACTTCTATAAAAAAATCAAGGGTATTCCAAATAGCGCATTACATGCATTATCCTATGATACTACCATTAATCTGGTGCATGATATCAGGCCACCTAATTGTGTATTTAGTTTAATATTTCCACATCATTTCTCTTCAATATTTGGGGGCACATATTCCCACTAATGTTTGGGTGCTATTTGGATGAGGTTGTGCATTGGATGGATATGGATGTGCATGTCATGGTCATGCCTGATCTATGTTGTCCAATAATACAATCGTCTATGGGGGCATTCCTAACATAGTGAACTGGGAGGGTTTTTCCTATTTATCCCTATGTAAATCTTGTTTCCTAGTCTTAGTATCATGAAAAACCTAGTTTGAAGTAGTATCATGATCATTATATCAGCTTTTATGTGCCCTCTACTCTTTTATTATTATTGGCCAAAGTTGACTGAGGGGTTTGTACAATGCCACTCATTGTTAAGAATTGTAAAGTAGTCCACTAGTTCAACAAAATTCATATAGGTGAATTCTTTCTCCTCATAAGTGGAATAGTTTAGGGTTGGATGTATTGAGGAATGTTTCCCAAATATCAAGGAATGAAGTTTCCAAGGGTGTGAACTAGTTTGGGAACCTATTAAGGAATATAATCTCCCAAAAACCATCACCATCAATTCTTATAAGACTTGTGAGGATGTAGTGTAGATGTGGAGGTAATAATATGATGATTTGTAGTGACCATAAGAAGTTATGTCTTACTCAAGTGGGAAAATATTATACCATGGGAATGGGTTACTATCTTATGATCCAAACATTAATTGTACTTATGTAACCGATATATAAGAACTTGTTTCTACTCACCGGATTTCAATGTCACGTTTGTGGATTGTAGAGACTTATGTAACCAATGATGGGACGTCACAAAATTTGACTAAGAGGTGATATGGATTGCCGTGGAGCCAATAATTAATGAAGAATCACTCTTTTATGGTGTTTCCAAGGATTCTGTGATTTGGAAAATGACTGGAAAAAACGGTTAGTCAAGCCTTATGGGGTCTCCTACATTCATTCAACTTTAGGATTACTTTTTCTAGGGTGTAGATGAAATATCTTGACACCTGTGAACCACTAAAAGAATAGTCCTTGTACTTCCTTTATGTGAAATTAACCCTAGTAGACTATCATTGATGAGGTGATAGAACCACATTCTCTCATTGAGGTGGTTGTTTCTGTAAAGGTTTCATTGGTTGAGGCTACCCTTGCTGGGGCTGTGTGTGGAGAGGCTTATTTGAAATATGGTCCAATAGGATTAGTAGCTCAAAATCCTATTTATTAACTGTTCCAACTGTCACTAATTGTACATTCCTTAACCCATGAGTTGTAATGGAAAAAACTGTTGTTTTTTCCACTGCATGTCTTCTTCCAACATTTGAGATTTCTTGGAGAACTCCTAAAATTTGTTGGGGTAGTTCATGGAGATGAGGTTCTGGACCATATCATCAATAGTATTATATACACATATCATGAGCAGATGTTCATGGGAAAGTGAAATGTCTTGTGAATAAGTGAGTCCCTTCCATCAATAGTTGAAGTCATGGTATCTACAATAATGTATCTTTTTTCATTTGAATAGCTTGATGATGATTATCTTGTGTGAGGTGGAGATGAATTGGTATATGAAATATCTACGAAGGTCCTTCCAACAAGTAATGAACCAAGTGGGTAGCAGACTATACCGGACTAAAGAAATTTCTTTAAATGAATGAACAATACATCAGATCTCGGTTGTAACACCCTGATATTTTATGAGATAGATTTTTTTTGATGTCCTATGTTTTACGCTACATCAACATTATCTTACACTATACGCAACATTATACTAGCTTGCAGTATACGCAACACTATTCTTGGCTTGTGTTGCACATAATTTTAAGTTCTTTTGATAGAATCCATTTCACGCAACACTGAGTATAGATTTTGTTCAATGTATAAATGAAATTTTTTTGGATTATGTCATACGCAACACCAAAGGAATCTTTCACTACACACAACACTTGTTTGGATTGCATTACATGCAAGACTGACCTTCCTCGATAGCTTGCGTTGTACGTGATACCAAGTTTCACTAAACAATGATATATTATTAATATATTATTATTTAATGGGATATAAAGTAGCCGTTATGAATAGAATTAATCAAATTTTTAATTTTATATAGCATTATCATTCAGCATACACATTTTCTAGAACATGATATGAGAAAAAAAATCAATTTTTCGGATAAATGAAGTAGTTTTCAAAAAATGCAGTTTTACCACCATTTGATGGAGTACCCATTTTAAATATTGTTTTGAAACTTTTATAAGTTAAATTTGAAAAAATAAACTTCTTATTTGGAAGAAGAACATAAAAATTTACTTTTTTTTTTAATTTTTGGTATTTTTCTTATAAAATTAAAATTTTAATGAATTGTGAAAAATACTGCATTTTAACTCAAAAATACCTATTTATCTAAATTATTTATATAGTTATATTATACTTTTAATTGGTTTTAAAGCATAATTGAATTATATTTTTATCATTTAATCCAATTATGGTCATTGGAAGTAATTTAACTTTTAAATTGAACATAAAAACATGTCAATCTTTTGATAGTTATTACTTCTTAAAAAACCATTTTTTAGTTTTGACAACCACAATTAATTTTAAATTAAATACTGAAACATCTATGTTTTTAATTTGAAAAAATGGATTCATATTTTGAATCTGAATTTTCAAATTGGGTCAATAGATAACTTTTATTTTTAGACATTTTGAATAGAAACATCAGTAATTATTTTATTTACCATGGTTGAAAGGGTAAATCAGGTAAATAAGGGTAAAAAATTAATATTATAATAATATTAAACTACCCTAACACATTTCCTAATCCTATTGGATGAGATATTTCAGACCATGAGAATACATGGGTCGATTTTGGGACCCCATAGATTCACCTGGATGTGAAAATGACATTTTATAAGAATTAATTTAAAGTAAAGATAATTATAACCTAAACATATATCTTTTACTAAATAGATTTTAATATAAGGTTATATAACTGATATCTATGACAATAAATAGTCATTAGAAAGATAAAAATATTTACTACATCATGTTATTTTATTTATAATTTTTATATATTAGATAAATATATTTATTTATGACAAAATTATGATGTGGTGATTACCTCATTAACGAAAGATTCATATAAATAAATTTATACATATTAAAATAAATTTAATTTGAATATTTTGATGTCATAAAAGAATTTTATGGTTGAAATTGAGATATTAAAGATAAGTTAAGGCCTTTGTTTCTAAGGAATAAGGTTTTCATTAATTTTATAAAAAGTAAAGTATGAATAGTATCCAAAATTGAAAATATTCATAAATTAAAATATAAAACAGTTTATTAAATGATATTAAATTATTAAAAATATAATATTCATAAAAATGGTTTATATATGTTCAAATATGTTATAAATAACTTTTTTGGGTCTTTTGATATGATATAGTAATTATAGTAACCCACAATGTGTATATAACATGATATCATGGTAAGATTAAAAAGAGTAAAATAAGGGTTAAACCAAAAAGATATGGATAAAATAAATATTCAAAACATATCAAAAAATTATTGGATGATATGTATTCGAATGAAAATAATGTTATCATCGAATTAAAAATGATTTAGACCATTTTTAATCGAAATTTAATTTATAATAAATTAATATTTTTGAGAGTTTCCTAAAGTGATCTCATCTCCTATAAAAGGGAACCTCCTCCCTCTCCTCTTCACTCCATTTTGAGCTTCCAAGATCGAAAAAACCCTTATCATTTCTCTTCTAAAATTTTCTAGTAACATTATAGAGGTTATGGTCTTCTCAAAAGTCTAACTCTAGTGCTCTAAGAAGAAATTTAAAGGAGGCGCGTTGAGGAAGAGACAATCTATTCTACCGATTCATTCAAATTTATTTCTTCTACTTCCTATTCATTAGTTGTTTCATTATGAAGTAATAACATTGATATCACTAATATATGTATATGTTATTATAAATATTAAACAACACTATTTCACCTTCTATCCATTCTATAAAAAATGAAATCACCGTGTGTGCCTACGTACGACTTACCGTCTCCACACCATGGTGTAATATGTTTTTCACCACCACCTTACTTGGATGGGAATAATGGTGGAAATAAAAACTATATAAGATTATTATAAAATTATACTAATTCTAAGATATTATACACCATCCACTTCAATACCATTCAACAATTATGGGAACGATATCGTCCCTCCTGCGTACATACTGCTTATCGTTTCCACGACGCGAAGAGATTCATTCTCCACATTAACCATTAAAGAATGATTATAAGGTATATATAATAAATAATCATGAAATATATGACATAATAATGCTACTGGATTTATGTATATTTAAATTTCATTTACTTCTATTCAATTTAGTAAGGAAATGAAAACAGCATTCTTGCGTACGTACGGCCTACCGTCTCCATGAACAGTGTATTCCATTTCAATTATCTATCTATTATATATATATATATATATTGAATATATATGTTATATAAATAATTTTTTAAAATATGGGAGTAATTAAATCATGATATAAGTAATAATATCAAGAATAACAATTCAAAACAAATACGATAAATAAAACAGTTATTTCCCAAAACATTGCTTTAACATTGAATTGGCAAATGAACATGTAATATACAGTTGTAAGTGAATCATATATGATATCATAAATATTATTATGGTTTTGTTACATGTTAATAATATGTTTAAACCCACTATACAGGAGTTTCATACACATATGAAAGAAATCATACCTAAGGTAAGGGATAATTTTACAATCTCATTTTTATCCAAGATTGTTTATACATAAGTATTTACTGGGGATATATTTATCATACATTTCCTTGTTTTATAATAATGTTATAATAAAATTTTTATTATTGTTCTATGTATTTTTAAATTCATTTTTACCCATTTTTGACTTTTACTACATGGTATGGAAGGAATCTTTCTTTTGTTTACCATACGTGGTACTTTTTGAATTTTCCAGAAAAAGTATGATAAGAATGTTTTTTAACTTATACGGCATGAACATAATTTTTATTCTTTCATAATCCATTAGTTACATGAACGATTATTTACAAGATTTTAAGTTTATTTTCTATTAAATTATTTTCTTTTAAAATTTTACACCATTTTGAGAAAAATAAAACGTTTTTGAAGAAGAAAGGATATTTTCCTCAAGAACTATGTTCAAGGGGTTTATAAAAATTATTTTCTATCAAAGATGACATAGTGTTATGTTTCTACACCTATTATTAATATTATTTGATCATTTTTATGATGGAATTATTTTTATGAAGTCCATTAGTCTTATATGGATTATGTTATGGTGAAATGATGTTTAAGAATCCAATTTTATTTCATGGGTTATGGTATGATGAATGATTTATGTTTTTGTGGCACATGTAAGAAAGATTTAATAATGAGATGGGTGGGACTTATATCTACCTCCAATGCATTGGGTACAGATTTATATCTCATGAGATAGATATGACTGGAATGACAAGTGAATCCATTTCAATAATATAGGGTTAAAACAACATGTAAATCTAGTTTAGTAATACATGGCTGGAACGACTTGTAAACCCAGTTCAGTAATAGACTTTGTCCACTATGATGGTCTTGGAAACAATTCCTTGGATACTATGGAAATAATATGATGTGCCTATTTATTTTCTACAATGGCATGTTTTATACCAATTCTATTCTATCATGGTTAATGTTCCTTTATGATCCATTCCTTACATACTGCCATGATTTATTTCATGACTCAAGATTTTGATGTTTTAAGTTCATGTTTTTACGTTCAAATGTTTATGGTTTGTTTTATATTCTCCATGTTTACCCTTACTGAGCATTTGATCTCACCATTTATATGTTTTATTTTCCCTAGGATACGAAGAAAGGTTTTAGATAGGAAAACAAAAGGGGAAGTTTTTTATGGTAGATGTTGAAGATCTTTGATCATGATTAAAAGATTTTGTTCTGAGTTTCCAAATACAAAAAACTAATATGATCTTTGGGTGTCTTTTTGTGTCATGTATTAAGTATTTCTCAAATGAAATGTAATGTCAATGTACATCAAGATTGGGTCTCTACAGTTGGTATCAAAGCAATGGTTTAGTTAACCTTTGAAACCAATGATGTGAAAACTTTAGTGAGATCCCTAGAGATATTTCTAAGAAATGAATAGGGATGCCCTAAAGGGTATGTCTAACTATAGATTATAGTCCTAGAATTGTGATAATGGTCATTAATATCCTATGATTAAATCTAAATGTTATATATTGAAAGTACTCTCCCAGGATAATGTTGTTTTCCTAGTATATATTTCCTCTCACACTGTTGTTTTTGGGTTTTAGACTATGGTTGGAACCCAAAGGAACCTTGTTAATGATCAATGCACTGGTAAATGCAGTGATTTTCCAACTAAACAACCAAATTTTATGGGATATAGAGTGAAAAATCTTATTGATATACTTACACAAGATATGAATCATTCTTGACTTTCAAATTAATAGAGAAGGGAACAACATTATATTGAGTCCTTCTGGAGGAAACATCCACCTTCTTTTAGTGTGTCTTCTAATCCACTTGTTACTAAAAAATGGATCAATACCATTGAAAATATATTTTCCAAACTTTTTTGTTTAGAATATGAAAAGGTCATTTTGGATGTCAATCATTTAGAAGGTGAGGTAGACCAGTGGTGGACTCTAATTAAGAATACAAGGTAGAAAGTTGAAATTGAATCCGTGGAATGAGATGAGTTCAAGAACTTGTTTTTAAATAAGTTCTTCCCTCGTATTCTTCGATCAAAGATGGAAAAGAAGTTCCTTGAGATTAAGCATAAGGATGATGAATCTGTTGGTACATATGAGAAAAATTTTACAAGGCTTGAAAGGTATACTTTTGGCTTTATCATATTACCTAAAAGTAAATTTGACTGATTCTTTAGTGGCTTAAAACCAAGTCTTCTACGAGAATTATCTATAATAAACTTCAGTAGCTATGAATAGATTGTTCGTTGTGCTATCATGGTATAACTTCAAGTTGGTGTTACATATCCATTATAACAACCCTGATCTTTATTACACACTTAAACATAATTTATTACATAAAACTCTTCACTTGATACTACATAGAATAGAGAGAGGTCTAGTGTATTTTGGTCTTAGAAACATTACATAGCAACTTAGAACATAAAACACAACATCTTTATTGAAAACTTCTTTTACATGACCACTACATTCATTCATACTTAGCATTGCATGAAATAACCTAAAGACATGCATAAGAAAAGGGTTAGTTATAATTTCTAGTAAGTGACTAAAAAAGACATAAAATTAATAATATAGTCCATGTTAGGAAATAGGGATATCAATGGAGAATAATAGAAACATGAACTTAAAGGCATGATATAGCATGATTATCATAACATGGAAATGTGACAACAACATTTAACATGATATTGGTATGAGCCAATTCCCATTGCACCTGGAGCATGAGTAAACCCTCATTTCACATGAATTTGTAGGATTAAACCCTCATTGCACTTGACGTATTATGATACTAATCTTTACCCAATTCATTGGAGTGCTATCAAGGCGTACCCTTCTTAATCATTTCATTTAATGCACAAGTGTGCCACACGGA
This sequence comes from Viscum album, assembly GCA_963277665.1. Classification (NCBI taxonomy): domain Eukaryota; kingdom Viridiplantae; phylum Streptophyta; class Magnoliopsida; order Santalales; family Viscaceae; genus Viscum; species Viscum album. The sequence goes on from OY728134.1 coordinate 615,719,280, forward strand.
TCGTATAACATGAATTCATTAAACATCATATTTTATTCCATGAAAAAGGAATTTATAATTAATACATGAAACTATATAATCAATAAGTAAATGCACATAAATTTGAATACCCTTGATAGATAAATGGGCATGGTATTCACAACACAATGACTTTGGCTTGGAAAATCGTGGTGCAATTTCGGCTGCATAACAGTATCACATAAGAATTCAAAAAATGGTTGATGAGAGATAAAAGGGTGTATCACTATATTTAAATGAAATGGACAGTAAAAGGGTCATAAAGAAACATTTACCAATATATTTAATTGAATTTCGGTTCATAACATAAAAGAATTTCTTGAATGTAAATGAGGAGAGAGACATTCCTCACGAAATTTTGGCATAGTAATGGGAGTACTTGGGAGGCATTAATGTGAGATAAAGGGTTATCTAATAATTCAAACATAATTATGGAAGTATAGGGGATGTGAAAAATCATACCTAAAAATTTTTAACTGAAAAAATGTTATAACAACATAATGAAATTTGGACCAAAATGAGAATGGAAGAAATCCCTTACTTGGATGTGTGATCCCAAAGGCTTGAGAGAGGCTTGAGAGGGGATTCTTGGGATCATGGGGAACCTTTGGAGGATTATAGAGAGAGTAGGGAAGGGTTTTTTAGATATTAAAAATATTTTAGTGAATATTAAGTGGGAGCTTGGGTGGGTTTATATAGGAAAAGAGCGGAAATTCTTTATTATTTAGGTTTTGGACACCACACATTAAACTAATCAAAACCACAAACCAAACCATGGTTTTTGCCCATAGTTTTTGCCAAATGGTAGTGGAAAACATTATTTTATAAGGAAAATGGCCTAACTTATTAAAATATTAGGATTTATTATGTGGAGGTGAGTCACACTCTCAAGGAAATCATTTTTAAAATTAAAATGTTTTATAAGTCTTGGAGGGTCCACTAAACCTTTGTAAAATAAATCAAACAAACCTAAAATCACATTATTTTAATGGTAAAAAATATATTGGCCGAAACTACCATTTATAATATTTTATTACATCACTATTTGGTCACTATGATGTCATAAAACACATTATATATTTAAACGGTATTTAATTTTTACCCAAAAAATTGACTATCACGGAAAATTATGAAAAATTCACCATTGGATAATTTCGACATCCTGATTCCAAAAATAATATTCATTTTATCTAAATAATTTTATAAATATGTGAATTTTTTACTTTTAAAATTAAAACTGACATTTATCAAAAATTCATGGGTTTTGAAAAAAAATGGCTTTCAAACCTTTATAAAAAATCACAATTGTATTCCTAAAAATTATACGATAATTTATATTTAATAAAAATTAATTTAGTAATAATATTTTATTAAAATATTATTTAATTCAAAAATACTTTAATTCATCAAATAGATTTCTTAATTGAATATTAACTAAAAATACCATTTGTGCTTTAAAAACTATTTACAAAGTAACAATAATAAAATGAATGTATATTCTCTATACAAAAATAATTTACATAATCATAGTGCTAGGGTATTGTTACATAACCCCTTATAACACCAGCATAAGACCTAAGGGTAATGTGTGCGATGGTGACAGACTCTTGGGGTGGCTCAGATAACATTGCTCGGGTGGTAATCTCTATAAACTTCCACTTCTCCCATAGGCGGTTCCATTCGATATTAATGCTTTGAATCTCAACTTTTTCTTGGTCACAAACGATGCCCAATAATTCCAACTCCTTTACGAGCTCCGACAAATGAGCTTCGTACGGAGTAATTCTACTAGATGAGGCCATTGCTTCCTTTATCTATGTAAATTGTATTTTTTAAATCCCAATATTTATACTAATCATGTGATCACTGTTTAACATATATATTAGCAATGGTAACAAATTCTAATGGTATTTTTCAATCCAAAATAATAAAAACAAAGAAGTACATATGTATTATATATCCATTTTACATAATAATACATTTAATTAGACCAATAAGAATTTTCATTAATAAAATTTTGGGTTGTTACAATCTTCCCCTCTTAAAAAATTACGCCCTCAAAATTTCCTTTTCCCAAAATGAAACAGATGCATATAACTATGCTTCATAAATTCCTCTGATTCCCATGTTTCCTCTTTAAACTAGTGATTTCTCTACAACACCTTCACGAGGGGAATTGTCTTATTTCTTATAACTTTTTTCCCTTACAATCTAAGATCTTCACCAGCTTCTCTTCGTAAGAGAGATTATTATCCAATAGTACCACCTATGGATTGATTACTTGTGATGGGTTAGGTATGAACTTCCTCAAGAGTGATATATGGAATACATCATGTACTTGAGATAGTTTAGGTGGGAGTTATAGTCGATAGGGCACTACTCTAATGCGATCAAAGATGTCAAAAGGGAACAACTACCTTGGACTAAGATTTCACTTTTTCCCAAATCTCATAACTCTTTTCCATGGTGATATGCGGAGGAATACTATTTCTCTAATATCAAAATCTAGGTATTATCGGTGATTATCAGCATAGCTCTGTTGTCGACTCTGAGGAGCTTTAATGTGATGCTGGATGGTCTTAAACTTATCCACCATTTCTTCAACCATTTCTCGAACTAGGAGTTTTTTCTCCCCAACTTCATCCCAATATGTCAGTGTTCTGTACCACTTCTCATAAAGGGATTCATATGGATCCATTTAGATGCTTGAGTGGAAAATTTTACTATAAGAGAACTCAACTAGAGGAATATATTGATCCAATCTTCCTTTGAAGTCTGTTGAGAATTCGGTTAACATGTCCTCAAGTGTTTAGATAGTCTGCTCAGATTGGCCACCAGTTTGGGGATGATAAGCCATATTGACGTTCAGCTCAGTATTCAGAGAATATTGAAGACTCTTCCAGAACATAGAGGTGAATCATTGATCTTGATCGGATACAACTGATAGTGGTACTCCACACTGCCTTACCACTTCTTTGATGTATATCCATGCTAGTTGATCCAATGAGAAATCCTCTCAAATTGAAATGAAGTGTGCAGTCTTTGTAAGATGATCCCCAACAACCCAGATAGCATTGTTTTCTTTTCAATGTATTCGGGAGTCTAGTAACAAATTCCATGGTTATGTTTTACCATTTCCAAGATGTTATGGGTAATGGTTGAATCATCCCCTTAGACTTCTATCTTGAATCCTTAATTTGATGATACACCAGGAACTTTGATGGGTACTCAGCGATCTCCTTCTTCATGTTATCCCACAAATAATTCTCTCAGAGATCTCGATTCATCTTTGTGTTTCCTAGGCGAATGAAGAAATTTTAACTATGTACATCATCCCAAAGTTATTTCTTTAACTTCAGACTTGATAGAACAAATAGTCTTTTCCCAAATCTCACAATTCATTCTTCATTAACATTGAACTCTAAGGATTTCTCTTTTTTGATAGTTTCCACTTTCGTCTGAATTCCCACATCATTCTTTTACTCCAAATCCATTTTTTTTAATTTCCAAAATCCACTTTATGGAAAAGTGGTAACCTCACATCAATAGAATTCAAGCCCCACATCATTCTTTTAAGCTTCCTTTAACCTTTCCAAAGAGATGGTTTAGAAATCATTTGTGAAAGGATTAATGATTATCCATTATTTATGATTCCCATGTCCATATTCATCAAATCTATGAATACTAGATCCTTTTCAATTCCCATCAATGATATAATTTTTGGGTCCTTTATACTTAAGCATCCTCCACCTTGTTCGCTTTCCAAAAGTGGTAATGGATTGAGCAGTCATAGTCTTTGATGAGCACTAACGATCTTTGGTGGCTCATATTCAACTCTTTCTATGTGAATATATATACTTGAGGCTTTTTTGATCTGTGTATATTTCACACTTCTCCCCAAATAGGTAATGCCACCAAAATTTTAAAGCGAACATTAATGCATCTAACTCCAGATCATGTGTTGGATAGTTTTTCTCATGAACATTCAATTGTCTTGATGCTTAGACAATGAATTTTTCATTTTTCATGAACACACAACCCATACCCTTATTCAAAGCATCACTAAATACCCCAAAAAGTTATCCTCTTGTGGGTAATATGAGCATGAGCACAGTGATAATCCTTCTTTTTAACTCCTTGAAGCTCTCTTTTCATTCATCACTCTAAAAAACACGACTCCCTTCCGAGTTAGCTTGGTAAGAGGGTTTGAAAATCATGAGAAATTTCCCAAAAATCAGTAATAATATCAAGCTAATCCCAGGAAGCTACGGATATCCATTTCCAATGTTGGCCTCAACCATACCTCAATTGCATCTATTATAGAGGGATCCACAGATATCTCATTGCTTGTGATGATATGACCCAAGAATGAGACCTCCTTCAACCATAACTCACACTTTTTGTACTTTTCATAGAGATTCTCCTTTCACAAGGTCTCTATTATAGTGCCTATATTTTCCTCATGATCCTCCATGGTTTTGTAGTATATTAGAATATCATCTATAAAGACTACCACAAAATTTTCGTGGTAATCTCTAAATACTATATTCATAAAGTTCGTGACGATTATTGGATATTTTGTGAGTCCAAAAGGCTTTACTATGAATTCATAGTTCCTGTATCTTGTATGAAAAGCATTCTTGGGGATATCCTCCTTCTTCACCCTTACTTGGTAATATCCCGACCTGAAATTGACCTTGGAGAATTATTTTTCTCCACATAGTGGATCAAACTAGTCATCAATTCATGGTAGTGGATACTTGTTCTTTATAGTGATTTTTGAGCTCACGATAATCAATGCAAAGGTACATTGACCCATCCTTCTTGATGAAGAGGACTGGTGCACCCTATGGTGAAGCACTTGGGCATATAAACCCTTTATCCAAATTCTCATGTTGTTGTTTCTTCAGCTCATAAAGCTCCACAATATCCATTCTATTTTGAGTCTTGGATATTGGAAACACCCTAGGTATAAGATCAACTGAGAATTCAACATCTCTTCAAGGAGGAAGACCAGAAAATTTCTCAAGAAACACATCAGTGAATTCCCTCACAATAGGCATGTCTTCTAGGATGGTTGCTTCCTTAGGCTCAAAAATCTGAGAAAGAAACACTTGATCATAGGGAAGTAATATCCATGCTTGAGATGATGTTGCTAAGGAATATTCATCCTACTCCTTGCACTTGTACAGAATCAGGGGTTGATTCTCCATATGGAGAGTGATTTCCCTATCATGACAATTTATGTTGGCTGTATATACGGAAATCTAATCCATGCCAATAATTGCATCAAATTCCACTAGAGGGAGTATGATGAGTTTCTCTGGGAAGTTCAATCCACAAATTGTTATAGGGGAGGAGTTATATTCATGGGTTTCAATGAACGCATCATTTTTCGTTCTCAACGACATATTTACATCCATGATTTTTGGTTGTGTTGGGATTTCTCTACTAAACAATCGGGATATAAAAGAATTCATAGAACTAGAATAAAAAAGTATGTTCTCTATTCTTGAATGAATAACTAGTGTACCTGTTAGAACTTCATTGTCGGGGTTCACTTCGGCGGTAGTGATGGAAAAATCTTTCCCTATCTACCTTGGAGGTTGTTGGTTGCCTAAAAAAACCCTTAGCTTAGGGTACTATTTTGAAAAATGTCATAGTTCTTTGTATTTGAAGAAATGAATAATGCATTGTGGTTCGAACGGAGTATTCCTCTCCTCTGTCGTAGCAGTGGGTTTTTCTTGTCAGCAGTTAATGGCCAGGTTTGCCTCTCTTCCACACCTAAAGCATTTCTTCATCCCTTTCAGGCAATTTTTTGGGTGCTTCTTTCCACACCATTTGTAGGTGGGATTATAGATTTTTTTAGCACTGTTGGATTTATCTATTGGATCACCAGAATTAAATTCCACCTTATTCTTATTATCCCCATGATACCCCTAAGATTCACTGATCTCCAATTCATCTTTGAGGGAACATTGTAAAATTTTCTCATAGATCTCGAAGTCACAGATCGCTAGGACTATCCGTAGGCTAGGTTTTATCCCACCAAATAAGCAGTCAACCTGGAATTCGGGGGTAACGACAAATCTAGAAACATATCATGCAAGCCTTGTAAAGTTTTCCTCGTACGCTCTGATGGATTCATCGCCTAGTTTCTTTATGGAAAGGAAGTCCCTTTCAATATTAAGTCAGAGGGTACGAGGAAAATATTTATCCAATTTTTTTTCTCAAAAATTCTTCCATTCCAATGAATTGATCTCTTTTTCAAGCTTCCTATTTTTGATCAATTTTCACCATTGATCAGCTTCACCCTCCATATTATAAGAATCCATAATAACTTTCTATTGTTCGAAACATTGAAGGATGGAGAAGATCATTTCAATGGAGTGGATCCATTATTTGGCGATTGATGGATAAGATGATCCATTAAAATTAGGAGGCCTTTGTCTAATGAATATCTTGATTATGACTTGTTCTTTATTAGAAGGGGTTGAATTTTCCTCTTGAAGTAGGTTTCTATTAAAAACATGAGTTAGATGTGAGAGTATCATGACAATGTTCGAGATTTCCCATTCCCATCAAATTAGGTTTTTCATTAGAATAGTCATCACATTGATCTTCGCATCAATTGTTAGCCTGAGTCCTCTTATTACTGGACATTGGATGGAATAAAAGGAAAGTTAGGGGTATCACATAAATTTTAATCCAAAGAAAAAAACAAATGACTTATAAATTACTTTCATTTCTATAACTTATGAATTTATAGGCTTCAATCTATGTTATCCACGATCTACTTCCCAACATTTATTCTTAGGATAATTTTTTTTAATTCCCTTTATAAAGGTTCATACTTTGCTTTTAAATTTTCCAAATCATACATCCCAGTATTATTGTAACCAATAGTGCAGCAAGGCCCGTTGACTTGTACCAGTTCCCGTTCGAGTCTAGCTCAAAGCAGTGTTTTCAGGTTTTACACCTAGATACACATGTGCTAGAGCCGTCTCTACCTACTCGTATCTAGACAGAGATATATTTTCTTGATAAACCACTTACTCAATACTCAAAAAAAATTAGGGATGTTTTTATTATACTTTTTCTTATCCCTATGGCTTTTACTAGGGTTTTCTAATCAACATCCCAAAAATAACTAAACCTATCATTTGATACCAACAATAACAACCCTGCTCTTTATTACACACATAAACATAAATTATTACACAAAACTATTAACTTGATAAAAAATAGAAGATCAATATTTCTAGTCTCTTTAGGGATTAGGAACATTACATAATAACTTATAATAAAAAACACAACATCTTTATTTAAAACTTCTTTTACATGACCACAACATTCTTATGTACTTAGCATTGCATGGGATAACCCGAGGAGTTGTATAAGAAACGGGTGAGCTATAAATACTAGTAATGGTGTAACAATGGAATAAAATGAATAATATAGTACATGTTAGGAAATAGGAATATCAATGGAGCATAATAGAAACATGAACATAAAGACATGATATAACATGATTATTATAACATGGAAATGTGGTAACTACAATTAACATGATATTAGCATGATCCAAGGCCTATTACACCTGGAGGATTAGTAAAACCTCATTAAACTTGAATTATCATGAATAAACCATCATTTCCCTTGACATATCATGATACTAATCTTATCCAATGCATTGGAGCGCTATCAGGGTGCACCCTTCTTAATCATTTCATTTCATGCATAAGTGTTCCACATGGATCGTATAACATGGATTCCTTAAACATCATCATTTATTCCACGATAAAGGAATATGGAATTAATACCTGAAACTATATAATCAATAAGTAAATATGCATAAATTTTAATACCCTTGATAGAGAAATGGGTATGGTATTCACTACACAATGACTTTGGCTTGGAAAATCACGGTGCAATTGGAGCAGCATAATAGCGTGACCTAAGAATTCAAAAAAAAATCATTGAAGAGAGAGAAATAGTTTTCTCACCATATTTAAATGAAATTTATAGTAAGGGTTTCATATATAAACATGTCCCAACACATGTAATGAAATTTATATTCATAACATGATATAATTTCTTGACTGTAAATGAGAAGAGAGAAATTCCTTCTGAAATTTCAGCATGGTAATGGGTTTAATTGGGAGGAATTAGTGGGAGATAAAGTGGTATATAATATTCCAAAAATAATTAGGGAATTATAGGGGAGCTATAAAATCATTCCCCAAAATTTTTAATTGAAAACAAAAGGGTATAACAACATAATCCAATTTGAAAAAAATGAGAAATTAAGAAATACCTTACCTGGAAATATGATCCCAAAGGCTTGGGAGAGGCTTAAGATAGGCTTCTTGGAAGCTTGGGGTGCCTTGGGAGGATTCTAGAGAGTGTAGGTCAGGTCTTGGTCGAGCTCCAAAGGCATTGAGTGTCGAGGAAGGGGGATCTTGGGTGAGTTTATATAGGTAAAGAGAGGAAATTCTTTATTATTTAGGTTTTGGACACCACACATTAAACTAATCAAAACCACACACAAACCCATGGTTTTTCACATGGTTTTTTTCCAATGAGGATAGAAAAACATTATTTTATAATCCTAATGGACAAAATTCTTAAAATATTAGGCTTTCTTATGTGGAGGTGAGTCACACTTTCAAGGAAATTATTTTAAAAATATAAATGTTTTATATGTTTTGGAGGGTCCACTAAAGACTTTTAAAATAAATAAAAAAACCTAAAATCACATTATTTTAATGTAAAAACATATATTTTCTGAGAATACCATTTATAGTATTTTATTACATCACTATTGGGTCATTATGATGTCATAAAACACATTATATATTTAAACGCTATTTAATTTTTGTCCAAAAATTTGATTGTCTCAGAAAATTATGAAACATTTACCATTGGATAATTTAGACATCCTAATTCCAAAAATAATATTCATTTAATTTAAATAATTTTCTATATATTTTAATTTTTACTTTTAAAATAAAAACCCACATTTATCGAAAATTCATGGGTTTTAAAAAAAAATAGCTTTCAAACTTTAATAAAAATCACAATTGTATTCATAAAAATTATATGATATTTTATATTTAATAAAAAGTAATTGATTAATAATATTTTAATAAAATATAATTCAATTAAAAAATCCATTAATTCATAAAAATAGATTTCTTAATTGAATATTAACTAAAAATACTATTTGTTCTTGAAAAACAATTTACAAAGTAACAATAATAAAATGAATGTATATTCTCTATAAAAAAATAATGTACATAATAATAGTGCTAGGGTATTGTTACATAACCCCTTATAACACCCACAAAAGACCTAAGGGCAGGGTGTGTGATGGTGACAGACTCTTGGGGTGGATGGGATAAATCACTCAGGTGGTAATCTCTATCAACTTCTACTTCTCCCATAGGCGGTTACATTCGAGCTTAAAGTGTTGAAGCTCAGCTTGGGATTGGTCAAGAGAAAAGACCAGTGACACCTCCTCCTTTATGATCTATGAAAAATGGGCTTCATATGGAGAAATTCTACTTGATGGGGCTATCACTTCCTTTATCTAAGTAAATTAGATTTGTTAAAGCCCTATATATATATACTAATTATGTGATAGATGTTCAACGACTATATTAGCAATGGTAACAATTTCTAATGGTAATTTGAAATCCAAAATCATAAAACCAAAGATGTGCATATGTCTTATATAACCATTTTACATAATAATACATTTAATTATATGAATATTAATTTTCATTAACAAATGTTTGGGTTGTTACATCCATCTCATGGTTTTGATAAGAAACAAAAGATGGAGTTCAATGGAAAATCTCAAAAAATTGGTGAAAATAAGATGAATGTTTCCTTATGCTCAAAATGTGAAAATAAGAATGGTGGAGATTTCCTTAAAGGGACTAGAAAATGTTTCTTGTGTGGAAAAGAAGTCCATCGAGCTATTGAGTGTTGATGTAATGGGAAAAAAGTTTCCAATGATGGGAATAGAGAAAGGACTATAGAGAACACACCAAGAACAATTCCATAATACAAGTGCAATGAAATGGGGCCTTATGATAACCAATTCCCTAATCCAAGGGTTAATGATGACCGATTCCAGCAACCTATTAAGGAAAAAAGATAAAGGGAAGTCACATGTGATCACTATTGGTGATGTTGAGTATGACAACGAAGTGGTGGAATGATTAAATATTTGGGTAATGGTATTCCAAAATAGTGTTGTGGAATCTCATTTATAGTATTATAGAATATTGGAATATCTATGTATTGGTTTATTGTGGTTTTCAACAATTTTATGGTACTTGTATCCTTGAAAAGTGACTGAAATATTTTTTGAAAGAACATGATATTCACATAATGAAAGGATAAAGAGATAATGGTATATTTTATAGTATTAATGATATCGTGACTGATATAAGGACAAAGTGATATCGTGGTTTGATTATGTAGAATTTTTGGTTTTTTTGGTGTGTGGAAAGAGTTAATTTTGATAGAATTAATTTTTTCACTAAGGTTCTATGGTAATTCATGTTATTATCATGTTTAAAGAGAATACATGATTAAGGTATTCACATGTTTGGACTATGAAAACCAAGAACTGCCAAATGAGATATGGGAGAAAAATGTTAAGTCGATTTAGTTCACCTCATTCTAAAGTTTTATATTTTTTTTGGAAGAATTGTAATATTATCCATTTATGGATAGTATAAGTTATATTCTTATTGATGTTTGTTATATTAATGTATTATCTAACTATATGTAGACTTATGAATATTTTACAACATGTTATAACCTTTTTGCTGAGATAGATGTAATGACCTATCATTCTATTTCATGACCTTCTAACACTTCCTGAATGAAAAATTCACCTTCATTACTTTAAATAAGAGATGAAGTGTAATTTGGTTAGGGAATGACCAATGGTGAGATTGTACTAAAATCATGTAATTTTTTCTCCTCATGTAAAAATTCATCAACTTTAGAAAAAATATCTTCAAACAAAAAATGTCATCATAGTACCTTCTTATCTGATGAATCATATGATCCCTTAAAACAATGTATATTTATGGATTTTTGGAAGTTAACTTTCTCTAAACCTTATTCTCTATCCATATCCATCAGAACATGATGGTTTTATTTCTCTTCCATATCCATGTTTTCACTTCCCACCTATGTTATCCTATGTGGAAACCCAGTGATGTGTTAATTTGGTTAACTATTATGTTTCTAACTTTCCTAAAGCGCTGATAAATAGGTATTTTATCAGTGATTTTTTAGCACTGATATAAGATTATATTTTAATGTCCCTTTTCACAATGTGGGTTTCCATAAAAGAAACTTTCAAGTAGTAAACCATTTATAACCACGACGAATTTCAAGGGAGAAATTCAGTTTAAAGGAGGTAGAATGCAACACCCTGAGATTTTATGAGATAGATTATTTTTAATTTCTTTGATGTCTTGTGTGGTACAATACACCAAGATTATCTTGTTCTATACGTAACACTGTATTAGCTTGCAATATAGGCAACACTATTCTTGGCTTGTATTGCACACTATTTCAAGTTGTTTTGATAGAATTCATTTCAGGAAAAACTAAGTATAGATTTTGTTCAATGTATAAATGAACTAAGTTTGGATTATGTTATATTCAACACAAAAGGAATCATGCACTACATGAAACACTAACTTGGCTTGCGTTACACACAAGAGTGACCTTCCTCGATAGCCTGCATTGTACACGATACCGAGTTTCACTAATAATGATATATTATTAAAATATTATTATTTAATGGGATATAAACTAGTCATTATGAAAAGTATTAACAACATTTTTAATTTTATATAACATTAGAATTAATATTACACATTTTATAGAACATGATATGAGAACAAAATCAATTTTTTGAATAAAAGAAGTATTTTTAAAAAAAATGCAGTTTTACTACCTTTTGATGGAGCACCCATTATAAATATAGTTTTTGACAATTTAATAAGTTGAATTTGAAAAAATAAACTTATTATTTGGATGAGAGACATAAAAATTTACTTTTCTTGAATTTTTGTTTTTTTCTAATAAAATTAGAATTTTAATGAATAGTGAAAAATACTAAATTTTAACTCGAAACTGCCATTTTATCTAAATTATTTATATAGTTATATTATTTTTTTATTGGTTTTAAAAAATAATTGTATTATATTTTCATCATTTAACAAAAATTTGGTCATTTTAAAATTTTAATTTTAAATTAGACATAAACACATGCAAAACTTTTGATAGTAATTACTTCTTGAAAACATGCTTTTTGGTTTTGATAGTGGGAATTAATATTAAATTAATTAAATCAAATTATGTGTTTTGAATTTGGAAAAATGGATTACATATTTGTAATAAAAAGGTTTAAATTATGTAAATAGGTACCTTTTATTTTTAGGCATTATGAACAGTAACTTCAGTAATTATTTTATTTACCATGGTTTAAAGGGTAAATCTAGTAAATAAGAATAAACAAATAATATTATAATAATATTAAACTACCCTAGAACATGTAATAATACTATTTTATGATATATTTCCGACCATGGGCTTCCTTGGGTCTATTTTGGGACCCCATGGATTCACTTGGATGTGAAAATGACATTTTATAAGAATTAATTTAAAGTAAAGATAATTATAACCTAATCATATATATTTTACTAAATCGATTTTAATATAGGGTTATATAACTTATATATATGAGTATAAATAGTCCTTATAAATAAAAACATATTTCATACATAATGGTATTTTATTTATAATTTTTATACTTTAGATAAATATATATCTTTATGACAAAATTATGATGCAGTGATTACCTCATTAATCAAAGATTCAAATAAATGAATTTATAAATATAAAAATAAATTAAATTTTAATATTTTGATGTCATCCATGAATATTTTGGATTCCATTGACATATTAGGGATGATTTAATGCCTTTTTTTCTAAATAATAAGGTTTTTATGAATTTTTAAAAAAGTCATGTATGAATAGTATCCAAAATTGATATAATTCATATCTTTAGACATAAAATAGTTTATTAAATTATATTAAATCACTAAAACTCTAAGATTTGTAAAAATGGTTAATATAAGTCCAAATACGTCATAAATTTTTTTTTGATTTTTTGACATAATATGGTAATTACATTAACCCACAATGTGTAAATAACATGATATCACAATAAGATTAAAAAGGGTAAAATAAGGGTTAAACAAAAAAGATACAGATAAAAAAATATTCAAAACTTGTCTAAAAATTATTGTATGATGATAATCAGAACCAAAATCTTATTATATTATAATTAAATAAGTTTTGGACCATTTTTAATTGAAATTTAATTTATAATAAATTAATATTTTGAGAGTTTTCTAAAGTGCCCATCTCCTCTCTTATAAAAGGGAACATCCTCCCTCTCCTCTTCACTCCATTTTGAGCCTTCAAGATCGGCCAAAACATGACCATTTCTCTTATAAAATTTACTAGTAACATTATAGATGTTTTGTTATTCTCAAAAGACCAAATATACTACCCTAAGAATAAATTTAAAGGAGGCACGTCGAGGAATAGGTAATCTCTTCTACATATTCTTTAAAATTTCTTTCTTCTACTTACTACTAATTAGTTTTTTCATTATAAAGTAACAAAATCAGTATCAATAATATACCAATATGTTATTATAAATATGAAACAACACTATTTCACCTTCTATCCATCCTATAAAAAATGAAATCATCACGCTTGCGTACGTACAACTTACCGTATCAACGTCGTGGTGTAATATGTTTTTCACCACCACCTTACTTGGATAGGTATAATGGTTGAAATAATAAATATAGATGATTATTATAACATGATACTAATTCTGAGATACTTTACACCATCCTCTTAAATACCATTCAATAATTATGGTAATAATACCGTCGCTCGTGCTTACGTACGGATTACCGTCTCCACAACGCGATGAGATTCATTTTCCACGTTAACCATCCAAGAATGATTATAATGTATATATAATAAATAATCATGAAATATATGGAATAATAATACTACTGGATTTAGGTATATATATACACGTAATTTACTTACATCCATTAAATTTAATAAGGAAACGAAAACAACGTTCATGTGTACGTACGACCTACCGTCTCCATGAACTGTGTATTCCATTTCATTTATCTATATATTATATATAAATTTATATACTGAATATATATGATATATAAATCATGTTTTACAATCTGGAAGTAATTAAATCATTATATAAGTAATAATATCTAGAATAACAATTCAAAGCACATACGATAAATAAAATGATTATTACCCAAAACATTTCTTTAACATGGAATTGACAAATGAATGGGTAATATAAAGTTGTAAGTGAATCATATATGATATCATAAATATTATTATGGTTTTGTTACAAGTTAATAATATATTTAAACCCATTATATTGGAGTTTCAGACACATATGGGAGAAATCATACCTAAGGTAAAAGATAATTTTGCAATCTCATTCTTATCTGAGATTGTTTATACGTAAGTATTTACTATGGATTTATTTATCATCCATATCCATGTTTTCCCATAATGTTATCATGAAATTTTTATTATGATCTATGTATTTTTAAATTCATTTTTACTCATTTTTGACTTTTACTACATGGTGTGGAAGTAATATTTTTTGTGTTTACCATACGAGGCACTGTTTGAGTTTTCCAGTCCAAGTACAAGGAGAATGTTTTTTAACTTATACAGCATGAATAGATTTTTAAAATTTCATAACACATTATTTCTATGAATATTACTTTACAATATTTCAAGTCTATTTTCAATTACATTTTTTTCTTTTAAAATTGCATGACATTTTGAAAAAAGAAAAAAAATTTGAAGAAGAAAGGATATTTTCCTCAAGAGCTAAGTTCAAGTGGTTTATCAAAATGATTTTCATCTAAGAGTAAATAAGGTTATGTTTATATCCCTATTATTACTTTTAATTTATTTTTTCTATGATGGAATTATTTCTATGACTTCCATTAATCTTATATGGATTATGTTATGATGAAATGATGTTTTAGAATCCCATTTTATTTCATGTGTTCTGCTGTAATAAATGATTTATGATTTTTGGGGCATATGTAAGAATGATTTCATTATGAGATGGGTGGGACCTATATGTACCTACAATGCATTGGGTAAATATTTATATCTAATTAGATAGACATGAATGGAATGAAAAGTGAATCTGGTTTAGTAATACAGGGCTGGAATAACAAATAAATCTAGTTCAGTATTACATGGCTGGAATGACATGTATACCCAGTTCAGCAATGGACTTT
This sequence comes from Viscum album, assembly GCA_963277665.1. NCBI lineage: Eukaryota > Viridiplantae > Streptophyta > Magnoliopsida > Santalales > Viscaceae > Viscum > Viscum album. Next base: position 615,734,720 of record OY728134.1, read on the forward strand.
GTCCACTATGATGGTCTTGGAAACAATGCCTTGGATACTATGGAAATCAAATTATGTGCTTATTAGTTTTCCACAATTACATGTTTTATGCCATTGATATTCTATCATGGTTAATGTTCCTTTATGATCCATGCCTTAGGTACTACCAATATCTATTTCATGACTCAAGATTTTGATGTTTTATATTCATGTTTTTATGTTTAAATGTTTATAGTTTGTTTTATGTTCTCCATGTTTACCCTTATTGAGAATTTTTTCTCACCCATTCTATGTTTTCTTTTCCCCAGGATATTAATAAAGGATTTAGGTAGGAAAACAAAAGGGGAATATCTTTATGGTAGATGTTGAAGATCTTTCACCATTATTAGAAGATATTGTTCTGAGTTTACAAAGACACTAAACTAATATGATCACTGTGTGTCTATTTGTGTCATGTATTAATTATTCTAAAATAGAAATTAAATTTCCATGTATTTCATTATTGGGTCTCTACATTGGTGGATTCCTTCTATTCTAGAGTCCCTAATATTTTACGACACCTTCAAGTAAAGTGAGAAAGATGTTGTAGTGGATCACTCATCCCATTAAATGGGGTGATGTTGGGATTATTGATTTCTAAGGGAACTCAAACATGGTCCAAACATAATGGTAATAACTTTAATTAATGTAGAATTGTCACCTATCATGTTTCTAAGGATTAAATATAGGTGAAAATAGCGGTTATTGTTGAAATAGTGGGTTCCCTTGACCCAACTACGCAGTACTTTTGATTACCAAATCGTTTATACAATTAGATATACATGATATTTTCTTTCCATTATAGTTTAGATATTTCTAAATATACTATTTAATGTTAATTCCAACATATTAATTTTTGTATCAAAAGGTCATAAAAGATCTCATGCTATAATGAGAACCTCGAGATACTATGGAATTAATCTTAAATAGGTCTGGTGATCTAAACGCATGATACTAATTGGACACCGTTGATGTTTGAATATCAGGTGTTGGGAGATCATAAGCATTGATACTTCTTCTCATGATATTCTCACTTGGTAATCTATAGTAGTGAGACGATGAGGACAAACCCGCTAATAGAAACACCACATGTTTTGAGTTTCATTGATTGCTCCTATTTACAGAAATGTATATTGGTCACCGAACTTGAGATCATTACCAGTGTGTGCCATCTGATTGTGTAGTTTGATGCAAGACAAAAACCATGGTAATGAAATCAGTGTGTGGTAGATTGTTTTGGGTGCATAATTAGTGGTATGACATTTTTTGAATGGCCAAGAAAGGATTTGTCACTTCCATGTAAAGGAAGTTGTATATCTTAGGGCTGGTTGATTAGGATGTTTCTATCTTCATAAGTATATGGACAAAGCAGTTCAAAGGTAAATCTATCTGGATAGATAAAAAAATAATAAATTAATAAAAAGATAATGACACAAGTGTGTGTCTTGATTTATGATATATTTAAAGACAAAGTGATTATAGTACACAGTAAGTGTTTATAGGTTGGTAGTCATTACCATGACTATCCTTATATGTTTAGGGGCCTTGATGGTTTGTTAGACTCTGTTCTTGGTATGTAAATTTTATTCACTACTATCAAGATAATATCCTAGAGGGTCAAGCATAATAGGGTACTCAAGAATCCTCCCTATTCAGTTGAATAGCTAAGCTGGACATGGTGGGGCCCACCATGGGGTTTGAGTGTTGTCCAAGGTACCGATCACCGATAATTAAATAAATTCATTATTATTCAAGTTATGAATAATTGTGTTTTAATTTATTTAAATGTATTTACAAGTTAAGTAAATATGAGAAAATATTAAGCAAATGAATATTATATTAAAGGTTCATTTAATATTTTGAAGGATTCTGAGTCGAGTTAATGACATGGTTTTATCACTTAATATATATTTTATATATTATAATTATTTGATAAAATAATAAATAATATTGATGATGTTTAGTTCATCATATTTATTTATTTATAGGATGTTGAAATAAACGGGGGACAGGGAACCCATCAGTGTATCTAGAAACTCCACTATAAATAGAGGAATAAGCTCTCTCACTGAGAACTATTCATGGAATTTTTTCCAAAGCCTATCTCCCCCCACTCTCTAGAGAGATAAGTAGATGATACAAGAGATCAGATCAAGATCTCCCTCAATCATCGAATGCATCTCAATACGGTGATTGTCAGGACATCGAAGACATCGTTAGATCACCCAGCTAGCACCCAGAATCTGATTATCACTGCTCCTTTGGGTTTTTGAAGCATGTTTGGATGATATAGAGGGATCCTTCTATGGATCCTTCAAGAGAAAATTGCCAATGACAAGTTTCAGTCAACCATGCCTTCATATTTGAACAGGTATGTTTTCAGTTTTAATTTACATTCTCTTTTAATTTACATGATTTCCTTAGACCTTACTAGGGCTTAGATCATCGGTAATGATAAGTTATGTTGTCCCTTCAATGTATATTTTTAAAATCCTAACCCATCAGATTTCTTTAAGGGACTCAATTTTTTCATTTATCATTCCATATTGGTGAGTATTTTTAGACACCAATGCATTGAAAGGATCATTTACTGGTGGGGGGTCATGCAACCCTGATCCTTTAGAAAAAAACCACATCACTAAGGTGGGGTGGGTGACTCATATCTCGATCATTTTTTATATCCCCCAAATTCTACACTGAACATGTGCATGGGGCTACCCATTTTAAATTGTGGAACCTTTCTAAGGAGGATTGGTTTCCCATTGAAGGAGATAATGGTTCCCATCTGGCATTTTATGGCCCAAATGATTCACCCTAATATGATCCACACTAAGTCTTTTATATTTCTTATGATCCTAAAGCAAGACACTTATCCTAGGGTTTAAATCATATTATGGTGTTACCTCGAATGTGTCGGTGGGATATGCATGTGAGTTATATTTCTCAACAGTTCGACGAGTTGTAAATAGTATCTCATTTGGGGGCTCCCATGACCTAGTGACTATCTCTACTGTAGATTATGGGTTCTTTTCTGAGGGTCCTCTTGTTATTTTTTCACCCCATGATGTGGGTTTACCCTATCATTCCCTATATTGGTTGTCCAATTTCTATGATCGTCTGTCAGTTCGATGGTGGATACATTTAGAATGGTGGTACTCAGAGAGTAACCTTCATTGTTGAATTATGGGATGAATTGAAAATCCTATTAATTCCATAGGATAGAGATAAAATGGAAGGTAGTAAACTTCTTCTACCCTCTGATTTTCACATGTTGAGACAATTATTTCATCACTCGATAGATCATGATGAGGCTCCCTACATGGGTTTTTTGGAGTCTTGTGGTATCTAAATAATTTAGGATACTAAGCTACTTAGAGTACTATGATATCAAATATCCTATACTATTGGTAAATTTCCTTGAGGTGTTCATGGCTCCCTATATTGGTCAGATAATAGTCCCAAAGTTTGTGTAATGTCACCCAAAAATTCTAGAAAGAAACTTCCTTTTTGTAAGAGACTCCAAGATAACAAAATCTAGAGCAATAGGTGTCGAAAATGAGACTGGTAGAAGTATGGTGTCCAAAAGTCTCCACAAGTACTCTTGTTCATTTCCTTTGGGATGTTCTTACTCCTATTTGGAAAAAACCCCTATTGGAGTAGGGTGCGATACCGATTGTGGCACTGACACATATCTTCTTTGATTCTGATTTACTAGGAGAGGGGGTGTTGCATGAGTCAATCATCCACTTCATGTTAGAATGTCACTCTATGGTGGATCCATATTCAACATAATATCCATGTAGTATTTTGTGTTTAATACCTATTCATGTGAATGGGTGGAAGCACCCCTTTGAGGCATAACAGAGTTCTCACTATAAACTAAAAGATCCAAAATGTATCTAAATATATCTCTAACTACCTATTTGGAGGTAAAGGGAGGGAAACTAGTCGTGAAAAAGATGGTTACACTATGATTCTTTATAAAGAGGTGAAAATTTCCTCCAATTATTGGTACATGTAAAGGTATTTGAGAATCTTTTTGTCCTAGTAATCTTCGATTTTAATCCTCAATTGATGGGATTATTCCCCAGCTTGGGTAGCAGGGGTGAAGTTTCCCTCATCAAGTCATCAGTCACTTCAATGTTTTGAATGTCAATGGTGAAATGAAACATCCCATGGGATTGCCTCTAATGACGTTATACTTCTCCAAAAATAATCTGTTGAGAGTATCTTTGGTTCCACCCATGTGAGTTGTGACTAGTTCCATAGGCAGGTCCCTCATGAATGATGTTCAATATCTAGTCCTGTGATGATTATTTAGAGTAGGGAATGTTTTCAGCACATGGAGGAATATCGTTCTTATTTGTGGAGGTGCAGGGAGGACCTCCTCATTTTTATTCCTCATCAAGGGATATCCTATAATGACTGTTGATGTCAAAATTGACTGATAGATTCAACTCTTTCTTCATGAGAGGTGAACAGAGTCTTGATCCCAAGAGAGAGAAGATGAATCCCTATTGAGAAGTTACGGGGATATGATGGGATACACCAGTTTTCAAAAATTCCACTGGAGCTACAAAATATTCCCCTTATTGGGTGATGTTCTGTGATTTTCCCTAGGGTTGGTGTTTGGTGCTCTATATTTGGGCTGGAGGGGAAAGTATAGAGCCAAACCTCTCGTCGACTTATATAACATGTCAGTGTTGTTGCTAACATGACCTAGTGGTAGCCCTCCTTGAAAAATACCTAGAGTTTTCCATCATGGGTACAGTTTGAACATAATCCACCTCCTCGCATAAAGGAGCGAGCTATTAAGAGGCTCTAAAGAGTGGATCTTGAAGCAGTTTTCTGTTGAAATGGGGTATGGTTTCCCCCCTACACCACCCTTAGGGGAAGCAGTGTCAGTGATGCACCAATTATTTGAGGTCCTGAAAGGCTGTATCTCTAGTGTTAAATGACCCATTGTTTTTAATATAAAAAAACAAGGGTGTCTATCACCCTCCTCTAGATGATCTCAGAGGGTGAGATGGGATGTGGGTGTCCAGTAGATGAAGGTGTGGTGTCTATCATGGTAGGAATATAGTCATGTAGGATTACCACACCAATATTTACCCTTACCTTGTGCCTGTTATAATTAGGTCTATGGTCTCCTATAGATTTTGTCTTGTAAATTAAATGAAATAGAGCTTCATTATAGATACATTGAAGGTGACGCCCAATTCTACAATATCAGCTATTCTTCCTGAATAGGGTAGGGATTCATGTTGTCGATGTCGGAGACTGCATATGCCCAACGTTATCTATCCCAAGTCACAAGAGAGACTCATGTTGGGATCAAAACGTTTCTATTGGGACCCGATGATGAATATCTAGATCTAGTGACATGAAAATATGGTGGTACCCCAATGTTACTAATCCATATAGTTCAAGGAGAAGAGTTTCATGTCTAGTTCACCATTATTGTTTCTGAATCTTTTTGTTAGGGTTGTGTGTCACGTTGATTCAACCCTACATTACTTCCATTCAATGGCAGACAGATTTCATCAAATTAATTGGTGATGTCAAATCTTTTATTGAAACTGGATTATGGGTTGTGAGTTACTCCTTCCATGAGTTCTTCATTGGAGCTCATTCTGTAGTATGGGACTCCCTAAAATATTTAATTCATATTCTTGAAACTTGTTCCTGGCTCCATCTCAAGGTGGAAACTGGTAAATTACACTACTTTGGTCTCGATATGGCATCAAACTTCAATAAAAGTATATAGTAATGTTGGGAGTGTCTTGTAATTTATGCACATTGGGTAGGTTAGTCAACTAAAAAGTATTCCACTTTTAGAGGGAATCTCATCTGTGAGGCATCTTACGAACTGAACCTAAGGCATCCCATTTACTCCATGTGGTAGTTTCCACCTGAGGAATATGTCTTATGAGACTTTTTAAATCAAGAATCTTTTATTTATTTTATGGGGTAGAGATTTTGGATCAGTTCAAAGGTTTAACATCTTATGGGGATGGGTGGGTCATAGGTTTATAATCTTGTGGGGATAGGTGGGATATTGATTTAATGTATTGGGGAAATATGGTTCATAGTTTTAACATATTGTGGGGAATGGTTTGTTGTAGGTTTATCATCTTATAGGGATAGGGTGATCACAAGTATAACATATTTCATGGACATGTTGGTCATGGGTTTAATATCTTTTGAGGATAGGTTGGTCACAATTTTAACATGTTGTGGTGACAGGATCTGCATAGGTTTAACATCTTGTATATAAAGGTTAGTTCCATGTTTAACATATTGTAGGGAGAGGTTGTTATTAGGTTTAATTTCTTATAGTGATATATGGTTTTCATATTTAACATCTTGTCAGGATACATGGTCCACACGTATAATGTATTATAAGGATAGTTGGGTTTCATGATTAGTGTCTTATGGGTATATATCGGTCACAAGTTTAACATATAGCAGGGATAGATGATTTTCATGTTTAAAATCTTGTAGGGACAGATGGGTTGTAGGTTTAACATCTTACAGGGAAAGACGGTTCACAGGTTTAATGTATTACAGGAAAAATAGGTAATAGGTTTAACGTCTTGTGGGAAAAAATGGGTGGTTATGTGTTTCTCTAGGGGGGGGGGTGATCACACTTGAAGAGCATGGTTAAGTGTGTCCCTTGGGGGGAGATGATAAAAATTTAAGGTCTTGTTATATTTTTGGTGTATCAGGACTAAACTATAGGGAGGTACTCTAGAGATGTTGGTATATTAGGATTGAACCTCAGGTAGGTGTCCTATATACCTTGTTAAGAAAAATATATAAAAAACAAAGTAGTTCAATGCCATAGATTAAGTCCATGTGATAGGATGGGTCCATATAGTTTAACAACTTTTTTAAGGATGTTAATGTCTCAGCAGGAGTGTCTATGGTGGATGGTGTGGGGATTACATTTCAAAGTTGGTCGGGGGTTCTGGATGAAGGGTGATATCATAATTAGGGGAAGGAGTGGCATCCCATGATGAACCTACACGGGGAATCCCATGCTCATTGTAAAAGGTAAGGCTATAGTTTACTTCATGTACTAAGGACATTTTCCAGTAGTTCAATTTCATGTGACTAGGATGTGGGGCTATGAAATTTTATATTATGAATATTAAAAATTGTTGGAGCTTATGCCAGGGGAGGACCATGTCAAGGTGAGAGGAAGATCCTAAAAATTTATATCTACTGAGATATGTAAGTGATTTACCTTAGTGATTCAACCTTTTTGACTTATGTTCCCACTAATCATCCATCTCTGGGTAGAGAATGGTGTATAATTATTTTTAGGGCAGAGGAAATCAGGGGTCCCGTTGTTAGGGTTCCTATGATTATGATCAAAAGACATTGGGGTACATATTCCTAGGAGAAACATGTAGGTTAATGGTCTAGGATTCACTTAAATAATAAGGGGGATAAGGTTAGGTATCCAATGGGTTTTCTATGAAATTTGATCATATTTTTCACAAAAGGTTTTCATGAGACATGGTTTCTAGTGAAATGAAATGTCCTAGATTCTAAGAGTGAAGGCACGTGAAAATTTTGAGATTTCACATAGCTTATGGTCGCATAAAGGTAGCTTCTCTTGTGTGATACTGACCGACCATATGGGATATAGTGTGAGGAGTTCTCAAGCATGGTCCAATATACATTGGGTTCCACAGAATATCATCCGTACAAATTCTACACCTTTAAGAATCCATTGGAATTGTGCAAAGTCCTAGAAGAGAGCTTTGCGTGAACTATATATGATGCTTCATATTTCTAATATCTCCCACCAAATTGAGGGAGTGAGGTTAGTTATATATCTAAAATGTAAATCTAGTGGTTCACAACCCAATTGGGAATAAAAGAGTGGTTAACCTCTCTCTATTCCTTTGATTTGGGGTCATGGTCACGTGATCCAACGATTTATCATTTTCTTTCTCATGCAATGTAACTGGTGGATAAAATGATAGTTTTGCATGTGGAAAAACACTATTGAATTAAAATGACTTTCCCACCATTTTGGGACTCCTGGACAATCCTTATAATCTTGTTCTTAAATATCTAATTTCTCACATAATTGGATTGCGCTTGTAATGAAAATGTTTCACTGAAACCATGATTATTGCACACAATAGACTCATTGGTTCCAATGTTGAAATCTACTCTAGATTGGATTTTCCTATATAAAACTTCCCATTATATGAAATTTAGTTCCATATTGGGTTTATTTTAATTATTTTAAATTGATAATCATTTTACAATTTAACGTTGTTTTTATAAAGAAAGTTGTTATAAAACCTAAAAATAATATTATACTAAAATATACTACAAAGATAATTTAAATTTCATTAATTTGATTTAATGAAACAAAAAAATTATGTTTATTTGGAATAAAATAAAAATAAAAATAGTACTTAATTTATTAAAAAATGATAATATTTTAAAAATCAACATTTTCACTATTCACTGAAAAATTAATATTTTTCAAAAAAATCCAAAAAATTCACCCTGAGTTAATATCGATACGATGATTAAAAAAATTATCTTCATTTTATTAAATAACCAATCTATAATTGATAACAAATAATATTAAAATATGTTCACAAAGACTGACTAAACCACATTTTAGAAAAATACAGTTTTTTAGAAAACAATTATTTTTCTTTCAAATGGTTATTATTTTATTTGCAATATTTAAATAACCATTGAATCTATTTTATAAATTTGAAAACAATATAAATTTTATAATTAAGTTATTATTATTGATACCTAACATATCAACATCTATGTTATAACTCTATATTATATTATATTTCATTTAGATTTGGGGTTGTGTGTTCCACAAGCCATCAAAGGAATGAATTTATTTAAAAATAAATATATTATAAAGTATCATGATGATACATTCTCTTATATTCCTGGGTTTTCATGTCATATACACTATTAAACATGATTTTCTTTTTTCAAATTCCTATGGTGTTACATGCTATCCCCCTTAAATAAATTATTTCCTCATAATTTAATAATGATCACAAAAATATTTGGATTGAGATTCGAAAATAAATTTGTTGGAAACCCACATTGTAAAAATGGTTAATAAAAAATATTCTTAAAAAGGGAAAGGGAAGTATGAAGTTCATGTGGAATAACACCTACCTAGGGTTCCAAGTCAAAGAAAATTAGTGGGAAGTGGACATATCCACATGAAGGAAAAGCACAAATAATTATGGATATTGATAGAGAATATTGATCAAAATAAAGTGAATGATAAAGGGAAAGGTAAGGACCTAAAATCCATAACAAATTGATGAGTTAAAAACCATAGATTCATCGGATATGAAGGAAATATGATAAATGTTTTGTTTCAATATCCTTTTCGTAGATTTGAGGGGTTATAGTAAGATAGATAACATTAGGAAATATACTTAACTAATATTTTTTATTTTATAAACACAATTTTGTCCTTTGGTTGGGATTCAATCACTTTCCAGTTCAAATCTTACTTATAATAATAAATATCCAGTATGAATTTTTTTCCTGAAACACTAAAATAAATATATAATAGATCACATAATACCCTAAATAATAACAAGATATCCCTCCTATATTTATTAAAAACAAAATGGTTAGAATTTGTTTTCCAATATAATAAATTAATCTCTCACTCCACAATACTAAATCTCAAAGTTAAACTTAATCCTTTCCATATGTCTCTATTCTTAGAATCCTTAATGATAAATATCCAAAATTTTAATATAAATCTTCCAAAAAAATATTGTAATTAAAACCAAAAGGTTATATATACTTCAAATTCATAATACATATCCTGAAATATCATTAGTCATATCAAAATCCAATTACATAAAACCACAAAAGTGGTGTCTAGGACATTGAACTTATGATCAACCTTGATCTCATCAACCCATAATGGTATCCATAAAACTTATACAAATCTAACACGAAGGCATATATTCTTCCAAAATTAACATAATTCTTAGATGTTTCATGATTCTTATTAGAAAAATACCATTGGTAAAAATACTTCTACAACATAATTATTGAATTCGAATACATAAATATTCAAAACCTTTTACTTCAAGGATTTGGTATAACGTAGTTCTTTCCTTAGTATAGGGTATGACCCTTAGTTTTGGTAATTTAATCAGATAATTTCAAAGTTACCCACATTTAAAATATCAAATTCCTTGGAAATTACTTACTATATAACCCCATTTACAATTAGAAAACATCTACCCCTCCATTTGAGATATTATTCTAGGTTATTCTTCCCATCTTATTCACATGCCAAAAGCTAAATCATCTTTCCTCTATGTTCATTACCACCAAACCATTAATAAAATTTCATTCTCCGTTTTTGACTTGTTAGGAATCTCATAGAAGTTCAAGTTTTTAATCATATATTGTGATAGATGATTAGGACCTAGCACAATATCCTTCAATCCAATCATCATCCCATTTTTTTACTCTTCAAGACATTTTCTATAACATTAAACGTTAACCCAATTCCTACTATTTTCTATCGTTGATTAAAACCATAAAATGTAAAGTAAACAAAAATATTAATAGTGAGAAAAAAATCATGAAAAAATATTTATAATATGTCTAACTCATGAAACCTTCATTTAAATTAAATAAACCGTAGGTTTGATATAGATCATTCATGGTCTTCATCTATTCAAATAATTTATCCTAATTCATAATGAGTTTGTGAATTTCCAAAACATATACCCTTTGAGTGTCAAACTAGGTTCTATATAAGGATCATTTATTTGTAGAAGATAATGTATAATTCAATCCCAACATGCCTTTTTAAAATTATTACCCCTAGGTATAGATTCTATAGAAACACATCCAATTGTAGTATCTATATTGGGTTGTAATTGATCAAAAACTACTCACTCAGTACTTCACCAAAATTACATGATATTTTCCTATACAAAGAATTATCCTTAAAACTATACTTAGACATATCCCTAGTGTCTCACTAATGTTTTCTCACCCCAGTATACAAATTTTGACAAGAACATTCAATTGATAAAATTTATGCAGACCCAATCTTAATTCACATTTTAATAAATTATTCTTAAACATAAATTTCAAGTAATTTTAATATAATAATTGTAAAGGCCCAGTGTCTTAGTGATAAAAGGTTTATATTACATAAAATGAAGGTTAAAAATATAATATTTATTTTAATATCCATAGTGAGATCATAAAAACAATTTTAGCTTCTAAAATTTAAATGGATAACCTGGGGAATATATAATGAAAGGAGTGAACTAAAAATCCCAATAATGGAATAAAACTATCAAAGAAACATAACATGTGAGTCAAACGTATAAAATGATATCATAAAAGAGAAGGATCATGTGTAATTTCATGGAATTATATCATAAATATCATGGTAACATAAGATCATGGAATCATATGATATGCGGCAACAAAAAAAACCTAACATAAATATATTTTAATGATAACTATCGAAACAATGTTACCTAGTGGATAGAGTCCACTAATGGACTAGGTTCACTCCCAAATAATATACAAGATGCCTCATAAGACTATAACATTTCCAAATGAATCGGAGCACAATCTAGGCGCACCCATCATAACATGTTTATGATCTATGTGTTCCACATAAATTAAATCAATCATAAAGCATAATATAAGAATTTCAAATTGAAATAAAATGGGTCCCATAATCTTGCATCATATTATAATGAAATAAAATTTCATAATCAAGGAATTTGGGAAAATATCAAAAATAATGTATTACCCTATAAAATAATAGATAACGAACTTGGTATATAAGTACAATACATATATACATAATTTAGAATAAATATATAAAATAAAAGGTTTTTTTAGTTGATGAAAATACAATTAAAATGTTAAAAATATTCATTATGATAATAACCTTTTCACTTTTTGTAACATCGAAGGATGTCATATTATATGGAAAAAGATTTCAAAAGATCACTTTTAATATTTCTTGAGGAAAATATTCTTTCCATTTTTAAATGACTTATTTAATATATAAATCATTCCAAAAAATTAAAGAAAACCTTTCTAAAGAAAAATAAATTTTGTAACTTAAAAAGTAAGGTTTATAACATTAAGTAGTCATGATATTGAAATAATTACATTCATGACAAATATATTAAAACAAAACAAATATTCCGTTAAATTTTTTATAAGAAAAGTAAAAAATCACCTTTTGAGAAAAAAAGGAAGATTCCTTTTGAAAAAAATTCAAAATACAATTAAGGGTAATAATTAATTTATGAAACTATAGTAAAACATTTTTAGAAAACATAGATTTGAAATATATTTTTTGATCAATGAGGGAAATAAAGATGAATTTCCTTAAAAATAGTTTATCAATAATTTAAATAAACAAAAGGAGAAAACATTTATTATTAATTGAAAAAATCATGAAAAACTATTGGAAAATAAAATGAAAATGTTTTATTAGAAAATGATAAAATAATTTTTATCAATTGAAATCAAAGCATAAGAAATCTCAATTAAAATGAGATTGAAACAAAAACCCTTACTATATTGGTAACTTTTGAATCATCACATACCATAAATGAAGTAGATGAATTTTAACATAAAATATCATAATGTTGGATGTATTAAGGATATATTATTTAAATATTAATTATATACACAATTTAAATGAAATTAGGTGAATAAAATAAAACGAGTCTCAAATAATGATGTTTGAGATGAAATCCTTAAAAAGATTGTATCATTTAGGTGATAGTTCATCCATGAAGTGATTATGTGTATCAAATGTAGATAAAAAAAAATCATGTGTACATATAAAATAAATCAATTAAAGTAAATTTCACACATAATCATGGAATAATATAATCAATGAAGTAGATGTATAACCCAACAAAAGTAAATTGAGTTAAGAAACCCCTCACGTCACACTTCCCTTTATTTGAACTCAATTTAATCACCTGTATAGTGGTTATAAACATGTTATTTACTTATAAAATAATGAAATTAATATTTATAATATCATATATTATCCTTTTATAACATCTTATTACTTATTTGTTAATACTTTTCATTATCACTATTGTTTCATATGTTAATTTCCTTTTTTCTCCTGCACATTTTATCTTGAAAGTTATGGATACTGGACATAGGTTATAGTTCCATAATATACATAATTATATTAATGTTAAACATAATGTTTTTTTATTAGATACATATTTATATTTATTATTTAATTTTCAATATAGAGAATTAATCATATAGCTTCATAAAGACGATGGGTCGTATGAACGCACGAGTGACATTATCATTTCATGAACTGGTGAAAGGTTATGGAAGATGATTGTATATTAATTGTCCCAAATCAATATAATTTTTTATATATCACATATATACATTAAATTTATTGTTATTTACCTTCCTTTTAAATTTTTATAAAAAACAAATCACGTCGCTTTTCCAAGCTGTAGTCCGCCGTACACATGAACGACGTTATCGTTAATTCAATGATTGAAAATGTAAGAAAGTATGAGATATATTTATTTTAAAGAATAATTATTATTTAATTAATTTAATGTATAAATATATCATTAATCCTTATTACCTTCCATGTAAAGGGTATGTGAAAAACTAATCACATCGATTTGTGAGGTCGTAGTCCGCTGTACACACAAACATCATTATCACATTCTCTATGGAATATAAAATAAGAAGGTATATATGATATTATAATTAGATGAGTATATTTGTATCATAATTATAATATATAAATAGAATATTAATCATTATATAAAACTGTGAGAAGTAGTGATGGAATATGATTTACGTTGGTTCGTGAAGTTATAGTCCACCGTACATATGATCAACGATTTTGTTTCCCATTTGATGGAGGAGGAGATGGTTATTGGTCATTAACTTGAAAAAAAAATCATCTGAGAATATTTAATGTAATTATTTTATTATGTAATCATAATTTAATAATATTTTGAGGGTGTGTAGGAGGAAATAGAATAAATGCTCAATTAAGGACATTACCTCTTCTTCAAACAACATCATTTGGTTTTCACCAAAAGCCTTACTAGGTTGGATTTATAAAAATATATTATAGGATTAGGGGAGGGAATTAGGGAATTTATGTTGGTAGGTATTTTAATAAATAATGGGCTATGAATGTGTGTAACAGATAAGAGAAGTGATGTCCTTTTATAAGTGGGGGAGATGACACACGTGGTATTTTTGAAAGAAAATATTCTACCCATGTTTTTGTCATAAAAAAGGTTTAAAAATTGAATATTTTATTAAATTATAAGATATAATGTCTAAAAAGGAACATAAAATTTTAATTATTCATGTTTAGTGACATTATTAAACAATATCTTTTCATTTTAACCCCCTCAGTAAACTCGTTTTTACCTTAACCATGATAAATAATCTTTACTTTTTTACTATTCATTGTGGTAAAAAATTAAGATGAAATTACTATACAATATAAATTATGATGATTCAAAATATTTCATCTATTTATTTAAATCAAACCTAAATAATTTTTATAATTTAATTTAACATTAAACATGTAGACATTTCTAAAAAATGGGTTTTCAAGAAATTAATATTTAAAGAATAATATGATCTCATATTAACTATATGAAAATTAATGAAAATTAAATGAATTTAAATTAATATTTATATATATATAATATAAATTTTATTTAAATTATTTATCATTAGTGGTTATTTAAATTATTTAAAATGTATAAACATTAAACATTTTAAAAAACAATTTTCATAAAAACATGTTTTAAAGATTAAAAATAAACATACACCAAAATATATTATAAAGTTGATTTAAATGTAATTATGATTTTATATAATTAAATAAAACTTTTTTTAATTATAAATAAAATGAATATAAAAATTTGAATTTATTTATTAAAAATAAATATAAAATTTATCAAAATTGGTATTTTTCACTATTCACTAGAAAATTTATATTTTCTAAAAAAACAAAATATTTTACCATAAGTAAATACAGATATAAGCTTTTAGAAAAAATATTTTAATTTTATAAAATAATTTTTCTAAAATTATTTAAAATTAATTTTAATTTATGTGCTCAAAGCACAACTAAACACTCGTTTAGAAAAATACAATTTTTCAAAAAACATTTCTTTGCATTCAAATTTTTTAAATTTTATTAAAAATAAATTGTTAAAAATGAATTTATTTTATTCTTCTATAAACCATATATTTTTCATAATATAGTTATTACTATTCATACTCAACAAATTAACACCTCTATTATGATTTTATATTATATTATAGTTTGTTTAGATTCAGGTTTGCGTGTTCTGCAAGCTATTGAAGATATTTAATTTATTTAAAATAAAATATATCATAAAGTATCTGGGTGTTAATATATCTTATAATATTGATGTTTCATGTTATATACACAATCAGACCTGATGTACCTCTTTTATAATATTTGGGTGTTATAATTAACTTTCAAAACTACCTTATGTATGCTTCACTTTCAATGGGTTTTTAACACATTATATCATATGTAATTCACGAAACATCTATATGTGACCATATGATATCACCCAATTAACTATTTTCTGATTAGAATCTATACTGTAAGGCATTTTGAATAATTTTGAGATTTAGAAATCAAGTCCCTCACTATTCAACTGTTTTAGCATATTTTAAAATATTAACTTCACCATATCAAGTGTTATAATGTTATATTTTATTGTATACTTATATATCAATATAAATTCATTATCATCATCATTGATACCCTTTACATCAAATTTATTCCTAAAATTACTATAACTACTTATAGTATTCTTCTGCCATCATATCTTAAAACACTTTTAGGAAAAAGTAGCATTTACTTTTTATGGGTAACTAATGCTACTATTTACATTTTTATTTACATATAAATCCTAAAACCTATAAAGATAATGTGATGTTAATTTTATTATATTAATTAATATAAATATTTTTATTTTTATTTATCGACATACTCTAAACAAATTTAGGTTATGAAGTGTAATTGATTTTATAATTTTACTCGAATAACCCTTCAAGAAATATTTATATTCACTTTTCTTGATGACTAAATGTAACTCTTTACATTTTTCATTATCATAATACTTCTTAAGCTCTTTATTGTATTATGTGTGAAATAAATTTATTCACTGATTGATAATTTTTTTTGAATAAGTGATATTCACTTTTTTTGGTAACTAAATGTAACTTTTGGAATTTTTATTTACCACCACATATCCTAACTTATTTATAATATTATGTATAAATAACTCAACTTTAATCTTCCTTAGTCCTTTATTTTTTAACTTTAAACTTATCGAATCCCAAACAAACTCTAAATAACCACTTAATCACTATATTCTTCTCAGAATATCAGGATAAGTAATAACAAAAACACTTTTGTGCTTAATAAATATCATATATTTCCTCATAGTTGAAATATTTAACAATTAAACTATTTCATCAAATCATTTGTGGTATTTTAGTTTTTTCGATCATTTTACTTGAAAATTAGTATATTCTTTAAAATAACATATTGATTGGTGGGAATCACATTCCATCTTATTTTAACAAATATTTACATAAAAATTTTATCACAAAAAAATTGATTTATCCTTATCCTCATCTAAAAATATGTTATATAGCCAAAGGCATCAAAAAACATGTATAGAAAATAAATTATATCTTTTTTTTTCAAAAAAACTATTTCTTAGTTAACCATATCTGTTATGATATAAAACAAAAGGATAAATATACACATCCTTTACTTAGATTAATAGAATATTTTCATGCTCTATTATATTCAAATTATTAATGTAGTAACTATTTTCATTATTATATGAATTTAAATTATAATATATATCAATTATTATTTTATTTGAAAGTTATGTATAATTAAAACACCTCTAAAATATACTAGGAGTGTTGTATACCCTTCATAATAAACATAATTATTTCCATAACACCTAAACCTAACATGGATATTCCATGTAGTTTATTAAAACTCATTATAATACCTCAATAACCCATCATAGAGAATTATTGCTCCTTATACTTAACAACCCTAGGTTCCAATTACCTTTAATGGATTTATGAATAAATATTATAACACTTTTTCATTAAACTTTTATTCTTCTTGTCATTATTTTTACCCACCAGTACTAACCAAAAATCACTTAAAGCCTTGAAGTCATATAACTATTTCATTAATTTTCAACACTTTGAGAATATCGGGTAGAAATTTCTTGAATTAATTTATATTTTTGAAGCATTTCTAGAAATGATAAAAGTATTAATTCAATTGTAATAGCTGCACTCCAGAATCCCAGATCTAGGGCATTATTTTAATACATTGACATGAATACAAGGAATGACGTCCCAAAGGACCAATTAGTTTAGTAGTCTTGGAAAATATATTACATACATGAATATTAAATTATAATTCAAAACATAATATGAAACATAGACAATTCATTGAGAATGCTATTATTATCCCAGATTAACCCTACATATCAATTAAAAAACACTTATTGGAATCCTAGTGATATAAAAAATAAGAAAGATGCGAGCTCAGATGCTTAGTAAGGGTAAAAAATATAGCCAATGTTATTATAAAAAAGAATACAATTTTAAGGCAATGTGTAAAACTAAAACAAAAGACTTTTAAATATAATCTTGAGCATAATATGGAACAAATTAATCCAGTAATTCCATTTTAATTTTCACATGGATATTCTACTAGTCGAATAATCCAATTTATTATCATTAACTAATCTCATAATGAGGGAATTTATAATGTCAGACATCATAACCATACAATCAATGCATCGATCTAAGACCATAAATAACCATAACATCGAGGGATCATTCCAATACAATAGTTTGTCTCATGATACCTACCAATTCATCAAGAGGCTAGAGAGTGACCCACCCATCAATTACTAAGTCCAACACATTACCCTTATAAAAGGGGTAAAACATAACCAACATAGACATTTGAATTAAAACTAGCATCTAAAATGTTAATACATTAACCATAAACCATGAATTGTATCAAAATATCACATCCATAGTCAAACATATCATAAAACCTTTATTATAATATGGTATATTTTATCATAACAAATTGTTAGTTGGAGTAGAGTACTCAAGAGGGGGGGTAAATTGAGTATCTATAAAAATTTAGGTTTAAAAATTATTCTTAAAAAGGTTCCCCAATAAAGTTAAATACTACCCAGTTAATCAAGGTTATATGGTTATGAAATTTTGACTGTTTAAAAAAATTCTTAGAAGTTTGATTAATTCTCAGTAATATTAATTTTAGTTTTCAACATTAATTTTGAAGCTATTATAATAAGGAAAAACAATTATAACTTCTTTATAAGATTAACTATCAATGTAAATTTAGTAATTTCTAAATTAAATAGTGAAACAGAGAAAACTAAAATAAAAAACATAGCGGATATTAAAAAAGTGGTTCAGTCTCAAGCCAAGACCTAATCCACTCCACTTGGTGATTAACTTCCACCAAGCCGTTTATATAAATAAACTTGATCCCCACCCCAGATCAGGGTTAACAATAGTACACAAGACTTTCCAGGTCACACGACCTCTTCCACAGTTCTTCATGGGTATAAAATAATAGGTCACATAGTGACCTCTTCTACATTTATCCATGGGAATAGACAAGTGTAAAAAGATGTTAGAGAATGGATATCTTTTATCCTTCAGTTTGATGTAGGAGACAGTGCATGTTTTTATACAGACCCACACACTGCTCGAAAGATAAAAATAATACACAATAGAGCAGAAACGATGTGATAAAGTTATAAGTGCTCTGAGTGTTAGTCAATGCAACTCTATACTTATGGGATGAAGCAGATGCAGAAATCGAGTCCTCTTGTGGAAAAAAGAGTATCACAAGTCAGCTAGATCTGGCTCGTGTTCTTCATGGAGTTGATAGTGCATAATTTTTTGCAACTCTAGGATTCGAGTATGCTTCGTGTGTTCTTCAGCAGTGTCAGTTTCCATGAATGCTCGTGATTATTCGTTATCGTGCACACACTTGTTTTTCTATTACACTATTGTTTCCACAGTCACCACGATCATGATGTTCTTTTTATTCATGGAATGCATATGTTGGACCCGACATGATGCATGTATTCTGCACCTTGTACCTCATACTGTCAGGTTACATATCTACAAGGAAACATTAATTATATTAGTGCATTTAAAAGATTCAAATATAACCGTTATAAAATAAATTAAAAACGAAAAAAATATACTAAGAAATGGTGTCACAGTTTGTCTAGAAATAGTGTCTCCATGAAATAGTGTCTCCTTGAAATGGTGTCTTCTTCTTTGTCTTTGAGCGGTGATACAACTATGATGGCATAGTTTTATAGAGATTAGAAACCAGTAGCACAAATATGGTGTTTGATCATGGTTTCTGGATGTCACAGTTACTAGATGGTCAGGGTATCGTTATGGTCACAGTGACTGGATGGTCACGGTGTCTAGATGATCACAGTGTCTGGATGGTCACGGTTTTTAGAAGATCACAGTGTCTGAATGGTCACAGTGTCTGAATGGTCACAGTGTCTAGATGGTCACGGTGTCTGGATGGTCACGATGTCTGGATGGTCACGGTGTTTGGATAGTCAAGGTGTCTTGATGTTCATGGTGTCTGGATGGTCACGGTGTCTGGATGGTCATGGTGTCTCAGACTTAGCCAAATATCTGTATAGAGACTTAAACAGTGTTATTCATAGAATGAATTAAAGTTAATCATTCATAAGAAAATTTCATTAGGAAAAAACAGTTTCCAATAATTATTTTAGGAATAAATAAACTAATTATATGTACATATGATTTTAGATATTTTAAATACGATTAACAAGATTTATATAATGTAAAGGATTTGTGATCATTAAAACATGATTAACACCTGAGGAGTCCAACAATCTCCCTGTTTTTGATGATCAAAAATCATGTGAGTGAGATATCTATTTATAGTGAATGTGCCTCTTCCTTAGTGTGTATATAGAATACATATTTCTCCCCTTTTTGGATTATAAAAAAGAGTAAATAAGAAATAGACAATAAAGGCGCACAATGCATTAGATGGATAAAAAGTGTCATTACAAATAGGAAGGAACAAGACTACATAAAACATCCCTATCAAAAGATAGTAGTCACTGTTCTTCAACACGATCTTGTCTTCTCTTTTCCCTTGGCTGCAGCATTAGAAGAAGAAGAAGCCATATGAGTAGAGATAGAAGTGGAAGAAGGGAGTGGACCGGTTGATAGAGAAGTTAAAGGGTGTCCTTCAAAAATAGAAGGGGCCATGGTAGGTGCAGTAGAAGACTGAGGAAACTGTTGATCAAAGATAACAGGGCTGATCTGACTCAGAGCCTGAGAGACAGACACAGAGGTAGAGGCAAGGGTAGAGGATGAGAAGGTAGGAAAACCAGATCGCAGGGGTGCAACTGCAGGCGCGACAATGGCAGTACTCTGGACATGAAGGTAAGGCCTCAAAAGCTTGATGAAGTCAGCAATGATCTGACCACCATATTGCATGGATTTCCCAATATCCTGAATAGGTAATAATCTTGATGAAGTCATGGTTTCTATAAGGTCACAAGTTCTGACTAACAATGTCCTCAATAGGATAAGAAACAGGTTCTGGTCTTCAGGTTATCACATTCTGCATATCTTAAACCATGACTCTGAGAGTTTTTACTTCATCAATGAGTTGTTGGTTCCCGATTCAAACTTATTGAATCTCATGAAGCACTTGGGATGAATGTTCCATATGAAATTTTCCAACAAAAGGGAAACATCTCTCTCACTTAAATTGGTTACAGGAGACGGTTGGGTATTCATGAGTTTTTCAACTCCAACCAATTGGGTAGCTCTAAAAGCTTTTAGATCATCCTTATTCACCATGTTTGGGGGTTCCTATGAAGGTTCAGAAATAGAAGCTGAGATAGGCCCAGGTTTCTTGGTAGAGATGGATTTAGGAGAAGATGCCAGTTTCAAATGTAATATAGTAGACATATCAATTCCTTTAACTGAGACTTTTTAGGAATCAGTCACATCAAAATATCTAGGGAATTTATACCATGTATCCATTAATCTTGGATCAATTGAATTATGGACTTAAACAGATTTTAGATTGGGGGGATTCTCCCCCTAAATAGGTGCATCTTTCTCAAGACTGAGAGATTTAGATCCTTTATTTATTTCTACGAATTCATCCTTAACTTACTCACCCATTTCATTTCTCGGCAATGGAAATTCTTTCTCCATTCTCTCTTCAATAGATGGAATAACTTCAGGAACATCTTGTTCCTTTGGGTGTTCTTCAAGGGAATATTCTTTCACAATAGAAAGATCTTATTTTTTATGGTCTTCTACAACATTAATTTTTATTACCTTATAAACTAATTCTTCTTTTGAAGAATGTTGTTCTTCCAGATCAACAACTTCTTCAGGAACAAGCATGTCCTTATCAAAAAATACTTGAGGAGAAGATTCACTATCTTCCTCAACCAGAAGAGTATCACTCAGAGGTATAATGGCCTCTTCTTCTTCCTCCTCATCAGAATATTCAACATGTTCATTTGGCTCTAAACCTGGATTATAAATATCCTTAGGTCATGAAGTGTGTTCCATGAGATAAAACTTTCCATAAACTCTATCATTATTTTCCACCCAAGATTTTCTCCATGGATTTCAATTGATTTCCATTCTCATTATTGTAAATTTTAAATGAAAGAACTCATAATCCTTAATGGATTATTCATATGGTACAACCAATCCCTTTACATGAACCATAACTGAGATAATCCTTGAATAAAACAAGGAGGTTGACTTGGATGTTGTCTTGATTAACTCACACATATGGTGTAAAATATACTTACATATGTTGATCTTATTTCCATTTTTCATGAGATGTATAAAAAATACATCCTGATACTTGAGTATAGAAAAATCACCTATTCTGGGTCTAATAAAATTCTGAACAAACATAAACAAGAGTCTAGATGCACCATCTAGCTCGACAATGATGGCTCTCCTCATAGTTTCATTGCCAGTTAGAATTCTCAAAGATTATTCCAAAAAAAGAATAACTCACTTGAAGGTAGAGGACCTCTTTGGTAGTCATCACAAATACCCCCATGAGGCATCCTAAGGCATGCATACCATAACCTTGATGAAAAGGTACACCTCTGGAAATTGATCCAACTTTAAACAACACAACATCTTCTGAATCAAAAGATAACTGAACATACTGGTAAAACTGTCCAACTAGATTTGGGTAAATAGGCATATCCTCCTTTGTAAACCAATCCATCCATACTTACTATATTTTCACTTTAAATACCAAAGACATAAATTAAAAGATCCACTTAGGTCATATCTCCTTTTCATGTACCACTATCCTGTTCTCTAGATTCAGATTTAGAGGGCCTTCGGGTGCTTGCTTCGGCGTGATTTTCAACTTCTTCTTTGAACGGAACTTCTCAGGAGTTGATGACGATGGCCGTTTCATCCTGGGCATTCACTGAAGGTTCGAGAGAGAGAAGGTTTGCAAGAGGGGTTACAGTTTGAGAGAAGAGAACTCGAGTGAAGAACGAGTGAAACTTCTTTTATTTTATCACTTAGGGATATCAAGTGTCGCGAGATCAAAAGCGTAGGTAAGTAAAAAAGAATAAAACAATGAATTAGCACAATACGAGTTATAATGTATAAATAAAAAAATAAAGAATCTTTACGGTGAGACTATAACAAGCCTTCACAGTAAGACCGTAACAAGTCTCCACGGTGAGACCATAACAAGCGTTCACGGTGAGACCATAACAAGCGTTCATGGTGAGACCGTAACAATGTGATTTCTAAACTGTGCGACTGTATTGTTTGAGATAGTAAGTGCCAGACAGTAACCAAGAAATAGTAATTGTGAGACCGTAAACATGTACCATCAACTCTTAAGACATAAAAACTATAGAAATGTTAGAGTTAATTAATAATCTCAAGACCGTGACTTGTGAAACCGTAAACGGTGAAACAGTATACTACTACTTAAGATTTATCATTCCCAATTCATGTATGATGTAATATAATCTTTCAAAATTTAATGGTTTGGTAAATATATCAACAAGATGATATTCAATTCCAATGAATTCCAATGTAATGTCACCTTTTTGACAATTATCTCTCAAAAAGTGATGTCTTACATCAATATGTTTTGTCATAGAGTGTGAAACATGATTTTTTGAGATGTTAATAACAGTTGTATTGTCACAATTTATAGGTACATGTCTGAATTGATATCCATAATCTAGTAACATGTGTTTCATCCACAATATTTTTACACAACAACTGCCAGCATCTATGTATTCATCTTTTTTAATAGATAAAGCAACAGATTTTTGTTTCTTACTACACCATGATACTAGTGAATTTCCAAAAAAGTGACCTATTCTAGAGGTTCTTTTTCTATATAACTTACAACCACTGAAGTCAGCATCAAAATAGCTCACTAACTCAAATGATTATCCTCTGGGATAGAACAATCCTATATTGGGTGTATTCTTGAGGTATTTCAAAATTCTCTTAACAACATTTAAATGAAATTCCTTAGGAATTTCTTGAAACTGAGCACAAATACACACACTAAACATAATGTCAGGTCACCTAGCAGTTATGTAGAGTTAGCATCCAATCATTCCTCTGTAAGTGGCTTGATCAATAGATTTTCAATCTTCATCAAGATCCAACTTACAAGTAGTACTCATTGGAGTCTCACTACTTTTAGTGTTATCCATTCCAAAAACGTTTTAGAAGAACACTAGTATATTTAAATTGATTTAAATTAATACCATCATTATTTTGAATGATTTTAAATCCAATAAAGAATTTTAGTTCACCCATTAAACTCATTTCAAATTCGTTTTGCATCATTTTAGAAAATTCAATACATAAAGAATTTTTGGAAGATCCAAAGATAATGTCATATACATAGATTTGAACTACTAAAACATCATTGGAAATTAATTTTATAAAAATGGAAGGATCATCTATTCCTTTTGTAAAACCTTTGGAAATAAGAAAAGTACTTAATCTATCATACCAAGCTCTTGGAGATTGGTTTAAACTATATAAAGATTTTGATAATTTAAAAATGTGGTTTGGAAAATTAGGGTTTGTAAAACTAGGGGGTTTCTCCACAAAGACATCGTCATCTATTTACCCATTTAGAAATTCACTTTTGACATCCATTTTATATAGTTTGAAATTTTGATGTGTAGCATAAGCAAGCTTAATTCTGATGGATCCATGTCTAGCTACTGGTGAAAAGGTCTCTTCATAGTCAATTCTTTCTTCTTGACTATATCCTCTTGCAACCAATCTAGCCTTATTTCTAACTATATTACCAGCTTCATCTACCTTTTTTCTAAACACTTATTTAGTGCCTATGGTGAATGTGTCTTTGGGTCTGTCAACCAGTTTCAAAACTTTGTTTCTTTCAAAATGATTAAGTTATTCTTGCACATCCATCACCCAAAATTCATCATTTATAGCATCATTAATGTTTTTAGGTTCATGTTGTGACAAGAAGACTTGATGTTCAACCTGATTTCTAAGAGAATATCTATTTGAGTTCCTTTGTCTAAGTCTCCTACAACAGCATCTAAAGGATGATTATTAAGAGTTCTAACAGCTCTAAAAAAGAGGACTGGTGATTTCAGGTTATTCAATAGGGTCTTGTTCAATGTGACCTGAATCTAATGAATTTCTAGAACTGGTTGTTTTCACAGATTCCTTTATTGGATGGTTAGGGGATTTTGAATTAATGTACAGATTTGATACATCATCCTACAGGTTATCTAGAGTGTTCTTAGGATCATTTGGATCTGTTTCATCAAATTTGACATGGATATATTCTTATACACATTAAGTTCTTTTATTAACCATTGTATAGGATTTACTAGAAATTTAATATCCTAATAAGATTCCTTTATCACTCTTGGATGAAAATTTTTCAAGATTGTCCTCAGTATTTAGAATATAGACTTTGCAACCAAGCACTTTGAAGTATCTAACTTTGGGGTTTCTATTGTTCTACAACTCAAATGGAGTTATTTTAAGAAAAGGTCTAATAAATACTCTATTGATACTATAACATGTTTTATTTACAGCTTCATCCCATAAGTAAATAAATAAGTCATATTCACTAAGCATGGTTCTGGAAATATCTTGCAAGGTTCTATTTATTCTTTCTACAACTCCATTCTGTTAAGGTGTTCTAGGGGTAGATAAATTATGAATATATCCATTTTGTGAGAAAAATGATTCAAACTCTGGATTTTCAAACTCATAGCCATGATCACTTATTAAGGATTTAATTCTAAGTCCACTAAAATTTTCTACATTTTTTGGAATATTAGATAAAATGAGAGCATTCTTTACTTTTATGATCCAAAATGTAATTCCATATATATCTAGAAAAGTAATATACAAGAACATAAACATAGTTCTTCCCATTTAAACTAGAAACTCTAGATGGTCCAAACAAATCCATGTGAACCAATTTGAGAGGTTGAGAAGTTGATACTTCTTTATTTGGATTGGAGGGAATTTTGTGTTGCCTTCCATTTTGACATGGATTACACAGTTTATCATTTAGAAACTCAATTGTGGGTAGGTCTTTGACTAAGCCTTTTCATGTTATCTATATAAGGGAGTGCGTGTTACATTGTCATAGTCTCTTATGAAAAAGCAAATAATCTTTGTGAAACACACTTAAACATGAATCATTTTGGGAAGATAAAGAATGTAAGCTAACAGAATATACATTTTCATTAATTAATGTAGAAAACACTAATTCATTTTTAGAATTAAAAACATTACAAGAATCATTTTCAGATTTGACATGAAATCCATCATCAAATAATTATGAAATACCGAGCAGATTATATTTCAATCCATCAACAAAAAGTACTTTGGAAATCAACACTGAGTTAGAGTTACCGATTTGGCCAAGACCAATAATTTTTCCTAAGGCATTGTAACCAAAGGTGAAATGTCCTCCATTAATTTATATTAAGTTATTGAAGAATTAATAGTATCTTATCATGTGTCTCAAACACCCATTGTCCACATACCATAATCTTTTAGAGGAACTCTTTAAGTAACTTTCCTACAAAATAGTCCAATAAAACAGATTTTGGTACCCATTTCTATTTGGGTCCAGTAATATTAGTGACTAGTGCTTTAGGATCCCATATTCACCTCATATGTTTTCTATAATAATTATGTAAATTATTTGAAAAATAAATTCTATTGGGTTCAGAAAAGCTTGAAACAGTAGAGAGTGTATCATAACTTGAACTAGCTGAATGTTTTCTAGAACTAGGAGTAATGCTTTATGTCCTAGACATAGAATAAAAATAATTTCTTCCGAAATTTCTTTTACCATGTTGATAGCTAATTCTAGTAGTATATTTAGGATCAATATTATTACCTAGAATTTGTACCAAGGTATCTTTACCATTAGTAAAACTTTTAGGATCCTTTTTCAATTGCCCATTAGATAGTTTTAGTTCATTGTTCTCTTTGAGTAATTGAGAATTTTTTTACCTTTTTATAGTGAGTTCAGTTTTAATAGTATAGGTAAGACCATTATGTTTCTTTAAAGAATTTTATTTATCATTTAGTTCATTACATGTCACTTAAAGTATATTACAATATTCAAACATTTCTTCATTAGACATATTTTCAGATTCACTCTCATCTCCAAAATAATAGGAATTGTGTACAAGAGATTATAGTGTTACCTCAAATGTGTTTTTCATAAAATAAATATTGGATTTGTTAGCCTGTTCATGATGTGAAGATTACGAGTCACTTGAACTATCTTTAGAAGCACTCCATGTTGATTTCATTTCCTTTTTATACTTTTTATCTTTGTCTTCATATTTCTTTTTGTACTTGAGCTTTGGAAATTAAGCCTTGATATGTCCCATTAATTAAGATTCATAGTAGACAATCTCATTAGACTTGTCACTTATTTTCCAATCTTTCTTCCAACTTCCTCTTTGATCATATATTCCATTGAAGTTAGGATTTCTAAAATATTTCTTCTTCTTGTAAAATCTCTTAAACCTTCTGGCTAGTTGATCCATCTCCTCATCAATTTTAGGTGATGATTTTTCACTGCTATAAATTTCCACAGAAACATCCAATTTTCCTTTTTATTTGTGTTTAGAGGGGGTGGTTTTGAATGCAAAAGATTTTCTTTTGGGTTCATCATCCTCTTCCTAGTTGGATTTCAGCTCCTCTTCATACATCATCAGATTTCCAATGAGTTCTTTTATAGGTATCTTGCTGATGTCGCATGACTCTCTAATAGAGATAGAGGTTCCTCTCCATCTGTCAGGTAGACATATAAGAATCCTAATGATTTGTTCTTTGGTAGTGATTTCTCTTCCAAGAGAAATCATTGTGTTGACAATTTCGTTGAACCTGAGATACATATCATAAATATGCTCATCAAGTTTAATTTTAAAGTTATCATATTTAATAGTATAAGTATTAAGTCTCATTTATTTCACACTAGAAGTTCCTTCATGTGAAACAGACATGGTATCCCAAATTTCATGGGTAGTTTTACAGGCATAGATTCTATTAAATTCTATATCTTCTAAAGATAAGTACAAAGCATTCATAGCTTTACAATCTTTATTGTAGGAAGTTTTGGTAGGTTCATCCCAAGTTATTATATCAATATAAGTAATCTTATATTCTTCTATAATTTAAAACCATATTTCAAATCTCATAATTTCTAAATGCATTTTCATTTTAATTTTCCATTGAGCGTAATTGGTTCCATTAAAGAATAGTTGTCTATTTATTGCAACACCTTCCAATCTATTATCCATAATACTGAAATACATTAAAAGAGCTTGAAATTTAGAATTAACATAAATTTACAAATCATTAAATTGAAACTACAATCACAGTTGAATAGGTTCAAAAATAGAGTCTTAAGAAACAATTCTCTGATAAGAAATGTTGGTCGGAGTAGAGTACTCAAGAGGGGGTGAATTGAGTATCTATAAAAAATTTTGTTTAAAAGGTATTCTTAAAAAGGTTCCCTAATAAAGTTAAATACAACCTAGTTAATCAAGGTTATATGGTTATAAAGGATTTACTATTTAAATAACTTCTTAGAAGATTGATTAATTCTCAGTAATCTTAATATCAATTATTAGCATTACTATTGAAGATATTCTACTAAGGCAAAACCATTATAACTTATTTCCAAGATTAACTATCAATGTAAATTTAGTGATTTTTGAATTAAATAGTAAAATAGAGAAATCTAAAATAAATAACACAGTGGATATAAAACAAGTGGTTCAGTATCAAGCTGAGACCTAATCCACTCCACTTGGTGATCACCTGCCATCAAGCAGTTTATATAAATAAACATGATCCACACCCTAGATTGAGGTTAACAACAACACACTAGATTGTCTAGGTCACAAAATCTCTTCTAGGGTTCTTCGTGGGTATGAACTAATAGGTCACACAGGGACCTCTTCCACACTTATCCGTGGGAATACACAAGTGTAAAAAGATGTAAGAGAAATGATATCCTGTATCCTTCAGTTTGATGTAGGATACAATGCATGTTTTTATACAGACACACACACTTTTTGAAAGATAAAAATAATACACAATAGAGTAGAATTGATGAGATAAGGTTAGAAGTTGTCTGAGTGTTAGTCTATGTAGCTCTGGACTTTTGGGATAAAGTAGATGTAAAAATCGAGTCCTCTTGCAGAATCCAGAGTATCATAAGTTATCTAGATATGGCCCATGTTCTTCATGGAGTTGATAGTGTAGAAATGTTCTTGACTCTAGGATTTGAGTATGCTTCATGTGTTCTTCAGTAGTTTTGGGTTACATGAATGCTCATGCTTCTTCGTTATTGCGCACACACTTGTTTTTCTATTATACTATTGTATCCAGAGTCACCACGATCATGTTGTTCTTTTTATTGTTGGAATGCATATGTTGGAGCCTACAAGATGCATATATTCTGCACCTCGTACCCCATACTGTCAAGTGAAATGTATACAAAGAAATATTAATTATGTTAGTGCATTTAAAAGCTTTAAATTTGATCATTAGAAATTAAATTAAAAAAATGACAAAACAGATTAAGAAATGGTGTCACAGTTTGTCTGAAAATAATGTCTCCATGAAATGGTGTCTCCTTGAAATGATGTATCCTTCTTTGTCGTTGAGTGGTGAGACAACTATGATGGAATTGTTGTATAGAGACCAAGAACTGGTAGCACAGATGTGGTGTTTGATCATGGTGTCTGGATGGTCATGGTGTCTGGATAGTCATAGTGCCTGGATGGTCATGATGTCTGGATGGTCATGGTGTCTGGATGGTCCTAGTGTCTGGATGGTCACGGTGTCTGGAAGGTCACGATGTCTGGATGGTAATGATGTCTCGATGGTTATGGTGTCTGGATGGTCACAGTTTCTGGATGGTCACGATGTCTGGATGGTCACGGTGTCTGGATGGTCACGGTGTCTGGATGGTCACGGTGTCTGGATTCTCACAGTGTCTTGATGGTCACTATGTCTGGATGGTCATGGTGTCTGGATGGTCATGGTGTCTGTTCATGGTATCTAAGACTTAGACAAATATCTGTATAGAGACTTAAACAGTGACATTCATATAATGAATTAAAATTAATCATTCATAAGATAATTTCATTAGAAACAAAATATTTTACAAAATATTTTAAGTCATAAAGAAACTAATAATCTGTACACATGATTTTAGATATATTAAATAGGATTAACAAGATTTATAGAATGTAAAGGATTTTTTATCATTAAAACATGATTAAAACATGGGGATTCCAACACAAATCAACCATAGTTAAGATTAAAATCTAACAAATAATGTTGACATAAATGAAAAATAATTTAACAAAATCATTAACACTCTTTTAGAGAAATAACCCTTTTTTACTTTGAAAACATTAAAATTCATGTAATTTATAAAATAAGACATTTAAAATAAATTTTTTAATCCAAGTGTCTCATACCACTTTGAAACATTTCAAATGAACTAACATTTTAAACCATTTATGTCCATCTAAATAAATCTTTAATCCTATTGTGAAAATATGGACATTAACGATAAATATTTATAAAAATAAATCTTTAAAACATTTAAAATGATGTTTTAGTTAAATATTACCCTACATGAAACCTTAAAAAAATTTCTTTTTAAAACATTTTTAAGAAACATGGATATGGATGATAAATATGTCCCAGTAAATACTTACGCATAAACACTCTCGAATAATAATGAGATTGTGAAGTAAACCATTACCTTGTACTTTCCTTTAGTAGACGGTGTGTTAAAATTCTATATAATGGTTAAATCATGTTATTAAATTATACTAAGACCATACCCATTTTCATTATATCATATATTATCCTCTTATATTGTTTTGTTAATAATATTTCAGTATTTCCATTGTTTTGGGTGTTAACTGATTCGCTTTCCTATGCATGTTTTGTCATGTAAGTCATGTTTGTTATGAATAGAATTATGTTATTCATATCCATAATTATATTATGTTTATAATTATTATTTTTAATCATCATATAAATTTTATAATCATTCTTTAATGGTTAACATGGAGAATGAATCTCACCGCGTCGTGGAGATGGTAGGTCGTACATACGCACGAGCGGTGATATTATTCCCTTAATGGTTAAATGGTATACATAATTGGATGATAAAAAATTATATAGAATCATAATCATGTAATATTAATTATTTATATCTATTATACTCAACATAATACCCATCCAAATAAGGTAGTTTTGAATAACAAATTACACCACAACGTGGAGACAGTAAGCCGTACGTACACACACATGGTGATATTGTTATTTTTATGATGGAATAAAGGATGAATATGGTTGTATCATAATTATTATAACATCTTAGCATTTATATGATACTATATTTATTACTTTATTATAGAAACAACACACGAATAGGAAGTCGAAGAAGAATATAAATTGAATTGAATAGGTAAAAGAATTATCTCTTCTATGAGTGTCTCCTTTTGATTAGCACAAAAGGACTCCATAGGTTGGATTACTTCCCAACATATGAACTATATGATTATTTTATGGAATTTGGAATGAGAATTTGGTCGGTTTTTTTCAATTAAAATGGATTTATAGGTGTTAATAAAAGATAAGGATATGTGATCTTTTATAAAAGAGAGGAGGGGAACTTTTAGAAACTAAAAAACTACTAATTTATTATAAATTTATTTTCAGTTTGAAATAGCTCAAAATTGAGTTATTTATAGTATAAGATGATTATTGGTCCAAATCCTCTTTATAAATGATTTTTAGAAAAGTTTATGTCACAAAATTAACCATATATTTTGGATTAACTCTTATCATATTTACTTGTCTTTCTATAATACAGGGTTAATATAGTTACTATAAAATAAAAAATGAACGCTAATCAGATAATTTATGAAATATTTTACATTATCAATGTTATTTGGCCGAAACTAAGATTTTTATGAATTTTATACCATTTAATAAAATATTTTTTAAATTATAATTTATGTCAATTTTAGTACTATTCAATAGTTTCATTTTTACAAATATAAAAAAAACATGATACCTTAGAAAATAAATACATGAAATATTCCACTAACATGTCTATGATATATATAAAATTATTTAATGTCATAAATTAAGTCAAATTATATTTAATTTAATATTTATAATATCATTTATTTGATATTTAAATTAATAAAATAATTTCTTTTTTTCTATAGTGTTATCATTAGTGGTAATTATTTAATCTATAGAAATTATAAATCTATTACTAGGATGTAGATATATATTTTAAATTTCTATAAACTCTTTATTATCTATGTTATCTCTTAGTGATATCTATATTAAGATTACTATACTTATAAGAAATGAGAGTGTGATATTTTGTCACATTAATTGATTTTAATAATATTAAGTCATATTCATGAAAACTTGTCTATTAAATGATTCCATTTTCAACCTTAGATGATAAGGGTAAAATTTATTCATCCAATTGGGTTCTTACAGGTGTTAGGGTAATTTTATAATATTATTTTTACCTTTAATTACCCAATTTATCCTTAACCATGGTAAAAAAGTTACAAAAGTTACAATTCATAATGTCCAAAAAATAAAACAAAATGATTTACATAATTTTGATCCACTGATTCAAAATATGGAATAAAATTTTAAAATTTCAGAAAACATAAATTATATTAATTAAATTAAAATTAATCCCATTGATGGAACAAGAAAACAGGTTTTTTAAAAGTAAAAACCCTCAAAAGATCGACATGTGTTTATATCCAATTTTAATGTGAAAATAATTCTTGTGAGATAAATTATATTAAAAGATAAAAATATAATCTAATTACACCTTAAAACAAATAATATGTATAATTTAGCCCTATAAATTATTTCTATGAAAAATTGTTTTCAATTGAAATTTAGTATTTTTCACTATTAACCAAAATATGAAACTTATCAGAAAAATAAAAAACATTGAGCCAAAGTGAACTTATATATATATATTTCAAAGAAAAGGTTTGTTTTTTCAAATTTAATATAAAAATTTGTCAAAAACTAAATTTAAAATTGGTGCTCCATCAAAAGGTGAAAAAATATTTTTTTTAAATACTTCATTTATCGCAAAAATTGAATTTGTTCTTATATCATATCTAGAAAACACAAAAGATGATTATTAAGATTATATGGAATATATAAAATTCAAAATGTGTTTTATACTATTAATAAATTCTAATTTAATGTATAAGTTATAAATTATATTAAATAATAATATTTTATTAATATTCTGTTGTTTAGTAAAACTGGGCCTTGCGTGTAACCCAAGCCATCTCATTGTTGTGGGTAGCATAAGTTTTAAATAATGTTGTGTAAAAATAAATCAAGAAAAAAAAATAAAATTTATATATAAATATTTTAAATTATCAGGGTATTACATTCTCCTATACTTCAATAAATTACATCCTCACAATTTAAACTCAAGACCAGAACTAGGGGTTTAGAATTTCAAAACATCTTTATTGTAATCACCCATCGGAAAAAGGATTAATTGAACACCACTTTAAAATAAATAAAATTATGTATGAAGGTCACCGAATACAACACATACAAGGGTTCCATGTAGGGAAACATGGACAGGAAAGAAAAATCTAACCATCAAGTTCAGATGAAATGTGATAGAGAACATGGTTAGGAGAAAGTAAACAATCACATAGATATAAATCTACAATGATCTACGGGACCATTTGATTCATTCAAAAAAGGACTAGGATATAATTTTTGGTTTCAAGATCCTTTTCCTATATTTGAAGAATATTTTTCTATTTATATAAGCACTTAATTTATTTATTTCCATGTCATAAATACCTTAGTTGTGCTTTGATCTATTTTCACATCACCCCTTACACATAGAAATGAATGTTCAAAATGAATTATTCAAACCAGAATCACTTTTAATAAATCATAAGTTTCAAAAGTATCCAATAAATAATACTTTAACATAAAACAATAATATAAAATGTTAAACTAATTCTATTTTGACCATAAGAATTATCCAAAATACTTCGGTCCAAATTAATAGTTTGAAAAGGTCTCTAAATTTTCAAAATCAATCATAACATTAGATTCCCAAAACAACGTAATGTATCTCTTAGGAAACATACCAAATCTTTGAGCACCTTAAAACCTTAATGGAAATGTTCATTCATACAAATCCTTAAAGGAGAAGTACTATAGTAAAATACTTATATATTAAATTATTCTTATAACCAGAATACAAAAACATAATTGTTGAATCAAAAAACAAAAATACAGTAATTATTCAAATTCTACCATAATAACAACATAATATTCATCTCGATCCAATTGCTTCTTCTGAGATATATTTTCATGATGTTTTGGATAATTATTTTTATAATGTCATATCTCATTACAATTATAGCATTGCACATTTACAACATCTTTCATTCCCTTGAAATCACGAGCATGGTGAACTTTATCTCAACAATTGTAACAAACTCCCATTCCTTTCAAGCATGTACTAGGGTTTTTCTTTCCATAATTATCACATATGGGAAAATCATTCTTCCCCTTTTCCCTTTATCTTCCTCTTTCTCTACCATTATATTATTCTTTTACTTTCCCTTAAAGTGATAAGACATAAAAAATTCTTTCCCTTTCTTGATAGCACATGAGACTATATCTTCATATGCTGAGAATGTTTGGGAGAACAATGACTTTAATAGAAATGGTTTTAACCCATCAAATAAACAATCAATATTACTCCTTGGGTTACGTATTTTTTCAGTAGCATGCATTTCTAACCTTGTACAGTTGGACTCATACTTTGCAACATTATCATCCTACTTTTTCCTCAGATTCAAGAAGTTTCTGTCAATATCTACTATTTATTCACAAGGGAAATAATTTTCCAATAAAATTTCCTTAAAATCATTCCATTCCATAAATTATATTTCTCTATCCTCTTTAGTGATTTGAATCACTGATCGCCATTGATCTGCATCTCTAGAGAGATGATAAACTACCATGACAACTTTTTCCATTTTTTTACTCCCCTATGTAAGAAATAATTTTTCTAATGAACTTATACATTTCTCAACTACAAATGGATTTGTAGTCCCATTAAGTGTTTGAGGTTGTTGTCTCATGAACCGGTCTAACATTGTTCCTCCATGATGTGGATTGGGGTGATCCATATGGGTAAGGTTATTAATCATAACTTGAGTCAGTCATCCTAATATGTTTATGATATTTAGCACCATTTGAAACTCCTTATACAACATCAATATCTTACATAGAAGGGAAATACCTACATGGATTATGTGTGTTGATTTATTTTCTATTTCTTCCTCTAGGTCTCATTTCTAAACATTTGAATATACTCGATTATATTATATCATATTTTATAATCCAAAAACTAGAAAAATGATTAACTGAAATTAAAAATTTTATGCATATTTAATATAATAATCATAAACATGGTTTCTTTTGGGACATATTTAATAATAAATCCTTTATAATAGTTTTTATAGAAAATATGAATTATCCTAAGCATATCCTTCAGGAGTATTAAACCAGGTGTGTAGTAAGTCCTATTTTTGTGTACGAAGTTACCCTAAGTGAAACTTGGAACATATTTTAAGAGTTATTACTCATAGTTACATCTATTCCAGAACCATTTCCACATGTAGTATCCAGAAAATCTTGTATTTCTAGGAATACACACATAATATATACCCTACAAAAAATCCATGATGTTATTCTATGCTTATCCTAAAAATTTATCTTAGGGTTATGTTCTCTAATATATGTATTCTAAATAACGTTTACAAGGTTGTTGCTAAACTTCCTATAATAAAAACTATAATTCCCCCACTCTAGAATCCCAGATTTGGTTCATTGTTTTAATAAATTGGTGTGATTATAAGGAATCATGTCTTGATGGACCGATAAATTTAGCGGTCTTGGAAAATATATTAAATACATGAAATTTATATTACAATTAAAAACATAATATGATACACAAATAATTATTTTATAACTCCATTATTCTCCTAGATTAACCATGGATATCAATAAAAAAATTCTTGGTATCCTGGAAAAATAAAACAAAAGAAAGGGTTGAGATTGGATACTCAGTAAAGGTAAACAATATAGTATAAGAAATCACAAAAAATCTTAAAATTTTAAGGAAAAGTATAAAACTAAAACACAAGACTTTTAAATATAATATGAGAATAATTAATCAAATAATTCCATTTAAATTTTCACATGGATATTCACCTTGTCGAATAATCACATATATTATCATTAATTAATATTGTATAGAGAAAATGCATAATTTTGAACATTATAACCATACAGTAAAGGCCTTGTGTCAAGACCATAAATAAAAATACTATCAATGCCTCATACCAAGACACTAGTTTG
This sequence comes from Viscum album, assembly GCA_963277665.1. NCBI lineage: Eukaryota > Viridiplantae > Streptophyta > Magnoliopsida > Santalales > Viscaceae > Viscum > Viscum album. The sequence continues at coordinate 615,770,996 of OY728134.1, forward strand.
TCTCATGAGACCTATCAATGCATCAAGGGGATATAGCGGGCCCCACCTGTCACTTACTATGTCCAATGCATTCCTCTTATGAAAGGGGTAAAACATTACAAATGTAAACATTCGTATATAAACTAGCATACGAAATGTTAGTAAATTAACAATAAACCTTGAATTGTATCAAAATAGAACATCCACAGTAAAGCATATCATAAACCCTTTAATATAATATGGTATATTTTATCTTCACAAATCAACCATAGGTAAGTCTAAAATCCATCAAAGGATGTTGACATAGATGAAAAATAATTTAATAAAATCATTAACAATCTTTGAGAAAAATATCCCTTTTTACATTGAAAACATTTAAAGTTACATAATTTATAAAAAGAAAAAATTTAAAATATATTTTTGAATGAAAGTGTCCCATAACACTTTGAAACTTTTTAAAGGAATTAACATTTTAAAATATTCATGGCCATATAAATAAATCCTTAAAACCATTTTGAAAACACAAACATTAATGAAAAATATTTAGAAGAATAAATCATTAAAATATTTAAAATGATCTTTTAGTAAATATTCCCTTACATAAAACCTTAAAAAATATTCATTTTTAAAACATTTTTAAGAAACATGGAGGTGGATGATAAATATGTCCCAGTAAATACTTAAGCAAACAAATCTTGGATAATAATGAGTTTTGGAAATTAAGTCTTAACTTATACTTTCCTTTAGTCAAGGGAGCGTTAAAATCATGTATAATGTTCAAATAATGTTATTAAATTATACCAAAACTATATACATTTTTATTATATCATATATGATCCTCTTATATTATTTTTTTAATAATATTTTAGTATTACCATTATTTTGGGTGTTAGCTGCTACATTTTCCTATGCATGTTTTGTCATGTAAGTCATGTTTGTTATGAATAGGATGTATTTTATTCATATAAATAACTATATTAAGTTCATAATTAATTTTTAGTCATCATATAAATTTTATAAAAATTATTGAATGGTTAACATGGAGAATGAATCTCACCATATCGTGGAGATGATAGGCTGTACGTATGCACAGGCGACGATATTATTCCATTAATGGTTAAATGGTATAGAATTGGATGATATATTAATTATAAATTATAATAATCATGTAATATAAATTATTTATATCTATTATACTCATCATTATACCCATTCAAACAAGGTAGTGTAAAATAATAAATTACACCACATCATAGAGACGGTAAGTCGTACATACACATGCATGGTGATATTGTTATTTTTAGGATGGATAAAAGGGGGATCCTGGTTGTCATATAATTATAATAACATCTAATAATATATATTATACATGATTTATTACTTTATAATGGAAAAAGTATCAACATAAAGTATAATAATAATTGAAATTGAATTGAATAGATAAAACAATTACTACTTCTTCAGGTGTCACCTTTTGATTTGCACAAAAGGACTCCTTAAGGTGGATTTCTTCCCAAAGTTTTGTCTCTAAAAAGAAGTGAGGGAAGTTTGGAGAATAATTGGGTTTGTTTTGTATATGATAAAGGGATTTTTATGGGTGAATAAAATAGAAGGATATTTTCACTTTTATAAGAGAGGGGAGGATCACTTTTGGAAACTCTAAAACTATTAATTTATTATAAGTTTATTATATATTTTTAATAATTAAAAAGTTATTTATTTTAAGTATAAGATGATTATGGGTCTAAATCATCTCATACAATTATTTTTAGATAGGTGTATGTTACAAAATTAACCTTATCATTCATATTTAGCCATTAGTTAAACAGTTTAACTCTTGTCATGTTTACTTGTCATTTTATAATATATGGTTACTATAGTTACTATAAAATATCAAAGGAACCCCAATTGGATAATTTATGAAATATTTAACATTATACTAGTTATTTGGAAGAACCTGATATTTTTATGATTTTTATGATATTTAATAAAATATTAGTTATTTTAAAGTATCATTTATGTCAATTTTGATACTATGCAATATTAGAATTTTTAAAAATATAAATACAACACGATAACTTCGAAAAAATATGTTATATATTTCAATAAAATGTCTATGTTATCTTTAAAATTCTTGTTTGTCATTAATTAAGTCAAATTATATTTATTTCAATATTTTTAATATTAGTTATTTTATATTTTTGTTAATAAAATAATTTCTTCTTTTCTTTTGTGTCATCATTATTGGTAATTATTTAATCTATAAAAATTATAAATTAATTACTATAATGTAGATAATTATTTTATATTTCAAAATATTATTTATGATTTAATTTATCTCTAGGTGATAACTAAATTAAAATTATAATACTTATAAGAAATGAGAGTGTGACATTTTGTCACATTCATTGATTTTAATAATATTCATGTCGTATTCATGGAAAAGTTTCCATTAAATTACTATATTTATAACCATAGTTTATAAGGTGCTAATTTAGTCATCCAATAGGACTATTAAAGGTATTAGGGTAATTGTATAATATTATTTTAATCTTTAATTACAATATTTACCCTTAACCGTGTTAAAAAAAAGTTACTAAAGTAACTATTCATAATGTCAAAAAATAAAAGAAAACTATTTAGATAATTTTGACCCATTGATTCAAAATATAAAACAATTTGTTAAAAATTTAAAACATATAAATTTTATTAATTAAATTAAAATTAATCCCACTTATGGAGTGTGAAAATAGGGTTTTCAAAGTAAAAACCCTCAAAAGTTCGACATGTGTTTATATCCAATGTTAATGTGAAAATAATTCCAATGAACTAAATTATATTAAATTATAAAAAATATAATCTAATTATACTTTATAACTAATAAAATATTTAATTTAAAATTATAAATTATTTTGATGAAAAAAATTGTTTTCAATTAAAATTTAGTATTTTTCACTATTCATCAAAACATGAAAATTATCAAAAAAATACAAAAAAATGAAACAAAGTAAATTTTGATGTTACGCATTCAAATAAAAAGTATATATTTTCAAATTGAATATAAAATAGAGTCCAAAAATAGATTTAAAATGGGTTCTCCATTAAAAGGCGGTAAAACTTGATTTTTTAAAAAATAATTTTTTTATCTGAAAAATTGAATTTGTTATTATATAATGTCTATAAAACACATAAGATGATTATTAATAATATATGAAATATATAAAATTCAAAATATGGTTAATAATTTTCATAACTTCTAATTTAACAGCTAGGTAATATATTATATTAAATAATAATATTTTATCAATATATTTTGGTTCGGTAAAATTGGGCATTGCGTGTAATGCAAGAGATTTCATTGTTGTGAGTATCATAAGCATAACATGGTGTTTCATATAAGAAATAGAGAAAAAAATCAAATTTATTTAGAAATGAAAATATTGTAAAGTATCGAGGTGTTAAATCTATAAACTGAACAAGCCAATTTTCCCCCATTAATGGATGTTATATCACTACCACAAAACCGGGGTTCCGCAGCGCCACCCTTTAACATCGCTAAAAAGGGTCTGATAAAGGTGGTGCCTTTATGAGCGCTTAGAAAAAGCGCTGATAAAGGGAACTTTTAATAGCACTAAAAATGTTGTTAAAAGTGACCCTTTATCAGTGCTTTTTTTAGCGCCGTAAAGGCACCCCCTTTATCGGTGCTTTTTTAGCGCTGTTAATGAGGCCCATTTTATCAGTGCTTTTTTAGTAGCCCTAATAAAGGGGGTCTTTAGTAGTGGTTTTTACTAGTGCTGATAAAGTGTATATTTCAAAAAAAATCATACAAAATAATATATTGATATATAAGTATATTTATATTGATATCAATATAATATATATTTTTTAAATATGTTTTATATAAGTGTAAAGAGACCATTTCATTTAATATATAAGAAATTTAGTGAAAATGGAATTAAAATATTTTAAAAAATATTATTAATTAATAATTTTCTATTTATCATTGACTAATAATCATTTAACAACAATTTAAAGACACAAAAAATAAAAAAAAGATCTAAAATTAGTTGAAAATGTAACTCAAACTTCAAATGGACATAACTTTTGATCTGGGTGTTCCTTTGCACTCTACAACATATCAAATCAAATAATGTGATGAGCTCTATGCATTAATGACCCAAGAGAACCTTATTTCACATCTTTTGATGCCAAAAAAGGCCTAGAAGGCCTCCAAAACTGAGTTTTTAGTTCGAATATCCAAATTTTTTAAGATTCGAAGAAATTCCAGCCTCGTTTAAGGGGTTAGTTTTTTTTTCATTTTTCAGTGTGGAATGAATTTATTTCAATGTATTACATTCATATTTACATTATGGATTTGAAATTTTATCATTTTTCATAATTTAATGTTATTTATAATCAAATATATAACAATATATACATATTTTTTATATATTCGCACATACAAATTTAATTTTATAAATAAATAATTAAACATATTTGCATATAAAATATATTTCCCAATATATAATCCATATCTAAATATTAAACTGATAGCCATTTTATTTAAAATACATATATATGAATATTTATATACTTATATAATGTGTACGTGTATATATATATATATATAAATATTTGTGTGAATCTGAGTGCTGATAAAAGGGACCTTTATCAGTGCTTTTCTAAGTGCTGATAAAAGGGACCCCCTTATCTTCACCTAGATTAACAACACTTTTCTAGCGCTATAAATGACCTTTTCTAGCGCTGATAAATTCCATATTTGCAGTATTGTATACTTAGTCAAATCATAAACTATGTGTATTAAAAACACCCATCTAATTTACTTAAATAACAACTGTTTTCATGATCTTCTCAACAGAAAAATTTTATAATACACACCTTATAAAAATTGTATACCGGTTTGAATAATCCATGTTATTAATACATTATGTCATTTTCTTTATTAATTTAATCCCCATTCATTAATTTTTCTTTTTATGTACTTATATGGTTTTAAAAAACTATTAAATCATATTTTCAATATCATGTATCTATCATAACATTATAATTAAATTATGTAACTAATACATAAGGGAACATTTAGTCTCACCATGTCATTAACGTACTTAATAATGTTGAATATCATTTGGCATGAAAAATAATATATTTTTATTAGACTAAATTTATTTAAATTATTGATGCAACCAATTATATTGAGTACATACATGGAGACTAGGATTCCTTTTTAAATTTTACATCTAATACTTTTAAAATCCTAAGTGAATCATTCAATGCTTCCATAAGCATGTAGATTCATACGTTGAACAAATTAATCACTTCATTACTCAGGAATATGTATTTTCCTTACATATAAAATATTTATTTTAATTTTATAAATTTTATTATTTCCTATTTATATTAAGAACTTTTATTATGTTACCATTCTTAGGAGTAGATTACATCTAGATTATCCTTAAATAGATTAATATCAGATTTGAGTTTGATGATGATGATGATACTCATCTACAATAGAATCATTTATTTTATGATTTTCATGTTTTATTATAACATTAAAAGTAAATTCATTAAATGGGGTCCCACTAAAATTAAAATCCCATTTAAATTTAATCATTCCCATTAGTGGGCCAATATCCATATTTCACTAATCTCTGAGTTTCTTTCATATTTCTCCCATCGTTTATATTTTTAGGTGGGTCATCATACTTATTATATAATATATAAATCTTGGAAATTTTATTGGAAAACTCATTACTTAGTCCATTATAGGGAAAAACCTGACATCATTCAACCAATAACCTAATCCTATTAGGGTCTCCTAGAGAGTATATCCCAAAGAAACAACAAAGAATAAGCTTAAAATGGATAATCAACGGGTAACAGAATTTATCATGAACCAACCAATTGGATAATCCAAATTTACTTATCATTGCCTTACCTTAAACAAGATAATACATGGGAACCCATCTTTACCATGACCTACCTGGTTGGATAATCGGGGTCTTAACAAGTATCTCTTTGGAAGGAATCATACACTTAGTACTTTTATGGGGATTTAATCTCACCATATTATCTCATTTATTATATTTTTTGTACTCATGATTCTAGTGATTTTTATTTGAATCCAATTACCTCCACCAAACCAATATGTTCAATCTATATTAATGTGTATCTCTTTACACAACCCATAAGTTTTTGTTATTCAATCAATAATATAATTCATGTATATTTACACACATATAAAAGAATCATTTGAAAAAGGAATATGAAATTTTCATGAAAATTAATAGTTTTATATATGAGATTGATAATCTCCACAAGAGTAAGCCTGATGTGACAGATATCTAAACTCTTTACACTCTCATGATAAGGAATAAACCTCCCGGGCAGTAGGTGGTCTGACCCCAAGTCCCTTTATATGAGGATTCATTACTCAAGATAAAATCTAATTCATCATAACTCTAAGACCTAATATGAACAATCTATATTTAATATCTAAATTCAAGATAATTAGTTCAACTATAAATCAAAGTTAAGGTAGATGAAAAAATAAATTCATTATAATAATTAAAATGTACAATAGGGATCTAATTCCAAGAATCAATTTAATATTTACACTAAATAATAAATTATTCATTATATAAAAAATTTATCACTATGAATGAAGGAAGGAATAATCTTAAATAAATAAATAATTCAATTATATTAGCATGAAATAATCATTTTTGAATAATTCATAAATAAAACATAACTATAAAACTTTTATAAATTAATATTTAATATTATGTAAATTCAATATTTTTTAATATAAACATTTTATATTCATTCCAATATTAGTTCTATCATATTATTCATTCATGACATTTAATTTTTAATATGATATTTTATGACTTAAAAAAATTTATAAAAAAATTTCTATTATGTAAATATTATACATAATCTAAATAAATATTACATTTAATTATTTAAACCTTGATCAGATAAATCATCAAAACTCTTTTGATGTGGTATAAATAGTATCCTAAATAGGGACTTTTAATTTAAACAATTAATATTTTAACTATACACATTTTTTGGGATTATTTATTTAATTTAATACTATTTATATATTACCCAACATGATTTCTAAATAATAGTTTTATTTCAACATAATAATACATGTCATATAATTTATTTATCAAAAATTTTAAATATTAACATTTAGTATCAATAATATATTTATAATTATATGTTTCATAAAAATTTATATATTTAATTATAGACAATTTATAATTAATTAAAAAAATAAAATCTTTATAAGTTAAAATATTTCCAAAATACCTTCTTTATGATTTATAAACAATTCAAAATCATAATTTTTTTTGGAAAAAATAATAAATTTAAACATCACAGATTACCCATACACATCAGTGATTGTATGCGTATAGGTAAAACCATATAACTATACCTAACAACTTATATGTATAGTTAAGTAGTCATAACCCTTATATAGACCAATCTACATTTTTATAAGCACTGGTGACCCTAATCTAGACTGTTCTATTTATGGGTAGGTATAAATTACCCTTATAGAAACTTCCCCCCTTAGGGTAAAATGGGATGACCCTTATGTAGATTTCTCTATATAATGGTAAATTAGTAAAACCCTTACATAGACCTCTCAACATAAATATATTACAAGATTTCCCTTAAGAGGAATGGTTATACATAAGGGTAATCAATTTTACCTAAAAAATAGTCAAGTGATAAACAATTCCCTATTTTTAGTTTTGTTCCCCTCTCCACTCATGATTTCAAAAATATAGGCACATGGGTCTCTATGATACCATTTTCGTGACATAAAAAAATATAATAACTATTATTAAATCTATTAAAAGCATATAAATCCCTTTAAAAGGATATCCCTTATAAGAAATATTAAAATTATGAAAAAAATCGAAATGTAGAAACTTTTTCAAAAACGTGCCATTCAATAAAGGGAATATAAAACTTCATCGTCATCATTATATGGTTTGATAAAGATAATCAAGGGTAACCAAAGGGAGTCCCATCTCCACAGTGAATCCATAGGTTTGGATAAATCACACATCATATTTGCGGGAATCCCTATACTCATTTATGTGGTAGCATCTCATGATTCATAGGAGGTAGGATAATGAGATCTTATAGTTTTGGTGAGGTTTTTCCATGTATATTTAATACTCACTCAACACTACAATCCCATCCATGTTTTTTTATAATCCACAAGAATGTTTCCTGGGATATCATATTTACTAACTAATTTATGAAGTATGAGTAAATGATTCTTTAGATGATACATGCATAAATTCATTAATGATGAATTCTAAATCAAATACCATCATAACATGAAAATTACAATACTGACCTTAGTTCACTCTTCTTTCCAACCTTGTATTATTGAGTCGAGATCATTTCCCATTTGAGCCATGTGTATCTCATGAGAGATAAATATTTACCCAATGAATTTGAGGGAGATATAGATCCCACAAATCTAATTATGAAATCGTTCTATTTTTTTCGAAAATAACATAAATCATTCATCGTAACCCAAGGAATAAAATGGGTTTCTTTAAACACCATTCCTCTATAACATAATCCATGAAAAACAAATGGATTTCATATATATAATTCCATAATAAACACAATAAAATCATAATAATAATAAGCATATTATACATGATACATAACCAGATTAAATAATTCCACTATAGATAGAAATTTATTTTGATATAACACTTGAAATTAATTCTTGAGTAAACTATCCTTTCTTCTTCAAAAACATTTTATTTTCTCAAAATGGCACACATTTTTAAAGGAAAACAATTTATTTGAAAATAATCATGAAATAATGTATAGTAATATAAAAGGAAATAAGGAGTTATGAAGATGTAAAAATCCTTTCATGTTGTATAAGTTAAATAAACATTCTCCTCATAATTTTTCCAGAAAAGTAAAAAAATACCTCATATCGAATAATGAAAAAAGTATTAATTTCAAACCGTTTAATAAAAATTAACCAATGGGTAAAATTGAAATTAATTTTTTTATAATAATATTAATAATATTACATATTTAGGAAACATGGAAATGTATGATAAATATACCCCAGAAAATACTTACATATAAACAATCTCAGATATTAATAAGGGTGTGAAATTTCCCCTTACCTTTTTGGTCCAATTTATTTTTTATATATACGAAACTAATATTTAATGATTTGAATAATTTAATTTACTTATTTAAGAATTATATTATTTTTTTGATATCATATATGATTATATTATCATCCATTTGTTAATAACATTTCATTATTACTGGTTATTTGGGTATTAACTGCTTCATTTTCTTATGCATGTTTTGTAAAATAGGTTACGGTTCTCCTTCATAGGTCATAGTTATATCATTAAAAAATTATATTAACATTATATATATCATATTTATTCATTATATATATTCACATAATAATTCTCTAATTAAGATCGTGTATAATGAATCACATCGCATCATGGAGACGGTGGGCTGTACGTATGCACAAGGGATGATATCATTCCCATAATTGTTGAATGGAAGTGAAGTGACTGGTGTACAATATTAAAGAATAAATATCATTTTATAATAATAATATATGGTTATTATTTATGTAATTATACCCACCCATGTATGGTGGTGGTAAAAAACATATTACACCACGATGTGGAGATGGTAAGTAGTACGTATGCACGCGTGGTGATTTCGTTTTTCATAGGATGGATAGAAAGTAGAATATTATTTTTTCATAGTCATAATAAAATCTCACTGTATAATTTATACCATATTTATTACATTATAATTAAACAACTCATAAATAGTATGTAGAATAATAAAGAAGTTTGAAAGAATCAGTAAAGAAGATTACCTCTTCTTCGACATGCTTCCTCTAAATCTCCTCTTAGAGCACTAGAGTTTGTCTTTGAAGAAGATCAGAACCTATAGAATGCAACTAATGAAGTTGATAAAGGAAAAGGTAAGGGTATGGATGAGCTTTAAGGCTCAAAGATAAGTGAATAGGTGAGGGAGGAGGTTCCCTTTTATAATTGAGGTGAGGGTCACTTTTGGGATATCCAGAAATATTAATTTATAATAAAATCAAAACCCATCCAAAACCCTCTGAAAATGTCCATATTTAAAATATGAGATGATATAGATTTTTAATATCATCTACCAATATATTTTAGACAATTTTTTCTATCAATTTAAACCTTATGATTTTAATTAAAACTTAGTTATTCTATTTAAGTTTTTGTTAGGGTAATAAATATTTCTCATTGAAAGGGTGAAATATTTACTTATTTGATGTCAATGAGACCATAAATAAATAAAATAGAATAATTTATACCATATAATAATTATTATATATTTTTTAAAAAAAGTTTTATAATCCTTAAATAATTTAATAAAACATTAATTTGATAAACAATCAATAATGTCAACTTCAACACTATTCGATTCAATGTTTTTAAAAAATACTAATATAACAAGTTAACTTCGAACCAAATATTAATTCATATTAATAATATTTAAAGGGAATCTATAAAATTTATTAGAGATATTAATTATGCCAAATTATATTTATTTTAATATTTTTAATAACATTTATTGGTTATCTCTATTAATAAAATAATTAATACATCAATTGTGTGTAATTATTTAATATAATTATTATTGAATAAAAATTAAAAAATAAAATACTATAATGAATAAAAATCTAATATATTTTATAATTATATTTTTAGTTTAATTTTTATTCTAGAAAATCCAACAGTTAAAATTATATACTAATTAAATTATGAATGTGACAACTTTAACGTCACTTTAAATAAAATAATATAAGTGTCAAAATATCTTTTACAATGATACAAATGGTAACTAACTTTACTATTGGATTGTTATTATCTAGATATACTCGACCAATAATATATTTTTTTTTCTGGTTTTTGGTTCTTTTTAGGGTTATTTTTATTTTCAAAATAATTGTTTTATTGATTTCTTATCAATTAATTTATTTTTACATCGTCAAAGTATAAGTCTTTAAGAAAATTATTTATTTCCTAAAAATTAAAAATAAATTACCATGATAAATTAAATCATTTTATAAGTCAAATTATTATTTATAATATAATTTATCTTCTGTAAAACATTATATAAAAAATGATTTAGTAATTAAAATTTGAGTGAGACATATTTAACTTTTCATTAAATAAAATAAATTAAATGTCCGAATATCATCCAAGTGTCTTCCAAAGGGCACCATTTATACCCAAGGATGATTTAGGTATAAAAAAAATCATCCAATGATATTAATAAAAGTGTTAGGGTGACATTATTCTTACCCATAATTTCCTAATTTACCCTTTTACCCTATTAATGAAAATTATTGAAGTTACTATTCATAATGGGAAAAAATAAAATAAAGATATTTACATAATTTGGACCTACTTATTAAAAATTTGGAATACATTTTTCAAAATTCAAAACACATAAGTTTTAGTAATTAATTTAAAATTATTCCCTTTTTAGAAAGAAAAAACATGTTTTAAAAGCTATAAATGGCAAAAGAATGAAATGTTTTTACATCTGAATTCAATATAAATATAATGATAATGAAATAAATTATATTGAATGATAAAAATATATTATATTTATACTTTAAAAACATTCAATATTATAATTTAACCATATAAATTATTTTGATGAAAAAATTTGTTTTCAATTAAAATTTAGTGTATTTTTACTGTTCCTCAAATTTTGAAAGTTATTAGAAAAATATTAAAAATTCATCCAAAGTAATTTTTTTAACAGAGTCCAAATAACATGTTTCTATTTTTACATAAAATTTATTAATGTTTCAAAATATTAATTCACAAGGGAATCTCTATTAAAAGGGAGAAAATTACCCTTTTGAAAAATATAAGTTTTTATACATCAAATAGGGTTTATTAATAATTTATGAAATATATATATATATTGGATGAATATAAATAATATTTTATTATGTATAAAACCTATATATTTCATTAATTTAATTTACTAGTAGTAATTCACATAATTTATTAATACAAAAATACAAATATGCACTTGTTTTTTATTTTTCATAAATAAATGGCAGCGAATGACTTCAACATAAATTTTCATAAGGTAGTTATATTTATTTCTGATAACCTAACAGTTATGTTAAAATGGTCATGTTATGTTAAGGGAGTATTGTGGTTCATTTAAAATCATGATTACTTGCAATGCTAACTATAGAGGAATTAAAATTATTTATAGAAAATATTTCAAAATTAATCCGGGTATTACATTCTACCCCCCTTAAACTGAATTTATCCCCAGAAATTCATCACTTGGATACAAATAGATGAGGATATATCTCCCTCATCATATCCTCAAATTCTCGCGTATCTTATTGCAATTGGTGGTTCCACCACAAAACTGTAACCAAGTGAGTGGTCTTTTTTGCATAACTTTTTCACTATGATCCAAAATCTCTATTAGTTGTTCTTTACAAGAAAGATCTTGCTCTAGTTGTATGACTTATGGGTTTAGTACATGTGATGTATCAGGTATGAACTTTCATAGGTGTGATACATGGACCACATCATGAACTTGAGAGTGATTCGATGGAAGTGCCAATCGGTAAGCTACCTTCCCAAAAAGATCAAGAATTTCAGAAGGACAAACATACCTAGGGATCATCTCATCCTTATTTCCATATTTAATTACTCTCTTCTAGGTAGATATTCATAGAAACACCTTATTACACATGTAAAACTCTAGGTCATTTATTTGGTTGTCAACATAAATTTTTTGTTGACTCTGAGCTTCTCTTATGTGTTTTTGAATAGATCTGACATTTTCTTCTATTTCATAAACAAGATCAGGTCCTTATAGAATTATTTCCCCAAATTCATCAAATAATGTTGGAGTTCTACACTTATTTCTATATAGGTCTTCATAAGGATCCATTTTAATACTCGAGTGAAAAAAAATTTTGTAAGAAAATTCCACCAAAGGAAGGTGTTGATCCCAATAACCTTTGAAATACAAATATCAAACTCTCAACATGTCTTCTAGAGTTTGAATTATCCAATCAAATTTTCCATCTATCTGAGCATAGTAAACAGTGTTGAAATTTAAATTTGTATCCAAATCCAACTAAATAATTCTCCAGAACATCAGTGTAAACCTTAGATCTTGATCAAATATAATGGAGAGTGGTACTCCATGAAATATTACCAATTCTTTTATTTATATCTTTGAAAGATGATCCAGATATAAATCCTCTCTAATGGTAATGAAGTATTCCCACATCATAAGGAAATCAAATATAACCCATATAGAAATATGTCCTTCAGTTTTATTTGGAAGTCCAATGACAAAGTCCATAGTGATGTTTTCCCATTTCCATTCTGGTATGGGTAATAGTTGTAACATCCCCTTAAACTTCTATATTTTATCCTTAATGTAACTCCCCGAACCCAGTTACCTAGAGTCAATGCTTTATTACATAACATTGACATGATTATAAGTAATAAATTCCCGAAGGACCGATCAGTTTAGCAGTATTGGAAAATATATTACATACAAGATGGTTATATTACACTTTATAACATACAACACAACATAAGTAATCCTTTATGAACGTAGTTATTCCCTTAGCTTAAACCTGTATATCAATCACAATACACTTCTTGTAATCCTAGAAAAAATAAAACATAGAAAGGGGTGAGCTCAAACGCTCAGTAAGGGTAAGCAATACAGCGGAAGATAACATAAATAATAAGCATGGTGAATAATTGAAAACACATGCCTTTACCAATAATAAACATGAATTATTTTATGAAAGTAATATTATCTGAGTAAATAATGCCATAATAAAACATAATCATGGGTATTATACTAGTCGAATGACCACATGAACCATCAATATTATTTTCATAATGAGGGAATGTATAATGCCGGACATTCTAAAACATTTTGTCAAGGCCTCGGCCAAGATGTTTAATAATGATTAAGGCCTCGACCAAAACCATATATCAAATTGGGAAAGGCCTCGAAAAATTCCACTTCTAGTTTTCTCATGATACCTACCGATGCATCGATGATCTATAGCGGGCTCCACCCATCACTTACTAAGTCCAATAAATTCCTCATATGAAAAGATTGAAATATAACATAAACATTCGTATTAAAACTAGCATAATAAATGTCAATAATTTAACCATAAACCATGACTGGTATAAAAATAACACATCCACATTCAAAAATATCACAGAACCTTCAATACAATATGGAAGATTTTTATCATAATTAATCGACTTCAAACAAGTATAAAATCCATCAAAGGATGTTGACGTAGATGAAATCAAAACTATTTGAGAGAAATATCTCTTCCTTTTTTTGGAAATAATTTAAAGTTAAATAATTATAAAAGAAAAAATTTATTTTGAACATTTTCTTATAAGCTTGTAAAGGAAGTTTCGATGATGTTATAACGGTGGAAAATAGCTCCGCCCACCGTATAAGTTAAAAAAAGACATTCTTACCTTATTTTTGTCGAAAAGGTTATAAAGGACCATGTTTGGAAAATGACGGAAAGATTCCTTTATAAAAATCTTATAAAAAGTCAAACAAGGGTATAAAGGACTTTAACCCATTGTCTAGTAAATTGTAAAAATGTTTTGGAATACATTTTTAGGAAAACACGGATGTGGATGATAAAGAGGACCCAGTAGATAATTACATATAAACAACCTTGAATAATGAAGAGGTTGTAGAATTAACTGTTACCTTGTACTTTTCCTTGGTCAAGGGTAGGTTAAACACTTTTATAATGGTGAAATAATTTTTATTAAATTATACAAGAATCATATACATTAATATGATATCATATATAATCTTTTAACATTGCTTTGTTAATAATATCTTAGTATTATCGTCGTTCAGGTGTTAACAGATTCGTTTTCCTTTATATTATTTGTTATGTGAGTCATATTTGTTATGGATGGGATGTATCTTATTCATATTCAGAATGATATCAAGTCTTTAAACATTATTTTTAATCATCAAATTAAAAGTAGTCTTGAATGGATACAATGGGGAATGAATCACATCACGTTCATGGAGACGGTAATCCGTACATACGCACGAGTGAAAATATCATTTTTAAGATTATAAAATAATATATAATTGGATGTTATATAATATATACATAATCATTATCATTTTATATTTATTATTTACATCAATTAAACATCATTATTATACCCATCCAAAAAAATTATGTATTGAATAACAATTACACCACGACGTCGAGACGGTAAGCCGTACGTACGCACGTATGGTGACATGTCATTCAAAAGATAGATAGAATAATGAATATGGTTGTACCATATTTATAATAACATCAAATTATATAGAAGATAATGGAGTTATTATTTTATAATGGAAACAACAAAGAAAGAGGAAGTGGAAGAATAAAGGAGTTGAAAGAGGTGATGAAATATTTTACCTCTTCTTCGGGTTCTTCCTTTTGATTTGATAAAAAGGGATCCTTAGGATGGAATTATGACTAAAGTAAGTCCTATAGGATGATGTGAGGATATTTGAGAGGGTATTTGGTCCGGGGTTCACTGAGCCAAAAGGCTTTGAAGGTGTGAATTTGAGGGAAGGGGAGTTCCCTTTTATAAGAGGGGTGAGGGGTACCTTAGGAAAATCTAGAAATATTATTTTATAATAAAATAATTTTCGGTTTATAATGGCTTTAAAATGAATTATTTAAAGTATAAGGTGGATATGGGTCAAAAAACACTCAACCAATAGGTTTTAGACAGGTTTGGATCACTATATTAACATTATATTTTAGATTTAACTCTTAGTTAAATAGTTTGACACTTATCATGTCTTTTTGTATTTTTAAATTATATGGTTTATAAACTGACAATATACTTTTAATAGAAACCAAAGAGGTTAATTAATGATACAAATAACATTATATAATCCTTTTGGACAAACCTTAGATTTTTAGGAATAGAATATCAATTAATAATATAATATTTGTTTTAAAAACACTTTTATGTCAATTTTGACAATATTTGGTATTTTGTTTTTTCTAAATTAATAAAAGCATTATTACTTCGAAAAAAATTCATCTAACAAACCCTAAAATGTCATATTAACCTTTAAAATTAGTTTAATTCATAAAAAGTCTCAAATTACATTTATTTAGATATTTATAAAATCAAATATTTTAATATTTCATTAATCAGGTAATTACTTCATCATCATTGTGTCATAAATAAATTAAATTATTTATTGTATAAAAAATATAAATAAAATACCATTATATATGGATTTGTTTTATGTTTCCAATGAATATTTATAGTCGAAATGATGACTTATATAACCCCATGTAAAAATTGATTTACTAAAAGATATTTGTTTATGTCATTTTTGCCTTTACTTTAAGTTAATTAAAATAAAGTGTCATTATCATTCATAAGTGGCTCCATGGGGTCCCAAAATCAACCCCAAGATGGCCATGGTCGGCCATGACTCATCCAATAAGGTTAGGATAAGTTTTAAGGTAATTTTGTATTATTATAATATTATTTTTACCTTGAATTACCCTATTTACCTTTAACCCCAGAAAATAAAAGCCAAAAGTTACTATTCAAAAAAAATTATTTTCATCTTATTGAACCAAATTTTACTTACTGATATCAATCTTGTCTCTTGGATTTTTGAAATTTAATTCATAGAAGCGTTAAAATTAAGTCTTATGCAAATTTGTAAATGCTCCTAGGAGGTGGGTAAAATACAGTAAAAAGTTCGATAATTTTTTTTATATATTATTATAAACTGACTCCAATGAATTACATTGAACTAATATAGGTATTGTGTATATAATTTGACCTAAAACAAATTTAAATAAAATAAATAAATATTTAAATAAAAAGTTAGATTTTAAACAATAACTCAGTGTTTTTCACTATTCATCAAAAATTGAAAGTTTTCAGAAAAATACCAAAAAATTACTGTAAGATAATTTTCATATTCTGAATTTCAAAAATGAATTATATTTTACCAATTTCAAAACATAGAAGTTGAATTAATTAATTTAAAATTAATTCTCATTGTCAAAACCAAAAAGTGTATTTTTAAAAAATAATAACTCTCAAAAGATTGACACTTGTTTATATCCAATTTCAAAGTGAAATTACTTACAATTACCATCATTGGATTAAATGTAAAAAATATAATCTAACTATACTTAGAAACCATTAAAATGTATAATGCAACACTATAAATTATTTTGATTAAAATAGTTGTTTTCAGTAAAAATATAGTATTTTTCACTATTCACCCAAATACGAAAGTTATCAGAAAAACACCAAAAATTTATTAAAACTGAATTCTTATGTCCCAATTATAAAGAAGAAGTTTATCTTGTCAAATTGAATATATAAAAGTTTCAAATATTGGATTTAAAAAGGGCTCTCCATTAAAAGGTGTTAAAATTGCATTTTTTGAAAAATACTTCTTTTATCTGAAAAAATGAATTTGTTCTTAAATTATGTCCAAGAAACTAATAATATGGATTATAAAATTATAAGGATTATATAAAGTTCAAAATTCAGTTAATATTATTCATAACCACTTTTGAACGGCTAGTTTGGTAAGTCATGGTGTGCTTGAACTCAGTGTTGCGTGTAGTGAAAGTTATTGAATTACATTGAAGAAATAACATACTATGAAATCTTGGGGTGTTACATTCTTCTCTCCTTCAATAAATTGAGTCCTCGTAATTTAAATTGTTCTTTGAAAATAAAAGGTTAAAAATAGAAAATACCTTTTTGGGAAAACCCATATTGGAAATTGGGTTAATAAAATGTAGTCTTAATAAGAGGAAAAAGGGAATGAAAAAGTCACCACCAAATTCTGATCCCGTTTAGGATAAAATTGGTGGAAATTAGAGACACATAGTTGGAGGAAAAACAAAAATATTTATAGGGAGTGATTGAGGTCATAAATCACAAACAATTGTATAATTGAGGGGCCCAAAGCCATCAATCTATGATGATTTAAAATACCATCAGTTCAACAAAACATAAGGTATTAGGATAACACATTTTTTAGTTTTAATATATCTTACCTAAAGTTTAAGGATTAATTTCTTCATAGAATATGAGAAGAAAAAAAATATACTTGACAAGTAGAGTTCCATCCTTTAACTAATTTCTACCACAAACTCATCTTTCATTCTGAAAGATAATAGAACTTCAAAAAATATTCTATTTATCCTATTCGTATAGGGTTAAAAAAAATGAATTTACAATTCACCCATCAGGCCCTTTAAAAAAGAAACTACATTATACAATCTAGGGACTTCACGTAGTCCAGTGGTAGGTGGTAAATCACAATCACAATTTGGTTGTGGGTTCGATTCCCACAGTTTTTTTCGATGCGATGGGTTTTCACACAGTCTGCGTGCTGTCATTTTTATAAAAATACACAAATAACCTTAATAATAGTATCCAATTTCAAAGTTAATACATTTAAACCTTTAGAAATATTCCAAATACTTCTATCCAAACTCACAGTAAAAAATTTATAAGGATTTAAACACAATGAAGATCCTTTTTTCCACGTAATAACATGTGAATATCTTCATCATGCATTCTTTTAAAACATTGTAACACCCTGAATTAACATAAAACCATATTGATTACTTTCATGCTCCCTTATTCTTTATAGAATACTGGATATAATCCTTACATCCAAAAATTTTGTGAACTCCAACAATGATGTAATATATAAACCATTAATCAGTTCCAAGGTAGTCAAGAATATCCAATTTAATTTATCCAAATCAACCATCTCTTATTCCAAAATTACTACCTTAGTATCAGGACCGTATTAAGGTTTATCTTTCCTCCAACACTGTATTTTCCAAAAAGTTTAACTTTTTGTTTGGTCACTTTTCATAAAACCATATAATCTTAAATCCTAAATGAAATAGTAATGTAGTACAATCCTTATTTATTTCCATAATTCATATAACTGGTATATCATCAATACAACACTAAAATGACATAATCTTTTAACAACAACATAAGAACACTAGTAATTCGTCTTCATCTGTGGTAGTATCATAACATGATTATTATCCAATAGCATCCTTTCGGGTATACTCTGATGATTTGGACATTGATTCGCTTAGTGACCCAACTCCTTGCAGATGAAGCATTGTACACATGAAATTTTTTTATCACCCTTGCAATCACGTACTTGGTGTCCTTTTTCTCCACACTTATAAAAAAATCCCATTCCCTTTAAGAATTTAACAATGTAATTCTTTCCATAGTTATCACATATGAGAAAATCTTTCTTTCCCTTATTCCATTTATCCATCTTTCTCTCAAACATCCTTTTCTTCTCTGGCTTCCCTTCAAAACCATAAGACTCAGAAAATTCTTTACTTATCTTAATAACATATGATAATATTTCTTCATATGATGAGAATATATGGGATACAATTTCCATTTTAAATGTTGGCTCCATACCATGAAAGATATTATCCTTCTTAATCTTTCGATCATGCGTATTGCTGGAATTTTCATTCATTCTACTAGGCGCCATTTCTATACAATGGCATATAATAGGTCAGTTTATGATCGCAATGAATAATTACAAACTTGTAAAATACCTAACATAAATTGAACAGTTTATGGATATAATCCGTAATCATAAAAATATTTTTTTTGAGGAAGTATATACTCATAAATAATTCATAATGGTTTGTAAAGAAAATGAGAATCATCCTAAGCATATCCCCTAAGAGTGTCGTAACCAAGAGTGCAGCAAGGCCCGTTGTCGTGCACCAGTTCCCGTTCGATTCTAGCTCAAAGCGGTTTTTTAGGGTTTTACCCCTAGGTACATCTGTGCCAGAGCCTCCTCTACCTGCTCGTATCCAGATAGGGTTGTATTGCTTGGATAACTCACAAAATCTCTACAGTACCTTAATTCTAGGATGTTCTTCTATACTAATCCTCAATTTCTATCTTAGGGTAATGTTCTCTAATTATATATTTTCTAAATATAGTTTCCAAGGTTATTGCTAAACTTCCTTTGATACCAACTGTAACACCCTGACCCCAGTTACCCAGAGTCAGTTCTTTATTAAATAACATTAGCATGATTACAAGGAATAAATTTCCAAAGGACTGAATGGTTTAGCAGTCTTGGAAAATAGATTACATACATGAGTGTTACATTACACTTTATAACATACAACATGACATAAATATTCTTTTATAAACGTCATTATTACCTTAGCTTAACCCTATATATCAATCACAATACACTTCTTGGAGTCCTGAGAAAAACTAAATATAGAAAGGGGTGAGCTTAAACGCTTAGTGAGTGTAAGCAATACAACGAAAGATAACATAAATAATAAGCATGGTGAATAATTGAAAACACATGCCTTTAAAAATAATAAACATGAATAATTTTATGGAAGGAATATGAGTTGAGTAAATAATTTCATAATAAAACATAATCATGGGTATTATACTAGTCGAATGACCACATAAACCATTAATATTATTTTCATAATGAGGGAATGTATAATGCCGGAAATTCTGAAACATTTTGTCAAGGCCTCAGCCAAGACGTCTAAAAATGATTAAGGCCACGGCCAAAACCATATATAAAATTGGGAAAGGCCTCATCCAATTCTAGGTCTAGTTGTCTCATGATACCTACTGATGCATCGAGGAGCTGTAGCGGGCTCCACCTATCACTTACTAAGTCCAATACATTCCTCATATGAAAATATTGAAATATAACATAAACATTCATATTAAAACTAGCATATGAAATGTCAATACTTTAACCATAAACCATGAATGGTATAAAAATAACACATCCACATTTAAACATATCATAAAACCTTCAATACAATATGGAATATTTTTATCATAATGAATCAAATTCAAACAAGTATAAAATCCATCAAAGGATGTTGACATAGATGAAATCAAAACTATTTGAGAGAAATATATCTTTTTTTTGAAATCATTAAAAGTTAAATAATTATAAAAGAAAACATTTATTTTGAAAATATTATTATAAACTTGTAAGGTAAGCTTCGACAATGTTATAATGGTGGAAAATAGCCGCACCCGCCGTATAAGTTAAAAAAAGACATTCTTACCATAATTTTGTCGAAAAGGTTATAAAGGACCTTGTTTGGAAAATGAAAGAAAGATTAATTTATAAACATCTTATAAAAAGTTAAACAAGGGTATAAATTACATTAACCCATTGTCTAGTAAATAGTAAAAATGTTTTAGAATACATTTTTAGGAAAACACGGATGTGGATGATAAAGAGGTCCCAGTAGATAATTACAAATAAACAACCTGGAATAATGAAGAGGTTGTAGAAATAACCGTTACCTTGTAATTTTCCATGGTCGAGGGTAGATTAACCTCATGTATAATGGTGAAATAATTTTAATTAAATTATACAGGAATCATATACATTAATATGATATCATATATGATCTTTTAACATTGCTTTGTTAATAATATCTTAGTATTATCGTCGTTTCGGGTGTTAACAAATCCTTTTTACTTTATATTATTTATTATGTGAGTCATATTTGTTATATATTGGATGTATATTATACATATCCAAAATGATAGAAAGTATTTAAACATTATTTTTAATCATCAAATGAAAATTAGTCTTGAATGGATATGATGGGGAATGAATCTCATCGCGTTCGTGGAGACGGTAATCCGTACGTATGTACGAGCGACAATATCATTCTTTTGATATAAAAATAATATATAATTGGATGGTATATAATATATATAGAATAATTATCATTTTATATTTATTATTTACTTCAATTACACATCATTATTATACCCATCCAAAAAAATTATGTATTGAATAACAATTACACCACAACATGGAGACGGTAAGCCGTACGCACACACGTATGGTGACATGTCATTCAAAAGATAGATAGAATAATGAATATGGTTTTACAATATTTATAATAACATCCCAGTACATATAATATACTGGAGTTATTATTTTATAATGGAAACAACAAAGAAAGAGGAAGTGGAAGAAGAAAGGAGTTGAAAGAGGTGATGAAATATTTTACCTCTTCTTCGGGTTCTTCCTTTTGATTTGATCAAAAGGGGTCCTTAGGATGGATTTATGACTAAATTAAGGACTCTAGGATGAAGGGAGTATAGTTGAGAGGGTATTTAGGCCGGGGTTGGCTGACCCAAAAGGCTTTGAAGGTGTTAATTTGAGGGAAGGGGGAGTTCCCTTTTATAAGAGGGGTGAGTGGTACCTTAGGAAAAGCTAGAAATATTTTTTTATAATAAAATAATTTTTGGTTTCTATTGGATCTAAAATGAATTAGTTAAATTCTAAGGTGAGTATGGGTGAAAAAACAATCAACCAAAATGTTTTATACAGGTTTGGGTCAATATATTAACATTATCTTTTAGATTTAACTCTTAGTTAAATAGTTTGACATTTACCATGTCTCTTTGTATTTTTAAATTATATGGTTTATAAACTTACTATATAATTTTAAGAGAACCCCAAGTGGTTAATTAATGATAAAAATATAATTATATAAGCCTTTTGGCCGAAACTTAGATTTTTAGGAATATAATATAAATTAATAATATAATATTTGTTTTAAAAACACTTTTATGTCAATTTTGATACTATTTGGTATTTTGTTTTTTCTAAATTCATAACAACATTATTACTTAGAAAAAAATTCATCTTACAAACCCTAATATGTCATATTAATCTTTAAAATTAGTGTAATTCATAAAAAGTCTCAAATTACATTTATTTGGATATTTATAATATCAAATATTTTAATATTTCATTAATCAGGTAATTAATGCATCATCATTGTGTCATAAATAAATTAAATTATTTATTGTCTAAAAAATATAAATAAAATAAAATTATGTAGGAAATATTTTTATCTTTCCAATTAATATTTATAGTCGAAAGGATGACTTATATAACCCCATGTAGAAATTTATTTACTAAAAGATATTTGTTTATGTCATTTTTGCCTTTACTTTAAGTTAATTAAAATAAAGTGTCATTATCATTCATAAGTGTCTCCATGGGGTGAAAAAATCGTCCCAAGTATGGACATGGTTGGCCATGACTCATACAATAAGGTTAGGATAAGTGTTAAGGTAATTTTTTATTATTATAATATTCTTTTTACATTGAATTACCCTATTTACCTTTAACCGCGGCAAATAAAAGCCAAAAGTTACTATTCACCAAAAAATATTTTCAGCTTATTGAACCAAATTTTACTTATTGATATCAATTGTGTTTCTAGGATTTTTGAAATTTAATTCACAGAAGTGGTAAAATTATGTTTTATGCAAATTTGCAAATGCTCATAAGAGGTGGGTAAAAGACAGTAAAAAGTTTGATAAATTTTTTATATATTATTATAAATTGACTCCAATGAATTGCATTGAAATTATATAGGTATTATGTATCTACTTTGACCTAAAATAAATTTAAATAAAATAAATAAATATTTAAATAAAAAGTCAGTTTTTAAACAATAACTCAACGTTTTTCACTATTCATCAAAAATTGAAAGTTTTCAGAAAAATACCAAAAAATAAACCTAAGATAATTTTGATAATACGAATTCAAAAATTAATTCTATTTTACCAATTTCAAAACATAGAAGTTTCATTAATTAATTTAAAATTAATTCTCGTTGTCAAAACCAAAAAGCGTATTTTTAAGAAATAATAACTCTCAAAAGATTGACACTTGTTTATATCCAATTTCAAAGTGAAATTACTTACAATGACCATAATTGGATTAAATGGTAAAAATATAATATAATTATACTTCAAAACCATTAAAATGTATAATTCAACACTATATATTATTTTGATTAAGAAAGTTGTTTTCAGTTAAAATATAGTATTTTTCACTATTCACCCAAATATGAAAGTTATCAGAAAAACACCAAAAATTTATTGAAAATAAATTATTATGTCTCGATTCTAAAGAAGAAGTTAATTTTGTCAAATTGAATATATTAAAGTTTCAAATATTGGATTTAAAAAGGGTTCTCCATTAAAAGGCGTTAAAATTTCATTTTTTGAAAAATACTTATTTTATCTGAAAAAATGAATTTTCTCTTACATTATGTCCAAGAAACTCATAATATTGATTCTAAAATTATAAGGATTATATAAAGTTCAAAATTCAGTTAATATTATTCATAACCACTTTTTAACGGCTAGTTTGGTAAGTCGTGGTGTGCTTAAACTGAGTGTTGCGTGTAGTGCAAGTTATTGAATTACATTTAAGAAATAACATACTATGAAATCTTGGGGTGTTACATTCTTCCCTCCTTCAATAAATTGCGTCCTCACAATTGAAATTTTTCTTCAAAAATAAAAGGTTGAAAATAGAAAATACCTTTTTTGGAAAACCCACATCGGAAATTGGGTTAATAAAATTTAGTCTTAATAAGAGGAAAAGGGGAATGAAAAAGTCACCACCAAATTATGATCTCGATTAGGAGAAAATTAGTGGAAATTAGAGACACATAATTGGAGAAAAAATGTAAATATTTATAGGGAGTGATTGAGGTCATCAGTCAAAAACAATTATAGAATTGAGGGCCTCAAAGCCATCAATCTATGATGATTTAAAATATCATTGGTTCAACAAAACATAAGGTATTAGGATAACACAATTTTTAGTTTTAAGATCTCTTACCTAAATTTTACGAATTAATTTCTTTATAGAATAAGAGATGAAAAAAATATAATTGATAAGTAGAGATCAATCCTTTAACTAATTTTTACCACAAACTCATCTTTCACTCTGAAAGATAATAGAACTTTAAAAAATATTCTATTTATCATATTCGTATAGGGTTCAAAAATAAAATGAATTTATAATTCACCTATTATTCCCTTTAAAAAAGAAACTACATTATACAATCCAGGGACTTCACGTAGTCTAGTGGTAGGTGATAAATCCCAATCGAACTTTGGTTGTGGGTTCGATTCCCGTAGCTTTGTCCAACAGGATGGGTTGTCACACGGTCTGCGTATTGTTATTTTTATAAAAATCCACAAATAACCTTAATAATAGTATCCAATTTCAAAGTTAATCCATTTCAACCTTTAGGATTATCCAAAATACTTCTATCCAAACTCACAGTCCAAAAATTATAAGGAAGTTAAACAGAATGAAGATCCTTTTTTCCACGTAATAACATGTGAATACCTTCATCATGTATTCTTTTAAAACATTATAACAACCCAAATTACCATAAAACCATATTGATCACTTTAATGCTCTCTTATTCTTTATTGAATAATGGATATAATCCTTATATCCAAAAAATGTTGTAAACTCCAACAATGATGGAATATATAAACCATTAATCAGTTCCAAGGTAGTCAAGAATATCCAATATGATTTATCCAAATCAACCATATCTTATTCCAGAATTACTACCTTAGTATCAGGACCATATTAAGGTTTATCTTTCCTCCAACCATGTATTTTCCAAAAAGTTTAACTTTTTGTTGAGTCACTTTTCAAAAAACCATATAATCTCAAATCCTAAATGAAATAGTAATATAGTACAATCCTTATTTATTTCCATAATTCATATAACTGGTATATCATCGATACAACACTGAAATGACATAATATTTTAACAACAACATAAGAACACTAGTCATTCATCTTCATCTATGGTAGTTTCATAACATTATTATTATCCAATAGCATCCTTTTGGGTATACTCTGATTATTTGGACATTGATTCACGTAGTGACCCAACTCCTTGCAGATGAAGCATTGTACACATGAAACCTTTTTCTCACCCTTTCAATCACGTACTTGG
The DNA here is from genome assembly GCA_963277665.1 of Viscum album. Lineage (NCBI taxonomy): Eukaryota > Viridiplantae > Streptophyta > Magnoliopsida > Santalales > Viscaceae > Viscum > Viscum album. Next base: position 615,797,022 of record OY728134.1, read on the forward strand.
TGTCCTTTTTCTATAAACTTATAACAAACTCCCATTCCCTTTAAGCATTTAACAAGGTAATTCTTTCCACAGTTATCACATATGGGAAAATCTTTCTTTCCCTTATTTCTTTTATCTATCTTTCTCTCTAACATTCTTTTCTTCTCTAGCTTCCCTTCAAAACCATATGACTCAGAAAATTATTTACTTATCTTATTAACATATGATAATAGTTATTCATATGATGAGAATATATAGGAGACTATTTCCCTTTTAAATGTTGGTTTAATACCATGAAAGATATGATCCTTCTTAATCTTTTGATCATGTGTATTGCTGGAATTTTCATTCATTCTACTAGGTGCCATTTCTATAAAATGGCATACACTAGGTCAGTTTATGATTGTAATGAATAATTCCAAACTTGTAAAATACCTAACATAAATTTAACAGTTTATGGATATAATCTGTAATCATAAAAATATTTTTTTTGAGGAAGTATATACTCATAAATCATTCATAATGGTTTGTAAATAAAATAAGAATTATCCTAAGCATATACCCCAGGAGTTTCGTAACCAAGAGTGTAGCAAGGCCCGTTATCGTGCACCAATTCCCGTTCGAGTCTAGCTCAAAGCGGTGTTTTCGGGTTTTACCCCTAGGCACATCTGTGCCAGAGCCTCCTCTACCCGATCGTATCCAAACAAGGTTGTATTGCTTGGATAACTCAAAGAATCTCTACAGTACTATAATTCTAGGATGTTCTTATATACTAATCCTCAAATTCTATCTTAGGGTAATGTTCTCTAATCATTGTTTTTATAAATCTAGTTTCCAAGGTTATTAATAAAATTTCTATGATACCAACTGTAACGCCCTGACCCTAGTTACCCAGAGTCAGTTCATTATTACATAACATTGTAATGATTACAAGGAATAAAGTCCTGAAGGACCGATCGGTTTAACAGTCTTGGAAAATAGATTACATACAACACTAGTGCAGAAAACATTTTTTACGTCGGTTATTTTTCATTATTTACGTCGGTTTTTAGGTGACGTTAATACGGACGACGTTATAAATAAAGTTTTTTACGTCGGTTATTTAAAACCCGACGTAACATCCCTAACATCACGGTGTTTATCACGTCGGTTCATTAATAACCGACGTGATAAATATGCGCGGGGGGGGGGGGGGGGGGGGGGTTTATCACGTCGGTTATTTTCCAAACCGACGTGATAAAACGCCTGGGATATCGTTTATCACGTCGGTTATGACATAACCGACGTGATTAACCCTTCCCTGGGCCTATTATCACGTCGGTTTCTTAAATAAACGACGTGATAAAAAGGCCTGGGCAACGTTTTAGCACGTCGGTTATCCAACAACCGACGTGGTAAATCGATTCCCAGGCCTTTTAGCACGTCGGTTATATTAAGAACCGACGTGATAAAAGGCCCTGGAACGGTTTATCACGTCGGTTCTCTAAAAAACCGACGTGATAAACCCCTACCGATTTATTTACCACGTCGGTTATAAAATAACCGACGTGAAAGAGAGATATATTTTTTAAAATAATTGCACTTCTCTCACCAAAAAGCAACCAGAAACCAAACAAAAATAACCATCCAGCCCTCCCCCAAGCCCCAACTAAACCCCACCCTCATGTATACCCACCGAACAACCTGGCTAGCCCTCCCCCACCACATTGGAGCCCCACCACAACCCTTGGACACCCCCCCACCTCTTGGACAGCCCCCCACCCTCATTTACACCCCCATGACCCCTAGTACAGCCTCAAACACCCATTGGACACCCCTCCCATATCCCTTGGACCCCCCCACCCCTTGGACAGCCCCCACCCTCATTTACACCCCCAAGACCCCTAGTATAGCCTCAAACACCCATTGGACACCCCCCACACCTTGACAGCCCTCCCAGACCCCTTGGACACCCCCCCGACCCCTGGACACCCCCCCGAGCCCTTGGACAGCCCCAAACACCCCTTGGACACCCCTCCCATATCCCTTGGACACCCCCCACCCCTTGGACACCCCCCACCCCTTGGACAACCCCCCACCCTCATTTACACCCAACCGGCCCCTTGGACAGAACTCCCAGACACCTTGGACACCACTCCCATATCCCTTGGACACCCCCCACCCCTTGGACACCCCCCACCCCTTCGACAACCCCCCACCCTCATTTACACCCCCCGAACACTAGGACAGCCCCAAACACCCCTTGGACACCCCTCCCATATCCCTTGGACACCCCCCCGCCCCTTGGACACCCCCCACCCCTTGGACAGCCCCCCCCACCCCCTAGACACCCCCCGACCCCTTGGAAACCCCCCTACCCCTTGGAAACCCCCCATCCCCTTGGACAGCCCCAAACACCCCTTGGACACCCCTCCTATATCCCTTGGACACCCCCCACCACTTGGACACCCCCCACCCCTTGGACAGCCCCCCCACCCTCATTTACACCCAACCGACTCCTTGGACAGCCCCAAACACACCTTGGACACCCCTCCCATATCCCTTGGACACCCCCACCCCTTGGACACCCCCACCCTCATTTACACCCCCCCGACCCCTAGGACAGCCCCAAACACACCTTGGACACCCCTCCCATATCCCTTGGACACCCCCCAAACACCCACCCACCCCCTTGGAACCTCTCCCCCCATACCAAAATCCAGACAAGAAAAACCATCAACAGTAGACCAAAACAAGAAGTAGAGAAAAATTAAACATTCACTTATATAACATTCAAAACTTACACTGTCAACTTCAAAAAAAAACTAAATCCAACCTAAACGACTACGAAATACACAATTACATTGACAATATTCAAAATTACATTTTACATTACAAACAACTAAAAGTCAATCAAACCTGTAAAATAATTTGACCACTCCACTTGTAAGTGTTTGATATCTTCAGCAGTAAAGGGTTGAGGGTCATCAAAAAGCTACAAAGGAAAAGGATAGTAGTCAACGTGTATAATGAATAAATCAAATTGAAATATTATGAGAAAGAGGAAATCTTACCAGGTCAAAACTCAGAACTGTCCCAGTTGTTATTATTTCATACATAAATCTTAACATGTAATATCCGCATTCGATGATGCCTTGTTGCTCATGACATTTCTGTTTGAATGAGTGTAATTTCAATATATTATTTTTATGTAATAAATCAAAATGTACAAATTATAAATGGATATTTACCTTCGCATGTACATATTTGATCTTGAAATTCCTTTTCTTTGCGCTTTTTCGAAAGTGGACCCATACCCTGTTAGAAAATAATACGAATGAGGTAAATTTAAAATTCATTATAATATATAAAACTATTGCGAAATTGAAACTTACGTTTCCAATATATTCTTAAAACTTTCTCGCACATCATCATGGAGAGAGCATATCCAATAAAGTGTTTTCTCCCTAGGGAAAAAAACCCCTAACATCCAATGATCCCTGATAAAAGGAAATTTAACGTTAGTGGTTTTTTATGTTAAAAGATAATTAACTCTTTGAGAGGGATGTGTTTCATACCTCTCACAAAAAGGCATCATCCAAAACTGTGTGATTACATTCTTTTCAAATCTATCAGCAATATAAAGCATTCTTTGTTCCTCATCCAATGCACATGCTTCAGGGGAAATCAATTGTGGGTCCACGAATCCATATACATCTGTCAGCTCATTCCTCTCACAAATTTTATACAGATACCTAATACAAAGCAGACATAAGTATACATTTTTAATAAATATAACGCAAGGAAAAGGTGTTAAGACTTACATGATAAAAATTTGCACCACGTTGACGCCCAACTTATCTCCAGTGACAAACTCCATGATATCAGTTTTCATAATCCCCACACTTAGTTCACGTCCACAGACATGAGCTTTCATCGTAAAGTCATAATGATCCGCCAACAAATTTGAATATCTTGACAATGTGTCAAGACTGCTAGTATCTGCATCTGATGTCATAGCTATCTGTCTTTGTTGTTGTCTATACAGTATTTCTTTACCTTTGAAGTATTCCTGTAAAAATAAATTGAAAAATATATTAGTTTTCAAATGATAAAACAATAATAAAAATATAAAATAAAAGATATAACATCCATACCTCTATGGTAATGAGTCGAAGAAGTCTGGATGGCCAAAGTAAAAAATGGCCGATACTATGTCCAACTGTCGTCACCTCATCTGTAGGTAACGGTATCCGAGCTGATCTATCTATAATATCCTGTACATCGACCCTCTGATTCTCTACCTATAACTGTTAATGATGAACTGTATCTCCTATACAATATACCATCCCATATGCAACTATATGATGTTGAGGATCATCAACATACAACTCACAATAAGTAGGTAGCTGCGGCGGAGGAGGAGGATCAAAAATAGGGTCCGCAGGCTGAGGTGGGGGAGTGGGAGCTACTGGGAGAGGTGGAGTGGGAGCTGCACCCTGAAATTGTCTTTGCAAGTCTGCAAACATAAAATGCACCGATGCTCTAATCTTGTCCTCCATTGTCGCATTAATATTATGGACTTCATCCTCCAAGGATTCTATTTTTTTTATAAACTCCCTCAACGTTAGAAGTTGAGGAACGTGGCAACACTTTTCTTACCGATACACCTGCCGGATATCCTCTTACACGACCAGGATGTTCGGGCTTTCCCAATGCCACAGATAAAATATCTTCCCTCCCAGATGGTGTAAATGTCCCCTGTGAACTTTGTTCCTCAAGAGAGTCCTGTAATAATTAATTGAACATTTCTATAATGATTGGAAATATATGATGAAAATAGTAAACTTAAATAAATAAAATAGATATCTTACAATCCTCTCAACTACGAGTCTCGATTCTTCCGAAAGATATTGTCCTTTTTTACCCTTCCGAGCTCTTTTCCATTTCTCATGTCTAGATGGAGGGGATGGAGGGGCCACCTCTCCAGAGCTTGAAGACTCAGCTCTTAGTTGTTGAAATTTTTCTGCCATCATTTGTTCTTCCAATAATGCATACCCTCCCCGAGATAAACTATGAGGGTATACATTTTTAGATTGGATCTCTTGATGAGATTTCCTTGTTTGCTGTAAATTAAGAATAAGTAATCATTAACAAAACAATAATAAGATCATTTATATAAGAAAGCTTATAAAAGTTTACATTGCCCTTACTAAAAATGATTCTTTTCTTCTACTTTCAAAAAATTGTCTCCATGTGTCTTCATCTATAAAAGGATATATACGACATGGATTCTCACGACTCCTATGACCATAAATGAAATCAGATGAGAGGGTTGATTTGAAATCCCTCCATCTCCTAGCAGCCAATGATAAGCATTTCTTCCTGACTCCTCCAGTGTCAGGAATATCAAATGTCATCTGATAAAAAAGAGGTTAAAAATATTATATATACTAGAAAAATTTAAAGAACAGTCAAACAATAGCAAAAGATCTTACCAAAATGGTCTCCCACAGCTGAGAAATTATCGCCTTATCCACACTTCTCCAATCATCATAGAGAATGCTTACTTTGCTCTTAGCCTGAGTTGCTACAAAACCCTTAAAATCTTTAGCATTTGGACCTCTAGGAAGACCATCATCATCAAACTCCACGACTATCCTCTCCTCCTTCGTACGGGCAAGTGATAATTTTGGTAAACATGTGCACCCACGCTTACCAACCTTTGAACTCTTTTTTGTAATAGGAGCATGTGAATGTTCCTCCCCAGATGTATGACCAATATGCTCATCTCCAGAATCATGTGGCTGATCAACTGATTGATCTGTCATTTTCCTTCAAATCAAAAAAACAAACATTAGTTCACAAATATACAAATTCAAATATTGTAGTACTACTTAATCAAAAAATAGAAAAGTGTACTAAATTACATAATAGTAAACATTGGTAATATGGTAAGCATGTTAAACAATGATAAACATGGTAAACACAGGCAAAAGGTTGCCAAGGAGTTGGCCCATGAAAGCTGAAAAGTGGACTCACTGAGTCCACCGGTCCGCCGGTGTGAGCTCACCGGCCAGCCGGAGGACCCAGGCAGTAGACTTGCCCACTGCCTGGTGCCACCGGCCGGCCGCTGGCTCACCACCGGCCGACCGGTGGACCAGACAGCCTTCCTGTCTGGACCACCGGCCGGCCGCTGGATCACCACCTGCCGGCCGGTGGACCAGACAGAGAGGAAGGCTCTCTGTCTGGACCACCGGCCGGCCGCTGGATCACCACCGGCCGGCCGGTGGACCAGACAGAGAGCCTTCCTCTCTGTCTGGACCACCGGCCTGCCGCTGGCTCATCACCGGCCGGCCGGTGGACCAGACAGAGCTTTGCTCTGGACCACTGGCCAACCGGTGATCCCCCACCAGCCAGCCGGTGCGCCCAGGACTTCTCCTCTTTACGGTTTTTATTGTTTTATCATTTTGGTTTGATACATGTTTTAATAAGTAAAAAATTTACAATATCTAACATTATATGAAAAAAATAAATGTAAACAAGAAATAAACATGTGTTACCTATAATTTTAGGAATGTACAGTTGGATTGTTTTCCCAAATTCCTTCGTCGTGATCGTTCCTTATGTCACAAACCATGTCTTCAACATAGTCATCATTATGTTCTGTTAATCTTTCCATGGAAGTAGGGATCTCACATAAATCAGCATCTTCATCAAATTCATCCTCACCAACATATTGTTTTTTCCCTTGTAAAACAACAGCCCACTGCATATCTGATTGATCTACTACATAGAAAATTTGTTTGGCATGTGTTGCCATTATAAAAGAATCAGCTGTGTCTTCCAATCTATTCAGATTAACAAGTGTCATTCCAAATTCATCGTGTATGACACTGTTGTTACCGATAAACCATTTACAGTTAAAAACAAGAACTTTAATTTTAAAGTAATCAGCCTCCCATATGTCTTCAATCACTCCATAATATGCACTTGATGCCGAAATTGGGTTTCTGTCCATAGCACTCGAAAAATGCATTGCTTCTGCAAACACCAATACACCACTATTCTGAACTGCACTTCTGTTGTCCTGAGCTTTCGTATGAAATGTATAGCCATTAATGTCATAAGCGGACCATGTTATCACATTTAAAGATGGACCACCCACTATCCATTTTAATGTCTCTGATACATCTGATCTACCAAGCAAGGTCTTTTTAAACCATGGCAAAAAAGTTTTGTTGTGCTCATTCAAAATCCACATTTCTTTCTTCTTTGGATGACATTGTTTCAACTCATTAATATGCAATGTGATATACGGTTGAACATCAGCTATGTTATTCAAGATGTATGATTCTAACTTCTTCATATGTTCAGCTGACAGTGATTTGACTTTCAAGCCACGAATCCCCTTTCCCTCATTATTAACCCGTTCATGGCGAGATGGAGGCAAACCTATGTGTTGCGCCGTAGCCAAGTAGCTCGTACAAAACTCTGCTACCTCCTCAGAAATATACTTTTCAATAATGGAGGCTTCAGGTCGATATGGATTTTTAACATATCCCTTTAATATTTTCATATACCTTTCAAAAGGATACATCCAACGAAGATATACAGGTCCACAAAGCTTTATTTCTCGAACCAGATGAATCATTAAATGCACCATCATATCAAAAAAAGTTGGAGGAAAATACATTTCCAAATGACAAAGTATAAAAATTGCATCCTTTTCCAAAATGTTCAAAGCATTCACATCAATCGCCTTGTTACAAATTGAATTGAAAAAATAACACAACCTCATTATAGTCTTTCTGACACGGATGGGCAATATTCCACGCAGTGCAGTTGGTAGAATTTGTTGCATCATGACGTGACAATCATGTGATTTCATACCTATCAACTTCAAGTCTTTCAATGAGACAAAATTTTTTACATTTGAAGAATAACCTTGAGGCACTTTGATATCATGAAGACACTGACAGAAGCTACTTTTCTCCCTCTTCGATAATGTATGACAAGCCGGGGGAAGAAATGTTCGTCTTCCTTTAGGAGTGGGAGCTAACTCCAAACGTATTCCCATTGATAGTAGGTCTAACCTTGCATTCAACCCATCTTTTGTCTTTCCTTTAATATCTAGCAATGTTCCGATCAAAGAATCACAGATATTCTTCTCCACGTGCATGACATAAATATTATGTTTGACTTCATGATACCTCCAATATGGTAGCTCAAAAAATATTGACCTTTTCTTCCAAATATGTCTATCATTACCAGATTTCTGTGTCTTTCCCAATGTCACATCAAGGTTTTTCACCCTCTCAAAATACAAATCTGGGGATAAAGGTTTTGGAGCAGTATCAAATTCTTGTGAGCCATTGAATGCCTTTTTTAGTCTTCTATAAGGGTGATCCATAGGCAAAAACTTTCGATGACCCATGTACACTGTTTTCCTCCCATGATGCAATTGACAATATGACGTCTGTTGTTCGCAAATTGGACATGCTTTATGCCCTTTAACACTGTATCCAGACAAATTTCCATATGCTGGGAAGTCATTTATAGTGAATAGAAGCACTGCATGCAGTTGAAAATATTCCATTTTATAAGAATCATACACCCTAATACCATCAGCCCATAACAGTTTCAAATCATCAATCAGCGGTGACAAGTATACATCAATATCATTGCCGGGTTGCTTTGGACCAGAGATCATGATACTCAACATGACATATTTGCGCTTCATACAAACTTCAGGAGAGAGGTTGTAAATTACCAATAAAACAGGCCATGAGCTATGTGTGCTACTGAGGGTTCGGTATGGATTCATTCCATCTGTGCACAAGACTAGTCTCACATTTCTAATTTCATTTCCAAATGTAGGGTACTGGGCATCAATTTTCTTCCATTGTGGACAATCAGCTGGATGACGTATTTTTCCATCACATACCTGCTCATCAGCATGCCATCTTAACCTTTTTGCATCATGTGAATTAGAAAATAAACGTTTGAAATGAGGAATTATAGAAAGATACCAAAATACCTTTGAAGGGAGCTTTGTAATCTCTACATCAGCTTGTGATTTTTCTTTCACCTTATACCGTGATGTCCCACATTTAAGACACTCTTTCAGAAATTCATATTCCTTCCTATATATAATGCAGTCATTCGGACAGGCATGTATTTTCCTGTATCCCAATCCCATCGGGCATAATATTTTTTTGGCCTTATAATGTGAATCTGGAAGATCGTTATCTTTTGGAAGAATGTCTTTCATCAATTGTAGCAGCTCTGTAAAACTTCTATCACTCCATCCATGTTTCGCCTTCAGGTTAATCAATCTTAACACCGCCGACAAAACCGTAAAATCTGTACAACCAGGATATAATGGTTTTTCGGCATCACCATATAGACGTGCAACTGTCGGTTCTATCTCAATTTGTTCTGCTACAATATCGCGAATCATTTCTTCAATTCCATCAGAGTTACCATCTTGCGATTCATTATCATCAGTGACATTCTGTCCAGTTTCGCCATGCCAAATCCAAGGGTTGTAACTCAGATTGAAACCATGACAAATCAGATGATCTTTTATCTCTCTACTTTTCAACTTCTTCATATTCAGACATTTCAGGCATGGACAGAAAAAAATGTCACTACTTGGAACATTTCGTTTAGCAAATTCCAAAAAGGCATCAACACCTTCCTCATATTCATTGCTCATTCGATGTGCCGTAATCCAACTTCGACTCATTATTACCTATAACAAATAGCAAAAATATATATTTTTTAGATAAGACAAATATATGTTTATATGAAAAAAATCATAATTTGAATGTAAACAATTTTGAAATATAAAACAAATCGATGTGTATTTAAAAAAATATGCTTGAATATTATTTTTTAAACAAAATATAGTAAGATATAACACCCCCCCTGGACACCACCCGACCCCTCTGGACAGCCCCCCGCCCCTCCTGGACACCACCCCCCACCCCCTACCCCCTTGGACACCCCCCTGGACATCCCCCAACCCTCTGGAAAGCCCCCCCACCCACCCGGACAACCCCAAATACCCTCTGGAGAGGCCGCCACCCACTTGGACAACCCCCCACACCCATCCACCCCCTTGGACACCCCCCTGGACACCCCACCGACCCCTCTGGACAGGCCGCCACCCCCTTGGACAGCCCCCCACACCCACCCATCCCCTTGGACACCACCCTGGACACCCCCCGACCCCTCTGGACAGCCCCCGACCCCTCTAGAAAGCACCCCCACCCCTCCTGGACACAACCCCCACCCCCGACCTGCTTGGACACCCCCCTGGACACCCCCCAACCCTCTGGACAGCCCCCACACCCCTCCTAAACACCACCCCCCACCCCCTACCCCCTTGGACACCCCCCTGGACACCCCCAACACCCACCCACACCCTTGGACAGCCCCCCACACCCACCCACCCCCTTGTAAACCCCCCTGGACACCCCCCCGACCCCTCTGGACATCCCCCCACCCCTCCTGGACACCACCCCCACCCCCTACCCCCTTGGACACCCCCTGGACATCCCCCAACCCTCTGGGCAGCCCCCCCACCCACCCGGACAACCCCAAATACCCTCTGGAGAGGCCGCCACCCACTTGGACAGCCCCCACACCCATCCACCCCCTTGGACACCCCCCTGGACACCCCACCGACCCCTCTGGACAGGCCGCCACCCCATTGGACAGCCCCCCACACCCACCCATCCCCTTGGACACCACCCTGGACACCCCCCGACCACTCTGGACAGCCCCCGACCCCTCTAGAATGCACCCCCACCCCTCCTGGACACAACCCCCCACCCCCGACCTGCTTGGACACCCCCCTGGACACCCCCCAACCCACTGGACAGCCCCCCCACCCCTCCTAAACACCACCCCCACCCCTACCCCCTTGGACACCCCCCCTGGACACCCCCCAACACACACCCACACCCTTGGACAGCTCCCCACACCCACCCACCCCCTTGTAAACCCCCCTGGACACCCCCCGACTCCTCTGGACAGCCCCCCACCCCTCCTGGACACCACCCCCACACCCTACCCCCTTGGACACCCCCCTGGACACCCCCAACCCTCTGGACAGCCCCCCACCCACCCGGACAACCCCAAATACCCTCTGGAGAGGCCGCCACCCACTTGGACAACCCCCCACACCCATCCAACCCCTTGGACACCCCCTGGACACCCCACCGACCCCTCTGGATAGGCCGCCACCCCCTTGGACAGCCCCCCACACCCACCCATCCCCTTGGACACCACCCTGGACACCCCCCGACCCCTCTGGACAGCCCCCGACCCCTCTAGAAAGCACCCCCACCCCTCCTGGACACAACCCCCCACCCCCGACCTGCTTGGACACCCCCCTGGACACCCCCAACCCTCTGGACAGCCCCCCCACCCCTCCTAAACACCACCCCACCCCCTACCCCCTTGGACACCCCCCTGGACACCCCCCAACACCCACCCACACCCTTGGACAGCCCCCCACACCCACCCACCCCCTTGTAAACCCCCCTGGACACACCCCGACCCCTCTGGAAAGCCCCCCACCCCGCCTGGACACCACCCCCCACACCCTACCCCCTTGGACACCCCCCTGGACACCCCCCAACCCTCTTGATAGCCCTCCCACCCCGCCTGGACACCACCCCCACACCCTACCCCCTTTCAAGTCGAACTAATAGATCTAGGGATGATAAATAAGATTATGGTGCCAAAACGAGTTAAAAGGGTTCGCAATCGAAGAATCTTAGCTAGTTTCAACAAAAAAATCACAACACATATATATATACTATCCGCGAAAAAAAAAACGAACGAGTGGGAGGATTACCTGAGTGCTGCGAGTTTAGATGATTGATCCGAGGAGATTAAATATGAGAAACGATGATCGCAAAACGAATCTAAACCAACGAAATGGACGAGCCGATTCGGGTTTACGCGCGAGAGAGACGAGTCGCGACTGTCGAAGGTAAACTCGCGAATGAAAATCCACGGGTCTGGGTAAATTTTTAAATGAGTTATCACGTCGGTTATTCAATAACCGACGTCATAATTTTTTTAAAAACATTTATAACGTTGGTTATTCAATAACCGACGTAAAAACCTTCCTCCGATTCTTTTTGGACGTCGGTTATTTTATAACCAACGTTATAAAGGGCTCAAAATCCGTGTTTTTTTACGTCGGTTATTCCATAACCGACGTCAAAAACATATGCGGATTCTTTTTTTACGTCGGTTATTCAATAACCGACGTAAAAAACGAAGCCGCGCGATTAATAACGTCGGTTATAAAAATAACCGACGTTAAAGGTGTACTATTCACAGGTTTTTACGTCGGTTATTTAATAACCAACGTAAAAAACCTCGTTTTACATATTATGACGTCGGTTTTATATAACCGATGTAAAAAATGGTGACGTAAAAAACGTTTTCTGCACTAGTGCAAGAGTGTTACATTACACTTTATAATATACAAAACAACATAAATAATCCTTTATGAACATAATTATTCCCTTAGATTAACCCTGCATATCAATCACAATACACTTCTTGGAGTCCTGGGAAAAACTAAACATAGAAAGGGGTGAGCTCAAACGCTCAGTAAGGGTAAGAAATACAATGAAAGATAACATAAATAAAAATCATGGTGAATAATTGAAAATGCATGCCTTTACCAATAATAAACATGAATACTTTTATGGAAGGAATATGAGCTGAGTAAATAATTCTATAATAAAACATAATCATGGGTATTCTACTAGTCTAATGACAACATGAACCGTAAATATTATTTTCATAATGAGGGAATGTATAATTCTAGAAATTTTGAAACATTTTTTCAAGGCCTCAGCCAAGACGTCTAAAAATGATTAAGTTCATGACCAAATCCATATATCAAATTGGGAAAGGCCTCGACCAATTCCATGCCTAGTTGTCTCATGAGACCTACTGATGCATCGAGGAGCTATAGCGGGCTCCACCTGTCACTTACTAAGTCCAATACATTCCTCATATAACAATATTGAAATATAACATAAACATTCGTATTAAAACTAGCATACAAAATGTTAATACTTTAACCATAAACCATGACTGGTATAAAAATAACACATCCACATTCAAACATATCACAAAACCTTCAATACAATATGGAAGATTTGTATCATAATGAATTGACTTCAAACAAGTATAAAATACATCAAAGGATGTTGACATAGATGAAATCAAAACTATTTGAGAGAAATATCCCATTCTTTTTTTTGAAATCATTTAAAGTTAAATAATTATAAAATAAAACATTTATTTTGGAAATATGATTATAATCCTATAAGGGAAGCTTAGATGATGTTATAACGGTGGAAAATAGATCCTCCCACCATATAAGTTAAAAAAAGACATTCTTACCTTATTTTTGTCGAAAAGGTTATAAAGGACCATGTTTGGAAAATGACAGAAAGATTCCTTTATAAAAATCTTATAAAAAGTCAAACAAGGGTATAAATGACTTTAACCCATTGTATAGTAAATTGTAAAAATGTTTTGGAATACATTTTTAGGAAAACACGGATGTGGATGATAAAGAGGTCCCAGTAGATAATTACATATAAACAACCTTGAATAATGAAGAGGTTGTAGAATTAACTGTTACCTTGTAATTTTCCTTGGTCAAGGGTAGGTTAACCTTCTGTATAATGGTGAAATAATTGTTATTAAATTATACAATAATCATATACATTAATATTATATCATATATGATCTTTTAACATTGCTTTGTTAATATTATCTTAGTATTATCGTCGTTTTGGGTGTTAACATATCCTTTTTACTTTATATTATTTGTTATGTGAGTCATATTTATTATGGATGGGATGTATCTTATTCATATCTAGAATGATATCAAGTCTTTAAACATTATTTTTAATCATCAAATGAAAATTAGTCTTGAATGGATACGATGGGGAATGAATCTCATCACGTTCGTGGAGACGGTAATCCGTACGTACGCACGAGCGACAATATCATTCTTTTGATATTAAAATAATATAAAATTGGATGGTATATAATATATACAGAATAATTATCATGTTATATTTATTATTTACTTGAATTACACATCATTATTATACCCATCCAAAAAAAATAATGTATTGAATAACAATTACACCACGACGTGGAGACGGTAAGCCGTACGTACGCACACATGGTGTCATGTCATTAAAAGGATGGAAAGAATAATGAATATGGTTGTACCATATTTATAATAATATCACAGTATATATAAGATACTAGAGTTATTATTTTAGATTGGAAACAACAAATAATGAGGAAGTGGAAGAAGAAAGGAACTTGAAAGAGGTGATGAAATATTTTACCTCTTCTTCGGGTTCTTCCTTTTGATTTGATCGAAAGGGATCCTTAGGATGGCTTTAGGACTAAATTAAGGCCTATAGGATGAAGTGAGGATAGTTTATAGGGAATTTGGTCAGGGTTTTTCCGAGGCAAAAGGCTTTGAAGGTGTGAATTTGAGGGAAGGGGGAGTTCCCTTTTATAAGAGGGGTGAGGGGAACCTTAGGAAAAGCTAGAAATATTATTTTATAATAAAATAATTTTTGGTTTCTAGTGGCTCCAAAATGAATTATATAAAGTCTAAGGTGGGGATGTGTCAAAAACCACTCAACCAATAGGTTTTAGACAGGTTTGGGTCACTATATTATCCTTATCGTTTTGATTTAACTCTTAGTTAAATAGTTTGACATTTACCATGTCTCTTTGTATTTTTATATTATATGGTTAATAAACATACTATATACTTTTAAGAGAACACCAAGTGGTTAATTAATGATACAAAAATCATTATATAAGTCTTTTGGCTGAACCTTAGTTTTTTATGAATAGAATATCAATTAATAATATAATATTTGTTTTAAAAACTCTTTTATGTCAATTTTGACACTATTTGGTATTTTGTTTTTTCTAAATTCATAACAGAATTATTACTTCAAAAACAATTCATCTAACCAACCCATACATGTCATATTAACCTATAAAATTAATTTAATTCATAAAAAGTCTCAAATTACATTTATTTTTATATTTATAATATAAAATATTTTAATATTTCATTAATTAGGTAATTACTGCATCGTCATTGTGTCATAAATAAATTTAATTATTTAATGTTTAAAAAATATAAATAAAATAAAATTATAGAGGAAATCGTTTTATATTTCCAATGAAAATTTATAGTCTAAAGGATTACTTATATTACCCCATGTAAAAATTGCTTTACTAAAAGATATTTGTGTACGCCATTTTTGTCTTTACTCTAAGTTAATTAAAATAAAGTGTCATTATCATTCATAAG
Source organism: Viscum album (assembly GCA_963277665.1). Classification (NCBI taxonomy): domain Eukaryota; kingdom Viridiplantae; phylum Streptophyta; class Magnoliopsida; order Santalales; family Viscaceae; genus Viscum; species Viscum album. The sequence continues at coordinate 615,812,386 of OY728134.1, forward strand.
TGGAACCATGAGGTCCCAAAATCAAACCATGGATGACCATGGTCGTCCATAACTCATCCAATAAGGTTAGGACAAGTGTTAAGGTAATTTTTCATTATTATAATATTCTTTTTACCTTGAATTACCCTATAAAACTTTAACCGCGGTAAATAAAAGTCAAAAGTTAATATTCACCAAAAATTATTTTCATCTTGTTGAACAAAATTTTACTTAATAATATCAACCATGTCTCTTGGATTTTTGAAATTCAATTCACAGAAGCGGTAAAATTATGTTTTATGCAAATTTGCAAATGCTCCTAGGAGGTGGCTAAAAGACTGTAAAAACTTCAATAAATTTTTTATATATTATTATAAACTAACTCAAATGAATTAAATTGAAATTATATAGCTATTATGCATCTATTTTGACCTAAAATAAATTTAAATAAAATAAATATTTATTTAAATAAAAAGTTTGTTTTTAAACAATAACTCAGTGTTTTTCACCATTCATCAAAAATTGAAAGTTTTTAGAAAAATACCAAAAATTCACCCTATGCTAATTTTGATATTCCAAATTCAAAAATGAATTTTATTTTTCCAATTTAGAAACTTAGAAGTTTCATTAATTAATTTAAAATTAATTCCCATTGTCAAAACCAAAAAACGTATTTTTAAGAAATAATAATTATCAAAAGATTGAAACTTGTTTATATCCAATTTCAAAGTGAATTTACTTAAAATTACCATAATTGTATTAAATGGTAAAAATATAATATAATTTTACATGAAAACCATTAAAATTTATAATTCAACACTATAAATTATTTTGATTCAAAAAATTGTTTTCAGTTAAAATATAGTATTTTTCAATATTCACCCAAATATGAAAGTTATCAGAAAAACACCAAAAATTTATTGAAACTAAATTATTATATCCCGATTCTAAAGAAGAAGTTTATTTTTTCAAATTGAATATATAAAAGTTTCAAATATTGGATTTAAAAAGGGTTCTCCATTAAAAGGCGTTAAAATTGCATTTTTTTTGAAAATTACATCTTTTATCTGAAAAAAATGAATTTGTTCTTATATTATGTCCAACAAACTCATATTATGGATTATAAAATTTTAAGGATTATATAAAGTTCAAAATTCAGTTAATATTATTCATAACCGCTTTTGAACGACTAGTTTTTTAAGTCGTGGTGTGCTTGAACTCAATGTTACGTGTAGTGAAAGTTGATGAATTACTTTGTAGAAATAACATACTATGAAATCTAGGGGGTGTTACACTTAACTTGCTAACAAACCAAGCACCGAAGGACATATTTAGTGAAATCTCTTTTCATTCCTTCCCACTAGAAATACTCTTTTGGGTCCCTATATATCATTGTGATTCTAGTGTGAATATGGAATAAAGAACTATGTGCCTCATCGAATATGTCTTTCTTTAAATTTGGTTTGAGAGGAATAAAAACCTGATTCTTGAACCTTATTATTCTATCACAATTAATGTTGAATTCAGGAACATTACTCACCTTCCTTTATCGATCTACATCATCCTCATACGACTCCTTAATATTCACTTGTATATATAGATGAACATTCAATTGAAAAAGATAATATTTATCCCCTTACTTTAAAATGTTAGGATATACCATTTCAAATATATAAATATTGTATCTTTTGTGATCCTCATAAGGGATAGGCTAGCATGGTACTTTTAACTCAAGGCATCTTACACCTTGTTCACTTTCCTAGGGTGGTAATGTATTGAGCAATAATAATCTTTAATCAACTCCCACCATCTTATTTGGCGCATATTCAAATCCTTTTGTGTGAAAATATACTTTAAACTTTTATGACTAGTATAAATATTGAACCTTTCAACATATAGATAATTTCTCCATATATTTAATGAAAATATTACCACAACTAACTCCAAATCATGAGTTGGGTAATTTTTGTCCTGGATTTTCATTTGTCATATGGCATAAGCTATCACCATATCATTTTTCATGAGAGCACATCCCATCCCCTTTCTATATGCATCACTATAGATCACACACCTTTCTCCACTACAAGGTAGTGTGAGTATAGTTGCACTGGGTAACCTTTTATTGAGCTCTTTGATATTATCTTTAAAATTTTCCATCCACACCAACTTAACTCCTTTTAAAGTCAACTTGGATAATGGATTAGATAATCATGAAAAATAATTCATAAAACGTCGATAATATCCTGCCAATCCAAGAAAACTTAGGATCTTAGATAACATTTTTCATCTTGACCAACATTCAATAACTTCTGTTTTTACTGGAACCACAGATATTCCCTCTTTTGACATTATGTCACCAAAAAATGAAACTTTTTGAAGCCAAAATCCTCACATGGTAAATTTTTCATAATTATTATCCTTTATTAGGGACTTTAGTATAATTCTAAAATGATCTTCATGTTTTCCATTTCTCTTCGAATAGACAAGAATATCATCTATAAAGACTACCAAAAACTGATCAAGATGGTCTCTGAAGACTGTATTCATTATATTAATGAAGACATTGGGGAAATTAGTTAGACCAAAATGAATCACTATAAATTCATAGTGTCCATACCTTGTACATAATGCCATATTTGGTATATCCTCCTTCGTGACCCTTAATTGAAGATATCCTAAATTAAGATCAATCTTGTAAAAGTATTGAGCTCCATGTTGTTGGTCGAATAATTCATTAATGTGGGGAAGGGGATATTTTTCTATGATAGTGATCTTGTTATGTTCTAGATAATCAATGTAGAGTGTCATTGATCCATCTTTCTTCTTAACAAAGAGAACAGGTTCACCCCAAGGTTACACACTAGGGTGTATGAATCCCTTGTCAAAATTCTATTCGAGTTACTTATTAAATTACTAAAACTAAATTGGTTCCATTCTATAAGGTTTCCATGAAATAGTAATAGCACCCAATATTAGTTTTATTGAACACTCAACTTCATGATTTGGGGGAATTCCGGGTAATTCTTCCAGAAAAACATCATCAAACTCCTATAAAATTGATCTATTCTTAATTGTGAGTTTCTCCGCACCCATTTGACATAGATAAACTTCATTTATAGGGATCAAGACGCATAAGATGGAATAAAATTTCACTGGAAGGTTATACTCATCCTTGCATGGATAAATGATAATAGATTGATCTAGAATATGAAATGTGACTTCCCTTCCTTGTAAATTGATATGATATATTTATATAGAAAGTCAATCCATGCCACAAATCACATCAAATTACACAATTGGAATGATTACAATATTTTCAAGAAGCACCTTCCCACAAACATCAACTGGGGAAGAATTATAAACTTTTGATGCCATTATTGTTCCATTAGGAGTTGTCATAGCTAACTCAACATCTAATTGTAGAGGTAAAACAATGATACCCATAGAAAATTCTTCAGAGATAAAAGAGTGGGTGGATCTATAATCAAATAAAACATTTTTTTTACTTTTTAGTGGATTGTAAGTATACCATTCACCACTTCATTATCATACTCCACATTTCCGATATTGATCGCATGTGACTTGCCTTTTCATTGGCCTCAAGAGTATACTAAAATTTATCATCATCATAACCCTTGTATTAGGTAATTTATTGGAATAATGCCCAATTTACTTGCACTTGAAACAATTAAGTTTTAGAGGATCACTCTATTTAGCCTTTCCCCTATTCTAATCATTAGATGTATTTTCCCCATCACTTCAGTATTCAACTGCGCGATGACCTTATTTTACACACTTAAAACATTTACTATTATCTTTAAGAACATTTCCTCCATGTTTCTTTCCATACATTGAGCATAAGGTAAAACTCATCTTCTTTTCACATTGGTCTTCATATTTTCCCTTTAATTCCATTTTTCTCTTCTTATTAAACCTATAGAACTAATGGGTTACTCCAATCTATATCTCAACCATGAGATCACATCGAATGATTTCTTTATAGATATTAAAGTACCCTATGGATAATTCCCTTCAGAGACATGTTTTTAATCCACTAAATAATTGCTCAATTTTACTCTTAGGCTGGATAATAATTCCAGAATAATACCTTGTAAGTCTTTTAAATTTTTATTCATAGGTTCCAATGGATTCATTTTCCTTTTTCTTAAGTTCAAGGAACTCATTCTCTATATTTTAAATGAATATGAGGAAAGTTCTTAATGAAAAATAAGTTATTAAACTCATCCCATTCCATGGATTAACTTTCATCTCTTTGGAAAATATTATTGATAAGGTTACACCATTAATTAGCATCACTTTCCAAAAAAATAAACTACTAAGATGACTTTATCATGTTCCAAACAATGGAGAACTGAAAATATATTTTCAGTGGTACTAATCCATTATTTTAAACTAATGGATTAGAAGAACCACTAAAAGAAGGTGAATTCTTCCTCATGAAGAGCTAAACCGAACGTCGTTCCATCTATTTCACATTTGGAAGTACTACATGATTCATAGCTTAGAATGTTTTGTGAGTACATCTACATGATTTTTCATTCCATATCCCTTAAAATTTGGTTTCTCATAAGTACAATCATTGTAATTCCTATTGCATTCAACATTAACATGGCTTCTTCAGGTTCCATCCATTGACTAAAACCAAGAAGCATAGTGTGAGAAACACTAATAATAATGGGAAAACCACATAATCAAGAATAAAATTTCAATTTAGGACACTTTATGTTTTATCCTAAGTTATTCATGATCAGTTCTAAAATACTTGGAATGTAACCTATACTTCAACATATCCATTGTGTTCTTACTTAGGTTTTCCAATCCTAGATTCCAAATTTTAACTATACCTTTCCTCTAATACCAACTATAATGACCCACACTTTACATACATTGATATTAATTAAAAGTTGAAGAATATTGAATACAAAATATAAAAAATCCAAGATAGGACCATATATGTATAGTGTCTTTAGAAACTGGGAAACATAAACAACTGGTTTATAAGGCATCTTCATTGTCTCCCACTTATTTCATTATAATTAGACCCATTTTGACATATCATACTAAATACCCTTCTTCATGGACTAGGGAAAATAAACATATGAAAGGGTGATCTTAGATGACCATTAAGGGTAAATAAGGGAGATATCAATCATATCATAATAATAATACATAAGAACATAACATTTGAAAATCTTATCCTGTAAATGAGAGATCGTGATATAATTCCATGGTATAAATCATGAAAGTTCATAAGAATAAATGAACATAATACAAAAAGTCATAACATAAGAAATAATGTTTTTTGAATACACATAATCATAGAAAATCATTTCATATTAGTCAAGGCTCATTTCCAAGACCATCATAGCAGAAATATTCCATTGGTGAACCAAGTTTTATCCTCGTTCCAGCCATGTATTACTAAACACATATCATATCTTGTTCCATAAATGTCTATATCATGAGATATAAATATTTAATCAATGAATTGGAGGGGGATATAGGTCCCAAACATCTCATAAATAAATCATTCTCACTTGTTCCACAATAACAAAAATCATTCATCATAACCCAAAGAATATAATGGCTTTCTTTAAACATCATTCCACCATAACATAATCCATGTAAAACAAATGGATTTCATAAATATAATTCAATCATAAACATAATAAAATCATAGGAACAATAAGGATATTATACATAAAACATAGTCCAATTAAAATTTTTCATCTGATATGCAAATTAATTTTGATATAACACTTGAGATTAATTCTTGAGGATAATATCATTTCTTATTCAAAAATAATTTCTTTTTATCAAAATGCTGTGAAATTTTAAAAGAAAAGAATTTATTTGAAAATAAAAGTGAAATCATGTAGAGTATTATTTATGAAAATAAATAGTTATGAATATGTAAAAATCATTTCATACCATACAATTAAAAAACATTCTCCTCGTACTTTTGCGGAAAAAGTCAAAAAGTACCTCATATCGAATAATGAAAAAAGATTCCATTCATACCATTTAATAATAATTTAACAATGGGTAAAATTGAATTTAAATTTTTTTATAGGAATATATAAAATAATAAATATTTAGAAAACATTTATGTGTATGATAAATATACCCTAGTAAATACTTACGTATAAACAATCTCCGATAATAATGAGATTGAGAAATTATCCCTCACCTTTTAGGTCTGATTTTCATTGTATGTATCCAAAACCCTTGTATAATGATTTAAATAATTTCATTGACTTATTTAATAATCATAGTAATTTTTTTTGTATTATATATGATCATATTATCATCCGTTCGTTAATAACATTTCATTATTACTTATTATTCGCGTATTAACTACTTCATTTACATAAGCATGTTCTGTCGAATATGATCTAGTTCTACATAATAGGTAAAATTAATATCATTAAAAAATGTGTTAACATTATATATATCATATTTATTCATTATATATATTTACATAATCATTCTTTAATTTAGACTGTGTAGAATGAATCACATCGTATCGTGGAGACGTTAGGTCATACGTACACATGAGCGACGATATCATTACCATAATTGTTGATTGTTGTATAATATTTTAGAATAAATATCATGAAATAATATTAATATATAGTTATTATTTACATCATTATTCCCATCCAAGTATGGAGGTGGTGAAAATAGATTACACCATGATGTGGAGATGATAAGCCATACATACACACGCGTGGTGATTTCATTGTTCATAGGATGGGTGGAAAGTGGAATATCTTTGTTCCGTAATCATAATAACATAAAATTATATATGTTATATTTTATTTATTAATTTATAATGAAACAAATCATGAATAGGAATTAGAATAAGGAATAATTTTGAAAGAATTAGTATAAGAGATTACTTCTTCTTCGACGTGCTCCTCTAAATCTCCTCTTAGAGCATTAGAGTTGGTATTTGAAGAAGACCAGAACCTATATAAGGTAACTAGGGAAGTTGATAAGGTTAATGGTAAGGGTATGGTTGATATATAAGGCTCAAAATGAAAATGGGGATGTCAGGGATGAGGTTCCCTCTTATAATTGAGGCGAGGGGCACTTTTGGGATCTCTAAAATATTAATTTATAATAAAATTAAACCCCATCCAAAAAACTATAAAATGACCCAATTTTGAAGATTAGATGATATAGGGTTGTAATTTCATCAAAAAATATATTTTATACAAGTTTTTTCTATCAATTAAAACCTTATCATTTTAACTAACACTTAGTTATTCAATTTAATTTTTAACTTGGGTAAACAATATTTCAACATTAAAAGGGTGAAACAATTACTTATTTGATGTAAATGATACCATAAATAAATAACCTAGAATAGTTTAGACTATATAATAATTATTACATATTTTTTTAAAAAGGTTTTATGATATTTAAATAATTTAATAAATCAATTTTTTGATGAATAATCTGTAGTGTCGATTTTGACACGACTCAAATCATTGATTTTTAAAAATATTAAGATAAAAAGTTAATTTCAAACAAACTATTTTATTATATTTCTATGAGGTAAAGGTCATATATAAAATTTATTATGAATATTAATTACCCCAAATTATATTTATTTTTGTATTTTTAATAACATTTATTTGTTATCTCTATTTATAAAATAATTAGTACATCAATTTTGTGTAATTATTTGTTGTACTTAATTTTTGAATAAAAATAAAATAAAATAATTTTGTGAAGATAAATCTACTATATTTTAGAATATTATTTTTTTAGTCAAATTTATCTTCTGGAAAATTCAACAGTTAAAATGTTATAATTATAAAATTATGAATGTGACAACTTTAACACCACTTTAAACAAAATAATATAAGTGTCACAATCTCTTCTATAAGGGTTAAAATGGTCACTAAATAGACCCTTGGATGATTATGGTCGTGAAATACTTGACCATTCATATTTTTTCAAGTGTTTCAGTCTTTTGATGGTTATTATTATTTTAATAAAAAAATATTGATTTCTCATTAATTAATTAGTTTTTACATCCTCAAAGTATATGTAATTAAGGTAATTATGTATTTACTAAAAACTATAAATAAATTAACATGATAAATTAAAAAAATTTATCTTTTAAATGAGTATTTATAATATAATTTATCTTATTTATAACCTTATATAAAAAATGATTTAGTTATTAAAATTTTTGTGATATATATTTAAATTTCTTTAAATAAAAGAAATTAAATGTCGTAATCTCATCCAAGTGGCTTCTAAAGGACATCATTTCTATCCAATGATGATTTAGGTCTAAAAAAACTCATACAATGATATTAAGAAAAGTTTTAGGGTAATAGTATTCTAACCCTTAATTAACTGATTTACTCTTATATAGTGTTAATAAAAATTATCGATCTTACTATTCAAACTGCCCAAAAATAAAATAAATATATTTAGATAATTTAGACCCACTGATTACAAATATTTAATCCATTTTTCAAAATTCAAAACAAATTAGCTTTAGTAATTAATTCAAAATTATCCCCTTTATCAAAAATAGGGAACACGTTTTAAAAGTTAAAACATTGCAAAAGATTGAAATGTTTTTATATCTGAATTCAATGTAAAATTAATTATAATGAAATAAATTATACTAAATGATAAAAATATATTATATTTATACTTTAAAACTATTAAATTTTATAACTTAACTATATAAATACTTTTAATGGAAAAAAATTGTTTTCCTATAAAAGTTAGTGTATTTTTACTATTCATCAAAATTTAAAAGTTTATAGACAATATAAAAAATTCATCCAAAGTAAATTTTAATTTCTAACTTCCAAATAACATGTTTATGTTGTCATATAAATAATATTAATGTTTCAAAATCTAAATTTAAAAACCGTTATCCATTAAAAGGCAGAAAATTACCCTTTTGAAAAATATTTGTTTTTATACATCACATAGGGTTTAATCATTCCCTATGGAAAAAATATCTATTGGATGGATATAAAAAATATTTTATTAAGTATACAACATATATATTTCATTAATTTCATTTACTAATAGTAATTCACTAAATTTATTAATACAAAAATAAAAATATATAATTGATTTAAATTTTTTATAAATAATTGGTTGTGAAAGACTTCACCATAAATTTTAATAAGTTAGTTATATTTATTCCCACTAACCTAAAGTCTAGGTTAAAATGGTCATTTTATAAAAAGGGAATCTCATGGTTCATTTAAAATCATGATTGCGTTAAATTAAATCTATTGGAGAATTAAAATTATCTAAATAAAATATTTCATAAAAAATCTAAGTGTTATAATTAAGAGGTTTGAAAGGTGTGAAGAATTGGGACTAGTGGTGTCCTTTTATAGGGAAGGAAAAGGACTCACTTGTAATTTTTAGAAACATTTTAGGGGTTCACATGTTATTACCTACCAAAAGTCATAAAAAACCAACCATATTCAATAATGGAAGGTGTATGGATGAAATATAGAGAACCAATGGGTGTTTGAAAAGTGTATAGTTAATTTGAGCCCTTAATTTTAAGGATTAGTCCCAAATAAAGCTTAATTTGGACTTAATTGAAGAGATTAATTTTAATCACTTTTACTAATAATTATGGCCAAAAATTGACTAGGTCTTATTAGATTATAAATATTATACTAAATAAAATGTTTTATGTCATATTTTCGATATTCAATTAATATAAGTGAGAAAATAAATATTAACTCTAATCCCACAGATGTGAGGAAATAACGAGTTTTTAATTTAGAAAATTATTGAAATGTGTTTTAAGGTTTTACAATAAATTTCAAAGTCAAATTGATTCTAATGAACTAAATTCTGTTAATATATCTATAATTGATCTAATATGACTTTAAAACAAATTTTAAATATAATTTAATATTAATAATTATTTAAATTAAAAGGCTAGTTTTAACTAAAATGCAATAGTTTTAAACTATTCATCAAAAAATGAAGTTTCATAGAAAAGTACTGAAAATTAACCCTAGTATAAATTTGATGTTCTGAATTCAGAATGATGTTTATTTTATCAAATTCATTTTCTAAATTAGTCTAAAACTAATTTTATTATTTTTCATTCAAGGACATTAAAAGTGGTTCATTCGAGAAAATAATATTTTTAAACCTAAAAGGTCTTTAGAAAAAATAATATATTTCATTTTCAATACATTTTATTTATATAAATAAATTATAAAAATATTTTAAAAGTAGTTATTTCTATTAATATTACAATGTTTTAATGGCTAGGTTGTAACTGATTCGTTTAAATAATTATAACAATAAAATCATGTTTTGTAGAAACTCGATATTGCGTGTAATGTATGCCAATTTGATGTTCAATGTGAAAGGAAAGTTTGAAATGGTATAAATGAAAATTTAATTTATTAGGGTAAAATAAGTTTTTTACCATCATAATATTTTCTTTTATATTCAATCAATTTTCATATTCATTTATAATTAATTGGTAACATATGAATTCATAGTATATTTTATAAACTATATATTTTCCTAAATTAGTTATAAATATTCATAATTTATTATTTAACATAAAGGCTTTAGCTTATTATATTAAATAATAATAATTTATAATATATTATTTTTTGGTAAACCTCAGTCTTGCGTGTTACACAAGTCATCGACAAAAGTCATTGTTGCATAGAATGCAAGCTATCTTCGGTGTTCTATATAGAGCAAACCAAAGTTTATGTTGCGTGTAGTGCATGATTAACTTGGTGTTGTGTATAATGAATTCCAAACATAGTGAATTAATATAAAATATTCTATCTTTAGTGTTTCATGAAATGAACAATCTCAAAATGGATAAATTAATTTGAAAAAAAATTCAAAAAATCTAGGGGTGTTATATTCTACCCCCCTCAAAATGAATTTATCCTTCAAAATTTGTCTGGGTTATCAAAGGTTTAATACTTGAAAGTTTCAATCATTGAAACCCAGATTGTAAAAATGAATACTAACTCTTCTATGAAAATGGAAAGTTAGAACTGTAACAGTTTCCCAACGTAACATATTACTAGGTTACCACATGGGAGAACATAGGTAGGGAGTGAAAACATTGACATGGAAGAAAAATATGACTACCATGTTCTGATGGAGAGTGATAGAGAATATGTCAGGAGAATGTTAACAATCATAAATCCATAAATCTACAATGTCTTATAGGACCTTATAATTCATAAAAAATGAAAATACTAGGATAACATTTTTCATTTCAAGAACCCTTTTCCTAATGGTAAGAGATTTTCATGAAAAGATATACTTGCATGAATTTAGGACAACCCGACCCCTTGTTTTTTGTTGATCCAATTTACCTATTTCTCTAAAAATGAAGGTTAATTTTTCATTCCTAAAGTACTAACAAGTCATTAGATCCATTATATTCCATCCCATAAGTTATCATCAATACAAAGTAGTTTGAACAGGCTGTCCAATATGAATAAATAATCATATGGAGAGATAACAATTTAATCCTACTGAATTCATCTTTTCATTAATGGTTAACCTTGTAACCCTTAAAAAATATAATTCACCCATTATTACTTAAATATGATCTTATCTTAAACCCACAAAAATTATATTAGAAGCTTGGGTACATCCATGTATTGATAGAATATCGAATGTGATTTTATTATTCCATAAACCAAGTAGGAAAATATAATCACATGTAATATCACCATAAGATTAACAATAAGAATTTCATAGGGATTATTTATAGAAAATAAAACAAAAAATTCTCAACTAAGGAGGGAAGTATATATAATTATAAATTATCTTGGTTCACTTCATCCATTATGATCACATAGGCTTTCCCTTTTTTTCCTTTGTCTTCAGAGGTTGCTGGTGATGATCACCATTATTAACATTTGGATTTGGTCACATTCTATCAAAATTCCTAAACTCTCTATAATTGAAACACTGAAGTGTGGAAGGTGCATCCTGTGGAGTTTTCTCATTATTCACATAATTTTATAACTTTTCCCAATCAGTTAAAAAATCTACTTCTCTATGTACTTCCTTTCCACAATGAAAAATTTTACTAGTCCCATTAATAAAATTCCCACCATGATTTCTTCCACACTTAGAGCACAAAGGTAGGATCATCTTATTATCTCTATTATTTGTTTATTGTCCTTTGAACTCCATATTCCTCTTATTTTTAAAACCAGGAGATTGATATATAACTCCAACCTCCATTTTAACTTTGATTTCACAACACACATTATCTTCATATCTACAACATTATCTTATGGCCAACATGCTTTTGATACATGGATATAAGACACTGAAGAACCTATCAACCTTACTTTTTGGTTGGATGATAATTCCAGAAGCATATCTCACAAGTCTTGTGAAATTAGCCTCATAGAAATCAAAAGATTCATCATCCATTTTCTTCATGTTAAGGAACTACTTTTTCATCTTTGTATAAAGAACATGAGGAAAGAACTTATTTGTACAATATGTTCTTGAACTCATCCCAATCTATGGATTCAATTTCATCTTAATTCCTCATATTCTTGATTAGAGTCCACCACCGGTCTGCTTCATCTTCTAATTGCTAAACTTCTATAATGAATTTATCATGATTCGAACACTGGAGAATAGAGAATATCTTTTCATTGGTAGTAATCTAGTTTCCATCAACAAGTAGATCAAAAGACCCACTAAAATAAGGTGTATTTTTCCTCATGAAGGAATCAACAGAACATTGTTACCTACTTATTTTTTTAGAATTTCATCAGGATTCATATCTTGTGAAAGCTATTTGAGCATAGAGATGAGTTTTTTCATTCCATCTCCCAAATAATTCATATCCTTGGGATAATTACCATTTCATTTTCCCTCACAATCACCATTAATGTGGTTTATTCGGGTTCCATCCATTGACTAAATCCAAAAAAAACATAAAGTAAGAAATAATTATCCTAGAGAGGAACTATATAAGCATGAAAAATCACTTTTAGGATGTCTAAATTATGACACCTTTGTTAATATATGAAAACATAGGTTTATCCTAGGTTATTCATACCCAAATTCAATTTAAATCATTAATGATGGTTCTGGAAGAGTTTGTGAATTCCCAAAGCCTATCCCCTAGGAGTGTAAAACTAGGTGCGTGAAAAGGCTCATTGTAATGTACTAGATTAACAGACTCAGTCTCGAAACTTCTAGTCAGAGTTGTTACCCCTATGTACATATTTTCCATATCCACATCCAATTATAGTATCTATATATGGATTTATTTCTAGGAAACCACTTACTATATCCTTTACAAGAATTCCAGGACATTTTCTTGAATGTTAACTCATCTTTATACTCATCCTTAGAAAAATCCCTTGAAATATCACTATAAATATACCTAGGTATCTCACTAAATTTTCTCATCCTAGTTTCCCAAGGTTGACTAAACCTTTCCTTTGATACCAACTATAGTGACCCAAGATTGACATACATGGATATTACATCATTATAGATGAATATTTAGTACATTAAAAAAAATACATGCCTGAGGGCCATAATAGTTTATTTTCTTTAGAAACATGGGAACAAAATCTTATATCCTGGTGAAAGATCGTAAACATCTCTCATATGTATCTTCACCTTTAGAACTTCTACCTAAAAACATTCTTCATAACCCGGGGAAAGAAAACAGAAAAAGTGGTGATACAGATTCTCCAAAAGGGTAAAAATGGAGACATGTAAGCATAAACATGAAGATAGTGGTATAATAACATGATCATAACATGTTGAGATCATATCCTTTATATCAAAGATCATAAACATGATTTATGTAAAAAACATTGGCAGTTCATAATACATTAATCAAAAACAAATAAACATAATGAGAAATGAAATTTTTATAAAGGAATTAGACATAGTATTGGTGGCATACATATAAGTATAAGAAGTTTTATTTCAGTGCTACCTACTAAGACGTTTATAACATGTTAGTCTAGGGCTACGACCTGTGTACCTGCTACGACAATGGGCTAACAACCCATGAGCCCTCTTACTTTTAGGATTGGGCTAAACCCATATATCTTCTTGTTTTTAGGATTGGGCTACAACCCGTGTACCCTATTTCTTTTAGGCTTGGGCTAAAACCCATGAAACTTCTTGTTTAGAGGCTTGGGCTATAACCCTGGTTCCTTCTTGGTTTGAGGCATGGGTTACAACTCGTGTACCCATGTTCTTTAATGATTGGGATACAATAAATGTACCTTCTTATCTTCTGGTATGGGATACAACCTCTATACCCTATGAGCTCATATACAACCTATCAATAACTAATTAATTTGAGGGAGATATAGGTCTCACCCATCACATAATGAAATCATACATGTATGTTCCATAAAAAATTCATCATATCCTGACCCATGAAAAGAGACAGGTTCTATATACATAAAATCATAACCCACAAAATGAAAGGGGTATCAATAACATTTCATAACATCATAATCTTCAGAAAAGATATAGGTTTAATAATAATTTCATCAAATCATAACCCATGAATTTAGTTTCAAAATCATATAACCCATGGAAAATAATTGGATTTCACAAAGACCATGAAGTTATGAATAACCCATTCATAGAAAAGATATGAATGGTATATTAGATAATTTCCTATAAGGGTGTGATAAATATCAACATATGTTTTGTTATATGGAATATAACTTGGAAGGATATATTTGAAAACATTTAATGAGGTAAATATCCTTTATTCTTTGTAAAATTCTCTTTAAAACCTAAAAACTTTTGAAAACCACTTTCCTAAGAAACATAACAATAATCATGAAAAATGTTTGAAAAAAATTTCATTGAACAAATAATTTAAAAAAATCATAAACATTAACCTTTAAACATAAAAATAATGATTCAAAGTATTGACAAAAGATAAATCAGTACATGTTGTATGGGGTAAAAAGAACATTCCTTTTGAATGGAAAAAAGGATAGAAAATTGCCTCATTTGGATAACGATAAAATGATTCCTTTGAAAAAATTGGTAAAAGAAAAAAAGTGTAAAAAATTATTTTAATTATCATTGTATATTAGTATAATATTCCTGGAAACTCTTTTTAGAAAATATGGTTTTGAAGGAACACAGATTTCTGACCGAAGAGAGGGTAGAGTTTGGATTTCTTAAAAACACTTTCTTAACTATCTTATGTTCCAAAGAGTAAAAACTTGTACCACTATAGGATAAATTATGAATAACCAATTTAGAAGAAAATTCATGAATGTCTTGAGTAATGGAATATAATAATTTATCAATGTAATCATGAACATAAATAATCTCAAAAATAATGAGATTGTCTCAATAAACTCTTATAACTTGGTAACTTTGGATAATACTCTCCATGTAATAAAAGGAAATTACATGAAGATTAAAATATCATTAAAAGACATAGATTCATTATAGAACATGTAAAATGGAAGTATATACACCTCGAAAAAGAGTTTTGGTGTATAAGAAAACTTGTGTCTCAAAGAAGGAAAATTGAGACAATACATTTTTACTGATTTGGTAACTTATAAAACATATACCCCAGGAATGAAAGTTAATAAAAATTTTATTTTAATACGCATATATAGTTATAAGATACATATAATACCATGATTTTAATTACATACATCACACAAAAGGAAAGAGTAGTGAACATAGCATGTATCTAACATGAATAAAAATTGAAATGAAATCCCCTTATCTTATGTATTGAATCTCATCAATCTTATTAAAACCACCTATATAATAAATATATTTTTTTATAAATATTTTACAGAACCATATTATTATATCTAATACCATATATAGTTTGATTACAACCTTATATTACCCACTTGTTAATTATCCTATGTTAAGGTCTCACTTTGGGTAATATTAGTTTTGTTTTTCATATGTGTCTTAATTTGTTATATTGTTGGTCCTTATACATATATAATTATTAAGGAATGTAAACCATGATATAAATATAATTTGTATAAATTATATGTGTATTATAATAATTTATATAATATATATGTATGAAATGGAATACACTGTTCATGGAGAGGTAGGTCGTACGTACGCATGAACACTATTTCTATTTATTTGGCGTGTTAAGGGAAAGAAAGTAAAAGAAATATATGTATATATATATAATTATTAAATTATATTTATTATATCATATATATCATATATATTCACAAAAAAAATCCTTAATCCAATCAATGTAGTGTAAGAATGAATCATATCACTTTGAGGGGCAATAGTCCACAATTCCTCAAACGAAATTATCATATTTACATAAGATGTAAAAAATAAAGGTATGTTCCAATTAAAAGTTATAGAAGAATAAAGAAATTATATATCATATATATCATATATAATCATATTTTCTACCATAATATCCACCATGATAGGTGGTAATGGAAAAATGATCAATCATTATTTCGTGATGTAGTAGTTCGCCATACATAGAAACAGTATGTTCGTTACCCATTAGATAGAGGTGTGTGTTAGTGTAGGCTGAAAAATTTACTTTAAAACATCCTATTATATTTAGGATACTGTTTTTATATAATCACATAATAAAACGATTTGGATGGGCTGCAGAATAAATATAAAATAGAGGACTTGAGAGAAGACGTTACCTCTTAATCGGGTAACTCCTTTTGGTTTGTGTCAAAAGGATTCCGTGGGTTGCATTATTCCCAAGGTAAGTATTATAGGAGTAAGATAAGGATGTAGGTAATTGTATTAGGAATGTATTGTATAGACTTATGAGGTTTTAGAGGTGTGAAGAAGTGGGAGTGGTGGTGGCCTTTTATAGGGAAGGAAATGACTCACTTGGAATCTTAAGAAACAAGATAGGTGTACACATGTTCTTACCAAAAAAAGTCATAAAAAACCAACCAAACAATATAATGTAAAGTTTATTTAAGAATTATGGATATAAAATGGATTTTGGGCAAGTGTATAGGTCATTTCAGGCCTTAATGTTAAGGTTTAGTCCCTAATTAAGCTTAATTTGGCCTTAATCATTGTGGTTAATTTTAATCACTTTTACTAATAATTTTGGTAAAAAACTAACTTGATATTATTTAGCTCAAAATATTATAATTAATACAATGGTTTATGTCATATTTTAAAAATTCAATTAACAGAAGAGGGAATATTAATATTAATTCTAATCTCGCAGATGAGATGAAATAACGAGTTTTTTAAGTAAAAAATTGTTCAAATGGGTGTTAAGGTTTTATATTCAAATTAAAAGTGAAATTAATTATAATGATATAAATTGAATTAATATATTTATTATATATCTATTTTTTCTCTAAACTAAATTTAAAATATTATTGAACATTAATAATTATTTAAACAAAACGACGATTTTTAACTAAAATGCAGTAGTTTTCACTATTCATCAAAAAATGAAGTTTCTCATAAAAATAAAAAAATTAACCCTACTATAATTTAAACATTATGATTTTAAAAATGAAGTTTATTTTATCAAATTAAATTTATAAATTATTTTGAAATTATTTTTATTATTTTTCATAGAAGAACATTAAAAGTGGTTTATTCGAGAAAACGATATTTTTTAACATAAAAGGGATTTACAAAAAATCATTTGTTTAATTATAAATACGTTTTATTTATATAAAACCATTAAAAAGTTTTTTGATAAGTAGTTATTACTATTTATATTACAATGTTTTAACAGCTAGGTTATAACTAACTTGTTTAAATAATTATAAGAATAAAATTATGTTTTGTAGAAACTTGGTATTGTGTTTAACGTACGCCAAGAATTTGTTCCATTTGAAAATAATGTTTTACTTAAACATAAATGAAAATTTAATTTATTAAGATAAAATATATTTGTGACCACAATAATATTTCCTATTATATTCATTTTATTTTTATATTCATTTATAATTAACTAGTAACCTATGGATTCTTATTATATTTTATAAACCATATATTTTCATAAATTAGTTAATAATATTCATAATCTATAATTTAACATCATGGTTTTATCATATTATATTAAATAGTCATATTTTAATAATATTTTATTTTTGGTAATCCTCTGTCTTGTGTGTTACACAATTCATTGAGGAAAGTAATTATTGTGTATAACGCAAGCTAACCTCAGTGTTCCATATAGAGAAAGTGAAATTTTATGTTGCATGTAGTGCACGATTAACTTAGTGTTGTGTATAAAAAAATCAAAACATATTGATTTCATATAAAATATGTTATATTCACTATTACATGAAATGAAAACTATAAAAAATGATAAATTAATTTGAAAAAAAATCACAAAACCTCAGGGTGTTACATTCGATCCCCCTTAAAATTAATTTTTACCTCGAAATTCGTCAGAGTTATCAAAGGTTTAATAAATAAAAGTTTCAATAATTGATTCCCACATCATAAAAATTAATACTAAATCTTCCATTAAAAAATGAAATTTGTAACCATAATAGTTACAAAAATTAACATATAACTAGGTTTCCACAAATTAGAACATAGTTTGGTAGTGAAAACACGGACATGGAAGAAAAATCTAACTATCAGGTTCTTATAGAAAGTGATAGTGAATATGTTCAGGAGAAAGTTAATAATTAGAAATCCATAAATCTGCGAGGACCTGAGGTACCTTCTGTTTTCTCAAAAATGAAAGTACTAGGATAACATTTTTGGTTTCAAGATCCTTTTTCATAATGTTATAGAATTTTCATGAAAGGATATACTGGCATGATTTCTGGACAACTTCTCTCATTTTTTTCTCCTTTATCTACTTCACCTATTTCTCTCAAAGGGAAAGTGCCTTTTTCATTCCTGAAGTACTAACAGATCATTAGATCCATGATATGCCATCCCATTAGTTATCATCAACCCAAATTAGTTTGAATAGGTTATCCAAAATGAATAAATCCTCACATGGATAGATAACACTTTAATCATACCTACTTCATCATTTCATAAATAGTTATTCTTTTAACCCTTCCAAAATATAATTCACCCTTTACTCCTTAAATAGGGTCTTATCTTAAACCCAAAAAAATTAGAATCTTGGGTCCATTCGTGTACTGATAGAATATCAAATGTCATTTTATTATTCCTTAATCCATGGAGATAAAGATGGTCAGATTAAATCTCACCAAAGGATGAACATTAAGACTTTCATAGGTTTTAATCATAAAAAATCAAACATAAAATTCCCAACTAAGGAGGTAAGGATATGTAATTCTTAATTATCTTGGTTCACTTCATCCATTATGATCACAAATTTTTTCCCTTTGTCCTTTGTCTTCAAAGGTTGTTGGCACGAATCACCATTATTAACATTCGGATTTGGTAACTTTCTGGTGAAATTCCCAATCTCCCTCCAATTGAAACACTAAAGTGTGGAAGGTGAATCATGATGAGTTTTCTCATTATTCACAACATTATATAACTTTTTTAAATAACTTAGGCATTCAACCTTTCAATGCAATTATTATCCACAATTATAACATTTACTAGTCCCATTAAGACAATTCACACCATTCTTCTTTCCACACATAGAGAACAAAGGAAGGCTCATATTCTTATCTCCATGGTCTGTTGATTTTCCTTTGAAATCTACCTTCTAGTTCTTGTTAAAACCATGAGATTGATACATAACTTCAACCTTAATTTAAACTTTGACTGCACAATCTCTTCCTAGCTAACAAAGTCTCTTATGAAAAACACCCTTCTGAGGCTTGTATTTAAGCCAATGAATAACCTATCATCCTTACTTTCTATTTTTATGATAATTCAAGAAGCATATCTCAGATGTCTTGTTAAATTATCCTTGTAGGAACCAACAGATTCATCATCCTTCTACTCCAACTCATGGAACTACTTTTCCATCTTCGTATGAAGAATGTGAGGCAATTACTTATTTAATAATGAGTTCTTGAACTCATACAAATCCATGGATTCAATTTCATCTTTCTTCCTCGTATTATTTATTATATTCCATCACTTTTCATATTCACCTTCTAGCCGATCAACTACTAGATTTTCTTTCTCATGATTCGAACACTAGAGAATAGAAAATATCTTTTCAGTGGTATTGATCTAGTGTTATGAAATAAGTGGATCCACATACCCATTGAAAAAAGGTGGACATTTCATCATTAAGGACTTAACAAAACATCTTTCCCTCCTTTGATCGATTGGTAGTTCTTTATGATTCATAGTTTGAGAAAGTTATGTGAGTATATAAAGGATTTTTTTCACTATAGATCCAAAAGAATTCGAATCCTCTGGATAACAACCATTTCATTTTCCCTCACAATCACCATTAATGTGGTTCATTCAGGTTCCATCCATTGACTAAATTTGAAAGAAAAATCATTGAGAAAGAAACAATTATCATAGAGAGGAACCATATAATCATGAAAAGTCACATATAGGATGTCTAAATTATGACAACTTCGTTAATATATCAATGAATTGGTTTAACATTGGTTATTCATAACAAACTTATATTTAAATCATTCTTGATGGTTCATGAAGAGTTTGTTAATTCCCAAAGCAAATTCCCGAGGAGTGTCAAACAAGGTGTGGAGAAAGGCCCATTGTCGTGTACCAAATTACCCCAAGTTAGGCCCCGAACATCTTGTCAATGTTTTTAACCCTAGTTACATCTATTCTAGTACCACATCCACTTATAGTATCTATATAGGGGTGTATTGTTAGGAAACCACTTACTCTATCCTTGGCCAAAATTCCAGGACATTTTCCTAAACGTTAACTCATCCTTATACTTATATGTAGAGACATACCTAGACACATCCTTATAAATATACCTAGATATCTCACTAAATTTTTCTCATCCTAGTTTCCAAAATTTGACTAAATATTTCCTCTGAAACCAACTATAGTTACCCAGACTTGACATACATGGATATTACATCATTTTAGATGAATATTAAGTAAATTAAAAAAATATATGTCCAAGGACTATAATAGTTTAGTGTCATTGGAATCATAGAAATGAAATATTCAATCCTTGTGAATGATCTTAAATATATCCCATAAAGATCTACAAATTTAGTACCTCTACCTAAAACCATTCTCCATAACATGGGGAAAGGAAACATAAAAAGTGGTGAGCTCAGATTCTCAGTAAGGGTAAACTAGTGAGACATGTAAGAATAAAAAATGAATATAGGGATATGATTACATGATCATAACATTAGGATATCATAACCTATATATCAAAGATCATAAAAATTAGTTATGGGATAATTATTGATTATTCATAATAAATTAATCAAAAATTAATAAACATCAGGATCAATGAAATCACATCGAAGGAATAATAAATATGATTTTTGGAATATATATAATAATATGAAATTTTATGTCAAAGATACCTACCTAAACATTTATAACATGTTAGTATTGGGCTATGAACTATGTACCTACTACGAGCTTGGGCTTACAACCCACGTTCCCTCTTAATTTTAGTCTTGGGATAAAACCCATGTATCTTCTTGTTTTCCGACTTGGCCTACAACCCATGTACCCTCTTTCTTTTATTATTGGTCTACAACCCTTGTACCTTCCTATTTTCAAGCATGATATACAACCCATGTACCTTCTTTTTTAGACTTGGGATACAACCAGTGTACCCTATTTATTTTATTCTTAGGCTTTAATCTATATACCTTCTTGTTTTCAGGATTAGGCTACCACCCATGTAACCCTTGAGATCATAAAAAACATATAATTACAAATTTATTGGAGGGAGATATAAGTCCCTCCCATCACATAATGAAATCATACATGCAAGTGCCATAAAACATTTATCATATCATGGACCATGAAAAGAGATGCGTTCTATAAACAAAAAATAATAACCCATGAAATGAAATTGGTATAAAAACATTTCATCACATCATAACCTATGGAATATAAATACGCTTCATAACCATTTCATCAAAGCATAACTGGGGAAAATAATCAAGTTTCAAAATCATATAACCCGTGAAAAAATGGATTTTATAAATACCATGACTTTAAGCATAACCCATTAATATAAAATATATGAATGTTACCTTTAGATAATTTCCTATAAGGGTATGAGTAACATCAAAAGATGTTATTTTATATCGAAAATAACATGGAAGGATATGATTTATAACATTTCTTGAGGTAAATATCCTTTCTTATTTGAAAAATTATCATTAAAATATAAAACATTTTGAAAACCATTTTCCTTAAAAACAAAAAAAAATAATGAAAACATTTTGAAAAAAATTTATTTGTAAATTTATTTTTTAAAAAAATAATAAAAATTAACCTTTAATTATGAAAATAAATCTTCAATGGATTTACGGTGGATAAATCTGTACTTGTTATACGAGGTAAAAAGAACATTAATTTTGCATGAAAAAAGGATAGAAAATTTCATTATTTGAAAATTGATAAGAAGATTCCTTGGAAAACATTGTTAAAAGAAAAAAAGGGTGAAAATTTCATATAATTATCATAAGAGATTAGTAGAATATTATTGGAAACACTTTTTATAAAACATGATTTTGAAGGAACACAGTTTTTTGACCGAAGAGAGGGTAATGTATGGATTTCTTAAAAACACTTACTTACCAATATTTTGTAACAAATAGTGAAAAATGGTACCAATACATGAATATATCATGAATAAAAAAAGGAGAGTAAAATTTATGAATGTATTGGGATATGGAACATAAGAATTCATCAAAGAAAGTATAAATGTAAACAATCTCGAAAAGTGATGAGAATGTCTAAAACCCTCTTATAACATTGTAACTTGGGATCATACTCCCCATGTAAGAAAAGGAAATTAAATGAAGCTAAAAATTTCATTAGAATAATGATATTGAAGATATACCATGTAAAATAGAAGTATATACATCTCTAAAAAGTATTTAGGTGCATAACAAAACAAGAGTCTCAAAGAAGGAAAATTGAGACAACATTTTTCCTGATTTGGTACGATTTTAAACTTAAACCCCATGAATTAAAGTTAATAAAAATGATATTTTAATATGAAAAAATTAGTTATAATATAAATGGAATACAATCATGGGAATTAATTACACCACACAAAAGGAAAGAGCGGCGAGCATAGCATGTATCTCATGGGAATAAAAAGTGAGATGAAATCACCTTACCTTGTGTCTTGATTCTTGTCGTACTCATTCAAACCACCTATATAATAAATATAAATTTATTATAAATATTACAAATATTATAAATAACAATATTCTTATATATACTACCATATATGGTTTTATTATGACCTTATATTACCCGCTTTTTAACCATCCTATGTTAAGGTTTCACTTAAGGTAATATTCACTTTGTTTTTCATATGTATTTTAATTAGTTATATTATTGGTACTTATAGTTATATCAAGATTCTATAATGTAAACCATGATATAAATAACATTTAATAAAGTATATTTTTATTATAATAATCTATATAATATAAAATGATGAAACATAATACACTATTCATGGAGACGGTAGGTCGTACCTACACATGAACGCTATTTCTGTTTATTTGTCTTAATGAGAGAATGAAAGTAAAGGAAACATATATATATATATATATATGTGTGTGTGTGTGTGTGTGTGTGTGTGTGTGTGTTTGTTTGTATGTGTGTGTGTGTATCTAATTTTTAATGTAGATTTATTATATCATATATATCATATAAATTCACTAAAACCATCCTTAATACAATCCATGTAGTGTATGAACTAATCATAGGACTTTGAGGAGACGTTATTCCACACTTCCTCAGATGAGATTATCTTATTTACGTAAGATGGAAAGAATAAAGGTATGTTCTAAATAAAAGTCACAAAATCATAAATACATTATATATAAAATATATATCATATATAAATAGTGTTTCTATCATAATGTATTCCATGATAGGTGGTAATAGAAAAATGAACGATCATCATTCCGTGTGGAAGTAGTTCACCGTATAGAGAAATAGTATATTCATTACACATTAGATGGAGGTGTATATAAGTTTAGGTATAACCATTTACATAAAAAACATAATAATATATTTAGGATATAATTGTTTTTATATAATCATAGAATACAAATATTTTTAGTGGTAGGAGAAGGAAAATAAAAGAAAGGACTTGAAAGAAGATGTTACCTCTTAATTGGGTAACTCAATTTGGATTATGCCAAAACAATTCCTTTGTTTGAATTATTCCCAAGTTAAGTATTATAGGATGAGGATTGGGGAGTTGGGGAGTGTATTTTTCAGGTATCAGCCAAAAATAAGATATTTTAGAGGTGTGAGTAAGTGGTAGTGGTGGTGGCCTTTTATAGGGAAGGAAAATGACTCACTTGGAATTTTAAGAAAAAAGTTAGGCATACACATGTTATTACCTAAAAAAAGTCATAAATAACAAACCATATTAAATAATGGAAGATTTATTGAAGAAATATTTATATAAAATGGGTGTTTTAAAATTTATAGGTCATTTAGGCCCTTAATTTGTTCTTTGAGTCCTTAATTAAGCTTAATTTTTCCATAATCGCTGTGAGTAATTTTAATCACTTTTACTAATATTTTCGTTATAAAAGTAACTTGATATTATTCGGATCAAAATACTATAATGAATAAAATTATATTTTGTTGTATTTTAAAAATTCAATTCACAAAATTGGGAAAATTAAGATTATTGTTAATCCCACAGATGAGACGAAATAATGAGTTTTTAAAATAGACAATTGTTCAAATGCATGTTACGGTTTTATAATCAATTTCAAAGTGAAATAAATTTCAAGGGACTAAATTGTGTTTATAATTGTATAATTTATCTAATGTGACTTTAAAAAAAAATTAAAATATAATTTAACATTAATAATTATTAAAAAAAGGCATTTTTTAGTAAAATGCAGTAGTTTTCACTATTCATCAAAAAAGGAAGTTTCTTAGAAAAATACCAATAATTAAACCTAGGATAATTTATATGTTCTGAATGAAAAAAATTATGTTTATTTTATCAAATACAATTTATATATGAGTATAAAATTAATTTTTTTATTTTTCACAGAAGGACATTAAAAGCGGTTCATTCAAGAAAACAATATTTTTAAACATAAAAGGAAATGACCCAAAATCACATCTTTCATTATTAATAGGTTTTATTTATATAAATCCATTATAATTTTTTTAAAGGTATTTATTAATATTCATATTACTAATTTTTAAGGGATAGGGTATTACTAACTCATTTAAATAATTATAACAATATAATGATATTTAGTAGAAACTCAGTATCGCGTGTAACGTACGTCAAGTTGATGTTCCTTGGGAAAGTAATGCTTGACATGGACATACATGAAAATTTAATTTAATAGGGTAAAAAATCTTTATGACCATAATAATATATCCTTTTATATTCAATCGGTTTTCATATTCATTTACAATTAATTGGAAACCTATGAATTCCTATTATATTCGGTAAACCATATATTTTCATAAATAAGTTAATAATATACATAACCACTAATTTGAAATCAAGGTTTTATCTTATTATATTAAATAAAATTTTTTTAATAATATATTATTTTTTGGTAAACCTCAGTCTTTAATGTTACTCAAGTCATCGAGGAAAGTCATTGTTGCATAGAACGCAAGCTAGCCTAAATGTTCCCTGTAGAGCTAGCCAAAGTTTATGTTGCATGTAGTACATGGTTAACTTGAGTTACATATAAAGAAATACAAACAAAGTGATTTAATATAAAATATTATATCATCAGGGTTTCATGGAATTAAAAATATAAAAAATTATAAATTAATTCAAAAAATATTCACAAAATCTCAAGGTGTTACATCAACCCCCAATATAGTTGTAGAGGTGTAGAGTTTACTTTATCTTGAAGGCTGTTATAGGAGGTTTTTAGTTGATTTCTCTCATATTATGGATCCTTTGACATATTTGACCTAGAAATATCAGATCTTCTTATGGAATGACAAGTTTTAGGGAGCTCTTGAGTACCCAAAGACGAAGTGGTTCAATGCTCCAGTTATATTCTTGCAAGCTAAGGGAGATCAAATTGAGGTAATTTGTGATGATTCAAGTCTTGGATTGGGATGAGTTCTAATATAATAGAGATCAATTGTTTTTACAGGTCTAGGAAGTTACCTCCCCATGAGTATAACTAATCCACTCGTGATCTTGAGTTGGTAGTAGTGGTGTTTTATTTGATGGTGTGGCTATATTTCATCATCTGAGAGTGTTTTTTTAGTTTTTATTGACCATACTATTTCGAGGTATGTCTTCTAGTAGTGTGAATTGAACCTGGGTCTGCATCGGTGGATTGAATTCATGCATGATTATGACTTTTAAATCACCTATATTCTTGGGAAGGGAAATTCTGTAGTTGATGACTGAGAAAGAAGTCACATATTGATGATGTGTGTGAGTCAGTAGATTCATTAAGATATATGAACTCCCAGTGATGAATCTTGAAATGGGAGAGGACAATGGTCGAGTTTTTTTACCTAGAAGTTGTTGCAATCATCTTCGGCAAAAAAGGTGTATGATTCCATGTTAGGGGATTCTAAGGTGGACTTCTAGGGGGGACCAAGTTTTTTTGGTAATTCCCTTAATGGTTTTTCTATGTATGTACAACACCCATCGTTGTTTTAGGGAATTATTTTATTTTATTTGGTGATGTATCAGATGGTTCTCAGTGAGTTCCATATTTTTCCTTTAGTGGCACATCTGGCTGTGAGAAAGATGTACCGAGCATTGAGAGAACATTTTTTGTTATCATGGGTTGAGGCGTGCAGTTGTAGAGTTTTTGTCCCGATGATTGGTCTACAAAAAGGTGAAGGCTAAGAACCGTGTTCTTGGTGGGGTTTTCTAGCTATTATAAGTTCCCTAGTGGAAGTAGGATGACATATTAGTGAACTCTGTTACTATTTAACATCGTGTTCCGGTAACCGACGATACTATATGTTTTATCATATATCTTTTGGTGAAATCAGAGAACTTTATAGTGATTTAGGAGTCAATATTAGTATAGGTTTTGTTGAGGAAGTATCTGGAGGAGGTGTTGTGACTCCATGTAGTCCAAAATATGATAATATTTTATTGGGATCCTCATTTTACCTCTAGGATGTAGAGAGGTCTCCAACATGCTTTTGATTCTCATTTATTCTTTATCACTACTATTCAATCATATAAGGATGATCAAATAGAGTGGACCACCTAAACTCTTGAAGGCATGTTGCCCTCTTGTGTCTTGAATTTTGGATTTTTGTGGGTGAGGCACCTACCCTTGGCCGATATTTCTTATAATAATAGTTTTCACTCTACTATTGTCATGAAATTGTTTGAATACTTTTATGAACAACCTTTCCATTCTCCACTGTGTGGGACTAGGGTCAGAAAGGTAGAAATTCTCAGGCCAGAATTGGTATGAAATATGATAGATATGGTTAAGTTAATTCACATGAGTATGAAGGCTGCATAGGATTTTCATCAAACAAATTTCAATCATAGGAGGATACCTCTAAATTTTGATGTTGGTGGTGATGTTTTCCTAAAAGTGACTTCTCGTCACGGGAAGTGAAGGTTTGGTCATGAGAGTAGTCTTTTTACCCGGTTTTTTGGGGATTTTGAGGTTTTGGATTATGTTGGAGTCATGGCATATCAGATAGAAATTTACCTTTAGATGAGCTAAATACACGATGTTTTTCACATGTCATAGCTCTATTATTATATTCATGGAAACTATGATTTCATCAATTGGAGAAAGATAAATGTTAATGATGATGTGACCTTTAAGGAGTGGCTTGTGTTGGTCCAAGACCTATAAGATAAGGTGTTGTATAGTCATTCTATTACCTTGCTTCATGTTTTATGGTGGCATTATGGGATAGAGGAGAGTAACTGAAAATGGGAGTTGTAGATGCATTCTAGGTACCCCAATATTTTTTTTATCTATTCTATTGTAATGATTTCCTTTTTTTGATGTTGATCATTTTTGGTTTATGATATGGTTTCTCTTTTTTCTTGTTGATACATTACTCTTGTTTTAGAGGTATCTAACACAAGAGAGTATTTAGGAGTTGGTTTTCATTTTTACATGGTTTTATTATTATTTAGTCTGAGTGAGGTGGTTAAGATCCTATAGTGGGAAGATCATTGAAAGGCATATCATGGGGCATATTTTCAGATGAACCCTTTTTCATTTTTTTTCACTGGTTGGGTTTTGGATTCTAGAGGCTGAGAATTGTTTAAGTGGTATCTAATGTAAGGGCCCAAATCCATGTAAACCGGACCATTACAGGATTCCGAGGCTCATGGAGGTTAGAGGAGGCATTGATGTGGTCTGAGGAGGTTTACCTGTGAAATGATGGATGTAGGGTGAATACAAGATTTGTAAAAATTACACACTGTGTATGTATGGTTCATGGATTATTCATGACCGGTTCATGATGTGTAATTTTTTCATTTTAAACAATAAAAAGGTGACACATTTTTCAGTGATAATCGAATGCCGACATTTACATGATGTGTAAATAGTTTACACACTATGTAAATCCCTGATGTTTTACATATTTAAATGTTGTAGCTACTTAGGTTTTTTCAAAACCCTATGG
This sequence comes from Viscum album, assembly GCA_963277665.1. Taxonomy (NCBI): domain Eukaryota; kingdom Viridiplantae; phylum Streptophyta; class Magnoliopsida; order Santalales; family Viscaceae; genus Viscum; species Viscum album. Next base: position 615,841,111 of record OY728134.1, read on the forward strand.
CCAGTGACTCTCTATCCCGATTCCAGGAGACCAACGACATCCTTCTAGGAACATTAGAGATCCCTTCAATGGGAATAAATACTTGGGATTTCTTCTTCAATTCATGTTGACCTGGGTTGATCCAAGACGTGCTCCTTCTTTGTTTTCTAGAAGTTTATCCCGGTTTGACCTCATTTAATCCTGTATATTCTCCCCATTCTATTGAATTTGATCTATGTTGTTTGTATATGGGTTTTCATGGTTGTTGTTGGTGCAATTCTATTGTAGCATTTTGAAATTGATGCATTTTTGACAGGAGATATATCCACAACATGGTTTGTTCACATGTGAAGAAAATTGATGGCTATTGAGGTAGGGGATTCATTTATTCTCTTAAAATTTTAGATGAAATAATAAATTTAGCATTATTTGTAATGACTTGAGTTTTTAAATGATAAAATTATGTTGCACAACGTATGTGATATACAACAACGAACCCAAAAAACTATGATTATATAAATATGAATGTATTAAAATTTTCATTACATTGATGGATATGAGTAGGATTAACAAATTTATGATATATAAATATATATATCCTATAAAAATAAATTCCTAGTAAATAATCAATATATTTTTTGTTATGTATTTTCATTCTTCAAAGTATGTTTTCTTCATAAATAATTCTTATTTCATTTTATAAATGTTATAATTATTTTCTAGAACATTAAAAAATTTTATTCGATAAAAAAAATCCATTTTTGATATCATCGTATAAAAATTACCTTAGAGTGAAAATTTTGTATTTTATAGAAAATATATATTTTCAGTGAGTAATAAAAAAATAATATTTTTATGTAAAATTGTCATTTCTTCTTATTAATGAATTAATTTAAAGGACTAATTATTATTATTTTTTTATTTCAAGGTAACATAATTATTATTTATTTATATTTAATTAAATTAATTACATTTACATTGTTTGAATACTATATTTTAATACAAGTTTATTTTTAGAATTAAAAATCCATTTTTTTGAAAACTGTTTTAGATTGCATAATGTTCCCCCAATTTAATTATTTAAAATAAACCCTAATTAGAATTTATTTAAATATATATTTAGATTATATATCAATATTTATGAATTTTAAATTCATATAATTAATATTACTAGTTATGGAGTTAATGTAAAATAATATTTTCCATAAAAAAGTATTTTTTAGAAAAATGATTTCCATCTAACTAGTGAGTTTAAAATTAAATTAAATTCTTCTAACTCTGTGAATTGATCTTGATAAAAATTATTACATATTTTTAATTATCATAAATTATATTAGTTAAAAAAGTGAACATATTTTTAAAATAATATGAATAGTAACTATAGTAAATATTTGTTAACATGGTAAATGGAAAATAGGTTAATTACGGGTAAAAATAATTTAACAAAGACTAAAAATAATATATGACTAATAGTATTAATATTTATATTTAATTTTCATTTAAAAAACAATTATATTTTTTTTATTTTTTTTACTTAATAAATGATTATGTAATGAGTTAGATAAAAATTATATTTTGATATGATAAATCAAAAATTATAATTTTGAGTAATATAAAATTTCAATTAAGACATTACTTTTGATGAATTAAAAGTTTTTTTAAATAAATTATATTTTAATAAAACATTATTATTAAATTATTATTGGTAAATTTAATTTATAACATAATTTTTCTAATAACAACTATAATATCTATGATGGTTTAAAAACAATTATTGTCAAAAATCCCAAAATTTTTCCAAATATATTGATTCAATTTTTAAAAGTGAAAATTAATATATTTTGAAAATTATTTAAATAAAATAAACATTTTTTTGAATTATAATGTAGAAATTATCCAATAGTGATATTTTTTAATTTTATGGGACAATCAAAATTTTAAGTAAAAATTTAATACGGTATAAATATATGGTGTATATTCTGACATCATAATGAACCACAAACGATGTAATAAATACGTTAAAGGGTATAAAAGACCAGATATATGTTTTCCCTTTAAAATAATGTAATATTAAGTTTATTTTATTAATTTTATAAATTAATTATTATTCCTCCAATACCTATAATATATTTTACTGTTTTAAAATTATTTATTTAAGGACATGACCCATTTACACATCAATAAGGGTATTATTTTAATAATTTTAGGCCTTGGATTTATAAAATAATAAAACCCACCCTCTTTGAGAAAACCCATGGGAAAATCCTTGGTAAGGTTCTTGGTTTTGGTTATTTTATTATATAGGGTCAAAAACCTATGTTTGAGAAATAATAAAGAACTTCCCTCTCTTTTCCTATATAAACCCAAAAAAAATTCCATTTATATACAATAAAAATACATGGAAAACTTTATTACTCTTCCTAAAACTCTCTATATTCCTCCCAAGGTTCCCCAATATATCAAGTATCTCATCCATTACTTTTGGGAATCACTATCTCAAGCTAGGGGACCTCTTTATCCTCTTTTCAATTAAAGAATCTTCTTCATTTTATGCCTTTTATTTATGATTCATAATGTTTGGATATGTTCTTACATATCCCCATTAAATTATATTTATGTTTAATTTTTTAGAGTCCCCCTTCACTCCCGTTAATCTCTCCAATGAACCGTTACGTACACTCATAACTATACAAAAATTTAGTAAGGGATCCTCTCATTCTCCTCTTTATTCAAGTATCTTGTATATCTTATGCATGTTATCAACATCTCCTAATGCTGGGATATTTTCCTACATATCCCCATTAATTTCCATTTTATATATAAATTATTATATACCCTATTCACTCTAATGAGGCACACCCATGAACCATTATGCACACCTGTTACCATTCCAAAATATAGTAAGGGATCCTCTTTTTCTCCTCTTTATTCATGTTTCTATTTTTATCTTATGTATTTTATAATCTTTTAATAATGTTGGGATATGTTATTACATATGACTCTTACTATAAATTATATTTATAAATTTTTAGATACCCATTTAACTCTTATCAATCCCTCCTATGAACATTTATATGCCCCCGTTATGCATCCGAAGTTTCACCATGATTTTCCATGACAAACAATTGTGTAGTGAATACCTATACCCATTTCCTATCAAGTGAGTTCATATTTATGAACTTATACTTATTTGATTAGGTATTTACATGTATTTATTACACACTACTTGATCTTTTAACAAAAAGTGTTAAAAAATGACTTCAGGTTTTATGATCTATGTTTCTCACTAAAGAAGGATAATGAAATAAAATTTATAGGTGCACCCAGAGTTATATAAATTTCAATTACATTGGGTAATGTTTTAGTCTCATTAGACGTCATGAAAGGGTTTAGTAAGTGAACCAAATATTCCAAATTAATTCTTACATAATTATGTCTTAGAACTTATCCTTAACCTGTGTTTATGATACAATTTTTTATGTTGTTTCCAAATTCCCCGTATTTCCTTTTATGATAATCAATATATATCATACCTCATTGTTAATGTTTAGGATTATCACCCCTTTTATTCCCCATTTATATTCCTATTTTCTATCATGTATTAACATGTTCATGTAATTACATGTTTATTCCATTACTGTACTTTATATCTCACCTCTTTCTTATGTATGTCCCCAGGTTGTCCCATGCAGTTTTAAGTACGATCATGGTAATACAGTTTTCAATAAAGATTCTATATTTATTGTTTTAAGTTTTTAATTATTTTTCCAATTTCTCAAATTTAATGGAATTATTTATCCTTAGGATTGTATTTTGTTTACTATTGAGTAAAAAATCATGAATTAATATGTAATAATGAGAATGGTTTTCATAGTTGGTATCAAAGTATTTTTTTTGTTATTATTGGGATTAGGATTAAAAAACTCTTAAGAAAGCCTTAGGGATAATACTGAAAATAATAATACAACCCTATGTTTTGTATAGTGTAAGTGGTTTCTAATAAAATAAATCCTTGTATGGATACTACAAGAGGATGTGGCTCTATTATAGTTGTTCAAAAGGGTCAAACCTGAAAATACCATGTTGAGCTATAATCGATTGAGAATAGGTGTCTGAATAATCTCGGTGATACCCCTGCTCCTCAGTTAAAGGCAGGGAATGGGGGGAAGAAGAATGGATGGGAGAACAAAGCAGGAAAGGGGGAGTCTCCAGGCAAGCAGAGGGGAATCAATGAAGGGTTGGGGATCAAGATAGGGAACCGATTTGAGGGATTGGAGGTTCATGAACCCCCCTTGTCTCAAGAGGAAGTATCTTCAGGAGATAAACGATACAGTCAACTCTTGGTGGACAACATTGAATTCATTCAAGGGAAGGGGCCTCATAGCCCCTGAAGGAAGAAGGGGAAAAAGGAGCTTGAGATTCTAAAAAATGTATATTGGTCCAAGGGAAAAACCCAAGGGACGCAAGGATTACTCACATTTTCCAAAGCTGATGGAGACAAGGTCGGCCAAGAAGGACAAGAAAAATGGAAGCAAAGCACTATAGAAAGGGGAAAGTGAAGAGCCCATGGTGTGTTTGAATTTGATTCTGCACTCCATGGAAGAAATGTTAGAAAAAGCTATCTGTCCCAAGTTCTCAGAAGAGGAGATCAAAAGAATTTATGAAATAAGGTTGCAAGTTGACGCCAACAAGGAGTAAGAGCTGTGGATAGACAAACAAGACCGAATTCTGGCCCGGGGCTTCAGTAAAAAAAAAATCAACTCAGAGGAATTCATCCAGACAACGGAGAGGATGCTTACCCACATTGAAGAGCTTATTAGAGAGGACGCAGAAACACATGTTAGTCCTTTAAAATGGGAGCTTTATAGGGCAGCTAACTTGGGTAATCTAAGTCTCATTTTTAATAATTTTGTGGGCTCTTTTAGCACATAGTGGTCTTGTATGTGAATTTGGTTTCCCTTTTTTCCTCAAAATGGCTTAATAAAAATTTAAATTTGGATGGTTCTAGTTAATGAATGGAAATAAGAGGAACTGGGTTCAAGATTAAATTTCAAGGATGAAATTTATTAAAGGGGATAAAAATGAATGACACCTATTTTTAAAATAGAAAACTATGTTCAATAACATATGTGATATGCAACACCAAACCCAAACAAAATATGATTATTTAAATATGAATATTTTAAATTTTTCATTAAATTTTCGGATATGATTAGGATTATCTATATTAGGATATATATATATATATAAATATATCCTATATATATGTTGATAAATTATTCGTAAATAATCAATCAATTTTGGGTAATTTCTTTTCGTTCATCAAAATATGTTTTCTTCAAAAATGTTTTTTATTTTTTTAACAAATATTATAATTATTTTTTAAAACATTTAAAAAATTTATTTGATAAAAAAATTGAGTTTTTTATATAATCATATAAAGATTAACTTAGGGTGAAAATTTTTTATTTTTAAGAAATTATATATTTTCAATGAATAATATAAAATAACATTTTTATATAAAATTATCATTTCTCTTGATAAACGATTTATTTTAAAATTAAAATTATTATTCTAATTTTATGTCGAGGTAAAATAATTAATAATTATTTAAATTTAATTAAATATTTTTATTTAAATTTTCTTTTTTATGTATTTTAATATAACTATATTTTTAGAATTAAAAATTCATTTTTCTGAAAACTCTTTTGAAATGCATAATGTTCCTCCATTATAGTTAATTAAAATAAGCCATAATTAGAAACAATTTTAAAGTAAGTTTTAGATTATATATCTATATTTATGAATTTAAATTTGTATAATGAATATTAGTAGTTATATAATTATAGTAAAATAATAATTTCCTTAAAAAAATTATTCGGAAAACCACTTTCCATCATGCCTAAAATTTTTATATTAAACTACATTTTTCCAAAACCATGTATTGATTTTGATAAAATGGATTCCATATTTGGAATCATCTTAATTAGTATTAGGTAATAAGGCTAACTTAATTTCTGAACAATGTGAATAGTATCTATCGAAAATATTTATTACCACAATAAAAGGAAAATTGTTTAATTAAGGGTAAAAATAATTTAAAAAAATACTAGAAACAATGTAACCATAATATTAAGAATATTTATATTTCCATTTAATTTAAATAATTATTATATTTACTCTTTATTGTTTTCAATTTATTATTGATTATGTAATCAGTTTGATAAAAATTATATTTTGATACGATAAAACAAAAATTATATTTTTGTGTAATATGTAATTTCAATTAAGACAAATTTTTTGAGGAATTAATTTATTTGGGAAATAAATTATATTTTATTAAAATATTATCAATAAATTTTTGTTGATAAATTTAATTGATAATATAATTTTTATGATGTCAAATATAATTTCTGTAATAGTTTAAAACCTATTATTACTTAAAACCCAAAATTTCTTAATAAATTTTGATTCTATTCTTAAAATTTAAAATTAAGATATATTGAAAATTATTTGGATAAAATAAATATTATTTTTTGAATCATAACATTTATATTCTCCATCTATGAATTTTTCATAATTTTATAATACAGTCGAATTTTTGGGAAACAATTAAATTTGTATGGATATAAAGTGTGTATTAGGACATCATAATGGCCCAAAATGATGTAATAAATAATATAAATGGTATATGAAACCAAATATATGTTTTATATTTAAAATAATTTAACATTATGTTTATTTTAATAATTTTATAAATCCTTTATTATTCATTCAAATCCTATTATATATTGTATGGTTTTAAAATCATTACTTTAAGGACATGACTCACTTCCACATCAGAATGGGTATTATTTTAATAACATTTGACCTTGTACTTATAAAATATTTAAAACCCCCACTATTTGGAAGAAACCATTGTAAAAACCATTGTAAGGTTTTTTGTTTTGGTTATTTTATTATATAGAGTCCAAAACCTATATTTCAGAAATATTAAAGAACTCTGCTCTCTTTTCCTATATAAACCCTCCAAATATCCCTTTTATATTATATATAATACCATGGATAATTTCTTTAATCTTACCTTCCATCTCTAGATTCATCCCAAGGTTCCCAAAATCTCTCAATAAGCTCCTCTATAGCTTTTAGGAATCACTCTCTCAAGGCAAGGGGCCTCTCTCTCCTCTTTTCAATTCAAGCATCTTCTTCATTTTATGTCTTTTGATTCCAATTACTATTGTTTGGATATGTTATTAAATATCCTCCATACATTTCATTTTATGTATAAATGATGATATACCCGTTTCACTTTCATTAATCCCTCTAGTTAACCATTTTGTACACTCGTTACCATGCCAAAATTTAGTTAGAGATCCTTTCCACCTTCTCTTTATTCAAGTGTCTTCTTTATCTTATGTATTTTATAATCATTTAATAATTTTGGGATATGTTCTTACATACCCTATTTACTATAAATTTTATGTATAAATTATGATACACCCCTTTCACTATCATGAATCACTCCCATGAACCTTTATGTACACCTGTTACAATGATATTATTTAGTAATAGATCTCCTCCTCCTATTTATTCTAGTATCTTATTTATTTGATGACTTTTATATTCATTTCATAATGTTGTAATATCTTCATCCATATCCCACATAATTTTAATTTTATGTATAAATTATTAGATACCCCTTTTACTCTCATCAATCCCTCTAATGAACATTCTTGGCCCCCGTTATGTTGCTGAAGTTTCACCAGATTTTCCATGCCAAACAATTGTGTAGTGAATATCCATACCCATTTCTTATCAAGGGTTTTCACCTTTATGAACATATAGATAATTTGTTTGGGATATATATATTTTTATTACATAATCCTTATCATGGAATAAATGTTGTTGAAAAATGATACCGTTTTTTATCTATGTGGCACAAATAAGCATGAGAATGAAATGAATGTGATGGGTGCACCCAGAATTATATAGTGCTCCAATTCATTGGGTAATCTTTTAGTCTCACGATACATCATAAAAAGGATTTTTGAGTGAACCTAATACACCATGAGACATATACCATCATGATGTCTTTTCAGTTACCCTTATCCTATGTTGATGATGCTGTGTTTTATGTTGTTGTCACATTTCCCAAGTTGCCTTTGTGATTATCATGAATTATCATGACTCATTTTTCATGTTTATAATTATAACCCCTTTTATTACCAATTTATATGTCTATTTTCTAACATATATTACCTTCTTGATATTATTTTATGTTTATTACCTTACGAAGCTTTATAGAACACCTATTTTTTATGTTTGGACCCAGGTTGTCCCGTACAGTTTTAAGTATACGTATGTTCAGGAAGTTTTCAATAAAGATGATTTATTTCATATTTTAAATTTTTATATAATGTTCCTAATTACAAAAGACACTAGAATTATCGATCTTTTGGGTTTTATTATGTGTACTCTTATTTAATAAATCATGAATTAATATTTAATAAAGAGAAGGTTTGTTATATGGTTTATCCATTGGAATGGAGATGAAATTGGCCTAATAAATATTTAAATAGTTTAAAAATTGGATAGAAATCACACGTTGGTGATTTTGTTTCTTTATAATGTGATATCAATTTGCCTTCTGTTTTTGTAGGTAGTGTGATATCTATAATATATGTTTGTTAACATGTTTTTCTTGATGGAAATTGGTAAAAATGTAATTATGGAATTAATTGATAATTAATTGGATAAAGAAATAATTAAAGTAGAGTAATGTTTATAATATCATAGTTAATGTAATTTTATGATAATAAAATTTATATAATGGTCAATTTCAATTAAAATTAATCTTCCTTATGATTAATAGAACTGATAAATATTTTCAAGCATATATATTTTTGGTAAAAATTCAAAATGAATGATAATTGAGAGTAGAACTTCATTCAGTTTATTGGAACTAGATATAAATGATAAGAGAATGTTTTTCCTTTGATTTCATGTTATAACTTGATGTCTTAGGATTCCCATGTTTGGAACCTATTAATAAATTAATCCATTAATTTAAGAATGAATAATAATTGGTTTTATGAGAAATATGTTATATTGGGGATGTAGTTTCCTATTTTCTTGAGAATCTTGAGTTCCTTATTTTGGATTCATGATTTATCATTCTCATGAGAAGGCTGAATGACTTTTTTGAGGGATAAGTTTCCATGTTGATTACTTATTTGTTCTTGCTACCTTGTGATGTGATATGGATATGATCATTGTGATATGAACCTAGTATGAATGAGCCTGTTATGGATGATATGGGGTAGGGAGGCCTAGATGTGATTTGATCTTGGTGTGGTTGATCCTAGGATGGCTAACATGATTTTTGGGTAGGGTGGCTCAGATAATATGGAAGTAGATGATGTTAATGATGGTGAGATGCATCTATATATGCATGTGGGTATCAAAGATAATACCATAGATGATGGAATGAGTTAAATATGGGTTTACATATTGATGAGATTTTGAGAGATGATATTATCTCTTATGAATCTATTTAATGGATGATGGAAAGGTTTCTTATTTTATATGCATTCATTTTCCCCACTGCTTGATGCAGCTGGATCTTCTTGGTTTTATGTTTTCTGTTGGTGGTAGCTTAGGATGGTTTTCCTAGAGTACATTGATATAAAATGATTCTAATAATGAATTGAATAAATTTTAAACCCATGTATTCGGTTGTTGATAGATTAAAAATTCTTAAAAGATATTAATCTTGATAGACCATGGAGTTGGATTGGATTATTCTTGGAGGGCATAAAAAATACTCCAATAATTAATGCAATTCATTGTAGTGCAATGTGGAGTATTATTAATGGTTAATTAATGGCTAATGAATTAATTAACAGAAGGAGACTCTTAAAAGTAAAAAATGAATTTAATGTATCTCATTATATTTTCCATGTTCTTATAGGATATCTGGTCATAAAAGTGTAAGTCATTAGTCTGAGTGATGGTAGATGTAGTTGTTTCTAAGACATGATGATGTCGATAGTGTGATTTTGAGCTATATTATATCATGTATATTCTATGATTTCATACTCTTCCCCACCCATGTCGGTTAGAGAAACTAACACCAAGTGGAATCTGGTAGGATTTTTTCCCTAACATCCCGATGCGAGGATCGATGGATGAATACCCCCTATTGCGCCGCTCTTTTATCTTGGTATTTACTTGTGCTGGTATGCATGATAGTTAGTTTTCACATATATGTGTGTATAGGGTTGTGATGGATTGTCATTATTTCACACACATGTATTAATATATATAGTATCCAAAGGATAATTATTGGAATTAAGTGTATTGGCTGTGATGGATTGAGATATTTACTGGGTGTATGGGATATAATGGACTAAGGTATAATAACCAATGTTTGATATACCTCATATAATATATGATAAATTCTAAAAACAACATGGTTACTATATATAGATATGTGACATGGGACAATGTGATTATGTGATGCATGAGGTGAATGTTGAGATGCCTTGCTCGGGTTTCTTTGGGCTAGTTTACTTCTAGAGAGTGATAGATCATGACATGTGATGTTAGGGCAGAGTGGAAAACAATTGGGGAAGCAGGAGCGGGACACACTTGATGTTTTATTACTAGATTATATGCTCTCCTGTATGACATACTTAGTGAGAGTTATTTATGGTGATGCGGGGAAATTAGTATACCTACTTAGGTGATGAGTCAGTTTCACTGTTGTTCACTGTACTTTTTCATGCTTTCCACATCCTTTTCTTAAGAGGCTTTGGGGAGGATCCTACTGAGTATGTTGTTATTCTCACCATACGTATATATAAACTACTTTTTCAGGTTAAATAAAGTAGTGAAAGTCCAAACTTGGTATTACTATCTTGGGGTTTTTTAGAAGATGTTTGGGCTTCGTGGTCACCACTATCTTTACATTTTTGGTACTTTTAGTTTCCCTTTTAGTTGTTTTAGTACCGTATGGAATTTCATGTTTTCACTTCAGTTTTATTTTATATATATGTTTGAGAAGGGGTTTTTTGGTGCATCTTTCATATCTCTCTCTTCCATATGTTTATCTTAGAGGGTAATGACAACCATCTGAATTTTTACTATACCCTCAGTGTTATTCTCCATCCTGGGGCCTATTAGAGGTGGGACTCGGGTATCCTTTATCTTTCTCCCATCATTGTAGTAACTTTATTGGGAGGGGGTTGTGATAATCTTCTAAAAGATTGGAAGGTAAGAAGGTATATATGATATGATATTATATAATAATAGTTATGTAATAAATATCATGTATAAACATTAAACTCATCATAATAACAACCCATGAAATATTGTGATGGAAATTGAATTGTATTTCAATGTGGAGGTAGCGGTTTTCACATACGAATGAGTGATGATTCAACTAACAATTTGATTGAAAAAAGTTTGAATAATTGTGGCTCCATAATAATAGTTAATTTTAATATATTTAGTATAGTGAAGTTATTATTTTATGAATAATTACATAGATTTAGATTAGGTAGAAGAATAAATAAATTGAAAAGTCTCTATTATGAATTATACATCTTCATTTAGAAATGTCTTTTGGATTACACCTTAAGCCTTAAAAGGATTTTCCTTTGGAATGACCCGAAACTATATTATCTGGTGAAGGAGGATATGCAGATATTTTGTTAGTTATTTTCTAAGATAGAAGTCTCAAACATTGTGAATAATTGAGGAGAGTAGGTGCCCTTTTTTAAGTGAGGGGAGGGGAACCCTTGGAATTACATAAAGTGTTTAATTAGTATAAATTAATTTTTATTATTAAGTGGTTCTAAATTCAAATATTATTAAGTTAATATGAGTATAATATCTTTCATATTATCTAATAAAATTTTTCAAGCTTTGGTTTTTTACCCTTTATCTTAGTTTTATCCCGTCCCATTAATCCTTTATAAAATTACCACAATATCAATGTACTGTACTCTTTAAGGGTCAATAATTTTATCATAAAAGTAAAATTGACCCATAAATGGAATATGGTTGATATTTTACACCATATACGATTCTATTTGATGAATATCAAATTTTTATGAACTTTAAATAATTTATTAAAATATTATTTATTATAAAGTATCATGAATGTCATTTGTGGCACTATTCATTTAATTTGACTTTGTAAACAACATGAAAACAAATGAATTAGAATATAAACATTAAAAAAAATCTATAAGAAGGTATATTTTTCTATTAAATTTATGGAATACTATTAATCCATCAAAAAGTTACTTTTATAGTCTTTTAAAACATTTAATTGATTTTTCAACTCCTTGCACATTCACCATGTAAGTCTTTCGTAAGCATTTAATATAATTATCTCATCACAAAAAATTAAGAAAATTATCATGATAAAAAATATTTATATATTTTAAATAAACATTTATAAATTAACTCATCTTATTTTTATCCTTATATAAAAATTTTAGAGATATTAAAGTCAAAAGAGTGAAATTTTGAAATTTTCATTACTTAAAATAATATAAATATAATTATCATGGAAAAATATCATAAAAATATAATAAATTTTAAATTTCGATTTATATTTTCTAATTTATTCTATCCAATTAAATTAAGGAAATTTTTAGGTTGATTTGGAGAACTTAACTCATAATTTTAACCATGTTTAACCCATTTTACCCTTATCAAAGTGACAAAAAATTATCACTGTTACAATTCATAATAATAAAAAATAAAATAGAAATATTTAACAATTTTTTATCATTTAATTAAAAATATGTAATCCATTTTTTTCAATATTTAATTTCATAAATTGTTCAAAATTAATTTATGTAAAAATAAAAAATATAATAAAAAATGATTTGTTTCATTAAAATGAATTTCAGGTATAAAATTGGATTTATACTAATTTGAAACATAAAATTGATTAAAATGAACTTAATTAGATTATTTATACTATATGTTAACTAATTTTACTTTTAAATAATTTTTAACAAAATTGTAACTTCTTAAATTCTTGAAACAAAAATACAGTTTTCAATAAAAATCATTGTTTTCCACTATTCACTGGAAAATTAATCATTTCAATATAATCTCAAAAATTCACCCTAAGATAATTATTATATACGGATTTAGAAGAAGATATATATTTTTTCGAATAAAAATTATCTACTTAATAGAAATTAATTATAATATTCTCTCACAAAAAATCAATCAAAGCCATTTTTTGAAGAAAAAATTTTACTTTACTAAAAAATGTGTGTTTATTTCCTAATATGTTACTGATAATTTTTTATTTATTAGGACTATTATATATATTTAAAAATACATTTATTTATATTCATACCTTAAATTTCAATGAATACATTATAATTATTTGAAAATAATAATATTTCATGGTTCATTTGAGCTTGTTGTTGCATGTTTTATACACTTTCAAACATACTCTTCATTTATAATATATGGGTGTTATAATTTTTATCTTGAGGTAGGTTTTTCTATCGCATTTATTTTAATAAAATAGTTTCATGGATTATTTATACTTAAAATGTGTTTATGAACCAATGTAAAGATGAATATGATACATGTATTTTTTTATCAAAGATTTTCAATGTTTTGTAGTTTTTTCCTTTGGAAGAAATGGAGGAATTGATTAGTATAATGGAAATTAGTTTTCAAAATATTTTTTATACATTCTATGTGTTTTATAAAATTCCATTGATGTTTTTATTTAAGAAAATTTTTTGTTTAATGTTTTTTTCAAAATTTGAATTTATAATGTGGGAAGTATATATTTTAAAGGATTTAAATGTTTTAAAAAGAGGTGTGTTTATCCTCTTGAGTTATTTTTTGGGTAAATCCTTTTTTTGACTGGGCTTGTTGACAATTTTTTGTTTTTTATGTCCTTTCTAGAATTTTCCTTGTTTTAAAGGTGATTTTGAAAAAGGTTTTCCATATTTTTTTAATTCAATTATGTTTTGGATCAATGTGTGACATCCCTTGGGCTGAAGTTGGATTCTAAATGGTTTGAAAAATGCATATAAAAAATAGATAATTTTTATTTATAATTATAAGGATTAGTTGTAACATTGTGTAATACCATTTTATTGGTTGATTCCCCATATTATATGTTTTTTTTCACATGAACATGTATTGTAGTTATATGAAAATGGATTTTTGGTTTTGTGGTCTGGATCAGTGATTTTTATTAAAGGGGTTGTGTTCGAGGTTAAAAGTATTTAATTGTTGAGTTTTTTTTTCATTTAGGTTATTCAATTCTCATGTTATAACATTTGATAGATAGTTGTTCAACTCCATTTGTTAGGACATAAGGAACCCTAGTCTAATAAGTGGGGATTCAAGGGATGTTAGCTATGCTAGTTGAGAATTACACACTAGATAGTATCCGTTATTTAAATTTTATGTCCTAGACATGGGTTTTCACTAATGATACAAGTAATAGTTATTTAGGTGATGGGTTCTGTGGATGTTTACCTTTTAGACATTTTTTTAACTTTTTTATCTCTAGTATTTGTCCCATTAATCTCTAAGGAGTTGCCTCATGATATACATATGATGTTATGACTTCTATTTATGTATTGGTTTGCTAGTTTCTTATCTCTTTTTTTGAATCTACTTTGACGTACAAATTATTTATGTTTGATCATTACTATTTTAAGGATTTATATGTATTACATTTTTCATTATCATGAAACATTATGGATTTACCTTTTATTAGGTTCTCCATCACCAATACTTATTCTCTATGTTTGTTTGTGCATATTAAAGCTTTAAAAAAGGAAAGAGGTGGTTGTTTTAAATGCAATTCATTTTGAAATGAATGTTTTGAAATATATTTTATTCCATATGACATTTTTATTTCAAAAATGTATTTTTTAAATGAAAAGATACTATTTAACTTGTATATTTTTTAAAATAAAGTTTTTTTAAAAAATGGTTGATTTTTAAAATGAAATTACCTTGGTAGGTCTTCTTTTAGGCATGTTTTAAAAATCAGTTTTTTTAAGAAATAATATATTAAAATTTTCATTTCATTCTATTTAGTGTAAATCAAATGGAAACTTATTTTTTATATTACATTAAAACTAGTATTCATGGGGTCATTATAAATGGAATTTAATAGACTCTTGGTGGTATCCTTTCTTTCTTTGTCTCACAAAAAACATTCTAACATTGGTGGGTATATATTCTTCATGTTTTTAATAGGATTCTAGGTTATGGATTGTAGGTTATTTTTCGATCACTCTTTGTTATTAAGCATGTGATGTTGAGTTTATATTAGTGAGTTGATATTCACATGGTTATGTTGGGGCTTGTCTCATGAGTTTTTATATCGGTTTAAGTTATCTGGTATATCAGCCTCTTCAACCTCTTATTCTAGAAGATCCCATAATAAACTGATTCCTATACAGCTGATAAGACCACTAGATTCTCTCACAATAGTTTACAAAAAGATCACATATAGGATAATATATATTGTGAAAAAACTGATATTTGGATGTTTTCTTCACCATGAATGTGTGTATTTGAAGTAGGTAGTAATTACACCTTTCCATCCACTCAAATTCATCCTCACACACACCTCATCAAAATAAAACATTGTATAAATTAATTCAATGTTAAAACACGAAAAAGAAATAAAAAAAGTAAGAATAAACACAACATATTTAATGTTCTTAAGACTTTGTCATCTTTTCATGGCGGGGGGGGGGGGAACCATTGATTGATTTATTATAATTGTTATATTAAAGGAGATTATAAATATATATAAAAGAAAATTAATCCCCAAATAATTATCATCTCTTTAATAAATGATATTTCAAACAAAACATTTCAATGGTAGTCCCACACACTTATATACTAAGCAAAACTAGCCTAAAATGTTAAACATGATCTCCTAAAAACACGAATGATGAGGCATGACCTATGGATGTTGGTTACCAACTCAGTGGCCCTTCAACTTTATTGAACTATCATACCTCTCAAATCATCACAATAGAAAAATTAGTAGAAACAAACATCCTATATACCTACTATCTTTAGAGAAGATCTTCTCCAAATTTATGTTCCTTAGGTTCAACCCATCATATGTTACATGAAATTCTAGTGAACATAATTATAATGGATAGTATTCTAATGAACTAAATTTGGATTCACCTCCCAAAAATCTTACACATAAATTTTATTTCAAGGAATATTAGAAACAATCCTACAATTATTATGAAGTAACATTTCCAATTCCTTTCCTTCCATTATTCACACAAGTCCCATCAAGGCTTGATATTGCCTTTGGTTTTCCTAAACCACCAACTTAGAGAACATGTCTATTTAATTTTGGATTATTAATAGCATTCATTTCCCCAGATATATATGTTGAAATTATACTTTAGGTCAATATGAATTATCTAATAATATAATATCATATTTTTATCCAATTTAATTACACTTTGGATTTCACAGTAAATAACTGATTTCAATTGAACCCTTCCATGATCCATCAATAATTGTTTAATACATACCCTTTCCTTCCAAGATTCTATTGTAGCTATATAATTAACTTCTCTTGAACTTATAATAATATGATTTTACAACTTTTATGACTAGATAATAGTCATTCCTCTAAAAGCAGACAAAAATCTAGTTATACTTTTCCTTGTATCCATGTCACCCAAAATGTCTAAGTCCACAAATCCTAGTAAAAATTCATCTATTATATAACCTAAATCTTGAGTATTTGATAATTTAAAATACTAAAGAATCCACTTCATAGACTCCTGCTATACTTTCCTCAGATTCACCATGTAACAAATCAAAAATACTATTTCATGGGAAATATCTAGGTTAGTGAAAACCATTGAATACATTATGCTTTTGACTGTTGATTGATATAATAATTTCACTATGTAAAAGGACTCAACTTTAGTTACTGGAATCTGTAACATGGATGACATAAAATAATAATCAATATGATTTGAGAATGGATTACTTCTATCCATTCCAAACATTTAAATGATCTTTTGGATATAGTTCTTCTAAGATAGAACCAAATTCTCTAATTTCTTATTTAGATTGATCTTCATCCCTAGAATCTTCCTTGCTGGTCCAAGATCTTTCATCTACAATATTATAGAAAAATAACCCTCGAAATTTCATATTTCCTGAGAATTTGTTATATCTATCAATATGTCACCAACATATTAAAGTAATAAGATAAATATCCCATCTTACCATTGCTTCTAATAACTATAATGATCTACATTTCACTTGATGAGATCTTATTTGGACATAAATGAATAAAATTTATGATTCCATTATCATGGGGATTATTTTAGGATATAATGGATTTTATTCATCTTACAAACCAAATTATGTTTCTAATAAACCGATAAAATAATATATATTTTTTGCATATAGATCCCCTTCTCAAACTCACCATGAAGGATTGTAGTCTTAACATTCATCTAACTCTTATATAGATCTATGTCACCATTTGTATCACTATTTAGTTGATAGAATGTTCAACTACCAGTGATATTTTTTTGGTAAATAAACTCTTTCTTTATATTGAAACCATTTCATTACTAGTTTTTATTTTTATTTCTTATTACCATCAGATTATTCTTTAATATGGAAAGCCCACTTATTCTTAAATTCCTTTTACAATCCAAAAGTTAAACTATCTCCCATGTTTTGTAGAACATTAATGAATCCAAATCTTCATTCATGTAAAAATCCCATTGCTTAGACTCACTAAGAGAATTAGATTCCTCTTTATTTTTAGGTTCTCCTAAAACAATTAAGAGTATAAATTTCACATTGCCCATATACCTCTGAACTGGCCTTTTTTATTCTGGGTTATCTCCTCAACTAAATTGAAAAAATAGAATAACCTGTATCTTCTCTTTTTTCTAGTACTCATACTTTGGGGGAATTTAATTATTGTGATCCCACTCAGGATTTAGCTACGCTTGAACTTTCTAGTCATTCCAATGCTCTTACAACTAGCATTTCATTTCCTTCAATACCTATATCTGAGTGCTTCGGTTTCTAAGATATACTAATACTCTGATTAACATGTACTTCAATAGTTGATTCTACTTAAAAATAAATATTATACAAGTGCCGATCCTTCCATAAAACATTATCATAAACGAGAATATACTAACTTAGGATGATTTTTTTGATTCACTATCCCAAAATTTATCCAAAATTTTTAGTTTCATAACCAAGGAAAAAACATTTTTAATTTTGTGTCATGTTTTTTTTTCTACCCTTCTCATTTAAATTTACATAATCCAAACTAGTAAATACATGAGGCGATGAACATATGGTCATTTTTCAAACCATAAATACTCTATATGTTACTTACAAACTACTGATGTTGGGATTATGTTAGTAAGATAATATATCATGTTGAGTGTCACTACCCTAATCACCTTAGTCATTTCTAAGTGCAACCTCATACTCTAGGAATTCTCTATTAGAGTCCTATTCATTATTTTAGCCACTCAATTCTACTATGTATTACCAAAACCAATATAATCAATAATTATTCCTTTTTTATTATGGAAATTATAGAAGTTTTGTCAAGTGTACTCACCACCTTTTTTTTCATTTAGATTCATGTCCACCTCCATCCACTCTCCCTTTCTTCCAATAATTTCTATCGAACAAACACCCAAAATACATCAAACTTATGATTCAAAATTTAAATCCATAAATTTATTGTATCATAATCATTTAAATTAATAAATTAAATAAAAACACCATTATAATGAGTAGGGGTATATCCCCAAACATCTATGTGTACAAGACCCTATTTCTGGAACCTGTGTTTTTAACCATCTAAGTTATATCCACTCTTATCTAATTTATAAGAACATAATGTTCACACATCCCTATTTCCTTGTAATCAAGATTCAGTATTCCCTTTTCCTTTAGAACTATAATGCTCTTATCACCAAGGTGACCAAACCTATAGTGAAATAAATATTGATCATTGGATGTTGAACTTCCAACTATTAAAATTTTATCAAAATTTATGGAAATGTAAATGGTCCCATCCTTTACTCCTTCCATATCACCGTAAACACCTGAGTAATATTCTAGGACCCAATTTTAATGTTAGTGAAAAAACATTCATCAAAAAAATATTTTATGAAAATAATATTCATCCATAGACCATGAATGTGGGAAAAAAATTATAGTTTTAATAATCATCCATTATGTATCTAGATGTTAACATATCCTTTACCAAAATATTCCTGGGCTACGACATCTAATAGAATAACTTTCCAAAATTTTATTGACATGTAGTCGATTATGCATAATTGTTCGCCAATTGAATGGTTGGAGGCTCCAGAATTAATCACCCAATCTTCTATGAGAGTATCAGTTCTTATAAATTATGTCCTACTATCTTTAATTGTATTAATTATATCTAAATTACCAATCATTGAAAATTTTATTGTGTTATTATCGATAATTTTTCAATATTTTTTGATGCGTAGTTTCTTCCTATATTTCTAGTAAGTTTGACAAGGACCATATTACATTCCACAGCTCTTCTCCCATTGCCTTTCTTGATAATTGTCTCCCAATAGATTCTTTCAGTATAATTGATTCCATTGAGGTTAATGTTCTATTAAATTAGTATTAAGGGCAGTAATGGATGTCACTTAAACTCCCCTTCACTAAATTTACTCATTAAGTATCATATTATTGATATCATCAAACACAAAGTCTATTTTTCCATTGAATTTACTAACTGAATTTAGACATTATACCCACCTCTACAAAAGTGAAGAAAATAATAGAAATAGTCATATATTATTAGAAAAATAACATTTATGATTGGAGATACCTATATATAATATTAAACTTGTTAACATGTTTTCCAAGGGTCTTAATTCTGAAAACCATAATCCCAACAACTATCACAACATGAATAATTTTATAAGGGCTATTTGTTTTTCATATATATCTATTAACACCTTCATAATATCAATTTCAGTCTTATTCTATTGAATATTGAAAGCAACATTTGTGAGAGATATTATTACCAATGACAACGCATTTATATCCAGTATCTCCCATTTGTTTTTCTCCATTAGATCCAACTTTATCCCAATCAATAGGGCCTCTATTTCTTTCATAATTAGATGCTCTTAAATTCTTAATTTCCAAAAGACAAGACCATTCCATCAAATCAACTGATCAAGATTTACCCTTAATCATATGTCATGCCTATGATTCTACCATGGTGTTGAACTTAAAAATGATAAACAACATTTTATAAAATGTATTAGGTAAGATATTGTAAAAAAAGATCTCCATTCTATTAATGTGACCATCATAATGTCACACACTAGTCTACTAAAAGATCACTTGTAGGAGACTATATACAGAAAAAACTATTTTTCATATGACCACTTACTCAAAACATAAGGTACTTGAATTAGGCAGTCACTACACCCTACCACTACATAATTTCATCCTCACACACACCTAATCACAATAATATTTTGTACCATAAATACATTCAATTAAAATAAAGAAATATAGAATGAAAAAATATATTCAACGTGCTTTGGAATATATCAAATGTGTATCAGGGAAACATACTGTTTCTTTATTTATTTTAACCAATAGATTATAGGTAAATACAAACAGATTAAAAGGAAAAGTAATCCTCACTGAATTCTCAACTCATAAATAAATTATTATTCAAACCAAACATGGAATTGGTGGTACCCCACACTTATATGATAAACACAATAAATTAGACAAGTTAAACCTTCCCCACGGAAACCCCAAGCATGAGGCATAACCTAATGAGATTGGTTACCAACTAAATCACCCTTCATCTTTACAGAACATTCATACTTCTTAATAATTTACAATAAAACCATTCTTAAAATGAACTTTTAATGGACCTACTTCCATTGAAGAAGATATATTGTCACTTTCTTTGACTCAAATTCATCCCATCATCCATTACATGAAATTTCAATGAATTTAATTATGATGGATGAAATTATGGTCTACTAAAAAAATATTCACCACCCAAAAACTCCTTCCTTATTTTAGTTTAGTTTTATTGGATTTGGTTTATTAATTTTATCTTATATATGAAAAAATGTTTGAAAA
Organism: Viscum album; assembly: GCA_963277665.1. Classification (NCBI taxonomy): domain Eukaryota; kingdom Viridiplantae; phylum Streptophyta; class Magnoliopsida; order Santalales; family Viscaceae; genus Viscum; species Viscum album. The sequence continues at coordinate 615,862,300 of OY728134.1, forward strand.
AATATGTGGAAAAATATTTTGGTATTTTCCATTTATTGTTATTCCATGTTTACTATTGTGTTGTTAGTTTTTGATTATTTATTTTGGCATGGTAATCCAATGCATAGAGACCTCATTCAGGCTCCTAGTTGGGAACCATTGATTATCTTGGTTTCTTATGATGGTGAAAACATTCCCATATGTTCACCTGTGATATCATAGCTTTTTTATATAGCATTGGGTGATTGGGAATATTACTTAGGCCTTATGGTGGAATGGATTAGGTGTACATTCAGGAGGCATCCCAACATATTTCACTATAATATCCTTATCTCTCATAACAAATGAATCATTAGAAAAATAATTATGTAAAAAATTGATGGTGAAAAACACATTTATAGTTGATAATGTGTGAGGAAAACATCAATTTCCAACACATTTAACAAATTTGGATTGATGACCTTACTACTAATGAAAGTAATAAAAGTACCACTATAACCCCTTGAAATTATAAATGGTTAAATGACTAATTGATATGACTCATGTCAAAAAGGTGAAACTTTATTTTTAGGATCCTACCGAATTATAAATATACAGTTAAACATGATTGACATGGAGTAGTGATTAATATGGGAGACCTTCTTGGAATTTTACCAAGGTGTGCATGAGTGAGGACAAAGAACACTATAAATAACATGTTTCTTCCTATGGGGATATTCATTAGAAATACGATCGGTTTGGGAAAGTGGGTGGGCCCCAGGGAGGGGAACACTTATCTATGGGGAAAATGGTGGTACTAGATGGGATATGACTCAATGACCATTTTAAAGTGGGGTAAATGTCCTATCAGTGTGTCCCAATTGTTACATTGGTATCATAGGTGGTACCAAACCTTAAGTGGGGTGGCATTGACTAAGCTGAGATGTAGTGTCTATATCGAGGATGTTGTTCTCTAAAGTGGGGGTGAATGTTTCACCATATAATGATAAAGGGTTAAATTACTAAATGATATGATTCATATCAACAAGGTGAACCTTTATTTTTGGGAGCCTACCTGATAAGTTTTCTATAGTTAATCATGCTTGTAATGGATTAGTGATTAGGATGTGTGAAAATTAGGGAAGTTTCCCAGGGTGCGCACGAGTGAGGAAAAATAACATTGGAAAGAACATGTGTTGGAATGTAAGGATAATCATTAGTCAGATGACATATTTAGGCATGTGGGTGGGCCCCAGGGAGGGGACCACATGTCTGTAGGGAAACTTGTGGTACCTAGAAGGACATATCCTGATAACCATGTTAAGGAAGGGTGCAAGTGCTATCCGTGGGACCCAATTATTACAAGTATAACTTGGTAGTGGAAGTTTTTATAAGCATCAATAGTATCCCACATAGTTTAACTGGTTGTATCTATTCCATTAATAAATTAAATTCATGAGGTTTCATACCTATTTACTATAAATCATTTAATGAAACCAAATTTTTCACATTTTAAGAATACCCTCTAGGAACTTTAATACCATGTATACGTTGACATAAATTTATCTTTTAAACTATTTATTAATGTGTGATAAATTGAATGTGATTGTATTTTTTTTCCATTTATAGTAGGAGTGAACTCCCCTTATATTCCCTATTATATCAAGTATAATATTTCATGAAATCCATATTTTATCATTCCTTTTATATATAAAAAAGTTTCAATCAAGTTTTAACAAACTAGTTTCTAAACATGTATAACATCAATGTTATGTTTTACCTCGAAAAATATTTAATAAGGTAAATTGAAAAACATAGATCATTTCTTTTATTTAAAATTTTTTTCACCAAAAACTTCATTATCTCAAATGAGACATCAATTTTTTCACATTTACATATAATTAATTTGTTGAAAAATGTTGTGGAGGGGGATAATACTATTACAAAACATTAAATATTTTTTTCAATTTTAATTAGGTTTATCTAAAGGAAAAAATCTATAATAACCCATGCACATTGTCTTTCTCCTATCCTACAATTGGTTATATGAAGTTCCTTATTAACAAAATAGATAATATTTATATCATTTAACACCATATCTAGATAAGTTAACATATATAGAAAATATTTTCATAGTGAACATCACTATTACATGAAAAATAAAACTCTTTTAGGTATACATCAAACACAATAACACTTTCCTCCCATAAAAATTTAAAATCATCTATCAATAGTGAAACATAAACCTAAATATCATTTATTGGATGTTTTGGTCGAGAGAAAATCAATCTCTTTATAAAATATATTTTCTTAATACATATTTACAGGGATAGTTTGTATGGTGACAAAAAATGTGGCCATGAACTATATTTGATACTAAAGATCCAATATGCATTCATTCCATATTTGTGAAGTCCCATTGTGATATTTCAAACTTCATTTCAAAAATCAATATATTACCATTCAAATGTCTTCCATTATAGTGAATAAAAAAGTGATATAGGTTTTCATCATAAATTATCTCATGTACATGTCTTCTCACCCTATTTACATCAATTAAATTTGTAAATAAATGCTTTAAATGAGGAAATTTTGTAAGATACCAGCTTTATTAAGAAGGAGGTTTGATGCTTTCCCTCTAAAATGAAACATAGTTGGATATCCCATACATTTTATTTTGTGATGTCATGAATTTAGGCATTTTGATAAACCTTCATATTCTTTCCAATAGAGAACACAATTATTGGGAAAAATAGCTATAAGTACTATTGCGGGTACTATAGGAGTACTATTCATAGAATGGTCTTTAGTCCATGTAATGTGATTTCATGAAATAGAGCCTTTGGGCCATGATATTGTAATGGAAAATTAGGCCACATTTTCCTTTAAGCCATGTCAGGGTTCCCTCTTAACCCACAAAAGTGAGGTTGTTAAGAAATTAAATTAAAATAGAATTGGAGTAGAGTTTTTGGTAAAAGAATCTATTTTTTTTATATCTAGTCACATTGAAAATTATTTTTCTTGTATCATAATTAATAATACAAAACTCGTTTTATTCTAGAAGTAACTCTTTAAAAATTTCAAACAATTCAATGAAATTTTTTCACTCCTAACATTTCATTAATTTATGTTAAAAAATCATAATATTACTGATAATATTATAAATCCCATACAACCTAGGAATAATGTCTTTTCATTATCTCCATACCATCTACTAGTAGTTACTAATTTTCACTAGTTTCAATTCTTATATCTTGAACTAATTCAACACGTCAATCTTCCAAATTATATGGAATATCATTATAGACATTAAATATTGAGCTTTATATAATTTCACAATCTATATCTAGCACATATAGATATGATTAAAACCATACCAAATCATTTGGTCTTTTTTCTCTAGAACATAGCTTTCTCAAATTCAAAAACTTCATCTTGGATAGAAATACATGTATCTATTTTCAAGATTATTATTATCAAATTCCATGAAATTTCTAACCCTTTTGTCCTATTCATCACTAATTACTTGTGAATTTATCCAATTATGATTGATTAATTACCTAATATAATAATATAAATTATTAGTGTACTAAAACATACAAATATTTAAATATATAGATAAATATATATATCTAAAACATATAAACCTACCAATATATAAACATATATAAATTAAAATAATATAAATTAAAATAATATATACACATATAAAAATAAAATATATAAAAATATAATTTATTGGTATAAATATTATAAAAAAATAAAATTTTAACTTCTACAATATTTATAACCAAAAAATATGTTACTCACTAAAAAATTATAACCACACAAAATGGATATAATTTATAACAATCAAATTATAACAAGATTGGAAAAAAATTTATAACCACAAACAATTTTAAAAACAAATAAATTATAAACATAAAATATTATTAAACATAAGTAATTATAAATAAAAAAAATTAAAACCATAAAAAAATTAGAACAATAATTTATAAATATTAAAAAATATAATGAAAAACAAATAATGAAGATAAACAAATTATAACCATGAAAATGTATAACTAAAAAATATGTACATAAAAAAATTAATGAATCAATACAATATATAACTAAAAAATATTAAATAAATATATTAAATATAAAAGACAAAAATTTTACTCCCAAAAAGACCAAGATACAGGAATAATATCTATAACTAAGAGAGCCAACTCTGTGATAAAATGACTTCATATTTCATGAAATGGAAGAGTACTGTGATAGAAAATAGATATCAAAATAGACATTAGTGGAACTCAAATGATACAAGAGGAATGCGACTCTAATGTGTAGAATGAAGAAAAGGGTTATGGAACAAGTGAGAAGTAGTGAGAATGAGGAAAGAGATAGGATAAATAATGAAAAAGGGGGAGAAATATAGTTGAAATGAGAAGATGGATTATGGACATGAATCCTGAATCTTAGGGTATTAAAAATAGGGTGTAGATAGAATTAGGATAAAATAAAGGTACTACTATTTATATTTTTTAAGTAATTTAAATGTCATTTATACGAAAAACGGTGTTTAAAATATAATTTTTACTTTGGTTATTTGATAACTGATAATAAAACTTACAGTTAATTGTCACTTATATTAATAAAGAATGTTAAAGACCATAGAGTTAGGGTTTTAATGCTGAATATTATTATAACTGATGTTAAATACCTGATGAGAAATGTATATTTTTTACAAAAGTATCAATTATTTTCAAAGGATAGACTTGAGAATCCTATGGGAAGGGGATAAATCTTATATTTTCCAAATGAATTCTCAACCATCTATCCATGTGAAGATCAAAGTGGTGGAGATTGAGGATATGGAGATACATAAAAAGGTAAAGAATATTTTAGAGTTCAACCTTGAAAATTCTGGAAATATATGATTCATGAAATGGATATCTCCCTACAATACTATAATTAGAAAAGGTGATATTGGATGATTCACATAAGTTATCCTTCTATACCCATATTGGAAGTGCAAATATGTATAAAGATATCAACCAACATTTCTATATGGACACAATGAAGAGGGGGATTGTAAATTATATATATCGATACATGGTATACCAACAAGTTATGGTAGAATGACAGAATTCTAAGTTGATTATATAAACACTAAATATACCTGGATTAAAATGAGAGAACATCGCCATGTATTTTATCCCAGGACATCCTAATACATCTAAAGGATATAATTCCATTTGGTTTGTATTTTATTAACTTATAAATTTGTCACATTTCATTATTATTTGATAATATTTTTTCTCGATCAACTATCCAAGATATATATAAAGTGTCAAGGCTACATATAGAACCACTCTAAATTTTATATGGTTTATATTTCATGTTTACCTAAAATTTCTAGAGAATTATTCGGCAAGAATTAGATATGAAGTTGATATTTATCAATTCTTATCATCCTCAAACCAGTGATCACCCAAAAGGACCATTTAAAGTCTAGAAGATATAATAAGATCCTATTAAATGGATTTAAATGTTTTTGGGATAAAAAACTTCTTCATAGTAGAGTCCTCATATAATAATAAATTCCATTATAGTATTCAAATGGTACCATATAATCCTCTGTATGGGTATAGGTGCATAACTCTAACTTTTTTGGTTAATTTTGGGGAGCATAAGATAGAATTTCTAGATATTTATAAAGATATTTCATTGATAATAGAAAGCATTCCAAAATAAATTAAAAATATATAACGTAGATAGAAGGGAAATGATGATGAACTTCAGTGATATTTTTGAGTTTGAAATCACAGGAAAAGTATTCATTTTAATATCACCATGGAAGACGTTTATGAGATTCCAGAAGAATTAATAATATAACACTATATATGTTGGCTGAATTTAAACCCTTGATCATGTGGGGGTGGTAGATTATCATATTTCACTTCCATTGAATCTCTCCCAACTGTATGATGTGTTCCATGTATCACTTTTTAAGAAGTATATACCTAATTGATCATATGTATTGAACTCATAAGATTTAAAATTTTAACATTATCTCTTTTACTATGAGAAACTGATAAAAAACATAGATCATAGAGATAATGTACTATGAAAAAGCCACTCGTATTGTTAAAGTTATCTTAAGAAACCATAAGTTTGAGGAAGTAACTTGGGAAAACAAATATGTAATGATGGAAATAGACCCTAAATTTTTTCATCAGAGTAACATAATTTTGAGGGTGATGTTCTTATGTGGGGTTGAATGTAAAAACCTATGATTTTATTATGTATTTATTTCTAAATAAATATAGTGTATTTAAAATATTGTGATACATGAAATGTCAAATAACATGGAAAATGATTTATTTAATTATGTTAGGATATTATAATAAAAAATGAAATACATTACAAGATAACAAAATGGTACATAATTATTAAAATTATTAAATGAATGAAAGGATAAGTAAATAAAAATACAACAGGGATGAAATTTTCATTATCATTATCTAGTTAGAAGATCATACCACCAATAAGAACTATAGAAAGAATACAACAAGTTATAAATATGAAGAACATATTAGAAAATAAATTTTGAAATATTATGAATTATTTTAGAGATGTATGCAATAGTATATATAGGAATGTAATATTAGTATTATACATATGGTTGTTGGATATATGGTCAATGAATATATGGTCATTAGATATACTTTTATCCAATAGGTATAGTGAATTTGTTTAATTATGGAAAATAATGAGGGACTTAGGGGTGATTATATATTGAAGAAACAAATGGATTTAATTTATGGTGAACATATAAAATATATACAATGAACTGAGTGGTATTTTTCTTATAAACAATATCCTTTAATTGGGAAACACCCTACTCCCTGTGATTTTGGTGCGGGTGATATGAAACCTATGAAATATCAATTTGATAGGGAATGTTATATTGATGTACCATCTTTAGAAAAGGATAATTAATATATTGATTCCTCTCATGATGATGCAAGTGAATCTAAATATAATTACAATGAGGAACTATACTACTAGTCAAGTGATAAAAATGGAAAAAAATAAAATCCAATATTTTGGTGGATTCTACCCTTTGAAACCAAAGAGATAAATTGTTTGAAAATACTACTCACATTTATAGAAAAATGGTTACAAGATCTGATATATTAGGATATATAGTATTTTAAATGATTTCTATTATAGAATAAGATGAAATGTTGAAAGAGGCTTTGGAGGTTAAGGATAAGATTAGTGAGGACTTATTTGAATTGATTAAGGATCAAGAAAAAATTTTCTTCAATAACATTGAATTTTAAATGATTTTTTATACTTACCATGATATTAGAAAACAAATTATTTTTAATATAAATAATGATTCCAAAATCAATCGGATTTTTCACATCAAAAATATAATCTAGGAATAATCTATGATATTAGATTTTGTTTATAATGGGATATATCTATAATTCATTTTTATTTAAATGAATTTTGGTACTAATTTTTGTAATGTATATTTAATTGAGTCCATTTTACTCTCTTAGAGGGATGGGGTTATCTGAATTTTTTTTTATTTTTTTGTGCAGAATTTTTATTACTTATCATGTATTTCATTACTTTATTTATATAGAAATTTTCCACTGATTTGGCATGCAGGCATGTTTTGGTCTATAGATGAGGCGGACATTTAGATTTCATTAAAACATGAATTGGATATCACTAATATTATATATGGGCATATATTAATGGAAATGGAATAATATAGCTTTATAAATGATTCATGCATAGGCCCATTGAAGACCGGTTGGATATGATGATTTAGTAGATACAAATTTTAGAGATGAAGAATAATTCATGAAGATACTTGGATGGTTTTGAGTCTCTTAAATTTCCTTTAGAACTATTTTTTAATAATATTTTTGGTTTTTTATCCATGTAATCCTCTTTGGTGTACTTCTGTAGTTGTGTGTTTTTAACAAAATCACTTTAGACCATTGATCTGGGGTTTCAAATCCGTGGTACACATCATTTTAAATTATTATTTTTAAATAATGAATTAGTTTTTTATTAAATAAAGAAATTATAATACAAATGGATTGATAAAATTTAATGTTTAAAAGTTAAATAATAAATTTGGGGTGTGATTAAAATCATTTATTGTTACAACGAAGATTTTTTTTCAAATATTCCTTTTATATGTTGTGTATTTTTATTCTGATAAATTAAAAAAATAAATTAATAATATATTTTAATGAAATTACTTATTAGATATTTATATATTCAAAAAATTACCAATCATCTAATGATTATAAATTCATAAAGAATAAGAATAAATGTATTTGTATGCTTGAAAATAAATATTTCTAAAAATTAATTTTTATGTGTTATTCATTCTTATATTAAAATCATTTTTATAAATTTTAGAAGTTGAAACCAATAAAATGAATTTAATATTTTTAATTATAATATAAAAATTATTTAATAATGTCAATTTCATTTTTAGGAATAGAAATAATGTACCGATGTAAAATTTGAGTTATCATGATAAAGATAAAATGAGTTAAAATGGTATAACTAAGGGGTAAAAGCCAAAAATATCATGAAATATTCTCTTTAAATATGTTAATGAGGCAATTATAGAACACCCCTTATCCTATATCACTTATTTTCCACTTTTTATCCACTTTCCATGCTTAATGTAATTTGTTATGAATTAAGGAATGAGTATTTGAGAAAATTCCACTCAAGATCCCCAATAAAATGACCCTTCCTCTACCCACCTCTACCCACAAATTTCCTTAAGTTTCATATCATATAACAATATAAATTATATCTTTAAAAATCACATATCACATTTTGGAAACTATGTTCGCCAGAAGAATTCCCAAATCCCTCATTTCTATGTGGAACTTAAAGAGAAGCTTCAGTTCCTCAATAGAGTTAGAGAAAGTCAAATCTAGCAGAAGTCTAAGGTAAGGGTTTCCCATATAAATTTCTTTTCATTGAGCTATGTACCATTTTAACAACCTATGATATTTAATATAATTTATATACTTAAATATGAATATATATTATCATACACCTTATGATATTCATGGGATTTAAAAATTCATGTCAAGTTCACACTTTTACGAGATTTCGACTCAAAATTTAACAAATTGGTAAGGGTTTATTTTCTAAGATCACATTAAAATAATGTTTACCCATGTATAAATTACAATTTGGGGAAATTATTTGTAATTTCTATCTAAACCCATATTTTTTTCTCCCATGATTTTTTATGTGGTTTACATGTATTTTTACATTTTCACCTCCCTTAGGTTTACTATTCAACCGAAAGGATGCTTATAAGTAGAGGAGACCTTATCTCATTTTTTAGAGAATATTTATCCTCCATTACCGTATTTTTCATTTGTTTTCATGTATTTCCTTATACCTAATTTAATGATCTTTTAAGGTCATTTTCTATTATCTTTGACTTTATTTACAAAATCATGAAAGGAATACTTTTTAATGTTATCCTAAATATTAAATTCTATCACTATTTTATTCGGTTTTATTTACAATTATTATAGTATAAGTTTTCATAATTACATAATATAATTCTTATTTACTTATTATTATGTTATAAAACTCTTTTTTAATAAGTGGTTTTCTATTATCTTAAAAGTTACCAAAAATCAATGATATTAATTTTTTTTAAATAAATTTTTAAATTCTTAAATAAAGTTTTTTTCATTTAGATTGATATCCTATAATATATATTATATTTAAATGGGGGTATGTTTCAATTCAATAATCCATGTTCTTTCCCTAGATTATTCATTTTGATTACATGTGATAATTCTTATAAAACTCTTTTTACTTCCATCTATTAATTAAGCTATAATTGAATTACAAATGTTTTTTTATGTGAACACTTATGTATGGTTTGAATTATGTGATTGGTTACTCTATCATGAACTAAAATGGATACCCAATTGACCAGATAATCAAGCTGGTCCTGACATATACTAAAGTTAATTATCGATCCACAGCGGTTGGAGACTAGCACCTGACATCATACAATATGAAAGTGGGAATTAGTTTTCCAAAAACACAATGAAAGAAAGATAAAAAAATTATGTATAAATATAATGTAAAAATACATAGGTAGAACTATAATAGATGTAAAAAATTCCTAAAAAACCCAAAATAGAACCACTAAGTACTAGAAAATTGGATAAAAACCAGTGGCCTCGTGGACACAACTCTCTAAACCCAATGATCAAAAACTAGAAACACCTCAGAGTGGATCCTTAAACATGCTCAAACCTATAAGGAGATGATATAAAAACACATAAAGGTATAGGTAAGGTATGAGATAAACTCACAATAGGGTATCACCAAGATTACGTGAAAATATTCTAAGATTTAATTAACCATATAAAGGTTCAATTTTAAGAAACTGGCATGACATTTCAAAATCATATTTTTAAAAAATAATTATTTTAATTTAAATGATTTAAATACTTTAAAAAATGGATTAATTAAATTTTAATATATAATATTTTATAAAAAATTACATGGTATGCGTAAAATAGTTTACAACAATGACATATATTTCAAATACAAACAACCAACAACCTGATCATCTGTGAAATGGTAAAATAGTTCCAAACAATGGGAATACCTAAAACTCAAATAGTCATCACAAAAATATGTTTACACATGTTCCTTAGCCACTGGTTAAAAGGAACATGTCACTATCTTATCAGGGATTTGACATGCTGCATATGTATTTTTTGTTTTGTATATCATCAATAGTGTGGTTTCCTGAATAAAAAACTAACTACCTAGGATTACATGTGCTTTAATAAGAATAGTTGATGGGAAATTTATTTTAAAACTAGTGAATATAATATTCATCCTATTCTACCATTCCAAATATGAATTTTCCCTTCTAAAACTTAATACACATGTTTTTAGTCAAATAAGGAATTTTTACAAGATAAAACCACTAGGATTCTATCCAAACCATTTTAAACTATTTTTTTTCAAATACATATTTGAGATAAATTTCATCAAATAAATTTAAAAATTTAAATTCAATAATTTAAATCTAAAAAATTACCAATAATTTTAAAAACACACCCCAATTCATTGGAATCAGAGCGTCTTCCCAGTTTCAAGCCAAATAAAAAAATCCCCAATTATTTATTTATAATAATTTCAACTCAAGATGTCCCACCTCTCATTCTATCTAGACTAGAAAGAATAAGATAAAATTCCTTCAAGACCAAATAAAAAATTTAAGTGATCACGTTAAACAAAACAAAATCATTAATCTTCCATGCTAACACTAGTCGTTACATCAATGATATCCAGAGATCAAAGGAGTACGTATGGATTACCGTTAGAGGGGGTAATATTTGTGTCCTAATGATTCAAAGATTATACATAGACTAGGTTCAGTGAACAAAACCATCAATGTACCAAGATATCAAAAATGAGGCACAATTTAATTTTTTCTTTCTAAATTAATAATAAATTAATGTGAAGGATCATCTCTATTAGTTCTGAAAATATTATTTATCAATATTCTTCAAAAAACATTCATTGGTCACGAAATTCATGTTAAATACATTGTAAATAATCCATTGAATCCAAAAAAATCTATGTTATCAATAGGCCTAAGAATAAATATTTCTACATATGAAACTGACATGTTCTATTAGAGTGGGTCATGTCTAATTTATAAATATTTATTTATTGTTGATCATTTATTCATTTAATTATTGTTTTAAATTTCCGGTAATTTTTTCTTGAATCTGATCATCAATATATCTTATTCCACCCTTAATTTCTCACTCATTTAATCCATATCAAATTAAATTATAGTAAAGATCATATAACGAACCCATTCAGAGGTTCGAAGAAGTCCGACCAGATTACCCGGGATTACACTATGTGTAGCTATTGTACATGCCATGTATGTCAGTTTATTTCATTAGGATGTATAGAGAATTAATTCCCCATGATGTGAAATAAATGAAACATGTTTCATTAAATGATCCATGTATTGACCAATCTAATAGGATACATCATATGTGGGACAAAACTCCATGTAGTTTACACATTTTTATGGAAAAAATATAGTAAAATATGCATCAATTAATAATCAAATGACACATAGGGACTGGAAGTCATGTAACTAAAGGATTACATGGATTTTACTAACTGTACACACCTTGTACCCCACACATATCCATGAAAAAATACATGTTGAGTTCCTAAGATTGTATCATGGACCCATAGTTAGAAAGATACATGAGATGTATCTAGATGTACATGTCGTTCACCCAACCTATTTTTATAGAAAATTAAAATTTAATCTTTTAATCCTTTCAACATCTACAAAAAATTGTTCCAAGTGTCATTTATTGATTTGTACATGCCCCATGAAAGGATATATATATTAAATGCATAATTATTTTTTTCTAAAAGGTTTTAACTAGATATCACATGCAGTCATAATATGTTGACTAATACACATGCATTAAAATTATTATATGCAATGAAAGTTAATATATGTTCCATGTGTCATTTATCGACTCATACAAACCATGTAATTACATAAAAAAATTTGTATTCTACATGCCACATGAGTATACTACATATGATCTCAATACGTAAGGAGTAGTTCAAACATTTACATTCCATGTTTCTTCTAAGTACAAGTTGTGTACATGTTTTTTTACATTTAAATAAAGTTAATTTATTTAATTTATTTATTATCCCAATGGATGGGTATCTCCAGGACATATTGAATAAAAAGTAAGATAAATTTAATTAATAGATTAATTAGACAAATTAATTCATGAATATTAATATTAATAAAAAAAGTAATCAAAATGAATGTTGTTCAATTATTTTCAATTTATATTTATTGTATTATTGGATAATCATGATTTTAGACAAGATCTATATATGTGTTTGGTTTATTTTAATTTAATTATTTAATGGAATTTTACTTTTTTTATATTAAATCAAATTGATGGAAGGTGCATCATCATTCCCTCCATATTATGTATGGGCCTACATATTTGTTTTTATTTTAATTAAACCCCCTTTTTCTAGTTCCCTTCCACATTGAGTGAAGTAAAATCATTATATGGATGGATCTCCCAAAATCAAGGAGTTGGTTCAAGATGGAGGAAATAAAAAACCAAAATAAAGTGATAAATAGGATAAAGGTGAAATTATGGAAACATGATCCGAGACTGGATTAAGGAGTTTTACCTAGGGTTAACGGTTTATTTATTATCCACTTAAAAAACAAACAACTAATTAGAGATCATGATCACACAAAATTTTATTTATTTTATTTTTGTCTATTGAATGATTTATTTTATGGATAGAATAGTAATATCACAAAACTAAATTGATTAATATTTAAATATTGAATTAAAATAAAATTATTATATATAAATATTTTATCTATAAATGATTAATCACTTAAGAAAAATCAACTAAATATCTATAAGACATCTAAATAATAAAATAATGAAATTAATGAATAATAAACCAAATCCTTCAAGTTAATATTATGTCATTACACCTTCCATTTTATGAATTAAGATGAACCCATAGTTAATGTACCTATTTGGCCTATGTTGGGGGAACTTTTAATTATTGGTTAGTCTTTAAATAGATAGAGGGTCAAATTAAATGAATCTTTCTTGGGTTTAATGGACTTATTTTTTCCAATAAAACTTTAGAAACAATTTTTGAGGAAATCCCAGCCAGTATTTTTGGATTGAGGAGTCCAATCAATATATCTAGGAGCTTCTAGTTTATAGTTATCAAGAACACCTCCCTAAATAATTTATTAAAATTTTCATGGCCTCTATAAGGATTATAAGAAGGTAAATAATAATAATTGGAACTAGAATATCTACATGATGAGACATTTTGAGTTCATTGGTGAGGATCATTGATACATAACAAAACAGTGGGTGAATAAATAAAATTAAAATTTTTATATCTCTTATAACTTGTATTCAAGTGAAATACTGATAATCTACTCTCTTATTACAGTACAAAAATTAAATGTTCATCAACCACATTATCTTTGTGATAAATTCTGGAGAAATTACATCTATTATCTCAATGTAAATTATAGAAAATGGTTCAGATGCCTATAGGTCATGTTTCACCCTTAATGGAAGACTTGCGTGCTAAAATATTCAATCCATGTTCCACCTTATAAGGAGGTAAGTGATGATAAGTACATTGTCTATGAAAAAAATTAAAGGATGCACTATATTTTTAGTATTTAATGCTATTACACATGTCTAGATAACTTATTAAGTTGCATGAAAATGTGGATTCATGTATCGTGCATGAGTATCTCCAAGATCATTATAAAGATAGATTAAAAAAGAATGGTTTGGGATATACAAGTATATATTTATGACCAAACATGGAGAATTTGGACCAGTTGGTCCATATATAATCAAACTCATTGTCAATATTTAGTGTCTAGAGGTTTTAAGGTTTATGATACCTAAAGAAATGAACACCAATCTCATTATTTCATCACTCCCTCAAATCTTCTATAGTTTTATTTTAAATTTAAATATGAAAAAAATATAATTATATCCTATATTATCTCATTATACTTCTCAAAGTTGATGAGGATAGGAAGTCTGAAAAGACTTATGTATTTATAAGGAATAAAAAGAAATGGTAGGATAATAGAAGCAAGACTATGTCCAAGTATAATGCTTTTAAAAAATTCGCTACCAATTAGAAGATGATCAAGGGGAATGAAAGAAAACATGATTCTATCTTTTTTTCATATAGGATGAAGGGCCACTAGAATAAAAACATCACCTAGAAAAATCTGTAAGGGGATGATTTTGGGGTGTTTTTTATAAAGTGTCGTATATCTATTTATAAAAATTGCATATTAGATAGAACATGTTATTCACACACCACTGAAAAATTAATTATTTGTAATGAGACCTCATAATAAATATAGAATTATGGTGGGGTCCCATTACAATTACCCCATAGTTGAAAAAGGCATTGAAAAAGGCATTCTTTCGATGGACAATCTCAAAAAACCAACTTCTACAATGGGAGGGCGGCCCATCGTAAAGATTTTTTAACATATTATTTAAACACGTATTTTTATTAGAATACATCCCATCACAAAAAAAGTTAAAAAATAAAAAAAATGAAAAATAAAATAATATTAATAAAATAAAATAATTGAAATAATAATAATAAATAAAACTGTAAATATCTGAAATAATAAATATATTATAAAAAATATTTACATTCAATGGTTCACATAATAAATCTGTAAATCAATCTGTAAGTGGTTGGGGAGGGGGAGGGTCATCTGGATGTGGAGGGGGAGGTAAATCCAACCCTACACCCTAAACTAACCATCACATGCATTTCATCATTTGATCATGTTACTATTAGATCTAACATCACATCTCCTCCTACTATAGTTGGTGCTATCGATGGATCTCTTCCTGATCCATATGTTTGGCCTCTATAACATCACAATGAGCTCATAAATACTCCTCATACTGTGATACTGATGATGAAGACTCACCATTAGCTCCCCTTGAGATGGACACTGGCCATGCAGTCATACCATAATAACTGTGAGGCATCAATCAAGAATGGATACAAACCACTCACCCATTATTGAAAGTATACAGAATCTCTTGTATCCATGATTCATCATCAAATCCTATAACTCTCATTCTAAGTCTGACTCTCATCCTATTTCTGGGAAGTTACAACCTCATATGACTCCTTCAATTTTATTTTGAATATAAAATAGTTAAAATATTGTTTTCAGTTAATTTTAAAACTCAAAAAAATATACTGAGAAAAATATGATGTTGGAGTCCACCTTTAATATCTCGAATGATAGGATCACAATATGTTCCCTTATAAAATTAGAACTATGTAATATTGGGATGCTAAACATCCTATATGAGTATAAAATATATAGTTTACAATTAAATTTATATAAATTATTATAAAATGTACTTACCATATGTCATCAATGAGTACTAAATGTACGACTATCATCTCGATGTGTCACCTCCTACCTCCCCTAGTTCTTCCAACCTAATGATACCATCTTATAAAAACTATCCACATACAGTGTGAACATAATCCACCTAAAACCTGAGATGAAATGTAACTCAATTGGTGGGCACAACAAGACTAATCAAAACATTTGACTCATGCCTTCTTCATGGTTTCCCTCCTCAGATTGTGAAAAAACTAACAACAATAATCACACATAAAGTACTCCTAGGACTCATATATACAACCCTTAATGATATCATCAACAAGATACCATAAACCTTATAAATAATTATTAATAGCAAGTTAATAACTATAGAAATTTTAAAATAACTATTATTTATTTACATATCATCCAATTACCAAAAATGAAATGGAGAATGTCAATGGGAATGTGATCCCACAATGCCCATGCTTAAGAAAAATTATTCTAAAAAATAGCACACCCCTATCCAACAACTATATGTTTATTGTTATGTAAAGAAAACAGAAAAATAATTAAACAATTAGTAAACAAATAAAATATGAAAAATAATGAAAACCAACTAAAATACACCGTTGAACATACATCCACATGCATGGATCAAAAAATGCTTAGAATTCACTTGGGAATATGGGTTGGGAATCATTAATATCACAAGACCTTGACCCCTCTGAGTTGATAATGAACTGATATAAAATTCAACATCAAATGATAAAGCATCAGGCTTAACACTAGGTAGTACATACTTCTCGATTCTATGAAAGATATTGTTATAAGTCTCATTGGCCATCTGAAACATGAAAAAAGTGTTATCAGTAAATAATTTTAAATGAGTATTGTATATATATATATATATTAGATACAACTAATAAGTTATTTCCATATTCATTATCATCTTTATATACAATGGTGTCAATATTTTCATCTTCCTCCTCAGTATCATCAATTTCCTTAGGATTTTTAGCTTTATCATCAATTATTAATTGAAATTAATTTATTACATCATCAATATCATAGACACCATCAACCCATAAATATGGGGTGTCATAATCAATATTAAAGTATCTACATTTAAATTATGTATTTGGATATATCTATTGAAAAATTTATATTTGTTGTATTTTAATTAAACCACATTCACATTGAATTAACTGATTTTTATAGGATTTCATTTTTATAATGCTCCACTAATCAATTAACTCTATTTAATCAAACCAATAATTGGAATAATATATTTGGTTATGTTGATGATACAATAAAAATGGGTTATTTACTAGAAGAAGGATTTTATATTTAATATCAACGATTACATGAAGCATAAGAACACATAATCCTCTTTCAGTATCAAACCAGTTATATTTAAACACCAATAAAAAATTATATCCTAGATAAGAGAGGTTAATTATTTTATACATCATTCCATAAAAGTCGAATTCACTTTCCTTATGATGAAATGTTCTAAAAAAACAACTATTAATTGTTATCACGATTCACTATATACGTGTGTTTGAAATCAAAAATCATTCACCACATATGAATTATAAGATTTAACCATTTTGAATGGTGGGTTACCCAATACACACAATCGATCATCAATATTACTATCATGTTAATATAACTTCAAAATTTAAAAACAATTAAAAATATAAAAATTAATAAATAGTTTTCATAGGTTAAACCATAAACATTTTACTTTATAGGTATTTAAAACAAGTAGGAAAAAATTATGTTTTAGACATTCTTCAAGAGAAACTACAATAATTTTTGAAATTATTTCTTTATATGGTCATCATATATTCTAAAAATAAAATAATATTAATTTATTTTAAAAAAATAATAATTAATATGTGGTCTTATAACTCACTATACAAATTGAGTTATTTCTTAACTATTTTGTAGAAAATATGTATGATCCATATGATCTTATTCATCTGAAACCTATCATTCATGAACTCCACCAAAGAAAATTTTAGTCTTATTAAAAAAATAATTGAATGTTTAGTGCATCATCAACATTTCCCTCATTACGAACCATTCAAATATGTTTTGAAGGATATTTAGGTTGGAAATAATGGGATCAAAAAAAAAAGAAAATTCCTCTTATAAATATGAATCTGCAATTGAACCTTCAATTAATTATTTATTATGTACCTTTTTCATTAGTTTTTGTATAAATATCTTATTTGGATACATCAATTATAACTGTACCATCAATCCACATTTTTCATCATACAAAAAATGTAATATCAAATGTTTCATTGAATAAATGAAATCAGATGGAAATTTTTTTCCCATTTTACATAATATAAAAACAACATCTTCTTGTAGTATGTTAAGTTCATCATAGTATATTTACCCCACACATATGTCTCATAAAAAATATGATATTTCTGTTACTGCATCTCAAATCAAATAATTGAAAAAAAACACTAAAACCAATTGGTAGAATACTTTCCAATATTACATGACAATCAAGACTTCTTAATTTGGTAATATGACTATTTATGATGCATCTAGAAACATTGAAACATAAACATATGGTAGATACAAATTTTAAATCCACTAACAAAATAATAAGAAACATTCTTTGGAAATTTTATTTGGCACTTTTGGCATCACTAACTTCTTTGATCTGTCATTTTCAAAAAAACTCAAGTTTTGGTCACCTGTAAATTTTTTTAAGATCAAATCAAGCTCTTAAATTATGTTTGTTCTTACCAGGTGTGTCCAAAACCATATAAAATATTTTATCAAAACAATTCTACTCAATATTCATGACATCTAACTTGTGGAAAACTAACAGATAAGACCAATATAGAATATCCCAAAAAACAATTCATTTAATCCATGTGTGATCTTTACCAAATCCATCAGCTTTTTATTAGTATATATTTGGTCAAAAGGTAATGGGAGGTAATGGAGAGAAAATATATTTTAAATAAATACTTGATATCATTTTTGGAGGTCCATCTCTTTCAACAATACCTTTTCTGAAATGATTTCTATTGCTTCGAAAAGGATGATCAATATGAATAAATTTGTGACGATGGTAAAAAGAATAATTTTTTATCCCATTGATGAGAATAAATGCATTTTCACTCATAAAGTGTTTATATGATTTTTTACTATGTGTATTTCGTCCAGATAACATGAAATATGTCGGGAAGTCATGTATTTCCCACATTAATGAAGTTATCATTAGAAAATTTTGTTTCATTACAACATCATATGTACAAACACCATTACTACACAATAAATTTAACTCATCAACCAATGGATTCAAATGAACGTTGATGTTATTTTTTGGATGTCTTGGAATTATTAAGGACAAAAAGATATGTGGTTCATTCATCAACATCCAAGGAGGTAAGTTGAATGGAGTTATAAAGATGGGACGACATGAATATTGAATACTTTAAGAACGAAATTGGAAGAAACCATCAGTATAAATACCCAATTGCGTGTTTCTTCTTAATTAAAATATATATGTTCTTGGTCAAAATGTTTCCAGGAATCACTATCATAAGGATGATTTAAACTTTTTCCAATTGAAATATTATTTTTTTCATGAAATTAATGAAGTTGTGTTTTGAGACATAAATAAATGTTAAAATCTTGGTGTATGTGAGAAATACCTCAACTATTTTATAGGATTCAATCTAGACATCCCTAGTCGAGCCTCTTTGTACCTCAATTTTATACATGTAGGAAAACTAAATAATGAATCATTTTTACCATAATATAAGATGCAATCATTTAAGCATGCATGAATCTTCTGATTATTAAGAACCAATTTATGAACCAACTTCTTTCACTTATATAAATTTCTCGGGAACATATTTATTATAGATAATAGTGATTTAACAAAAGATAATATCTGATCAAAATAGCTAAATGATATTCCATTATCTAATTTAATAGTCATAAATTTTGAAATGGATTAAATTTCTCTTACTTTACATTCAGGATACGAAGAATCCTCATTAGACTATAGAAACTCATAAAATAAGGATGGTTCTAACTTAGGAGTGAAATCAATATCATCACGAGTTTTAGTTTGTTGAAAATATGGACCAATAACATAATGTACTAAAATATGAAACCGTGATGGATCTAGAACCAAATTATTAACATATTCAGTGGAACTGTGTTCACCAAATTGATACCAAAAAATATAATCTTTTCAGAAAAAATGAAATAGATGAACCAAAAGATTTTCAAATTTGTCAATCCTCCTCAAATCACATTTTTTATAGGGATAATTAATTGTTCCTTCTGAAACAAATTCTGCTTTTGATGATGTAAGTGAAAAAATGCTTCAACACCCTCAATATATAAAATATTTATACCAGAACCATTTGGATTATTGTGATGATATATATAAAATCATGATCATGTAATAAAGTCTTTTTCAACTTCCTTATTCCATATTTCCTAAAGATATAAAATACAAAAAAAATTATGAGTGATTTAATAAAAAAAAGATTATCTAAAAAGGAGTAGAATATTAAAAAATTATAATTTTCTAGTAAATGTTTCCAATTTTATCTATTTACCACTGATATTTACTAATATGTAATATTTTTTTACTAAATATTGATAATTATTTGTAATTACATTTAAATTTTACTAATTACAAATAATTTTTACTAATAACCTTTGTTTTTTAGTAACCACTTCTAATTACCATAAATTATTACTATTGACCATATATTTTTACTAATTACCATAAATTACTATTAATGACTGCTATTATTTTAATAATTAACTCTAATTTTTTAATTACAACTAATTTTTTGTAATTACCATGAATATTTAGTAATTAATTCTAATATTTATAAATTACCAATATTTTTTACTAATTACCACAAAGTTTTACTAATTACGGTTATTTTTTACTAATTAAATCTAGTTTTTACTAAGTACCTTAGATTTTTAATAAGTACTTATAATTGTTTATAATTTTTACTAAGTAGTGATAATTATCACTAATTTTCACTATGTACCACTAATTATTTTTTTAGTAATTACTAATAATTTTTTCTAATTACCACAAAATTTTAATAATTACCACTAATTACCATAAATTTTTACTAATTACCACTAATTACTATTAATTATTACTAATTATTATTAATTATCTCCAATTAATACTAATTAGCACTAATTATTACTAATTACCATTACTTTTTAGTGGTTACCACTAATTTTTACTAAGTGCTGCTAATTTTTTCTATGTGTTACTAATTACCTATAATTTTTTCTATGCACTGCAAATTACTGCCAATTTTTACTAATTATCGCTAATTATCAATAATTTTTAGTAATTAACACTAATTTCTTGTAATTATCACTATTTTTTACTAAGTACCACTAATTATAGAAAATTAATACTATATACCACTAATTACTGAATTTTTTTACTAAGTGCCACCAATTACAACTAATTTTTATTATTTACAGCTAAATAAAGATAATTTTCTCTGTGTACAACTAGTTATCACTAATTATTAGTAATTACTGCTCAATTGTTTTGTAATTATCACTAATTTTTAGTAATTTACTATAATTATCACTAATTTTTACAAATTACCACAAATTACTACTAAGTACATCTAATTTTTACAAAGTGTTTTTTAATAATTAACACTAATTTTTATTACGTATCACTAATGATAACTAATTACCATTAATTGTTACTAATTACTGCTAATTATATTTTTTTTACTAAATAATACTAATTATCACTAATTTTTAGTAATTAATTCTATTTTTTCTAATTAACACTAATTGTTACTAATTTCAACTAATTATTACTAATCACCACTAATTATTACTAATTACAAGTAATTATTATTAATTCATGCTATTTTTTTTAATTCCAACTAATTTTCACTAAGTGATGTCTATCTTTACAATGTATAGCCTATTATTGATATTTGTTACTAAATACCGCTAATTACCACTTATATTTACTAAGTACTACTAATTATAGCTATTTTTTTATAATTATAGCTAATTACTGCTATTTTTTAATTACCACAATTTTTTAATAATTACTACTACTGTTTAGTAATTAGAGCTAATTTTTGGTAATTACCACTGATTTTTACTATGTATGGCCAGTTTTTAATACTTACCGCTAATTTTTACTAAGCACCACTAATATAAGGCCCCAGCCTTAAACCTTACTTAATCTTGAGTTATTACAAAATTACACATTGAGGATCTTTTCGGGTTTAGAGTTTTAGAGAATTAGATCATAAAACTTGCATTACATTCCACATATAAACAAAGTGGTTACATAAAGACAGTATTCTTCTTTCCCTTCAATGGAAACATATTTAAAATAAAACATGGATTCATTCTTGACACTTCCTTGACATTATCATCATATCATGTACCTTTCCCTTGACCTGTGAAAAACATTTCAAAAAACTTGGGATGAGCATAAAAAGCTCAGTAAGGGATATAAAAATATGGAAAGGAAACATGAGTACGTATATACATAAGAATGAAATCATACTTTACCCATAAAACATAAGCACTTTAACGTACCTCATCAAATCATGAATAAATCATAGAAATCATAAGACATAAAGGTAACTTGAGGCATTTATAACATTCTTACGTAGGGAGTAACCCTCTTGGTTACGTTTGGAATACCCATCACAGTATATTCCCTAAATCTTTTCAGAGAAACCTTAACGTTTCACTCCTTCGCGTTACCCAATGCATTGGAGAGCTATATCGGGCTCACCCGCCCTTAGTCTATCACGGAACCACCCGTCTTCTTAATAATGCCCAAGAACCTCAACATAATCGTATCACATAAAACATGAATAAAGGAAACATAACATTTCCACCTTTCAATCACAAGATATCAATACAACACATTGATATAAAAACATTATGAAAACCATTTTCAATACCAAAATAAAAGAAAAGTAAAACATGGTATTTATTTTTCTTTTAAAAAAAGGTATGGCTTGTAGAGGAAGCCGAAACTCAAATAATGGTCACGGCGGCGGAGAATTCGTTGTCGCCACATACGTACGACAAAAACATTCCCTTTTGTCATTTAGTAAACTCTTCGTATAAAAAATATTCCTTTTGGATAAACGTAAAAGTCAAAGGGGTTTATACACCGTATAAAATAAGGTTTTGTATAAAACAAAATATGCCTCAATGAAAGGTGATTGAGACGAAGTCCCATACCTCGGGTCCGACTTGACTCGGTCGTTCTTTAATCTCCTGAATAATAAACTTCAGTTAATTTCTACTTGTTTAAGAACCTTTTTCAAGATCATTATTCCTTTTATATCATTTATTTCCATGTCATGAACACTATGTAATTATTTAAGTTAATAACGGTCATTTTAACGATCATTGGTACTTGAGTCAAAAATAAGCCCTTTATAATTACAAGTTGTTCATGTATCCATTATATCCAGAATGTTATTCATTATTTAGATATCATATATGTCATATATATCCAGTACATGCATGCATTTATAATATTACATAATCATTTAGAGGTAAGAAATGAAATGCACCGTTCATGGAGACGGTTAGCCGTACGTACGCATGAACGCTACTTTCATTTCTATTTCGTATTTTATAGAATGGAATCATAATTATATAAAGGTATATTATAATTCCAGTATAATATCATATATAATATCATAGTTCTATCCTTTATACGTCCCAAATATGGTATTTAACGAATCAAATCACTTTGAGGGGGCGGTAGTCCGCACTTCCTTAAATGAAGATATCGCGTTTACCCATAATGGAAACCATAAAGTAATGCCCAAAATGAAAAATACAGAAGCTTAAGGAAAACATAAAAATATTATATATCATATATAAATATATTGTCATCTTAATGGCCACCTTTGAAGGTGTTAAAAGAATGTTGAACAATCATCGTTTCGGGAGGCATAAATTCACCATCCACGGAAACAGTATGTTCTTTAACCATTAGATGTAGGTGTGTGTAAGTGTATCTCGAATCCTTCTTATAAAAACATCCTAGTATATTTAATATACTGGTGTTGTTACAAAAGAAATGAATAAAAAGAGTTTAGGGGGTTGTAGAAGCAAAATAAAACAAAAGGACTCAAGTGAAGACATTACCTTAAAATCGGGTAACTCCCTTTGGTTTGAGCTCAAAGGCTTACTTGGGAATACTTCTACCCAAATTGAGGCTTCAAGGAGTAATAGAGGGATGTGGAGAGACAAAATGGGCAGGGGTTGGCCGAGACAAAGGCTTTTGGAGTGTGGGTAAGGAGGTAGAGGTGGGGGCCTTTTATAAGAGGAGAGGAAGGGCACTCTTGGAAAGTAAAGAAATGTTACATTATTTTAAAATGATTTTCGGATTCAAAAGATCCCACATTGATATAATTTTAGGGTAAGGTGATAAGGGTTCGAAATCCACCCATAAAATAGGTTTTGGACATGTGTAGTTCAAACATTTCACATTATCATTTCATTTTATTTAAATCATTTATTAATGAGGTAATCGCTGCATCATCATGATGTCATAATTAATTTAATTTATCTAAAGTCTAAAAATTATAAAAAAAATACTCTGATGTAGGAATTCTTTTTAGAGTTCCAATGACTATTTATAATAAAACATCTGACTTGTATAACCCCATGTTAAAATTGTTTTAGTAAAACATCTCATATTTGTGTCATTTTTACTTTAACATTAAATAAAAAATTATTTATGTCATTTCCCAACCAAAGTGGCTCCATTGGGTCCCCAAGTTGACCCATGGATTTTCTTGGTCGTCCATGACACATCCAATGAGGGTGGGACATGTGTCAAGCTCATCTCATATTATTAAACATTATTTTTACCTTAAACTACACTAATTACCACTAATCGCGATTAAGAACTTAAAAGTTACTATTCACCAAAAAATTATTTTAATCTCATTGAACCAAATTTTAATTCTTAATGACAACCATGTATGTCGGATTTTTGAAAATCAAATCACAGAAGTGGAAAAGTTTCATTTAAACGAAAAATCAGTTTCTTTAACTACCACTTAGTGGTTTCACTATTCATCAAAAATTGAAGTTTTTCAGAAAGATACCAAAACATCACCCTAAGCTATATTTGATATTCCGAATTCAAAAATGATGTCTATTTTACAAAATTCAAAACATGTAAGTTGCATTAATTAATTTAATAACTAATTTCCACTGTCATGACAAATAGCTTGTTTTTATGAAACAATACGTATTAAAAGATTGACACTAGTTTAAGTCCAATTTCAAAGTGAAATTGATTCCAATGACCACCATTGGATAAAATGGAAAAAATATATTCTAATTTTACTTCAAAACCAATTCAAAAGATAATCTAATCATATAAATAAATTAGATTAAAAAGAGGTTTTGAATTAAAATACAACATTTTTCACTATTCATTAAAAATGAACTTTATCGGAAAAATACTAAAAATTCACACAAAGTAAATTTTGATGTCCCAATCATAAATAATAAGTTTATTTTGACAAAAATAGCTTATAAAATTGTCAAAAGACAGATTTAGAAAGGGTTTTCCATCAAAAGGCAGTAAAACAATCTTTTAAGAATATTAGTGTATTCCATGCATAAGATTGTATTTATTTTCATTTTAAGCCTCTAAAACACTATCTTAATAATTAATAGACATAGATAAAAATATCTATTATTAATTACTTACTTGGAATGTTACATCCTTCCCCCCTTTAGAAAATTGCGTCCCCGCAATTTATTTACTTATCAATTAAATGGGGGTACTTATCCCTCATTGCATTTTCAGA
Organism: Viscum album; assembly: GCA_963277665.1. Lineage (NCBI taxonomy): Eukaryota > Viridiplantae > Streptophyta > Magnoliopsida > Santalales > Viscaceae > Viscum > Viscum album. The sequence goes on from OY728134.1 coordinate 615,888,178, forward strand.
TTCCCATGTTGCCTCTTCCATCATGTGGTTTTTCCAAAAAACCTTTACCTGATTAATCACCTTATTTCGTAACACTTGCTCCCTATGGTCAAGAATCTGGACCGGTTTTTCCTCATAAGATAGGTTCTCTTCCAGCTGAACTACCTCTGGACTCAAAACATGAGATGAATCTGGCATATACTTTCTCAACATCGAAACATGAAAAAAATTGTGTACCTGATATAAACTCAGAGGTAAAGCCACCCGATATGCAACTGATCCAACTCTCTCCAGAATTTCATATGGTCCAACGAACCTTGGACTCAGATTTCCTTTCTTACCAAATCACATCACACTTTTCCATGGGGAAACCTTGAGAAAAACATGATCACCTACCTCAAAAGATAGATCCTTACTCCTGTTGTCCGCATAACTCTTCTGCCTGCTCTGAGCTGTTCTCATGTGTTTTTGAATCATCTGAACTTTTTCTGCCATCTCTTCTACCAATTCTGGTCCCATCAGCTTTCTTTCATCCACTTCATCCCAAAAAGCTGGAGTTCGACACCGCTTCCCATATAATGCCTGAAATGGTGCCATCTGTATACTGGAATGAAAACTGTTATTATATGAAAATTCAACCAAAGAAAGATGTTGGTCCCAAATTCCCTGATAATCCATCAAACAAGCTCGTAGCATATCCTCCAAGGTCTGAATTGTTCGTTCTGACTGCCCATCTGATTGAGGATGAAAAGCTGTACTAAAATTTAATTCAGTACCCAACGACTTCTGAAGGCCCTTCCAAAAGTTAGAAGTGAACCTGTGATCACGATCAGATACAATGGAGAGAGGAACTCCATGTAACCTGACTATGTCTCTAAGATACAAACGGGAAAGTTGATCTGGGGAAAAAGTATCTCGTATAGTAAGGAAATGAGCAGACTTGGTCAACCGATCAACAATAACCCAAATTGCATTATTACCTCGAAATGTATTCGGAAATCCCACAACGAAGTCCATGGATATATTCTCCCATTTCCACTCTGGCACTGGTAAAGGCTGAAGCATCCCTTTAGGTAACTTCCACTTTGCTTTAACCTGTTGAAATGTCAAACACTTCACAGTAAAATCAGCAACATCTCTTTTCATTCCATCCCACCAGTAATACTCCCGAAGATCTCTGTACATCTTAGTACTACCAGGATGAACTGAAAACGGAGAACTATGAGCTTCACATAACAACTCTATCTTCAACTGTGAATCACAAGGCACACACAATCTCTTCCCAAATCTCAAAACGCAATCACTATCAATGTTGAATTCATGCAACTTACCTTTCTGAACCAGCTATACCTTTTTCTGAAACTCACTGTCTTGCTTCTGTGCTTGCTTGATTCTATCTGATAGAGATGATCTCACTGATACCTAAAACAAAATAGAAGAACTTCCTGCACCAACAAATTCTATGCCAAATTTCATCAAATCCTTAACCAAAGGATCACGTTCCAAACGCAACATTGCTAATGAAGCATTACTTTTTCGAATCAACGCATCAACCACTTTATTTGCTTTTTCCGGATGGTAATGAATTGTACAATCATAATCCTTGATTAATTCCAGCCATCTCCTCTATCTCATGTTTAACTCTTTCTGAGTGAATATATACTTTAAACTTTTGTGATCAGTATATATTTCACACTTTACTCCATACAAATGATGACTCCAAATTTTTAAAGCAAAAACAACAACAGCTAATTCCAAATCATGTGTAGGGTAATTTACCTCATGAGTTTTCAACTTTCGTGAAGCATAAGCAATTACCTGATCATTCTGCATTAGGATGCAACCAAGTCATTTCAATGAAGCATCACTGTATATAACAAACTCACCATTCCTGTAAGGTAGTGCCAAAACTGGAGCATTCACCAATCTTCTTTTCAACTCCTGAAAAAAATCATCACATTCTTTTGTCCAGATAAACTTAACACCCTTTCGATTTAGCTTAGTCATTTTACTAGATAACCGTGAAAAATTTCTAACAAACCTTCGGTAATAGCCTGCCAAACCAAGGAAGCTACGAATCTCAGTTACATTTGTGGGTCTTGGCCATTCTTTATCAACCTTTTTTTTGCAGGATCAACGGTTATCCCATCTTTAGAAACAATGTGACCAAGGAAAGAAATTTGTTGCAACCAAAACTCACACTTGCTGAATTTCCCATACAATTTCTTTTCTTTTAAGGTTTGCAAGATAACCCTTAAATGTCTTTCATGATCCTCTTTACTTTTAGAAAACACCAAAATATCATCAATGAAAACCACTACAAACTTATCCAAGAACTCATGGAAAATTCTATTCATTAAGTCCATGAATACAGCAGGTGAATTGGTTAGCCCAAAAGGCATTACTACAAATTCATAATGGCCATATCTTGTACGAAACGCAGTCTTCGGAACGTCTGATTCCTTTACCTTCAGCTGATGGTACCCCGATCTCAAGTCAATCTTTGAAAAATACTGAGCTCCCTGGAGCTGGTCAAACAAATCATCGATATGAGGCAAAGGATATTTGTTCTTAATAGTGATGTTATTCAAGACTCTATAATCAATGAAAAGTCTCATAGAACCATATTTCTTTTTAACAAATAAAACAAGAGCACCCCATGGTGATGTGCTAAGTCGAATGAAACCTTTATCTAATAAATCTTGCAATTGCTCCTTCAACTCTAAAAGTTCAATTTGAGCCATTCAATAAGGGGGTTTTGAAATTGGCTTAGCATCAGGAACTAAGTCAACAGTAAATTCAACTTCCCGATCTGGTATTATTCCAGGCAACTCATCAGGAAAAACATCAGGATACTCATTTACCACTGGAACATCATTAATCTGAATAGTTCCTTTATTTTCAATGATGTGTGCAAGGTAACATTCATTTCCATCTTTTACAAGTTTCTCGGCCTCTTGATATGTTATCAACAGTAAGGGTTCATTCTTGTACACAAACATAAAGTCTTTCTGAAAAGAAACTTCTTTAGCTCTACAGTCAATCTTAGCATGGTAAATAGAGAGCCAATCCATACCCAGGATAACATCAAACTCTACTAGAGGTAGAACAATATGGTTTGCAATTAGGTTCTTTCCACATATAAGGATAGGAAGATTCTTATAAATTCTTTTTGCCTCAAAATTTCCCCTAGGTGTTTTTACCAAAAGTTCAAGAGTCATTTCTTGAGATGGTATTCCCATTTTACTAGAAAAGTTTTCAGAGATGAAAGAATGTGTAGACCCCGAATCAAACAACACTCTGGCATAATCTGAAAAAACAAACAAAGTACCTGATACAACTTCATTTGATGGCCTGACATCTGCTGAAGTAGTTACAAAGGATTTCACCACCCCTTTCTACTTGTAGTCTAACTGCTTCCCATCACTCAAGCTCTTTGTCAAACACTCGTTTACATAGTGACCCATCTCATTGCACTTATAACATTTCACTAACTGTAAATCAAATTTGGTCTTACCTTCACCTTGATCCTTTTCAGTGCAATCACGAGCCTTATGTCCCATCTTACCACATCGGTAGCACTTTCCAGAATTCAGAAGACATTCCCCAGCATGCCTTTTTCCACATTTATCACAAACTGGAAACTTAGTTTTCTTACCATCAGACTTTTTTGAAGAATTCTTACCTTTCTCATGCCACCTCGGTCTCTTCTTCTGTTGGTTGTTATAGAACAATTGATCATCGACAAACTCTATTTCCACCTTCTCAGCACATCGAACAAGCTTTTCATAACTTTTAAACTCATGAGAAGCTAATTCCCTTCGATATTTTGGCTTTAATCCTGAGTAAAAATGGTTGATTTTACTATCAAGGTCTCAGATAAAATTTGGAGCATACCTTGCCAATCGAGTGAACCTTTCTTCATAGGTATCCACTGAGTCTTCCTCTTGCCTCAATTCCAAGAATTGTTTTTCCATCCTAAGTCGAACATCCTTAGGAAAATACTTCTCAAGAAACATACCTTTGAATTCATCCCAGTCGAGAGCATCAATCTCATCAGCATCCCTGATATTTTTAACCATCGACCACCACTGATCTGCTTCACCCTCCAAATGGTAAATAGAAAGACTAACCTTTTGATTGTCTGAACACCCCATGACATAAAAAATCTTCTCCAGTGCTTTAATCCACCCTTCAGCTAACATAGGGTCATATGATCCTCTAAATGATGGGGGATGTTGCCTCATGTAATGTTCCACCACTGACATGTTCCTCTGCAATTGATTTGGCTGATCTCGTGCATGGATACCACCACCATTTATCGCTTGAGTCAATTGCGCCATTACTGCAACAAACTGTTCAGTTCCAATTCCGACCATCTCAGGATGCTGATTCGGAAGGTTATTTCCTTCTGTATGCCTTCCTAGCACTGCTTCCCTGTTTCCTCTGCGGAAAACCATTCTGAACAAACATGTCTTAGATGAAGCAACATGGTAATCTTCAAATGCTACATCACTTCAAAAAAAACATATTTTTGGATAATCATTTAATAGAATTCTAACTCTTAAAGTTATCTAAACCGACCTTTGATACCAACTATAAGGCCCCAACCTTAAACCTTACTTAATTTTGAGTTATTACAAGATTACACATTGAGAATATTTTTGGGTTTAGAGTTTTAGAGAATTAGATCATAAAACTTGAATTACATTCCACATATAAACAAAGTGGTTACATAAAGATAGTATTCTTCTTTCCCATCAATGGAAACATATTTAAAATAAAACATGGATTCTTTCTTGACACTTCCTTGACACTATCATCATATCATGTACCTTTCCCTTGACCTATGAAAAACATTTCAAAAAATTTGGGATGAGCATAAAAATATCAGTAAGGGATATAAAAATATGGAAAGGAAACATGGGTACGTATATACATAAGAATAAAATCATACTTTACCCATAAAACATAAGCCCTTTAACATACCTCATCAAATCATGAATAAATCATAGAAATCATAAGACATAAAGGTAACTTGAGGCATTCATAACATTCTTACGTAGGGAGTAACCCTCTTGGTTACGTTTGGAATATCCATCATAGTATATTCCCTAAATCTCTTCGGAGAAACCTTAAAGTTTCACTCCTTCACGTTACCCAATGCATTGGAGAGCTATATCGGGCTCACCTGCCCTTAGTCTATCACGGAACCACCCGTCTTCATAATAATTCCCAAGAACCTCAACAAAATCGTATCACATAAAACATGCATAAAGGAAACATAATATTTCCACATTTCAATCACAAGATATCAATACAACACATTGATATAAAAACATTATGAAAACCATTTTCAATACCAAAATAAAAGAAAAGTAAAACATGGTATTTATTTTTCTTTAAAAAAAAGGTATGGCTTGTAGAGCAAGCCGAAACTCAAATAATGGTCACGGCGGCGGAGAAGTCGTTGTCGCCGAATACGTACGACAAAAACATTCCCTTTTTTCGTTTAGTAAATGCTTCGTATAAAAAACATTCCTTTTGGATAAACGTAAAATTCAAAGGAGTTTATACACCGTATAAAAGAAGGTTTTGCATAAAACAAAATATGCCTCAATGAAAGAATATTGAGACGAAGTCCCATACCTCGGGTCTGACTTGACTCGGTCATTCTTTAATCTCCTGAATAATAAACATGAGTTAATTTCTACTTGTTTAAGAACCTTTTTCAAGTTCATTATTTATTTTATATCACTTATTTCCATGTCATGAACACTGTAATTATTTAAGTTAATAACGGTCGTTTTAACGATCATTGGTACTTGAGTGAAAAATAAGCCATTTATAATTACAAGTTGTTCATGTATCCATTATATCCAGAATGGTATTCATGATATAGATATCATATATGTCATATATATCCAGTACATGCATGCATTTATAATATTACATAATAATTTAGAGGTAAGAAATGAAATGAACCGTTCATGGAGACGGTAAGCCGTACATACGCATGAACGCTACTTTCATTTCTATTTTGTATTTTGTATAATGGAATCATAATGATATAAATGTATATTATAATTCCAGTATAATATCATATATAATATCATAGTTCCATCCTTTATACGTCCCACATATGGTATTTAACGAATCAAATCACTTTGAGGGGGCGGTAGTCCGCACTTCCTTAAATGAAGATATCGCGTTTACCCATAATGGAAACCATAAAGGTATGCCCAAAATGAAAAATACAGAAGCTTAAGGAAAAAATAAACATATTATATATCATATATAAATATAGTGTCATCTTAATGGCCACATTTGAATGTGTTAAAATAATGTTGAACAATCATCGTTTCGGGAGGCATAAATTCACCATCCACGGAAACAGTATGTTCTTTAACCATTAGATGTAGCTGTGTGTAAGTGTAGCTCGAATAATTCTTATAACAAAATCCTAGTATATTTCAGATACTGGAGTTGTTACAAAAGAAATGAATAAAAAGAGTTTAGGGGGTTGGAGAAGCAAAATAAAACAAAAGGACTCAAGTGAAGACATTACATTAAAATCGGGTAACTCCCTTTGGTTTGAGCTCAAAGGCTTCCTTGGGAAGACTTCTGCACAAAGTGAGGCTTCAAGGAGTAATAGAGGGATGTGGAGAGACAAAATGGGCAGGGTTTTGCTGAGCCAAAGGCTTTGGGAGTGTGGGTAAGGAGGTAGAGGTGGGGGCCTTTTATAAGAGGAGAGGAGGGGAACTCTTGGAAAGTAAAGAAATGTTACATTATTTTAAATTGAGTTTCGGATTAAAAAGGTACCACATTGATATAATCAGAGGGTAAGGTGATAAAGTTTCGAAATCCACCCATCAAATAGGTTTAGGACATGTTTAGTTCATATATTTTACATTATCATTTCATTTTATTTAAATCCTTTATTAATGAGGTAATCACTGCATCATCATGATGTCATAATTAATTTAATTTATTTAAAGTCTAAAAATTATAAAAAAAATACTATGATGTAGGAAATCTTTTTAGATTTCCAATGACTATTTATAATAAAAAATCTGACTTGTATAACCCCATGTAATAATTGTTTTAGTGAAACATCTCATGTTTGTGTCATTTTTACTTTAACATTAAATAAAAAATTATTTATGTAATTTCCCAAACAAAGTGGCTCCATGGGGTCCCCAAGTTGACCCATGGATTGTCTTGGTCGGCCATGACACATCCAATGAGGGTAGGACATGTGTCAAGCTCATCTCATATTATTAAACATTATTTTTACCTTAAACTACACTAATTACCACTAATCGCGATTAAGAACTTAAAAGTTACTATTCACCAAAAAATTATTTTAATATCATTGAACCACATTTTACTTCTTAATGAAAACCATGTATGTAGGATTTTTGAAAATCAAATCACAGAAGTGGAAAAGTTTCATTTAAACGAAAAATCAGTTTCTTTAACTACCACTTAGTGGTTTTACTATTCATCAAAAATTGAAGTTTTTCAGAAAGATACCAAAACTTCACCCTAAGATATATTTGATATTACAAATTCAACAATGATGCCTATTTTACAAAATTAAAAACATGTAAGTTGAATTAATTAATTTAATAACTAATTCCCGCTGTCATGACAAATAGCGTGTTTTTATGAAACAATTCGTATCAAAAGATTGACACTAGTTTAAGTCCAATTTCAAAGTGAAATTGATTCCAATGACCACCATTGGATAAAATGGTAAAAATATATTCTAATTTCACTTCAAAACCAATTCAAAATATAATCTAATCATATAAATAAATTAGATTAAAAAGAGGTTTTGAATTAAAATACAACATTTTTCACTATTCATTAAAAAATAAACTTTATCGGAAAAATACCAAAAATTCACACAAAGTAAATTTTGATGTCTCAATCATAAATAATAAGTTTATTTTGACAAACATAGCTTATAAAATTGTCAAAAGATAGATTTAAAAATGGTTTTCCATCAAAAGGCAGTAAAACAATCTTTTAAGAATATTAGTGTATTCCATGCATAAGATTGTATTTATTTTCATTTTAAACCTCTAAAACAATATCTTAATCATTATTAGACATAGATAAAAATATCTATTATTCATTACTTACTTGGGATGTTACAACTAATTACCACTATTTTTTAATAAATTTTTCTATTTTTTACATATTAAAAAAATGTTTTATTAATTACCTCAAATTACTGATAGTTTATACTAATTACTGCTAATTATTACTAATTACCGCTAATTTGTACTAATAACAGCTAATTTTTAGTAATTACTTCTAATTATCGCTATTTTTTTAGAAATTATCGCTAATTTTTTCTAACTACCTCTAATTATAGCTGATATTTACTAAGTACCGCTAATTAAAATTGCTTTTTAGTAATTATCTTTGATTTCTAGTAATTACCTATAATTGCCACTAATTTTTACTAATTACTGCTAATTATTACTAATTACCACTAATTTTTATTAATTACCAATATTTTTTATTAAATGCCTCTAATTATCACTAATTTTTATAATTTACCTATAATTATTACTTCTTATTGCTAATTATTACTATTTACTGTTAATTTCTAATAATTACTATTAGTTACTGATAATTAAAACTAAATACTAATAATTAAAACTAATTAGGACACATTAAAACTGACTAAAAATTACTTTTTATAAATTCAATTGAATGAAGGAAGTACAAGAACCACCTGAATATGATATGCTAATGGGGGACGATAATGATGCAGTCTAAGGGTATCCCCTACAAAAAAGGACCTGAACTCTAAAGGTAGTGAACACAAACTACCATAAAATGTCAACATCCTCGAATAGTCTCCCAATCTTCGAAAGTGAATCTGCAACAGTGTTGGTCTCCCTCCAGCTATGAAAGACGAGCTTCCATTGATTAGCCTGCAAATCACACCTCCTGATAATATGAACCAGGTCCCAAGGCACCTCTAACCTCCCCTAAACCGTTTTCACCAGAACCTCTAAGTCTAACTCGACTTTAGACACATGAAAGCACTATCTCTTGTATTTTATTATCCTTTTAGGGATACACATTACAGACAACATAAAAAATTCTAAAACAAGTTCCAAATAAATTATTAAATGATATTCTATATAATCCCTGCAACAGAAATAAACCTTTCTTGTTTCATGTACATGTGTGGGGTTATAAATATTTTTTAAGTCTATTACTTGAAACCAACTTTCACCCCAAGGAACTAAATGTATATTTATATAATGACCTAATGAAATAATAGGATAATACCTATAGAAAGACTCATATTAAGAGGTTTTAGTTTATAGATATACCATGTTCTTTGAGAGAGATCAAATCTCAAAAAGATATAGTGAGAGTGAAATAGACTTTATTGAAGTACAACTAAAAGGTATACGAGTTTTTTCATAAAAAAATATTCCACAAATCCCCATGGAATAGGATGTTCTGGAGATACATGTATTTCATAAGAGTACAAGAGAGGTTATAGAACCAAAGTGATATGGTTCTCTAGTCACTAAGGATTGTGAATCATTATTAGTTGATAATAATGATTCTATAATATAAAAATTATTATTAAGTCTCATAGAATCTACTAAATGGAAAGAAGATATGATTTCAAAAATGGATTCCATATACCAAATCCATGTATGGGTTTTGTTAGATCCTCCAATTGATGTGAATCCGATTGGCTATAAATGGGTATTCAAGAAAAACTCGATATAAATGGAATGGTTTGTATATATAAGGAATGATTGGCTATAAGAGGATTCAAACAATGTAATGGTACAGACTATGAGTTTTTTTCCAGTTTCAATGATAAAATCGATCAATATTATTATTCTTATAGCTACTTACCATGATTATATGATTTTAATGATGGATATCAAGACATATTTCCTTAATAGGAGCCTTTAGAGAGATGTCTATATGACACAACTTGAAGGGATTCTTACTCCAAAGGATTCTAACATGGTATGAATGTTGTAGGGATCCATTTATTAATTATAGAAAGCATCTGAGTCATGGAACACTTCGTTTGATAAATACATAGTAGAATTTGATTTCATAAAGAATGAATGCGAGCCTTGTGTATATAAACTATTTATTAGGAGCACATTCATTTTAATAATAATTTTTTTTTCAATTCCATACTACTTATTAGAAAAATGAAACACAATAAATATAGTCTGTTAAGGCATGGAGAGACACATGCTTCTCCATGAAGTACTTGGGTGAAGAAAAAAATATTATTGGAACAATATCCACTATGATATATCCAAGATGCTTCTTGGACAAAGTCAAAGTGAGTACATTGAAAATATAATAATGAGATTAAGTATGGAACAATCCATGAGTGGATTGTTTCCAATGTCACATGACATTAATCTCTCTAATAAAATGTGTCCTCAGACACATGAGGAGAAATAGATAATGGAAAGTACTCTATATGCATCAACGATTGGTTCAGTCATATATGTTATGCTACGTACTGGGATTGTTTTCACCTATGCCTTATGTTTGATAAGAATATATCAAGCTGACCCAGGTGAACACCATTGGATGATATCCAATATTATCCCTAATTATTTGAGGCATAATAAGGATATGTTCCTGGTGTATGGAGGAGGGGAGGATATTGTCAATATAGGATATATAGATTCTTATTTCCAAATAGATCAAGATGATCTAAAATTTCATTCTAGATACATATTCACTCTCAATGGTAGTGTTGTGAGATAAAATAGATCAAATAAAGCCAAGGTTTTTAATTTTACAGTGCATTCTGACCATATTTCATCTTTTCATGCAGCTAAAGAATCATTTTGGATTTTCATCTTAATCAAATATATCGATGTGGTGCCTAAAATTAAAGACCCTATCACAATATTATTATAATACTACAACTATGTCTCTTGAAAAGGAGTCGGGGTCACATCAGCAGATGAAACACATACATAATAAGTATCATTTCTTGATGGATTTTTACCATTGATGTGATGTTGAAGTGAGAAGTGTTTCCATGGAAGACAAAAAGGTGCAACACATAACTAAATACTTAACATAGTAGAATAATGATCATCATGTGAGTGTTATTCGAATGAATGTAATTTTAAATTATATCTATTATAAGTGGTAGTCTTTTGGATTTCATTTCCTAGAACCTACAATTATTACTTTATATTTAATTAATATTCAAATAAGTGAATATTAATTAAAATATCTTATTATATATCATTAATAGTTTTTCTTGAATTCAGTGTAATGATGTCCTAGAGAATCTATTTCATTGAAAAGGGCATAATTATTCCCCTCTATATTTAGACCCATGAAATACCATGAATACATTCTTAAACATTATTACATGTCTGATGAAAACTCTATGAAAAGACACATATTATATTTGCATCCATATAGGAGTACTCATAAGTAGATGATTCTCCATCTCATGAAGGTCACACATGGTAGTATCCAATATTAGAGATTATTATAATAGACTCATTGGTAGGAATTCCACATGTTTTTGTGTCATTGGGAATTACTATCCCTAATCATGTGTAATGATACTTAGACTTTAAGATTATTATTGGTGCATGTCTCATAGAATTTGATATATTTTCATAAAATTTGACCACATATTATCAAGATGAATTTGGGAATGTTGGGTGTGTCAAAAATGATATATTATTAATGAATAAGTCAAGGAAGTATTTATCCCTTTTATATTTATATAATTAGATATATCTAACCATTTTATTGAAATAGAACCGTCAAATTATTTTTCATGTCCATGGTTTAATGATGACTTTATTTCATATAGTTAGAGAAATACATATCAAGTATATAGGTTGAAGACACGAGTGTGAAAGTTTATTGATGAGATATCATGAAAAATGTATTTCATAAAATAGTGGGTGTTTATATGTGGTTTTTTCATTATGGCGTATCTTCTTCCTTCATGGGTTTTTTCACCCGATACTAGATAATAATCTTAGAATTTAGGCAATCCTACCTAATTCCACCAAGGAAGAGGCCAAGAGGGTCGCACACAAAGTGTTTCCTTTGATCTCAGTTAAATATTACTAATATTTAATGATTAGAATAAATATTATTCTCAATAACATAAATTAATATTTAATCAAGGTTTATGAAATGATCACAAATATTAATTTAAAATTTATTTGGAAGGTAATATTTTAATTACACAAATGGGTAATATTTATTTTTCTCATTTTAGTGACATAATAATGGATAATTATTTATTTATTAAATAATTTATTTATTTAGTTATATATATTAAATAAATTTTTATTAACAATAAAATCATAGAATATTCATTTATTTATTGAATGAATAATATTTATTCAAATTTTTATTTGGGAGTTCAATAAATATTGAGGGGGATGATCAGACCATATTTTTTAGTAATGAATATTTATTTACCAGATTTAAAAATAAATAATTATCATTGAATGAGTTTTCAAACATCATAAAATAAAATAATATTATTATTTTATTACATGAAAATGGTTCCTTTTGGGTTTAATATTTTATTAATGGCCTTTATACAATTAATTAAATGTTAACACCTAACCCAATGTCTATAAATAGACAGCTACATCAATCAGTTAAAGGTTAATAATTGTTCAAAATAATTTCCACTAATGATATCCCCTCATCTCATCTCTCATGACCATGAAGAATAAGATAAAATTGGTTCAAGCCTGATGGAATGTGAATAAATCAAGGAAAACAATGAAATATAATCAATCAACTATGTTAGCACTCGATAGTTCATCGATGTTGTTTGAAGATCAAAGGAGCACATGTGGATCACCATTAGAGGGGATATTCTTTGGGTCCTAACAACACAAATACAATAAACCGATTAGTTTTGAGTGATTAATACCATCAACAAAGAAATATCTCAAGACTATGGTGATATTTATTCATGTATTTCAAATTTATTATAATTTAACTTGAAAGATCATCTCTCTTAGTTACAATAAAATTATTTGTCAATATTCCTGAAAAAAATTAATTGGTTATTCTATTAACATCATGTACATTGTGATTGATCCTTTGAATCAAACAAAATATGAGTTAGACATAAGACCAATAGTAACTTCCACTATGTATAGAACCAAAAATTATTGTCTAACCTTTAAGGAATTGTTGACTATTTTTCCCTTACAGAGTATTTATGAACACCCTATTTTAGGTTTGTATTTACTAGGTTATGAAGTTGAGTGAAACATATGATAAGTATTTAATGGATTCGAGTGTGGATAAATAATTGATAAACGTCCACACATATTATAATGTTAGTTTCTTATATAAATAATTCTCAGACACACTAAATCTTTCATTCCTAGGATTATAACATGTAATTTTTTTGTTATGAAAATAATTAAATATATATATATATATATATATATTTGTCTTAGTTCATCTCACTTGGTATTAAATATTTCATTTAAATAAATATTATTTATTCCTAGACTTAGGAGTGTGGGTTTGGTGATTCTAAATTGGTATTGGAGTAGCTTTTAGTTACTTTTCATGATTAGTTTAGTCATTGTGGGGATCAGTTTAGTTATTTTTGTGGATTAGGACATGAAAACCTTAGTAGAAACCATAAATAAGGTAATGTATAGGATATCATATTGAATTTTTCAGAAATTAAATATTTTGTGGTTTCCTAGAAATTACTTCCCAATATAGATACTTAAAAGGGGATGCGACTGTGGAATAGATTCACCGAATGGTAATCACCCTAAAAATGATGATTGAGTATCAACTTAGTCTTCAATCGGTGCATAATGAGGGGAATTATGACTACACAAATGACTAGGCACTCCTAGGTTATATTCTTGGCTCAATCACATTCTCTTTATAATACAATACAAAGGATATATTATTAGGTTATGGAAAATGAGAGACCCATTTTTAACAAGACCAATATTGAACCCATACTGATTTAGGAGAAACTGACATATGATTTAATGGATTTAATGAGTAAGAAATTTTGAGGTGGAGTTTTTCTTGAGACCATTTATGATAATTCTATTATTATATTAATTGTTTATTACTCACATTAATAAATTTTTTGTTTTAATAATGGTTGATTACCAAAGGAACCAAGCTAACAACAGAGGCCACAGACTATGCAGAGACTATCATAATGAGAAACCATATAGGAGAGGAGTTGGAGTGAGAAAATATTATGTTTATTCCTAATAAAATATTGTGAATTATGATTAGAAATTTTCACATAGATTAGTTTCCAAACACACAAAAGAAGATAAGGAAAATGTTGTATGGTAGTTATGGTGGGGAAGATGATGAATGAAAGGATATTCAAATTAATTCACGTCAATAATATAAGAAGAATAACCCAAGTTAATGTTAAAAGGTAACTATAATATGTTTTAATTCTGGAAATGGATGGTGTTAAGAAATAAGATGTTGAGAAAAAAGGAAGAGTCCAGTTAACATGATGGATAAAAATAATGTTTTTCTTAAGGATTTATAACACCATAATTTTGGGTTGTTATGTTTATATATGAACTGTCATATATTAAGTGATTTTTTTAAACCATATGAAGGTTAAGACTTGGTTTTGGTTTTCATTGAAGAGTTATGTAACCATAAAAGTGGGTTTTGAAGGGTTTTGTTCAATATATCGAACACCAAGCCTTAGTGAAAGCTATTTTGAACATGGTTTCCCTATTTTTAAAATTATGATGTGGAAAATAGATTGTTAAAATTTTTGGAGGCTATGGTGAGGGTTAAATTCCATTAGTGTGAGAAAAACACCATAGTGGAAGATGTTTGGGGAAATTGTGTTCATAAAAAAATGGCCATGTCTAGGCCACATTGGAGGGCGTGGATATGGTCAATATTTATTTGAAATGGATAAAATGTCCATATTTCTTCTAAACTATTGACCAAATCATATGGATAATGTGTTTGGATTAAATTTTGGGGTTTAAATGCATTTATTATCCATTTATAACCCATATTGATCAAGTTTCTCCCACTATTATATTGATTTATTTGACTCAGAAATATTTTAGATATTATATGGATAAACCAAGGAAACTCTCCTTTTATTTATTTATAGCCTTAAAAATATGATTTTTTCTTTACCCTCCTCATGAAACTATTGTCGAGGATAAAACCATGGAATATAGATTTTTTTCTCATTGATTTACACACATAAGAACCACAAATTCCTTCTCTCGTTTCCATCCATGAGTGAGAAATGTTCTCCTTTCTTCAACCACACATGATGTTTACTATTGATGGTAATTGAAATAGGGTAGTTCTTTATTCTACCCTTAGTTAGACTCTTCCTTGATCCTCATTCTTGTACCCATGTCATGTTGGATTGGAATTGGTTCTAGGAACTGTTTGTGCGAAATATTGTTTTGAATAGTATGTGAGTATGGGTTGGGTAATGGAACTCTTGAAAAACAATGATGTTGATCTAAATAAACTTGAGGTAGGAAGTTATATAGCATACATAGGGCCTATATATTATTTTTAGCACAATATTATGTTGTGTTCATATATTATTTATAACTTTCTTGAGTTTGAGAACATGTGTGTGACTGTGTATCTTGTAAGAACATGTTTAATTATTGATCACATGTATGTGCATGTATATCCCACGAGACCATGTTTGAGAATGATCACATGTGTGTGCGTGCAAGTTCCATGAGACTAATGTTTGATTTTGATCACATGTGTGTGTTTGGATACCTTTACCTATGATAATTGTGATATGGATATATATATATATATATATATATATGTGTGTGTGACTATATGATATTATATATTTCCTTGAGATATATTTTTTAAGTGTCATTCCTGTTGTTATGTGCATGTTACTAAAGTGAAAGGTGGACCCATCATGGCTTGGTAGACATAGAGGGAGTTCATTTTAAAATGTTACATGTGACATAATGAGAAGACCGAGGTAGATGGTGGGTAATGATGGACTTGTGTGGCCTAAATTGGGGGCATGATAGTCTTTGGTGATTTTACCTAAGAGGCATTAGTGAGAAATGATGGCCTTTAGTGACCTATCCTAAGGCATGGTGTTAGGATATGATAGTCCAATAAAGGTTCAGAATGTGGAATCCTTGTGTCCTAACCAAGTTAGATGTTGGTAATGAGGGACTTTTGTGGTATGAAATGAGACTATTAAGCCTTTTGGTGACTATAGAATACATGTGGTGACCTTGTCGTCGAATCTTGTTCAAAAATATGTTAAGGATACACTTCTATCATGAAGATGAAGCAAGTACGACATAGGGTTTTTTTTGGATCGGTTAGTGCACAGATGCTAAGTATATGATATTGTGTTTTTTTTCTATATATTAATTATCATCACAAACACTCTTATACATTTCCACTCATGTTAAAGACTCATTAGTGATGTTTTAATAGGTTCATACACACAACCTGTATAGGAATATCTATGTGCATATAGAATTCCTAATCAGGGATATAGGAAAGGGAAAGGCCTTGATGATGGGGAGATAAAAGAGAGAGCATGGTGATCATAAGAAATAATGGTACATAATTTGGAGTTATATTGTAGTGTTTATTTATTTTCCTATATTTCTCACACTCTGGTTTTTCTGGCCACTTGGGGGATCCATGTTTTATTATTCTATATGCTTTGAGATACTTTTCAGGAAATTATTAATGAATTATTTGTTATTATATTATTATATTATTCTTTATTCTTTTCCTTATTGATATTGAGGGTATAGCCTATCCATTTATGGAATTTAGACCCTCACTTCTAGTCATTAATCTCTTTCTTTTGTGGAGGTATGCATGAGGCAACATGGAACTTTGGATTGGTTTCAGTGATTCGGGTTGGGATGTCACAAAGTGGTATTAATCGATTTTTTTTACTCTTTTATTATTCTTTAATATGTTTTGGGTCAAGGTATAAAGGAGATAGTCCATGAAAAAATCGAGTGTTAGAGTTTCCATGTGCCTTTCCAACTCATGTGTAACAGACCTCTCAGTTATCTTTGTTGGGACCAAAGTTATCGTTATGGTTCCCTATTGATCTTGATTATGTTTTTTTTGTTTGAATTTATTGTATTTGGGTGTGTTCTTTAATTATTTCTATGAACTTAGGATCGCTTTTCAAAAAAAGATTCTTTGTTGGTGTTTTAAAGGAGTTCTTTAATTTAATGCATTGATTTTATTTTTAGTTTGGGATTGACTTGTATTCTGTGTTGAGTGAAATATATTTTTTCATTCTTTTATGATATATCTATTTTTTCATTCATTATTTGATATTTAAACATATTGATATTATATATATATGATTATGAATAACGTATAGGTATAGAGGACTAGGCATAAGTCTTCAGTAGTACTCAAATGGTTATACCTTGTGGGCAGTATCATGTTAGATAAGTATGCTGATATAAATACATTAAATATGTATTATAACTACTTAAGTATGTCGTTAGATTTTTTTTGAATGTACATTTGGAATTTTCAAAAAATACTACCTCAAAGATATTTAAATTACCAGTTAAGTTATCTTCTAAGTTAATATCTATTGATACACCCTTGGGGAATAATTTTGATCGTTTATGGAGGTTTACAATAGTTATTATTGGTTACAAACATTTGTAGGATTTAAAAATCCTTGAGATGGCTTACTTTTACATGATCATAGAAATGGACTGGTTGACTAATATCGGATGAACATTGTCTTATATTAAAGATGTTTACCCTTTTCTTTAGTAAACTAAGAGATGTTTGGGATGACCTATGCGCGGGACATTGGAGATAGTGGAGTAGGACTAGACCTGACTTAGATTGTATCCATTATAGTGAAATTGACTGGAATGGTTCTTCTGGTGGTCTTGTAGTAGCCTCTTCTTTTCCTCTAGTGGTGGAATTATATGAGGATATAGTCCCAGATGATTTTCTAGTCTCCCCCACATTATATGGAACTGACTGAGTTGAAGTAACTTAAGGTAAAAATTGCGGATTTAGAGGTGAAGTTTTTTATTATACTAAATAAATCTCCCTAGGGTGATCTGATGTTGTTCACAAAGAAGAAAAATGGTATTATTTACTTTTGTGTATACTATAGGATGTTTATCCATGTGACTGTGAGGAATTTATACCCATTATTAGGGATCAATGAAATGTTTGACTAATTCCAGGGATCATAGTGGTTCTCCAAGATTGAATTATAGTCATACTACCACCAGCATTGGTTCAGATAGGAGGATATTCCTAAGACAGAGTTCAAGTGTACATATGGACTATATGAGTATCTATTCGTGCTCTTCGGGATGAAAAAAACTTTTAGTGTTCATGGATCTCATGAATAGAATATTTTATCCATATCTCAACTAATTCATTACGTCTTTCATTAACAATATCCTCATATACTCGCAAACCTCACAAATGAAATAAAGGAACCATGAGAATATATTGATTACACTTCGAGAACATGGAATTTATAAAAAAAATTCTAAGTGTCATGTTTGGATTTAGGATGTGTGATTTCATGGGAATGTTATCTATGAGGTGGGGATTTCTATAGATCTGGAGAAGGTTGGGGTTGTGATTTCTTGGGCACATACCATGAATCTGTTTTAGATCAAGAGATTCCTTGGTTTAGTTGGGTACTATTGATGGTGCATATATGACTTCTACCATTTATAAGTTCCTATGATATGGATTACCATTTAAGTAGAAAAGTTCAAGTGGATAGTTTAGTTTATGGATGTGTTTCTAGACCTGAATATAATATTGAAAAAATCCCCATTTTGAACCTTCTAGAGCCTAGGATTATATACCTAGTGTAATATGATGCCTTAAGAGTTGGGTTAGGTATTTTTTGATATAGGGAGATCAAGTAGTTACCTATGGTTAATGTTATAAACAAACCCATGAGTGAAATTACCCAATGCATGGATTTTATTTATAAGATTTAGTCTATTATATGATGTTTTTGTGACATTATCTATTTTGTGAGAGATTTTTTTGCCTACATAGACCACAAGATCCAATGATATATCTTCTATGAGCAGGATATCAACTTGTGGAAGAGGCATTGGGTGTTATATATACATAAATTTATGACTTTGATATATATTATTCTCCAAGGTAAGTTAATTTTTTTACATATTCTACTAGGAGTAAATGTCTAGATACACATGGTCTGGGAGAGTATCACTTAGAGGAGGAGTGGTATTGGATGATTTTGATAGTTGGGTGGATTTTGGATGCTTCAGATAATCATGGGGTGATGATATGTTCACCCTTGGTTATCATGTATTCATTAGTTGAATAGGTGAAGTTGAAACAACAGTCATACCCCAAGTGTGTAGTGATGAGGGGATTCTTGGAAAGGGATTATTTTGTTCCTAAGTGTTCCATAGAAAATAAAGACATGATCCTTGTTTATGAGAGTTTAGTAGTTCCAACATCCTTGAGGTAGGAGCTAATGAGTTACTCTCATGCTTCAATGTGGGTTGTGCGTCCTGGGGCGGTGAAGATGTACCATAACATCTAACATTAGTTTTGGTGGCTGATCTTGAATAGGAAGATCAATGATTTTTTAATGATGTCTTACCTACAAGAAAGTAAAGGCTGATAATCTTCATCCTAGTGGTTTTATTTAACCATTTCCAGTGCCTATGTGGAAGTGGGATGATGTGATAATGATCCTTTTGATTGGGATACAAAGAGACCTTATGATTCATGATGACTTTTGGGAGATGTTTTATTGGATGATGAAAGCACAAACGTATTTCCAAATCGATGGAATCATTTTTTTGATGAATTAGAAATGTTGTATGTATTATATATTATATGAATGCATGGAGTTATTTCCATCATCATATCAGACAGGGACATAAATTTTACATTATGGATTTGGAATGGGGGAAAGAAGGATTTGGGTACTCTTTTAATGATGAGTAAGGAATATCATCCATAGAAAAATAGATTGTCTGAGCAGAAGATTCAGATCCTTTAGGATATACATTGAGTATAGAACATAATTTTTTTTGGAGAAATGGATATGCACCTAGACTTGGTGGAATTCAGTTATGAGAACATTTTATAGGAATTTATTTAGAGGGAACCTTTTGAGAATCTCTATGGATGACCTTGTCGCTCACTATTGACATGAGTTAGGGGACGTATTAGTTGTTGGTCCATGTATAGTGCAGGAAACCTCTGAGAGAGTGTAGATAACTAAGAATTGTTTGGTTACCACTCAGAAAAAAAAATGATCATATTCTAACCATAGGGGGTGTGTAATGCCCCGAACCCTCTAAAATAGAGCTGGTGCATTACTTGTTATATTAGAATGGTTAGAAGGAATGAAAATTATGAAGGAACGATCATTTTAGTAATATTTAAGAAACTAGATACATATATGTAACTCAAATTACTTTGGAAAAGGTTACTAAATACAATATATAACAAAAACTAAACACTGCATCCACAGAAACTCAATAAATGATATCCTCTTCATCACCAGTTAAAGGTAAAAAAATGAAAGGGGTGAGATAAAATGCTCAGTAAGGGTTAAAAATAGTGGAATCATTAATCAATAATAACTAAATCATAATCAATGTGACATAGTCAATATGGCATGGTGAATAAATGAAAAACTCATGCCATTAATAAACTAAAAATTAAACTACATCTATAAATTTTTTTCATAATGAAAACCTCATGGATAGTAATAACTAATAATGAATAAAGATAATTCTTATTAATTGGACATCATGTATCTGGCACATGATACAATAATACCGTTAAAATAGTTTAGTTCTATGGATAGAAACTCGTCTGATTTTTTGGAAACAAAATCGAAGGGTATGTCGCCAACTGATTTGTCTCATGAGACTTACCGATGCATCGAGAGGATATAGTGGGCCCCAATAACCACTAAAAGTACAAATCATTATTTATACATATATTTAATACAAGTTAAATCTTTCTTCTCAATATTCGTATAGATTATAGAATACAGATTCATCAATATTTCCATAGTTAAAACATCTTTCCAAATTAACATCGTATGTGAAATGGTATACAACTTAAAAATACCCATGCTAAAAGAAAATGGATATTTAAAAAAATTATAATTTCAAATTTTATCTCAAATGGGTAGTAGATACACCACATAATAAATATTAGGGGCACAATACCAAGTAGGTCTCAATGAAATAGAAATTCAAACAAAGTCACCAACCATATTGTATTAAATTAAATCGTATGACCAAAAGTGAATAATCACTAAATAAATCACATAATACCAGGAATATAAAGATAATCATGATAATATATATCAAATTTCAGTACACATATACCACACACAAGAAATAAGTGGTGAACAATGGAAATCTCACAGAATTAAAAGTGAGATAAGAAACCCCTTATCTTCTGATCGAATTTGTTATTCATTAGTTTTAATGACCTGAATAATTAAATCTATATTCATTAATTAATTATTCCCAAACATCTTATACATATAATTGATCTAGTATAATATTATTAGGTTCATTCATGGGCCTTTTATGGGTTTAAAAGGATCAATTTTATTGTTTTGGAAGCATTTCTTCACTAGTTTTCATGATTCGTTTACTTGTATTCATGAATGGAAGTTTGTTTGACAAGTGGTTAAACATCTAGAATATTTAATATATATTATTAGTGTCATTAAAGAGATATATATGTTCTTATAATGATTCTAGGTTATATACTTGAGGATGAATCATTAGTTAAAAGTTATTAATAAATGCTTGGATTTAGCTTGGCAGTTTTGTGCACAATGAACTTGTTTTGTATTATTATTACATATTATGAGTGTGTAGGGATTAAAAAAAATTAATGAGATGAAATAAATATATTCTTATAGGTTTCAACCATAATAATGGGTTCATAACCATAATTGAATATGGTAATGAAAATTGAGAACCCATCGTCCTAGAATGTGATAGATTAACACATCTCGGATGGTGTTTTCATTTTTTAGTGTAAGAGGAGGGGGAAAGAGAGATGATGATGAAATATTCCATTAGAAAAATATAATTCCTGGTCATGTAATTTAATGTAATTATCATATAATTTGGATTAGGTAATATGAGGAAATAAGTATAAAATAAATGAACTCAAAATTGAAGAAGAAATTGAGAAATCTCCCACGAAAATTTTGCAGCCTAACATCGTCACTTAAAATTTCATAAAATAGTTTGATGAGATAAAGGGGGTATCTCATCACTCATAAATAATATGTGAAGTAATGGGAATATGTAATGGCATATCCCAACATAATCCAATTGAAAATAAAAGAGAAAACATAAATGAAAGCTTTAAGAAAAGAGAAGGGTGGTTGATTTTCTTACCTTGTAGAGTAACTCCCAAAACATGAAGATTAGGACCTTGGGGGTTTGAGTACACCTAGAGAGGACTAATATGGAGGTAATAATACAAGAGATTCTAGGACAATTATTTTGGAATGAAATTAAACGAAGGGGTGAGTGGGTATTTATAGTAATTAAGAGGGAGTTTTTTATTAATTAAAAGGGAAACCTCATTAGTGGTTTTTGCAAAACCATGGGCTTTCCAATGGTATTTTCCTATGGTTTTAGCCACTTGGGACACCTCATGTCATAAGATACTCTAAAAAATTAGACCATTTTTTTATATTTTATTATTACAACATTAGGATGTCATTAAGATACAAAAAAACTCAAAACTATATTTTTATTCTTCATGAAAAATTCAAGTATTTTAGAAAAATCCAAAAAATTAACCCTAACCATTTTTTAATGTTTAGAATTAAAAAATGAAATCCATTTTTTAAAAATAATTTTCTATTTATTTTTAATTTAATTTTTAAATAAATTTTAGTTAATTCAAAAAATAACAATTTTAAAGGTATAATTAGTTCTATATCACATTGAAAAATTAATTGACATCTCGTTATCTTATTAACTTAAGAAAATAAAATATTTTCATTATTTTCTATTTATAGGGGTCATATTACTATTTATATTACTATTCATAAGTTTATGTTACTATTCATAAAAAAATCATGTTGGTGCTATCAGACTTCAAATGAGTTACTGGTCGCAACTCAAGATAACTGTTTTTCATAATTCAAAAACATAGAAGTGGAAAATATATGTTTAATGGATAGCTTATAACTTTCTACTATAATCTTTTGTTTCACAAAATACATAGTGATTCATGCAATATAGGCTATCAAATGAATAGAAATTATTTAAGAGGAACATACTAAATTTTTTTGGGGTGTTATATTATTCCATCCTTCTGAAATATCATTCTCGAAATTTTACCTATAAATCCCACAAAAAAGACGTGGGTGGTTCTTCTTCATAACATCCTTAGGTTCCCATATCGCTTCCTCCATATTCTGGTTTTTTCAAAGTACCTTTACTAGACGATTCGTTTGGTTTCTCAATACCTTCTCCCTTGTGTCAAGGATCCCGATAGGCTCTTCACAGTATGAAAAATCATGTTCCAGTTTAATTTCATAATAGGTGAGTACATGAATTGGGTCTGGCATGTATTTCTTGAACAATGACACATAGAATACATCATGGACTTTGGAGAGACTTGGAAGCATTAATAAATGATAAGCTATAGCTCCGATTCATTCCAGAATTTCAAATGGTCTGATGTACCTGGGGCTCAGTTTCCCTTTCTGACTAAACATTATGAAACCCTTCTATGGAGATAATTTCAGAAAGACATGATCTACCACTTGGAATTACAAATCCTTTCTCCAGTCGCCAGCATAACTCTTCTTCCTACTTTGGGATGCTTTAATATTGTCTTGTATTGTCTTCACCTTTGTCTTTATCTCTTCAATAAGTTCTAGGCCTATAAGTTTCCTATCACCAACTTCATCCCAACAAGTTGGAGTTTGACATATCTTTCAATATATTGTTTTATATGGAGACATTTGAATACTAGAATGGAAACTATTGTTGTCGTAAAATTACACCAAAGGAAAGTATTGATCCCACATACCTTGGAAGTCGGGAGTGCAAGACCTCAGCATGTCTTCTAGAGTTTGAATAGTCCTTTCAGACTGTCTGTTGGTTTGGGGGAGATAAGTAGTACTCTTACGAAGCTCAGTATTCAAAGCCTTCTGGAAACTTTTCCAGAATTTTGATGTAAACTGGGGATCTCGATCAGACACAATCAATAGAGGTGCACCTTAATGTCTTACAACTTCATTAATATAAAGTGTTTCTAGGCACTCAAGTGGTAAATCCTTTCTTATATGAAGGAAGTGTACTGATTTTGTGAGAAGATCAATAATTACCCATATTTCATCATTCCTTTTAGGTGTCCTCGGTTGTCTAGTGAAAAAATCTATCATAATGTTATCCCATTTTCACATAGAAATAGGTAGAGGTTTCATCATTCCTCTAGGAGGTGGTCTCTCTGCCTTCACTTGTTGACAAACTAGACACCTTGACACGTAATAATAAATTTCATACTTTATATTATCCCACAAAAATATTACTTCATATATCTATACATCTTTGTGTTACCCAGGTGTATAGAGAAATTTGAGTTATGAGCATCATCTAATAGTTCCCTTTTTAGCTCAGTTTCTGATTGAACACATAACCTCTTCCCAAACTTCAGAACTCCTTCCTCATACACAAAGTTTTCCAATCACCCATCATTAACAATAATAATTTTCTTGTGTATATTTTAATGATCAGTTTGAGATCATTTTACCTTCTCTAGTAAAGATAGTTTAGAAAGCATTTGAAAGAGGAAATATTATTCCCTTTAATTAACAATTCTCATATCCATATTTAGTAGATCCATGAATATAGGATCTCTCTCAATCCTCATTTGAGTCAGAATTCATTGATCTTTCTGGCTTAATGAATCCACCACCTTATTTTCCTTTCCTGGGAGGTAGTTTATTGAAAAATTGTAATCTTTGAGTAACTCAAGCCATCTCCTTTACCTCATATTGTGTTCTTTTTTATGTGAAAATGTATTTCAAACTTTAGTGATTTGTGTATATCTCACATTTTTCACCGTAAATATAATGTCTCCATATTTTCAGATAAAATATTACAGCTTCTAACTCAAGATCATGGGATGAATAATTTTTCTCATGATTCTTCAACTGCCTTGATGTATAAACAATAACTTTACCATTTTTCTTAAGGACGTAACCCAAACCATTCTGTGATGAATTACTGTATATTATAAATCCATCACTTCAAGATGGAAGAGTCAAAATTGGATCAATCTTCTTTTCAATTCTTCAATGCATTCTGTAAATTCTTTTTTCCACACAAACATAACTCCTTTATGTGTGATCTTGGTTAGTGGGTTAGCCATTCAAGGAAAATTATGAAAGAAATAAATATAGTAACCTGCTAAGCCAATAAATCTACGTACCTTAGTTATGTTTTTTGGAATGGGCAAAACATGGATTGCCATTGTCTTTTCAGGATCAACTAGGATTCCATCCTTAGAGATAATATGGCGCAGAAAAGAAACTGATTGAAGACAGAATTTGCACTTACTAAACTTCGCATATAATTCAATTCTTCTAAGAGTTTTCAAAATAATCCACAAGTGATCCTCATGGTCTTCAGTTCTTTTGATTATACCAGGATATCATCGATGAATACCATAGTAAAGTTATCAAGATATTCCTTGAAAACTATATTCTTTAAATCCATGAAAACAAAGGGTCCATTAGTCAGTCCAAAAGGAATCATTGTAAACTCATAATGCCCATACATAGTTTGAAATGTCGTCTTTAAAATATCTTCCTTCCTCACACACAGCTGATGATATCTGGATCAAATTTCCATCTTCAAAAAGTATTGATCTCTATGAAGTTCATCAAATAAATCAACAATCCAAGGTAGAGGATACTTAATCTTTATTATAATAGCATTGATTTCCCTGTAATCAGTGCAAAGAATCATGGATCCATCTTTCTTCTTGACAAACATGGCTGGGTCTCCCCATGGAGAAACACTAGGTCGAATAAATTCTTTTCACCCAACTCATTTAGTTGTTTCTTTAGCTCCCATAACTCCAAAGTGGCCATTCTATAGGATGTCTTTGATATAGGTCTTACACCAGAATTTAAGTCAATGGAAAACTCAATTTCCTGCACTGGAGGATAACCAGGTAAATCCTCAGAAAATAAATCAATGTAGTCATGCACTATATGAACATATTCAATTTGAATATTTCTTTCCTCACCCATAGATATTGGGTTCTCTTCCTCTCCAAGAATTAAATTCTATAGAGATACTGGGGGTGGGTCTAGATAAGAATTTGATGGCGAGGTTTCTTCTCTAAAGATAAGAGATTATACACCATGTTCAAAAATTGCAACTTTATTTTTCTTACAATAAATCTTCACATCATAGTTTGATAGCCAATTCATACATAGAATTATATCAAAGTAAGTCATTGGTATAATGATAAGGTTATAAACTAAATCACATTTATATGCCACGAGGGAGACTAGTTGACATGCCTTTGTTGTAATGATGCATCCCCTAAGAGTTTTGACTAATAACTCATTTATTAAATCAAATTGGACATGTCTAATTTTCTTGGAAAACTAGGATGATATAAATGAATGCGATGATCCAGAATGAAATAATGTTTTGGCTAAGTTTGAGGAAAAAATTAAAGTACCTACCACCACATCATTAGGAACTTCAATCTCCATGGTTGTAATTGCTAAGCTCTCCCTTACCCTCTTGGACTTTTTAGAGGCAAGTTTCCTTGGTGCTTAGGACACTCATTTTTATAGTGTCCTATATCTTTACAATTGTAGCATTGAACATCATCAAATATTTTCTTACCATTGAATTCATTAGATAGATTCCCCTTTTCTCCACATGTATAGAAGAATCCCAGGCCTTTCTAGCATTTCCCAAGATGATTGTTTCCACAGTTCTCACATAATGGGAATTTCTTCATTCCCTTGTTCTTCTTTGGTTCTTCACCTTTCCCTTGGTTATTATAGTACCGCTTTTTTATCTTTGTTTCCCTTGAACCAATTTGATCTAGAAAATTCCTTCTTTTTTGATGGCACTTGATACAATTTCATCATATGATGAAAATGTATGAGAATTCAATTCCCTTCAAAAACGTGGCTTAATACCTTCAAAGAAATGATCAATCTTGTCTGCCGAGTCATGTACGTAATCTATGGAATACCTAGCTAGCCTTGTGAAGGTAGCCTCATACGCTGCAAAACTGTCTTCTTCCCTTTGCTTTAAGCCAAGGAATTTCCTCTTCATTTCAGTTCATTGCTCACGAGAGAAATATTTTTCAAAAAATATTTCCTTTAAACTCCTCCATTCCATACCTTCCATTTCTTATTCCTCTATGTTATTCTAAATCAAGGACAATCATTGAACAATATATCCCTTGAGAAAATATACTACCAGTACTACCTTTTCATTTTCATTGCATCTTAATGCCATGAATATCCTTTCAAGGGACATGATCCATTGCTCAACAATCAGTTGATTAGTAGTCCCAATGAAATACGAGGGCTTCTTCCGCATGAAAAGATCCAACATGGGTGTGGAATGGTTATTCGTTACAACCTGATTAATTTGTCCCAATATGATCATGATCTGATCTGCTCCAATGTTGACTATGTTGACTTGCTCATTGGGGAGATCCTTACATTTCCCACGAGTATTGATTCCCATTCTTTCATTAGATGCTATTTTATAATAATGGAACACACTAGATTAGGGTATGAATAATAATGTATAATATTAAAATGAAAAAATACTTAGCAAAAAATGAGACCCTATGCATGGCTCATCCCATAATCAAAAAATGGTTTCTTTGAGGAATAATTTAAATTTCAATCCTTCATAATGGCTTGTAAAAAAATATGAATTATCCTAAGAATATCCCTCAGAAGTTTCATAACAAAGAGTGCAACAAGGCCCATTGTTGACTACCAAGATACCCCGGTTCAAGCTCAAAACTCCTTGTCAGATCTTTCACTCGTAGGTACATCTATGCCAGATCCACCTCTACCTGCTCGTATCTAGACATGGATGTATTTTATAGAAAGATTCACACAATATATTCCTTACCAAAATACTAGGACGTTCTTCTATGTTTATCCTCAAATATTACCTTAGGTCCTTGTTCCCTATTATACATTTCCTACTCTAGTTTCCATGTTTTCTACTAAACATTCTATGATACCAGCTGTAGCGCCCAACCCCTCTAAAATGGAGCCAGTTCATTATTTTTTATATTGGCATGGTTAGAATGAATGAAAATTTCAAAGGAAGGATAATTTTAGTAGTCTTGAAGAAACTAGATACATAGATGTAACTCAAATTACATTGGAAAATGTTACAAAATATAATACAAAAGAAAAACTAAAAACTACATCCACATAAACTCAATAAATGATCTCCTATTCATCACCTGTTGAAGGTAAAAAAATGAAAGGGGTGATCTCAAGCATTCAATATGGGTTACCAATATTGTAATAATGAATCAATAATAACTGAATCATAAACAATTTGACATCGTCAATATGGCATGGTGAATAGATGAAAAACTCAGGCCATTAATAAACTAATAATGAAACGGCATCCATAGATTTTTTCATAGTGAAAACCTCATGGATAGTAATAATTAATAATGAATAAAGATAATTATTATTAATTTTATGTCATGTATATGTAACATGATTCCATAACACCGTTAAAACTATTTAGTTATGTGGGTAGAAACCTGTCTGATTTTTTTGGAAACAAACTTGAAGGGTTTGTCACCAACTGATTTGTCTCATGAGACCTACCAATGCATAAAGGGGATATAGAGGGACCCACCTTCCACTATAAGTCCAAATAATTATTCTTTCATTGATTTAATACAAGTTCAATCCGCCTTCTCAATATATGTATAGATTAGAGAATACATATTCATTTATATTTCCATAGTTAAAATAACTTTTCAAATTAACACCATATGGAAAATGGTATATGGATTAAGGAAATAGTAAAATCCATGCTACAAGAAAATTCATGTGTACCAGAATTATAATTTCAAATGAAATATGATCTCAAATGGGCAGTAGATACACCACATAAGAAATATTAGGTGCACAATAACAAGTAGGTCTCAATGAAATGGAAATTTAGAAAAAGTCACCTACCGTATTGTAATCAATTGAATCGTATGATCTAATTTCAATAATCACTGAACGAATCACATAATACCATGAATATAAATATAATCATGATATTATATATCATATGGCAGTACACATATACCACATCCAAGAAATAAGTGGCGAACAATGGAAATCTCACAGAATTAAAAGTGAGATAAGAAACCCCTTACCTTATGATCGAGTGTGTTCTTAGTTTGTTATAATGCCCTGAATAATTAAATTTAGATTCATTAATTAATAATTCCATAACCTCATATTCATTTAATTGATTCATTATAACCTTATTAGGTTAATTCAGGGCCCTTTTATGGGTTTAAGAGAATCAATTTTATTGGTTTGGAAGCATTTTCTTCCTTGGTTTTCATGATTCGTTTACATGTATTCATGAATGGAAGTTTGTTTGAAATGTGGTTAAACATAAAGAATTGTTAATATATATTATTAGTGACATTAAATAGATATAAATTATCATATAAAGATCCTGGGATATATACTTGAGGATGAATCATTAGTTAAAAGTTATTGATAAACGCTTGTATTTAGCTTGGCGATTGTGTGGACAATGAACTTGTTTTGTATTATTATTTCATATTATGAGTGTGTAGGGATTCCAGAACATTAATGAGATTAAATACATATATTATGATCTGTTTCAACCATATAAATGGTTTCATGTCCAGAATTCACTACAACAGAATCTCCATTTAGTAGCATTTTTTTTGCGTTTAGCGGCGGTTTAAACTGCCGCTATACTATTTGGCGGCTGTTTATAGAAACCACCGCCTAATAGGGAGTCGGCAATATATTAGCAGTTATTTTTAATGTTTAGCGTCGGTTTCAGGAAAGCGTCGTTGGTGCCTCATTTTGTGGCGGTTTTCCTGAATTTAGCAGCGTTTTTACGAGCCCTGGATATCACTTTATTCGCGGCGGTTATAACTGCCACGAATAAACTCAATTTCTAGCAGCGATAAAACCGCCGCTCAATTCAGGTAAACCGATGCGGAATGAGGTAGCCACGAAGCTTCTATTTAGTGGCGGTTATAACCGCCGCAAGAAGTAAATTTTATTTTACATTTAGCGGTGGTTTAAACCGCCGCCAGTATACACTTCGCGGCGGTTAAAACCGCCGCTAAAAGCTGCCCAGAATAAAAAAAATAATTCTTGGATTCTGCTGCACCACTGCCCTGAAAAACAAATAAAACCAGAAAAAACAATCAAAGGTTCAAACACATTCTTCATACTCATGTATACAATATCCTAAATAGTAAATAATAGGAAGATAAAACTCCATTGATACAACATTTTAACATCCCAAACTGGATTCCACTAAATCTTATAACTTCACTTTCTTAGGATAGATCATCCATAGCGATTCCACTCTACTTATAAAAATTGATAATTGATGAATTAGTAGTTATATTAGTACCAACCCATTTATATAAGGTTTTTTTTGGTTTTGTGGCCTAGAAACCATCCTTAATACTTATAATAATTTTGAACTGATGAAATAGCTTAAATAACACATTAGAAATATATTGTTATAAAAAATCCTATTGTGGGAATAGTTTTAGAGTTACATTGGGATATAGATTTTATAGGAATGTGGATATTTCCAGTGAGTCTTGGTTAACATCTTTTTATGTTGGAATATAGGTTAGGTATTAACTACGTTGTGGTGAGTGATGTAGACCAGAGATTTTAGTAGAAAAGCTAAGTTATCCTAGTTCTATGGATGACTATGTAAAAGGATCTAGTTTTATACATCATCAATCTGGGTTAAAGTTCATGATGTAGTTATTGATGTCGATTGAATGTTTGTGCATGGAATGATGATTGCATAATACATGTGATTATGAATAGACCATTTATATTTATTATTAGGTGGATGATGTAAATATATGTGGTAGGAAGTGAACCATAGGTTGTTCAAGGATGGAATATTAGTTCCAGATGAGGCTTCAGCGTATGCCAAGGATGTATTGTCGTGATGGAACATGGTATAATTATGTTGACTCACATCCAGAAACCATGTTTTGTGGTGGACAGAGTGTTTTTCATGGGAATTAGATTCCTATTTTTATTAAAATGATGAATATTAAAATCCTATGGCGGGGAGAATCACACAGGTCATGGAAAATGCAACCTTTGGGAGAGTGGTTGTAGAAAGAATAGTCATGAATGGTAAAGAAGAAAGTTCTGGAATTCCAGTAATTAATGTTTCCTGACCGGATAGCTTGTAATGAATCAAAAATGGAATTAAGAATCATAATATAAATAATTCAGGGATATAATGATAGGTAATAATTACTAGACAGACCACAATTAAGTGGAAATTGTGTTGGGAATGCAGTTCAAGTCATGTAGTAACAATTCAGTGATCAAAACAGTTATGGTTGGAAATGGTCCATTGTAACCATCCTAATATTGAAGTATTTGGTAGAAGTTATTTTTTTAAAATTCATGTTTTTATAATACATACCAGTTGTGCGTCAAGTCGATATCCATATTCGAGATTATATTTTAATTTATAAAGTATTCTTTCCTATATTCATGGACTTATGCTAATTTATCACCCCTCAGTCACACTTATATCTTAGTGAACCACCCTTGATTTAGAACATTCTCATGAAATTTTAGAAGAGATAGAGCATGTTTAGATACTTTTGACGCTTAAATCAGACATTTTAAACAATGGGCCTCACCAAAGTGTCCACAACACTATCCCCTTGATCACTATGAAATGACCCAATTTGTTCAACACATCAAAAATGGGTTTAACTCCTAGTCATCCAAAATCTCGACTACCAATTCAAACACAGACCTAAATGGAATGATGTATACCACACTCGAGAAATGAATACATAAAAATAAACATCAGAAATCAATAAAATTCATAAAAAGTAACGTGAGAAATCAATGAAATTTTAGGACATGAAAATGTGTGGTGGAAACTATGTGCCACAAATGTTACATATACAAACCAACTGTTTTCATTTTTGTTCAACACATTAATA
Organism: Viscum album; assembly: GCA_963277665.1. Taxonomy (NCBI): domain Eukaryota; kingdom Viridiplantae; phylum Streptophyta; class Magnoliopsida; order Santalales; family Viscaceae; genus Viscum; species Viscum album. The sequence continues at coordinate 615,920,497 of OY728134.1, forward strand.
GTACAACTACTCAGGGTCCGATGATGTATCGTCACGCTCTCCACCTTCATTTCCACTTTGTGTTGTCACCTTTAAGAACATTATATTGAAAATTAAATATGGTTACATATTTATATTAAAACTTAAAAAAAATGAAAGTTAGAAAACTAAATGATTCTGATTTTATGTGATTTATAGCGGTGTGACCGCGGCGTGACCGCGGCGTGACCGCGGCGTGACCGCGGCGTGACCTCGGCGTGACCGCGGCGTGACCGCGGCGTGACCGCGGCGTGACCACGGCGTGATCGTGGCGTGACCGCAGCGTGTTGGCCCAGTCCAGCGACATCCGCAGGGCCAAATCACGGCATTACCGTGGTGTGACCGTGGCGTGACCGCGGCGTGACCGCGGCGTGACCGCGGCATGACCGCAGTGTGTTGGCCCGGTCCAGTGACATTCGCGGGGAAAAATCTTCCACTTAGTTTCAAATAGGATGATATGGATGACATGAGAGGATGTTTTCTTAGAATATTTAAAGAAATGAAAGCTAATCTGTGATGACTAGAGGATTGGATGACCCCTGATATACCTAATTTGGTGAGGGCTCGAATGCTAGTGGAAGGGGGCTGGTTACAGGTGCTGGGGGGATGGTGCGAGCTGATTCGAAGGCAGCAGGGGGCTGTTGCGGGCTGTAATGCTGGTGGCAGTGGGCTGAAATTAAGGTGGAAGGGGGATAGTGTGGGATGGATGTGGCTGGAGCAGGTCCAAATCACGGCATTACCACGGCGTGACTGTGGCGTGACCGCGGCGTGACCGCGACATGACCGCAGCATGACCCCGGCGTGACCGTGACGTGACCATGGCGTGACCCCGGTGTGACTGCGACGTGACCACAGCGTGACCGCATCGTGTTGGCCCAGTCCAGCGACATCCGCGGGGCAGCATCTTCCACTTGGTTTCAAATAGGATGATATGGATGGCATGAGAGGATGTTTTCTCATAAGATTTAAAGAAATTAATGCTAATCTGTGATGACTAGAGGATTGGATGACCCCTGATATACCTAATTCAGTGAGGTTTGGAGATCTAGCAATGTGTAGGAATACCTAGAGGAATTAATACCCCATGGGATCAGGAAAATCACAGGTTACATAACATGTAATCTGACATTACTGGAACCGTGGGACCCCTGGGATGTGGAACTGGGATTTTGGTTGGATTTAAATATCACATGCCATGTGACATGGTCACACAACATGGGACCCATCTTAAAAGTATAACAGCACTTAAAGAGTGTCTCAGTTCAAACAATCATTTTAATAAAAAGATGGAAACCCTCTATAGGGATATAAAAAGGGTCAAGTACGATGTGTGCTTTATGAATAATAACAACATCAAGTATAAGGAAAACATCAATGCAATAATGTTAAGCAAGGTATACCACTGTGAGTTTTTGGAGACAGCGCACCTCCGTTGGAGGGGTTTTATTACAAAACCATGACTTATTTATCATGGATATTAACACTATGTTTAATTTCATTGTTCATAGACCAATCTATGTATAGAGTTTAAGGGAATGTATTCTTGAAAAAAATTATGTGATATATATAGCGATATAAGAGAGGAATAAAAATATGATATGTATGTAGATCTTGACACACATATACATATATCCTTATGGGATGACTCAGATATTTTATGGTCATGGTTCTTAGACCTGTAGATGCTAACATTTTTATATATTAAAACATAGAACCAATGATTGGTTCATCTTCATAGATATTCCAAAACACAACCTGATGTGAATTAAGGATTATTAGTATCATATAATACCTTAGAGGGGGACATTAATTTTATGGTCATGATGTTTAGACCATTGTGTCACAAAGTTTAATATCTTATGAAAAGGACCATGGTCTTGATAAGACATTACAAAAGGAGAATCTAATGTTATGTATTTGGGGTATCCAAAAGAGATTCATACCCAAATTGGAAGGTTCAAAAGAATATAATTTCATAATTTATTTAACTGTTAAAATGATTCTAAAATGTTTAAACTTTAGGGTACAACAATCACATTGAATAGAATGATTTTGGAAGGTTTAAAACATACATTATGAATGCCTGAGTCAATAAGAAATAGAGACCAACTGGTGAAGAATGACCATTACAAATAGTGGAATACTAATACCATTCTCATTCAATAGAATCTAATTGTAGTAGGTTGGATATTTTCTCAATCAGTCCATTGATTGATTACATGGTTTAGGTGGAACTATCTTCCATGAATGAAAAACACTTAATGAAGGAAGATAGTGATTCAGGAATCCTATGATGGTGTCATAGATTGAAAATGATTTAACATCAAAAAATCAACACGTATTCTAGGTCGGAATAAGAACTAAATAATCCTTTTTGAAAATTACAGTGGACAACAATAACATCTTTATTTAGCATGACATTTCACTGAGGGGGCTGCTGGGGGAAATTGTTGGGCAGGGGGGAGGGGAGGGGAGGGGCAGGGGTTGGGCATGTTGGAGGGGAGGGGAGGGGAGGGGCTCGACAGGATGGAGGGGGAGGGGAGGAGAGGGGAGAGGATGGGCAGGGGGGAGGGGGCTGCTGGGGGAAAATGTTGGGTATGTTGGAGGGTAGGGGAGGTGAGGGGAAGGTTGGAGGAGAGGGGAGGGGAGGGTGATGGCAGAGGGAGGGGGCTGCTGGGAGAAAATGTTGGGTAGGGGGAGGGGAGGGGAGGGTCAGGGGCTGGGAAAAATGGAGGGGAGGGGATGGGAGGGGAGAGGAGGGGCAGGGGGGAGGGGCTGCTGGGGGAAAATGTTGGGCAGGGGGGAAGGGAGGGGAGGGGTAGGTTAGAGAGGAGGGGAGGGGAAGGTGATGGTAGGTGGGAGGGGGATGCTGGGGGAAAATTTTGGGCAGGGGGGAGGGGAGGGGCTGGGGTTGGGCAGGATGGAGGGGAGGGGAGAAGAGGGGCAGGGGGAGGGGGCTGCTGGGGGAAAATGTTGGGCAGGGGGGAGGGGAGGGGAGGGGCAGGATGGAGTAGAGGGGAGGGGAGGATTCTGCAAGGGGGGCGGGGGTGCATGGGGAAAATGTTGGCCAAGGTGGGGGGGCTGTTGGGGGAAATTGTTGGGCAGGGGGAGGGGAGGGGTAGGGCCTGGGCATGATGGAGGGTAGGGGAGGGGAGGGGAGGGTCTGGGCGGGATGGAGGGGAGGGGAGGGGAGAGGAGGGGCAGGGGGAGGGGGATTCTGGGGGAAATTGTTCGGCAGGGGGTGGGGAGGGGAGGGGAGGGGAGGGTGATGGCAGGGGGGCTGCTGGGGGAAAATGTTGGGCAGGGGGGAGGGGAGGTGAGGGGTTGGGGCTGGACAGGATGGAGGGGAGGGGAGGGGAGGGGAGAGGAGGGGCAGGGGGGCTGCTGGGCTGGGGGAAAATGATGGGCAGGGGGAGGGGAGGGGAGGGGAGGGGCAGGATGGAGGGGAGGGGGGGGGGGGGGAGGGGCTGGGCAGGATGGAGGGGAGGGGAGGGGCTGATCACGGCGTGACCGCGGCGTGACCGCGGCGTGACCGCAGCGTGTTGGCCCGGTCCAGCGACATCCACAGGGTCAAATCACGGCATTACCACGGCGTGACTGTGGCGTGACCGCGACGTGACCGGGGCGTGACTGCGGTGTGACCGCGGCGTGACCGCGGCATGTTGGCCCGGTCCAGCGACATCCGTGGGGAAGCATAAGTATCTTTGATGTTTGGTCATGACACAAATGATGTTTGGGTGGGTCATGACACAAATGATGTTTGGTCCACCCAACACTAGAAAATACATAGCTTGAAACTGATCACACCCTGCTCCTTTTCCTTACTATCCCTAATGACATCTTTAACATCTACCAAGCTTAGTCCTTAGTCATTTTGAACCAGGAATATCTCAAGGGTTTCTTCCACCAACTCTATCACCCCTCTATATAATAAAATCCTAAGGATTATGTTATTAATAAGAAATGTTTAGAGGAAACTGTTATTGAGGATGTATTTAAAAGTTGACATGACCTCCATATTGACCACCAGGGATGGTTGAGTGCTAAAGATTTAAATTTCCATGGATAACACACAAAAAACAAAGTACATAAGGGATCCTAGATGAATCATAAGAATTTTCATCCATAGAGAAATAAAAAAAGAAATATTGATACAAAAAAACTATTATTCAAAACATCAACTATCTAGCTAAAAAAATATATGCATTCATAGATCCACTCTTCAATAAGTTATAGTGACTTCTTTATTAAGATGAATGAGACTTTAATAACTTATTATCTATCACCTCAATATTTTCTAGCACATTAATTTACATAAACAGTATAATGGGGTAACATCATAAAGAATATTGCAAGCATATAATATAAGTTTCATGAACCTAACTCTAATCTCATTCACACTCAAACTCTCATATTGAAGGTTGATAAACTCTTGGCACTACATTTCCTTCAACGTCAATGATAATAAATTATCTCAATATTAACTTTAAAATTTTCTGTAATACACCATAAACTTTTCATGATCACCCTAAAAGAGAATCCACTATAGACGAGCTTCACGATTCAAAGAACTAATAGCCGATAAAATCTATTTCCCCTTCCTTACACAGATCAATTTAAAGGGAGACTTAGGATCCTTTAGCCACCTCTCTATATCCTAATTAGAGGCAGGTCCCTCAAACATTAATATGATTTGTTGCTAAAACTTATTGATATTGAGTCCTATCATAAGGTCCTCATCAATAATGATTTTTTCCAATGGTATAATACAGTTTCTAACCACGAGTCTTCTCTCAATGAGGGCACCCAATTAATCATCATTCACAAATTTTTTTTATTGTTTATTTTTTTTAAAAATAAATTAATTAAATGAATCATGAAAATAAAATTGGTATGTGTATACAATAAAATAAAACAAATGAAACAATGAAATTAAAATTAAATTAAGTAAATAAGAGAAAGGATAAAATAATAAGTGTAAAAAATAATCTAAGGTGCATTCATCATTTACAATATTAATTTTACTTTTTCATCCTCGTGATTATATATCATTCATTCAAACAACTTCCACTATTTAATGTATGAGTGATCAGTGTGATCGAGTGCCTCTCTAAATGAATTAATTCCCCCCCCCCTCTTGATGAAGAAATCATGAAATATACCTCTCTTAACAGTGTTTCATCGTGAAATCTCATAGTTAAATATAAAATGTTATTCTTCTCCCTATATACATAAATGATCCACTTATTAAACGAAGTGAAATAAATGAGTAGAAATAATTTGATGTTTAGAGAAATTGTCATGAAAATTAAAATATGAAAGTAAATACCTTCACCCCATGCTTTAATAATATTTTGTTGCACTAAGAACCAAAATTAAATTGTTGAATTAGAAATAGAAATCCGAAAACATGAACATCACCCTTTGACAAAGAATAGGTTAGATATCCGTTAAAATATAGATTGTGAGAGTCGGGTGAGGAGAAATAAATTATGGAAGAAAGAAGAAAAATGAGGCCTTGGGGGATAGCCTTATATAGAATTAATTACACACAAACCCTTCTTGGGGATTTGATTCTTATACCTACTAGAAAACCAAAAAAACCTAAAGGAGAAACAAAACCCTACCTAGAGGGGAAGACAGTGCAGCTTCCGGGGTCGTGGGGGGCTGGGGGTCGCGGGGTTGCGGGGTTGTCGGGGTCGCCGGGGTTACGCGGGGTCACCGGGGTCAGGGTCGCGGGGTCGCCGGGGGAAGCGGGGGGACGGGGTCGCGGGGGAAGCAGGGGGTCGGGGTCGCGGGGGAAGGAGGGTTGGGTGTTAAATTAAATTCAACGTTTCGCAGTGGTTTATTATAAACCGCCGCTAAACAACGGTTTTGTTGTAGTGATTGTATTGGTACCAAGTTGGATGGATAAGGAAGTAAGAAAAGTTTTCTATTACAGAGTGTTGTCTTTTTTTGTCAAAAAGATAAATCAATTCACTTTGTAAAGAACTTGAAAATCAGATGATGATTTTCTGATTTGTATTTTACAATCATCTAAAGTTTGGATAACTTGTGGTGTAAGCCATATGAAGGATAAAGAGTAAAGAAGTGTTTTTGGCAAAAAACAATTCAACATCATAATATCCAAAAAAATGAAAAAGGAAAGAATAAGGCACATAAGTGGTGGTGCACAAGTGTTGTAGAGGCGCGCAAGTCATATTTCAAAAAAATAGCATTATTTCAGAAATATGGCAAAGGAAAGAAAGTGGCGCGCAGGTGGCGGCGTATAGGTTGTGGCGCACAAGTCTAGGTCGCACAAGTCCTCAAAATTCCTATAAATAGACAACTCTCCTCCTCATTTCTTAAGGATTAACACTTGAGAATTATCTTTGAGCTCTGGGCAGGCAGGTAGAGAGTTGGGCGCATAGGTTGATAGTTGCTAGAAGGCACGCAAGTTGGGGGCACGCAGGTGTTGGCGCACAGGCTGCACGAAGGCAGCCCGTCTGAAGGGCAGTGTGCAGGAAGACACGCAGGTTCCCGGTGCCGAGGTCTTGGTCACACAGGTCAAAGTGGGCGCGTAGGCTTCTTTGCTCCAGGGGTTCCTCCCAGCTTCTGGGTAGGAAAGAAGAATAAGAGGCGCGCAAGTATAAGCCACACATGTATAGGCCGCGCAGGTCCAAGTGGGCGCACATGTTGTTTTTCTCTAGGGGTTCCTGCCAGCTTCTTAGGTAAGAAAGTGAAGAATTTCTTTGAAAGATTTGACTTGTATAAGCTCATTAAGAAGCACTGATCCATTGTGTTACCCTATTTGTGCTAATAGAGAGCACACACACTATTAGATTGTTTTCAAAGTGTTGCACGAGTGTAAGGGTATATCCTACTCGTTGTATTCCACATCAAAGGATTGTTTTCTAGTGGATTGTGTAGTACTGGATTGTTTCCATACCACACCAAGGACGTATCTACTCTTGTTGAGTATTGAACCTTGTAAATCTTGTGTTCTTGTGATTTTGTGTGTTCAGTAGGGAAGAAACTCTTTAACAGGAGGTGAAGGTTGTTTCAAAAAGGGGAAACTTAAAAAGAAAACGATATCACTAATTCACCCCTCCCCCTCTCAGTGATACTTGAATCCTAACTGGGAACTTCAATTGGTATTAGAGGGATAGGTTCCCTTCGTTTATTCTTTGGTGAAGTGGTTGAAGAGAAGTTGTGATGGAGAATCTAAATTGCATGAATAGTAAAGGGATCCCAATATTTGATGGAAAGAACTATCACATATGGAAGGACAGAATGATGCCTTATCTTATGTCTCCTGGATATGAAGTTCTTGAAACTACAACGGATGGATTTCCTGCTATTGATGACAAGGTTCCTCTTACTCCTATCGATAAGAAGAACCGTGAGAATGATGGAAGAGCTAAAAATGAGATACTCTCATCTCTTTCTGAGAGTGAATTTATAAGAGTGAAAGGTGTTTCTACAGCTAAAGGCATCTGGGATAATTTAAAGAACATTTATGAAGGAAATACCAAAGTGAAGAAGGAAAAACTACAAATATGGAGGCTGAAGTATGAAGACTTGAAAAGGGAAGAATCTGAATCTGTTGGGGGCTTCCTTACCAGTATTAATGACATTGTTAGTACAATCAGTTGTCTTGGTGAAACGTTGGAGGATTCTACAGTTGTCGAAAAGATCTTGAGAATTCTTCTAGGAAAATTTGATGCTAAAGTGTCTTCATTAGAAGATAGAGACCCTGAGACATTATCTCTGGATGACTTGCATAGCACTCTAATTACTTATGAAATGAGAAGGGAGAAGACTATGAAGACTAAAACAAAAGTAGATAGAGAAATGTCATTCAAGGATTCAAAGAGAGAGAATTCAAAGAAGAATCTTATTGAATATGATGCTGGTGAATCCGATTCTGAAGATGAGTATGTAAAAGTTTTGATGAAATTTTATCCTTGTTTTCTAAAAATGTGAAAAGAGTTATAGGGAAATACAAAGGGAAACTTCCCTTGAAATGTTTTGAATGTGGAGCTGTTGGTCACTTTGAGGCTAAATGTCCTCAAAAGAATAAAGAAGAAGACACTAATGATGACGAGAGACGTCCAAGAAGTCCATGGAAGAAACAAAATGACAAAGATAAATATTTTTCAAAGGGTAAGGATAAAAAATTCTTCAAATCAAAAAGAATAAATTTTTTATCTAGAGATGAAGAAGAAGACAGTGAAGCTGAATCTGAGAAATCATCTACTGAGAAAGCTAGAGAGATTACCTTTATTGTAGTAGTGGATAATGAAGATTACGGGAGAAACAGTTCTGAAGAAGAACAAACTCAACTTGAATACCATATGAAAGAAGTGTTGAAAGAATTTTTGAGGAAGATCAGAAGGCTTGAGAAGTAAAACAAAAAGTTGACAAATGAAATTTACACATTAAACAATCAACAAGGTTTTCCTGAGGTGAAAATCAAGATGGAAAAAGAGATTGATGATCTGAAGAATTATCTTGAGAATGAAAAGAATCATAATGATCATCTTGAAGTAAAGATGAAAGAAAAAGAAGAAGAGTTTTAACTATTACAACAGAAACTATCCAAAGCTAAAGAAATGAATGTCAGTTTCAAACATTATATCTCATAAGTTGGTGAATGTTCCAATAAGAATAAACCAATGAAGGGTCCATCGAATTTACCTTCAAAAGTTTAGAGGAAATATGGAACTGGTTCTAATAGGAACAAAGTTGGAAAGGCTATGTATGTGGCCAAGTCAGTAATGCTGAAAAATCAAAAGAACATAAAAATCTTGTGTCCAGAAATATTTCTACTACTTTTGGTACTGATAAGTTTGAACAGAAATCTGAGTTAAAAAGGAAAGTTATGATTGAAAACAGAAAGGTTGACGGTCAGCAGAGTTCTATTATGAAGGCTGTTGAGAAGAATGTTCACAACTCCAGTCAGTATAGAAGTTTCAAAGGAAAATATTCATTCTATGGTTACTGCTAGTATTGTGGTGGATTCGGACACACTGCCAACATGTGTTGGTTTAATCAACAACATTACAACTATTCCACAAGTTTTAAAAGACAAGGATTGAGGGGGAGTCAATCTATTCAAAATAGAAAGTCTCCAAATAAATTTCAGAAGATATCTGAGAAGACTGGTGTGAAAGTTGAGAATAGGTTCCAATCACTTGAAACTGTTTGTGAAAGATGTGATCGACCTAGACATCTTTCCAAGGGATGCCTTAGTGTGTTACCAGAGCAACAAAATATTCTTAATAATTCTCAAAAGCCATAGTTTTTAAAAGCTAAAAGGTAAAGTTCTGATAAGTCTGAAAATAATGAATGCATGGTTGTCTATCCAGAACACATTGACTTGGCTAGGAAATTGGAGGAAGCACAACAGAAAGTGAAGGAAATGAAAGAAAAAAAAGCTCTTGTTGTTGAAACAGCTTTGAAAGCTACAAAAGGAGAATTCACATGAATTCTTGATAGTGGATGTCCCTCTCATATTAAAGGAGACTTAAATCTACTGAATAATGTGAAAGACTTTAAAAAATAACAATGAAATTTGGAAATGATGAATCTCTAATGATCAAAGGTGTTGGATCGACCATTATTGGAAAAGAAAAGATAAAATTCAGGAAAAAACTATATGTTGATGGGATGAAACATAACCTGTTAAGTGTGTCACAACTCTGTGATGAGGGAAACAAAGTAATATCCAGAAAATATGGATTTGTTGTGAAAAGTAAAAATGATGGAAATATAGTTACAAGAGGCCAACGTACAAGAGGGAATCCATTCCAAGTTGGTCACGTGCAGAACTCTTGTTACATGAGTGTGGTGGATGAAAATAAATTATGGCATAAAAGTCTGGGGCACATGTGTCAGAGAAATATGTGAAAGTTATCAAACCGAGACAGTGTTCGGGATATGCCTGATTTATCAAGAGAAAGAGATTGGTGTTGCACTATTTGTGAGAAAGGGAAGATTACTAATTCTATGCAAAAACGAGTTGAAATTCACTCAAAAAGACCCTTGGAACTCATACACTCAGATATATATGGACCAATGAGAAAACAATATTCAAATGGAGATAATTACTTCATTACATTCATTGATGACTTTACTCGCATTACTTGTGTTATGTACTTGAGGCATAAGTCAGATGCTCTGACAATGTTTAAGAGTTTCAGAAGGAAAGCAGAGATGGAATGTGAGTATTCAGTGAAGAAGTTGATAACTAATAATGGTGGTGAGTATAAGAATGAAGATTTTGAACGTTATCTTGAGAAACATGGAATTTGGCATGAGTTCAGTTCACCATACACACCTCATCAAAATGGGGTGGTTGAAAGAAAGAATCGAAGTCTGGTTGAAATGGGGGAGAACTATGTTACTTGAACATAGTCTTTCTCATTATTATTGGAGGCAAGCCATAAGTACTGCTGTGTATATTCAGAACCGATGTTTCTATAGGCCAAACTCATATATTACTCCATATGAAATGTTCTATGGAAAAACTCCAAGTCTGAAACACTTGAGAGTCTTTGAGAGTCCATGTATTATAAAGAAGAAAGGTGGAAACTTGGGAAAGTTTGAGGAAAGAGGAGATGAAGGAATTTTTTCTTGGCTATGCTCTGGAAGGAAGAGGATATAGATGCCTCAATAAATAAATAGGAAGAATTATTGATTCTTCAGATGTAAAAGTTGTTGAAAATGATGAGAAAGAAAAGCAGTCATATGTTGATGTCGAAGTCGAGCAGGATAGAGAAGATTTTGTTAACAATTTTGATAATGCTTCAGACTATGTTAATCCTACTCAAGAAGAGGAATCTGACTTAGATATCTCATGTGATGAGTATGGAGTTCAAACAACTCATCCTAGGTTGAGGAAGCAAGTGGAGGCTCAAAACATTATTGGAGATAAAAATCAGAGGGTCCAAATAAGAAGAATAACAAATGCTATATCACATACTTCTATTTATTCAAAATTTGAACCAAATGATGTAAATGAAGCATTTGAGCATCCATAATGGGTTCATGCTATGAATGAAGAGCTTGACCAGATAGAGAATAATGATACTTGGGAACTTATACCCAAGCCGGACAATAAGAACATTATTGGAACAAAGTGGGTTTTCCGGAACAAGCTGAATGAAGAAGGTAAAGTAATAAGAAACAAAGGAAGATTGGTCTACAAAGGGTATTCACAAATTTAAGGCATTGATTTTGATGAAACCTTTGCTCTAGTGGTAAGATTAGAAACAATCAGAATCTTTCTTGCTATTGCTGCACAACGAGGTTACAAAATCTTTCAAATGGATGTAAAATCCACATTCTTGAATGGTGACCTTGACGATGAAGTTTACATTGATAAACCTTGTGGATTTGTTATTGGAAAGGATGAAAGTTATGTGTGCAGGTTGAAGAAGGCTTTATATGGGATAAAACAGGCTCCTAGAGTATGGTATTCAAAATTAGATACTTTTTTTAAAGAAGATGAACTTTAAGAAAGGGAGAGTTGAGAGCAATCTCTACATCAAGGAATGTTAGTAGTTTTCACTGATCAAAATTGTTTATGTCGATGATATTATATTTGCTGGAAATGATGAAAGATCATGTAAAAAATTTGCTGAGGAGATGAAGAAGTTATTTGAGATGTCCATGCTGGGAGAAATGATGTACTTTATTGGGCTACAAATTTCACAGAAGAAGAATCACATTCTTCTATCTCAAGAAAAGTATGCAAAGGAACTTCTTCAGAAGTTTGGAATGGAAAATTCAAAACCAGTTTCCACACCGATTTCAGTGGGAAACAAGTTGTCTAAAGATGGAGAAGGCAAGGAAGTTGATCAGAAAGAGTTTCGAAAGCTGATTGAAGTCTACTGTATTTGACTGCCTCAAGACCCGACATCGTCTATGCTTTCACTTTATGTGCAAGATTTCAAAGTGCTCCTAAAGAATCACATTTGATTTTTGGAAAACGAATTCTCAGATATATCAAAGGCACAAAAAATTTTGGAATCCGATATGACGGCTCTGAAAATATTGATCTATTCGGGTATTCTGATGCTGATTGGGCAGGAAATGTTGATGATCGAAGATCCACATCTGGTGGAGTTTTCCTTCTGGGGAAAAGTTGTGTTAGTTGTCATACCAAGAAACAGAATTCAGTAACTCTTAGCACAGATGAAGCTGAGTATTTTGCTGCTACTCAATCTGCAACTCAACTAATGTGGATGAAGACTCAGCTGGATGATCTACTTGTTGAAGTAAAGCTACCATTGCTATTGGGTTGTGATAATCAGAGTGCAATCAATCTTATAAGAAATCCAGTACAACATTCTCTTTCAAAACACATTGATATAAAGTACCACTTCATCAAAGAGTAGGTGGAAAAGAATTAATTGAGGCTGGAGTATGTTCCTACATCTGAACAAGTTGCTGATATATTCACAAAACCATTACCGAAGGAACCATTTGCAAAATTGAGGTTGAACATGGGTGTCCAACCTCCTTCTCATCAAGGTTAAGGTACATGTTTCTGTCCCCTCTCTCATCTAACCTTTGGATAGTGTTTTCAAGGGGGAGAATTGTTTCATAAATCTATCCTTATGGAAGCATGCATAAAGGAGGAGTTATGGGTAAGCTGTGAATCCAGCATTTATGTGTGTGAACTATTCTAACTGTTTGTTGGAGTGGTTGTTGGAAACAATGTTGTTTTCCAGGAAATCCAATGATGTGGAGAATGATGAGGTAGAATATTGAAAGATGATCTGAAGAAGGCTGAGGAGGTACGCTCATGAGATTTCATAGTCACTTCTTTTGGACAACATGATTTTGGCTGTCAATAATTCTTGTTTCCTATAATGAGTTAGCTCACGTAGGCATAGAATTGTTGATAAGTAATCCATTTCTTAGGGTTACAAAATTCAGTGATTTATGAATCATGGTTGAAAAAAAAATCCAAAGGGGGAGATTTTTGGGACCAAGTTGGATGGATAAGGAAGTAAGAAAAGTTTGTTGTTATAGAGTTTTATCTTTTGTTGTCAAAAAGCTAAATCAATTCACTTTGTAAAGAACTTGAAAATCAGACGATGCTTTTCTGATTTGTATTTTACAATCATTTCAAGTTTGGAGAACTTGTGGTGCAAGCCGTATGAAGGATAAAGAGAGTAAAGAAGTGTTTTTGGCAAAACACATTTCAATATCATAATATCCAAAAAATGAAAAAGGCAAGAAGAAGGCGTGCAAGTGGCGGCGCACAAGTGCTGTAGAGGCGCGCAAGTCATATTTCAAAAAAATAGCATTATTTCAGTAATATATCAAAGGAAATAAAGTGGCACGTAGGTGGTGGCACGCAGGTGGTGGCGCGAAGGTGGTGGAACGTAGGTGGGGGCGTGCAGGTGGCGGTGCGCAGGTGGCAGCGCATAGGTGGCGGCACGCAGGTTGCGGTGCACAGGTTGTGGCGCGCAAGTCTAGGTCACACAAGTCCTCAAAATTCCTATAAATAGACAACTCGCCTCCTCATTTATTAAGGCTCAACACTTTAGAATTATCTTTGAGCTCTGGGCGCGCAGATAGAGAGTTGGGTACGCAGGTTGATAGTTGCTAGAAGGCGCGCAGGTTGGGGGCGCGTAGGTTGGAGGCACATAGGTGTTGGCGCGCAGGCTTCACGAAGGTAGCCTGTCTGAAGGGTAGCGCGCAGGAAGATGCGTAGGTTCCTGGAACACAGGTCTCAGTCACGCAGGTCAAAGTGGGCGAGCAGGCTGCTTTGCTCCAGGGGTTCCTCCCAGCTTCTGGGTAGGAAAGAAGAAGAAGAGGCACACAAGTATAAGGCGCACAGGTATAGGTCATGCAGGTCCAAGTGGGCGCACAAGCTATTTTTCTCCAGGGGTTCCTGCCAGCTTCTGGGTAGGAAAGAGAAGAATTTCATTGAAAGATTTGATTTGTATAAGCTCATTAAGAAGCACTGATCCATTGTGTAACCATATTTGTGCTAAGAGGGAGCACACACACTATTGGATTGTTTTGAAAGTGCTGCACGAGTGTAAGGGTATATCCTACTCATTGTATTCCACATCAAAGGATTGTTTTATAGTGGATTGTGTGGTACTGGATTGTTTCCGTACCATACCAAGGATGTAGCTACTCTTGTTGAGTAGTGAACCATGTAAATCTTGTGTTCCTGTGATTGAGTGTGTTCAGCAGGGAAGAAACTCTTTAACAGGAGGTGAAAGTTGTTTCAAAAATGGGAAACTTAAAAAGAAAAAGATATCACTGATTCACCCCTCCCCCTCTCAGTGATACTTGGATCCTAACTGGGAACTTCAAATTGAAGATGGTAACGAAAATTGAGAACCTGTCATCCTTGAATGTGATAAACTAACACATCTCGGACAGTGTTTTTATTATTTAGTATAAGTGGAGGGGGAAAGAGATATGATGATGAAATATTAAATTAGAATAATATAATTTTAGTTCATGTAAGTTATAGAATTTTGATGAGGGTAGATGTGGAAGGAAATATAAAAGAAATGAACTCAAAATCGAGGAAAAATTGAGAAATCTCTCATGAAAATTCGGCAACCTAACGACGTCACATAAAATTTCATTAAATAGCTTGATGAGAGAAATGGTTTATCTCATCACTCATAAATAATATGGGAAGTAAGTGTAATATGGAATGACATATCCCAACCTAATATAATTGAAAATAAAATCAAAAACATAAATGAAAGCTTTAAGAAAAGAGAAGGGTGGTTGATTCTCTTACCTTGTAGAGTAACTCCCAAAACATGAAGGATGGGACCTTGGGGGTTTGAGGACACATTGGGAGGACTACTAGGGTGTTAATACTACCATATATTCTAGGATAATGAGTTGGAATGAAATAAAACGAAGGGGGTGGGTGTGTATTTATATTAATTAGGATGATGTTTTTTATTAATTAAAAGGGACACCTCATTATTAGTTTTTGAAAAACCATGGGCTTGCCTATGGTATTTGCCCATGATTTTAGCCACTTGGGAAAAATCATGTCTTAATTAACTTTACACAAGTCAACCATCCTTTTATATTTAATTATTATACCATTATTTTTTCATTAAAATATCGAAAACTGAAAGATGTATTTTTACTATTCACGAAAAATTCAAGTATTTTGGAAAAATATCTAAAATTCACCCTAAATTTTTTTCGATGTGTAGAATTCAGAAATGAACACCATTTTTTAAAATAATTTTTTAAGTATTTTTAATTTTATTTTTAAATAAAATCACAGTTAATTCAAAAAATAACAATTTTAAAGGTATAATTAGTTCTATATCACATTGAAAAATTAATTAAGATCTCAGTGTCTTATTACCTTAAGAAAATAAAATATTATCATTATTTACAATTTATAGGAGTCATATTACTATTCACATTACTATTCATAAGGGTATTTTACTATTCATCAAAAAATCTAGTTGGTTTTATCAGACTCCAAATCACTTACTGGTCACAACTCCAGATAACCATTTTTCAAAATTCAAAACATAGAAGTGGAAAATTTATGTTTAATGGATAGCTTATAACATTATCCTATAATATTTTGTTTCAAAAAAGACTTATTTCTTCATGAAATAAATGTTATCTAATTAATATAAAGTATTTAAGAGGAACATACTATAAAATGTTTGGGATGTTATAAGGTGACTCATTCTTTTCACTATTAGTGATCATGTTTTCTTATAGGTGACTCCACAGTTGGGGAATCGACATATTCAAAACTAAGGAAATATAACACCGAGTTTTTTTGGACCATTTTAGATTATTGAGAATATGTGGACTATGTATTACCATTTTTGTATTCTTTAGTGATACTAAGGTATGTATGATGTGTTCCACGTATCCAAACATCAGATGTACAGACTCGATCCTGTTCATGTTATAAACTATGAGGAAATTGAGTTGGAGTTAGACGTAACCTATAAGGAATAGTCAGTCTATATAGTAGAGTAGATAAATAAGGTTATAATGGGGAAGATGGTTTCATGTGTTTGGATCTTATAGAGAAAAATATAGGCCCTTAAAGAGACTTGGGAGTGGGATTATGAAATTTTAGAGAAATGGATCAAGTTATTTTCAATATAGACTCTATATATACTTCTTGGGGATGCGAAATCTGTAGAGGGGGAAAATTTTAACATCTTTGTTTTGGTTGGCCACATTATTGTATTATTAGAAATTTTTTATGTGATGTTTTTAAACCTTTTGATGGTTATGACTATGGTATTCTTTGAATTGGTGGTGTTTGGATGCTTAAAAGTTGTTTTAGATGGATTATGATTCAAAACTACCAACAACAAACCTTGGTGCAATCCATTTTAACCATATTTTCCCTCTTTATGAAATGGGGTTAGGGAAAATGGATTTTTAAGATATTTTGGAAATTGTGGTAAGGGAGAAATGTTATGGGTGTGGGAAACATGCCATAATGGAATCTATTTCATGCTGGCATATTTAATAACACCAAGACAATGTTCAAACCATAGTGGAGGGAATAGGGATGGTCATGATAGATTTGAAAAGTAAAAAATTTATATATTTCTTTCTAGATATTGATTAAATTAAGTAATGCATGTGGATAAAATTTGTGGTTTTAAATGAGTTTATTAATCATTTCTACCCCTTATTAATCATATTGGTTACCCTTCACATGTTGATTTGTTTTATATGGATGAATTCCAGATACTCCTTTGTTAATCCTTGGAAACTATCCTTATATTGAGTTTTATTCTCTAATAATCTATATTTTTCTCTAACTTCCTCATTATACATTTATATAAGATAGAATCATGGGATATGGAGGTTTTTCTTACTGATTCAGACTCATAAGAGCCTTGAATATCTCCTCTTGTCTCTCTCCAAGATTAATATAATTTCTCCTTTCTTTAATCAAACATGAGTATTTTCAGGGACATTAATTGATGCAGGGTATGTGTTTATTAGACCATTAGTTTAATTCTTTGTTGAGACTTATTCTAGAACCCATGTCATGTTTGATTATAATAAATTATTATATGTCCTTATAGGTGATCTTGTTCCCATTAGTGTGAAAACATAGTTCAGAAAATGAAACTATTGACAAACCATTTGGTAGACATCAGCAAACTTTTTGTATAAAATTAATTACAATGTTGATTCCATGTATATAGATGTTAACATGATATGCTTGTTTTCTTATAATGTTTACTCCATGAATGAGTTTTACTACATGAGTGGGTAGCCTATGAGACCATGTTTGAAGTTTGATTACATGTGTGTGCATGTTTATCCTAGGGGACCCTATTTAAGTTTGATCACATGTGTGTGCATGAGCAGTTCACGAGACCTATGATTGATTTTGATCACATGTGTGTGATTGGGTACTGCTACCTATGTTTTTTTATTATGCATCCATATATGTGTGTGTGTAACTAGATGATATGACCTATTACATAGGGATATATTTTTTATTCAATTATTGTTGTTCTATGTATGATACCAATTTCTCATGTGGACTCATCATTTATCCTGATCCCTAGTGGGGGGTCATGTTCAGATACAACATGTGACATGATGATATGAACAAGATTGATGATGGTGCATGATGTCCTTTTGTGTAATGGATTGGGTTTATGGCAATATTAGGTATTATTACCTAAGAGTAAACAATTATTCATGATGTTCTTTAATGACCAATCTTGAGACAAGGTGATGGGATATGTTGTCTTGTGGGAGTGTTTTAATGTAGAAGCCTTTTCCCTTATTGATAGAGATATGAGGCATGGTGGAATTTTGTGTTATAACCTAAAACTCTTGGGCTTGTGATGAATATGGAATACTTTTTGTGACTTTATGATCGACTATAGTTCATGAATATATTAAAATTATGCTTCTGGTAAAGAGCTGAAGCAGGGATGGCAAGGGGTTTGTTCCAGTTTTGTTAGTTCATGACCCCTCAGTATATGATTTAATGTTTATGTTTGTTTTTAAACCTATTTATTATCATGAAAAAAACTATTATGCTTGTGAACTTGATTTAAGGACTCTTTGGTGGTTTCCTACTAGGTTTATACTTACACACTACATGGGAATATCATTGTGAATACAGACTTCATGAACAAGGATACATGATAGGAAAAAGGGGCTTATAATTAGGAGTTAGGATACAAAGCATGTTGATTAGTGGTGGTACTAGGATGGACTCTAGAGTGATGATGTAATATTTATTTGTTTTCCTATATTTACCTCACTCTTGATTAGCCTACCACTAGGGGGTCCTTGGTTTTTATTTTATATTCATTGAGATACTTTTCATTCAATTATAATAGAATTGTTTATTATTCCACTTTATTATTATTATTTATTGTTGTGTTTATTGATACTGGGGTTATAATATCACCACTGATGACATTCAGACCCTCACTACTATCTAGAAACCTCTTAAGTATTTGGAGGTTTTGATGAGTCCATGTGACACGCTGGTTTAGATTTAGTGATTTTGGAAGGGGCATCACATGATCCATTATAAATTTGATCTTGTATATGTGTGGAATTTTGGCACTAGGAAAACCAGTACACTAATCCAAGTGAATAATATGAAAATTGACACCAACAACTAACCATTCCAAGTGAACAATTAAATGACTATGAAATAAACATTATTGAAGTGGTGTTGGGTACACTTATTCTTCACTCTAGATTTTCAAATTTCTTATATCATACATGTTTTCATCAACTATTATCTACTGACTTATGAATAAAAACACATGAGGTTATCATCATTGTATCCAAGTTATACGAATCTCCTTCATGGTTTTTTGAATTTTTATTTATGAAATCCTAAGAATCCTTAAACTAAGATAAATTTTATGTGACTATGGAAATTTATTAGCTATATCCACATACAATTCATATTAAACAATTAAATAGGGATACCACATTTCATGCCTCAAAACAACCTATAATCATAGATCATCTCATGGTTTACTCTGAACGCATTCGTGAAATTTGTTTCATTATGTGGATTCTAACACCTAACCATGAGGAGTACTTAGTTTAAATGGGTAGTAATAAACAAAATATTACGAAAATTCTATTATGATGAAATAAATTAGTTTTATAGGCTTACCCAAGTTACTATGGTGTATTCCTCATTATAATTCAAACCATGAGCCATGTATTTCTTTTGGAAACACTTAACTATTTCATTATTTAATAGTAATAAAAATTATATGGACACACTTTATATGGGGGGAGAATATAACACCTTGATATTTTAGTATTTAATTTTTTCTTTTAAGATAAATACTATGTACTATTTCACACAAAAAACCGAACTAAAACATATCATGATACATTTTAATGAGGCAAAAATTTACATCATAGGAAAAAAATAAATTACAAGGATGAAAAATAATAAATAATAATACAATTATAGTTCAGATAAATGATCAAGCATATAAAAATAATAAAAACACAAATTATTTATCCTTGTTATTGTCCATGAGAAGCATAAACCTTATCACAACTATATAAATAAGGTAAATCACTAAAACTATTATAAACATGTTGACAAAAAAGTAAATTAATGGGATAGATAATCTTAGGATATATATAAGAATGAAATCTCATCATGATGAATATGGTCATTGGAAATATAGTTATTGGAAATATAGTCATTGGATATACTTGTATACAATATTTATACTAATTTAGTTTCTTTTTCATAGTAATTTTAAAATAATATAATTCATGAATAATAAATAATCAAATAGAATTATACTATTTTAAAAAGATACGTTCATTTATGTGTTATGTATTATTATTAATTTTTTTGATTATATTATGATATTATTTATTTATAAAATTTAATTAAATATATTAATATCAATGGATTATTAAAATTAAAAGTTTATAATATAAATAATTAATTTTAATGGTAATTGGTATAGATTATTCAATATAAAAGTAATATTTTTTCAAGGAACTCTTTTTTAATGTGTTGTATATTTTATACTAATAAATTAAATTTACTAAATTTAATATATTATTATATATGAACTAATATATTAACATTATTTAAGTTATAAATTGATATGAAATAATATTAATGAAACTTTAAAATGCCATTTAAAAAATAGTATTTTAATATATTTCATATTTTCATTTAAAAACTAATTTTATAAATTTTATAATTTTAATTATATAAAATGAATTTAATTTATGTATTTATCATGTCAAGATTATCCTAGTATGAATTTTTTGTATTTATCTATGATAATTGATTTTTAGGTGAATAGTGAAGACTGAAAGTTTAATAAAGTCATAGTGTTTGTGACTATATCATGAATTATGTATAACATAAAATCTTATAATAAATTTCAAGATAAAAATATATCCTTAATATGTGAAATGAAGAATTCAAAAATACTATATTTGACTTTACAAAATTGATGTCATAAATGATTATAAATATCTTGGTACCCTGATACCTGAGTTGACAATAACATAGATTGAAGGGTTTTTCTAATCCCCATGGGTTGGAGACTAGGACCTAGAATCCCACAAGATCTAATAGGGAATGAATGTTCAACAAAAAATGGATGATAAAAGATACAAGTCAGTATGCCCAACACTCCCAAAAGGAGAAGTACCAAAAAAATAGGTAACATAAAACCCAAAGCAGTACATCATCAAAGTACTTAGTATCTAACAAGATGAAGACATAGAAATTCCATAACAGCAGTGGATAACATCTCCAACGACCACCTCTACTATCACTCCATAGTCCAAGGGTTCAATAATGTCCATGACCTCTAAGTGGCTCTTTCCCTTTTCTCAATACTGGATTAAGAAATTTTATAAACACCTAAAGGCAGAGGTCGGTTGCGAACTATAAATACAAGTAGGGTCATGTTTAATAATCAATATGATTAATATTTACCATTTATGATATTAGTTACAACAAAACAAGACATGGAATTACATTTTCACATTTTAAAACAAAACATGCTTTCATTCAATTAAATGGAAATTATATCAAAACAACTATTAGATAGGTGTAAATGAACATTTTATATAAAATAGTTTATATAAATCAGTTGGCATGAATAAAGTAGTTTTGTAATTGAAAGTCTGTATAAATAAATAAAAAATCATAGAAAATAACCATATTCAAAAACCACATGGTAAGTTAGTTTATGTGGTAATATAATCCTCACATATCTCGGTTATGATATCAGATCTAGTTAGGTTCACAAACAAAAATACACCCCAATAGGGGAACCCATCATTCACAGTCTACACCTCAATAGGGTAACCCATTACGAGAAGTCATTCCATAGTTTTTTCATAATAGTTTTCATCAGAAATCCATTTCTAGGGTGGAAAGGTCCTAACATTCTTTTCATATTAACCACAAACTACTAAGGCTATCATTTTCTTTAATAATCAATCAATACAAATGGGAATAAATCATTTCAAAACATTACAAAATATAATTTCCTAATTTAAATTTTCAACATCACTTTTAATTTTAAATACAAATCACAGGCTTTCATCATTTGAATCCATTTCAAATCATTTTTCAATTTAGTCTATTTTCTAATGATCTAACATAAAATAATTTCATCAAAATGATTTCCAAATTAAGTCATCATTTTTCATAAATCCACCATATAATTTCAATTCCATTTAAATTGGTATTTTTCTAAATTTCCATACCCAATTAAAAAATACTATATCATCTAAAATCCAAGTTTTTAAATCATTTAAAAACTCATTTCAAATAATCAAGAAATTCAATGTTTCAATAATTGGGAAAATAATTATGGAACCCCCAACCATTAAATCATAGGTCCTGAAATTAACACCCGCAACGAGACTTAACAATCATGAATGAAGTAGAGAAGATCTATGAACATGACCTATAATAAAAATCCAAAACAAATGGAGTTTATATCCATAAATTAAATGATGGTACATCAAACATAAAGGATTATAGAAAGATATATCAAAAGAAACTATATAATAGGTGATCCACTCACTCAGAGGAGATCGATCGAGATTAACACCACTTTGATTCAAAAAGGAAAGGGTTTTTTGGGGAACAATCACCTCATGGGTTCCTCTAATGAAGAATAAACCATGTTAGTTCTTAATGGGGTTATTAGTAACTTAAAATGGGGGGTCTTGGAACTTCAAAATAATTTTAGGAACATTAAAATCTTTCACACATGATTATCCTAGAGGGTTGTTCACGGTAAGGAGAAATCATGCACAAGATATTTACCTTAATTTTTCTGGAATAGGGTTTCCCCAGGGTGGGGGTAAGTTTTGGAAAATCATGTGCCAATTGTGTATTCCCATCTATACATAGGGTGCATAGTTTGAACTAGCGGAGCACAGTGTTTGGTCAAACCATGTTCCAACCATGCACATCCCAAAAATCCAAAAAAATGTCAAAATATTATAGAATGTCAATGAAAAAAATACCCAACATAAAGGTGATCAAATTAAGGGTCAATAAATACCTGAAAACATGTAATAAATTGTTAAAACCACCCCCTCCATAAATATTTTTTGTTCCAAGAAAGGCTGCCAAGTAGATTCTATATCTAAGAGATGATGCCACTACCCCATCATCAGTACCTCCCACTCCCAAGTCTCATGAGAATAAAAACTAGTATTCTATAGAACGTGTATCACCCCAATATTTTTATGAAATATATTTTTAAATAATTTTATTTCTTTGATAGTTTTTTTGCACACAATAACAAGTTTAGACGAACTGTGAAATAATATCAAAATATTATATTTCTATTATAACCTAGTAATTAAATTAACATGAATGAATATACATTACTAATTTATTAAATAAATATAAATTCACAAAAAATATGAATTTATTGGTTTTTTCTTAGTAAATAATCACAAAATTTTTAGTAAAGTCATTTTTTATTCAAAAATTTGTTTACTTCAAAAATGGGTTTGTAATATTTTTGTGAGTGAATATTAATTTCCATAAGTTCTAGAAAATTTATTTCATAAAATTTATTTCATTTTTAATTAATAATTTCAAAATTATCTTAAATGAAATTTTGACAACGTTCTGAAAACATTTATTTTTCAAAGAATAGTGAAAAATATTGATTTTTATTGAAAACTATATTTTCATTGGATGTTTTTACAAGTAAAAATTATGTTTTGGTTTGTTGAAATTTTAATTAGTTAATTTAGATTTAAAATTTCCCAATAATGGATTTTAAAGTGGATTTCATATTTGAATTTAGTTTAAAAACATTTTATATATTAAAAGTGTATTTTTATGAGAAAAGTTTTTTCATTGAATTTTTTTAATTTTATTTTAAATATAAATTATAAAACTTATATGCATTGAATTTATAAAAATGTATTACATATTTGGAATTAGTGGGTCCAAATTTAGTAAATAGGTCGTTTTTATTTTTTGTCAATATGAATAGTAACCTTAGCGAATTTTGTTACCATTGCAAAGGACAAATCATGTAATTAAGGGTAAAAATAATATAATAGGAACTATAAAATTATACTAACACTTGCCTCAATTTTACTGGATGAATAATGTTTTACCATAATAATTCTATTGCTTAATTTATGACCTTTTGGTACCACATGGCTGAGATTATGACCTTTATAATATTTTATTTAAAGAACATCGAAAGATGTAAAATTCATGATTTTAATAAATATAAAATTTTTAATATGAGGTTATCTAAAGGATATGCTCAACTATAAATAAATAAAAAAGTTTTCCCTCCATAATTTTAATTTATTTATAATTTTTAAGAATTAAATAATTACTCTAAATTCTTACACTGTGATGGGGCATTAATTATTCAATTAAAGGAAGAATCTAATAAATGATATTAAAATATTAAAAGTAACATAGTTTTATATATTTAAGGTGATTCAAAAATTATCTTTATGATATGATAATTTTATGGACATAATAAAATGGTCGTTCATAATTTGAAATTCTTTTTTGATATTTTTAACAGCCAAACTAGTTAATAGTATCAAAATTGACAATAATGATATTTTATGGGATTAACATTTTATTAATTTTTTATAAAATCATAAAAAACATTAAAAAATAAAAATTGATTATGATATGGTCTAAAAATTTATTAATTGACCATTTATTGTCAAATTTACACAATATAAGTAAAAATTATAACATTTTTGTATTCAACATTTTGTTACTGTAGTTGAAATTAATGTAGGTTAACTAATCATTAATAAAAATGAGAATGTTTAAAATAACAACAAAAATTATCTAAAATCCATTGGTTTATTATATTAAAAAATTATATTATCTTCCCTTCTAATCTATGGTTATTTTTTGGAATTTTAAGGAAAAATTAATTTATTATAATTTAATATTTTAAGAAATTTAAAAAGTTCCCCTCACCTAAATTATAAAATATCGCATCCTCCCTCACTTCATTACATCACTTTGAGCCTTATATCTCGACCATAGTCCTCCAATTTATCTTCTAAACTTCCCTAGATGCATCTTATATGTTATGGTCTTCTCAAAATACAAACCTTGGTGCCCTTTATTGGAGAGCGCAAGGAGGCATTTTGAAGAAGAGGTAATCGCTCTAACTGATCACTTTCTTTTTCTACTCTTCTTTACCCCAAATAAATGTATTTGGTTTGTCATAAATTAATAAATTTAGTATTATAAATATTCTTAAATGTTATTATGATTATTAAAACACCATTATCAACCTCCTTTTTCATCAGGTAAGAAGTGAATGTATCGCTCGTGCATACATACGACTTACCATCTCCATATAGTGATATAATTCATTTTTTATCATCAACTTTTATGGATGGTTATTATGTTTGTTTTAATTAATATATGTTATATATATATGATATAATAATGATTTTTAAATATGAATTATTCTTTATATTTATTTCATTCCATCAATTGAAAAATGAAAACAATGTTCATGCATACGCACAACCAACCTTCTACAAGAACGGCGTAATTCGTATTTATATCCTTACTTTATATGAATGATTATAAATATGTATATATTTATTATATTCTATTTCCAAAACATGATTAAAAATCTATAAACGTTGATACAAAGATAAAATTATAAGGACCAAGACTGCCAAACTGAATCATGCTTGGAAAATGAAACAGTTACCACTTAGAACAATGATTTTAATAATAAAATATTAATAAATGGGTGATAAGGTTTTATAAATAAATTATAAAAGGTATTATAGAATTATGGTTGTTTAATAATTGAATAATAAATCCATACTTATTATACTTGAGGTTTTAACATCAATAAATAACGGTAGGACTTGAGGTAAGGCTTTATTTCACAATCTCATAATTATTGGAGATTGATTACATTTAAGAATCCACTAGGGAATATTAATCTTATATGTACAAGTTTTATAAAAATGTTTTCAATTTTTTGATATTCTCAATCAGTTTTTTAAATTCATTTTTACCCATGTTTTACTTTTTAGCAAATGGTTTCAATGGAACATTTTTATCATTTTCCTTAAAAGGTAATATGTGTCTTTCCACCCAAAAACTATGAAAGGAATGTTTTTATCACTTATAAGACATGGGAAACTTCTAATTATTTCATGAAAAATTAATGATTTTTATATTACTATATAGTATCATAAGGTTCTTTTCAATGAAATTTTTTTCTTTGTAATTGTTTTGATTTTAAAAAATCAAAATAGAAAGGATACTTTCCTCAAGATTTAATTAAAGTGTTTTTTCAAAATAATTTTACATATAAGATAACATTTTTGTATGTTACTTACAATTTACTGGGGATATGATCCAAGGATTACATCCTTATTATTTATATTGATGGTTTATTTTTATGATGTAATGATGTTTATGAATGTTATTACTTTTCCATATGTTATGAAATGATGAAATGTTTTTGAACCCCATTTATTTTCATGGGTTTTTATATGATGATCGATTTATGTTCCTGTGGTACACATATGTATGGTTTTCATTATTTCATGGGTGTGACCTATATCTACCTCAAATTAATATTATAAAGGTTAATATATCATGAGATAACATTGGTAAACAAGTTGATGTTCTTGATCC
Organism: Viscum album; assembly: GCA_963277665.1. Taxonomy (NCBI): domain Eukaryota; kingdom Viridiplantae; phylum Streptophyta; class Magnoliopsida; order Santalales; family Viscaceae; genus Viscum; species Viscum album. Next base: position 615,946,685 of record OY728134.1, read on the forward strand.
TCAATGGGAAAGAGGTGTTTCCGGATTTACTATGGGAAATAGGTGTCTCATAATCCACTAAGTTTATGTTATTTGTAGTTAACCTTGAAATATGAATTTTTTTTCTTTATTTATATAGGTTCCACACTTTTATGAAAATATCTTGTGGTTATTGATTTATTTATGAAGATATCTCACTCTTATGTTCCATGTTTTCTAAAGAGTAATTTTTTTCCTATGAACCATGTTTATGATCTTTGACCAGTTGGATAAGAACATTGTATATTGTGTTCAAGATTACATTACAGTATTCTTATATAATTCTTTCATATGATCATGGATTGGTATCTCTTATGTTTACTATTACGGAACATTTGAACTCACCCTTTCTTATGTTTCCTTACCCAAGTGATGAAAAAAGGTTTATGTAGGGTATTCCTAAGAGGAGTACTATATGAAAAGATCTCTGTCGTAGATGCTGAAGATATTTCATTAAATAAGAATATTTTATATCTTATCTCTAAATAATTTAAACCTTTATGGTTCTGGATTCGATACTATTTGTTTGTACAGAATATTCATCTATGTATATGGATTTTTTTTGTATGAAATGATCAAGATTTTATAGTTGGTATCAAAGTTAGGTTTAGAAAAAATTTAGATATTTGGTTTATAAAAATTTAATTAAATGCCTAGAGATAAGATTAAGTATATGATAAAATCCTATAGTTTTGATAATTATTATGAATGAAATAGGTTAAACCTAAGGAGTTATAGAATAACGTGTCATGATTTTACATTCTATAAATTATTTTTTATAATTATGTGGTTATCCACTATGATTAGTGTTTCTCAAGAAATGATTTTTGGTTATAGTAAATAGATGGAACCCAAAGGAACTATGTTAATAATATATGCAATGGAAAATGCATTGATTTTCCTCCAAGGAAACAAAACGTTATGGGGTCTAGAATGCACAATCTTAGATCCATGCTCACACAAATTTATCAGGCAATGAATGATGATGAGTTTCCAAATGATTAAAGGAGGGAAGAATGTACTATTGAATATTTCATGAGGAAACATCAAGATTATTTTAGTGGGTCTTATGATCCACTAGAGGCTGAATGATGGATCAATACCATTGAGAAAATATTATATGTTCTTTAATTACTAGGTCATGAAATTGTTTTCCAATATATTTACCATCTTGAACGTGAATCAGATCAATAATAGGATATTATCAGGAATATCAGGAAAGTGGATGAGATTGAATCCATGTATTGGGATGAGTGTAAGGGGATATTATTTAGTAATTACTTTCCTTGTATTATATGTAAAAATATGGAGAATAAATTTATTTAGTTGAATTAAAAGGATATAGAATCCATTGGTACCTATGAGGAAAATTTTACAAGGCATGGAAGGTCTTCCTCTGAATTAATTATCAACCTAAAAGTAAAATTGATAAATTATTTGGTGGTCTAAAACCATTTCTATAAAAGGAATTACCTAAAATATTATTTAGCATATATGGATAAAGTGTTCAATGTGCACTCTTTTGGCCCCAAAATTCATGTCTCGAGATGATTTGATTAAGTACACAACCATCTAGGATGAAATTTAAGCTCAATGGATCCAAATAACATCAAATGGGTCTACATCTAGAATCTCCCATGTGAATCCCCTCCACACCACGAATGCATGAGGCATTGAAGAAAATCTAGTGAGTCTAACACCCTCTGTGACCATGCTAATCTAGATGACAGAACTCATGTGAGTCTAATTCCCTCTGGGACCATTCCAAGAAAATTGATGAACTGCTCCATGAGTATGATGGATCCTATCCCATTTGCGAAATCCTTTTTCCTTTTGTAGTGCTCCACTGATCATCATGATCCCCATTAACTATAAGTATTTGAATCACCCCCCCTAAAGGGATGGTTACTCAGTCTTTTTAGCTTCTAATCTCCCATTTCGTGATGCGCCTGAGCAATGCGAACCTGATCCAGAAATATATCGCCCAAGGTACTTGAGAATCTCAATCCACCCATACCCTTGTTCTTATATACCCATTCCTATGGTAGGTATGTCATTTAGGAAGGCCTACTCCCTTCACAAAGGAAGGATAACCTTTGGGTTAGTCGAGGCTTTGCAGAGCATTAAGACTTCATAATTCACTATTCAATTGAGCCATGGCTCCATGATAATGGAAGGGTCATATGCTTCACAAAGCCCTTTCATTCGCAAAGCCATAGTTCTCCCTGAAGCACCATAACTTGATGTATCCACGATCTGTAAAGCCCCTTGCTTCACAAGACCCTCTTTCGTGTATCCCTACAAGCATGTGCATTGTGATTTCATGGTCTATCATGTTGTGCTCCATGTTAAGCTACCCTACTTATTTCTTTTTGGAATAGTTATTCTAATGGATTTTTCTTTTCAACATTTCTATGATAACAAGGACCCCATGACTGACCACTCCTCTGATTCCTCATGTTGGGAATTTCTCGTGTTGTGCACCATCCAATGGTGAATGACTTACAACCTTGTATTTACTAGTGGGTAAGAAATTATCCCTCCACTTATGAGTTATAGGACATTAAATTTCCAATCCTCATTATTCTCAAAAAATGATGTTAAATTTTAGTCTCACACCATGCAGTGCACATGGGGTGCCATTATTTGGGAATCCCTCTTCGAGTAATCCCCAATCTCTATACCCTAGGTAGTACTAGTGTATAAGCCCCAAATCACCTCTCGTGGATGCATCATTTGCGACATGATCATCAGGTCTACTACTACCTCATATTTCTCACACTGAGAATGTTTCATGTCAGCTTAGATGTTAATAGTAATTGTGACACCTTTCCTCCAGGAATACCTCCAAGAGTAATCCCCATGTCCCTCATATCCAAACTATGTGGGGTTTGATCTTTATCTTCTAAACATGGTATGTAGTAAGCCTCCCCAAAGTTCAGTCCCAACCATTGGTAAAATCATGTAGTACCTCCTAGGGATGTACCCTCATGATGTGACATTTTCCCATTATGGGACACATCCCCCTGGATCCACCTCTACAGGGTGTTCAGATCCATCTTCCATCACCCATTTCATCCATCATCCATCTTGATTTTACCCTGGGCCACTATGTCCCAGTAATATCTTCACATTCATCCACATTCCCTATTTCCATTTGGGATTCCTTCTTAGGCGACCCAACCCCAATTTCCATCCATTTGTGCTTCTAACCATGGGTAAGTCCCAACATGTCTCTGGGAAGCTATCCATGTGTAAGCCCTGGTTCCATGCCACTTTCTAGAACTATGTGGACTTGGATTCCTAGCCACTAGGATGCATAAGAATCTACCATATGTTTCAAACCCACTATCCATTTCAATCCTATTATTTCCCTCCAGTTTCCAAGTCTCGAGTGGATCATGCCACAAATTGAAGATTATACTTCTTTTTCCCCCATCCATGTGCTCAATTCCCATGGAACAGCTCCTTAGGTGTCTCATTACCATGTTCCAAACTAAATAGAATTTTATTCCCAATCACATGGATATGTAGGAGCCTCCCTGATGTTCAAGACCATCACCCTCCATGTTCTATCTATCCCATCTATTCTATTTCAACACTTCCTCCATATCCATCTTGATTATTATCTGGGCCTCCACATCTCAGTGAGATCATTCCATCCATTTGGGTAGTATTAATGAATAATCCCCATCAACATCATCACTAATCCTAACATCACTCAGGAAGTCTCAATGTGTATACCCCCACACCATCCAACCAAGAGCAATCCTCTTGTGATGGGAAGTCTCAATGCATAATCCCCAAACTACCCATTCAAGATACATGCGTTTTGATCCATGTCTTCTAAATAGGGTATATAAGAAGCCTCCACAAGGTTAAATCCCATCCAATAGTAAACCTCGTTGTTCCCCTCACTAGGTTTTATCTCCCTAATATTCCCTCAGGGGTGTCCATATCAGACTTCATAGTGTGAAATATTCTCTTTACAAAACACACCACCTCAGGCCCACCCTCATTGGTCATTATGATCCATCCATCCGATAAAATGTATAGGTACTCCCTCATAGGTATTTAACCCTTCAAAATGTTAAATCTTATGTTTATGAGACACACCATCTTGGGTCTTCTCTCATTGGGCATTCTAATTCATCCATCTAGTAAACCTTCCAGGTACTCCCTCCTAAGGATCTACCACTCCAATCTGTTCCTATGGGACATTCTGATCTTTTCGACATGTTACCATGGGATATTAAACTCATCTATTATGTCATGTTAAACATGGGTTTCCTGAGGAAAACCTCATAACACATTATTCTAGCATAAGATACCTTGTCATCATCATAGGATGCCTCAAGTTTTTCTCTCTTGAGAAGACCTCTCTGAGGTATAATATAGGTGTTCCAATGTTCCAACATCCAAACAAGCCATTGATACCCAATATGACTATTCTCTTGAACAAATGTTACTGCCATGACTAGACCCCTTGTAATGTCCAAACAAAAGTAGCATAATTAACTAGAATCTACAATGATATGACACTGAGAATGAGTGTAATGAACTTTGACTCAAATATATGAGGTAGAACCAGACCAGGTGATGAGTTCTTAGGAGAAATCCTTGGAATGATGAACCAAAATCCCATAATAATATTTCGATTAAAGAGAAGACACCTCTGAAGTGGTGATGACACTACCGACCTTCTGAAAGATAGAATGTGGGGTGAAATGAATCCTATCCTCCAAGAGAACTATGAGGGCGTGCCCCGATGAAAATAATTAGAAATAGAAATGGTGAAATTGACATGAAATATTTTCCTCAATATGGGATTAGTAGAATTAAAGACATTAAAATATAATAATTTCATCAAATTCATCAATCTTGTACCAGGTCCCACTAAGAAAATAGTGGACCGGACATGAAACTCACCAAAATTTGGGGTGGTTAATTTTTGGGCATTCCGGTATATGAAATCGTCAGTGTGGATATCTCTCTCCAGTCATGGAAGATTGGATGGTACTGGCCCATTTGTAATTTCTTTACTTGTATCCATATTGATGTTTGAATATGACTACTTTATAGGACACCGGTTACAGGAAACCAATCTCCCCCTCCTGCAAATATAGGGGTAGAAGGAACGTTAATATAGAAATCCTGCATGACCCCATCACTACCATGACTTCTGCTAAGACCATGACTACTGGGCACCCATGCCCCATCTAACCCTTGGATATTTTATAGATGTGGGTGATTGACATCAGTATGCACTGATAGGAGTAGGAGGGGGTAATTATCACAAGGTACATGTCCCCCCAGGACCTGGAGGCTTCTCTACCTTGTTGACTCCTCCACCCCCATGAGTCGCATAGGTGGTCGTTACTACCCACACCCACATTCAACCACTTTAGGATAACCTCCCTAGATCAATCATATAACTCACTCCCTTATACCGATGATGTGAGCGATATCCAAGTTGTTTAGGCCACAATAATATCCAAGGAACCACCCAAGAGGGCTCCCATCAATCCCCATAAATTCCACCAACTGGTCCCTTAGGCCAAAGAACAGGCGGTCTATATCTTTTCTCTATCGGCCCCAGTCTAGATAATATTACCCTAGCATTGGGCCCAAGATTAGAAGGATTCCCATTATGTGTAATTGTCTTCAACATATCCCATGGCCCATTCCACCCCAGTGTATTCAAACTTATCCCTGCCACTATAGAGTTGGGATCCACAAGTGTTCTATTGGAATCGAGACCTTAGCCACTCCACAGGTATCCCGGGTTGACTCTTTCAGTCATGAACACCACTAGAGATCATTGTAGGCTGCCCCATGTTGATGATACCCAATACGGAGGCCCTCCCCATACCATCACCATTCAAAGTGGAATTCCTCCCCAATCTCACACTCAGTATGGAGATCCTCCCTATGTTTCCAGGATCATTCCAAGCATAGGTCCTCCCCACCTTGTCGACATCTAGCCTGGTGGTTTTTTCCCATGAATATAGTTCCCAATAGGGATCCCATCCCAATTTCACTAACCACCAACATGAATGTATTCTTTGCATAGTTTCTATCCCAAGTGGAGTTCCTCCCTATATCAGCACTGAACAAAGTGAAGCACCTCCACGCTTCGTCCCCAACCAGCATGGGGGCCCTCCCCAAACTGCAGCCAACCAGAGTGGAGGTCTTCCCTTCTCCATAAACCATAAAAGAGGATTCCCTCCCTTATTTACCCATGATCTGTATGAATTACCTCCTCATGTGATATCTTCTAACTAGTATAGATTTCCTCCTAGTGCCATAGTTAGCCAACATGGAGGTCCTCCCCATGTTCTCACCAACTTCATCGGATTTCCTCCCCACTCGAGCACCCAGCACCTCGGAGATCCTCCCCACACATCCAACAGCCAATAGCCCCTCCCCATATCTCGTTCGATATATTTCAAGTTGATACATACACCTTATCTTATCAAAGTATTGATCCTACTCACTCCCACAACATTCTATGTGAGGTTCCTCCCTACTTCAATGACAGTAGGTATGAAATTCCTCCCCATATTCTAAAAAATCAATGCAGAGGTCCTCCCCGCAAACTCAACCGACAATGCAAAGGTCCTCCTCATGCCGAAAAAGTTCCCTTACCTAATGAACTGTACCAGGGTAAAAAGGAGAACTGTCATTACCAAAGTAATAACTCTAAGAATTAACATGTTTTTGGAAACCCCATTCTCTTCACTGATTCTGAAGCTGAATGGGACCCAATGAAGGATCCTTCCCCCTATCTTCTACATCAATGTCAAGGAAAGGAGCCCAACTTGTGAGTTTTTTTATCTCGGAAGGTGATTTAGAAAAAAAATCCATGAATCCCTTCACAGTTGAATGTAGGAAAAAGAATATTTGTCTCCCTTCTATGGTGTTGTCATGCAATCCTCCATATCATTGCAAGTTTCATTTTATACCTCAATAAGATATCATGAAGAGTTATTCTAAGTAATGATATAGAATGATCACATTCCATATCCACCACCATAAGATAACACCCATGCACATGAGTTATTGTTCAGTACCCATTTCTATAGGGACATGATGATGTGGTTGGTACCACCTCCAAGAGATGATCCAGTATGTGGTGGTTAGTTAGATCACATAGTGTTTTCTCCACCAGCCAATCCACTGCCACATGGATCCACATCAGTGTCATTTCCAGTTCCATAGCCATCCCCAATCATGGAATAAGTAAATGAGGAGTTAGACCATACTTCCAAAAAGAGGATATTCTATGATATCCTTAATGCTTATAAGTTTCTTGAGATGTTCTGAATGATAACCACTTCCTACTTCCACATCCCAGATTTTCTCACCTAAGAAGAGGTCCTACACTTTCGATGGACCATCCGGGTGATGCATTTTTGCCTCCATAACCATCGGTCGGTTAACCAAAATATCTAGGAGTATTTTGATGACATAAACCAACACCACATGATTAATTTGGTAGTGCTCCCAGTTTCAGAACACCATACATCACTCGACTACCACCATATTCTTCATCAACAATGCATTCATAGATTCATTATACTCTACAAAATTATCAAGGAGGAATCCCCACATGTATAGATCTAGGATTGGGTTAGTATTATTCACTCCACTTCAGTACAATCCTACTAAAACTAGGTTTATCCACTAACATTGAAGACATTTCTCTTAGTGTAGTCACAGTTATTAGGGATTTGTTCAGCACACTCAAGTAGATGGGAAATGAAGTAGTTTCTATGGAAGCAGACCCACCCCTAGGGCAGTGAGACATTATGTGGACACTTGTACAAGTATTCTAAATCACTTGAAGAGGAAGGTATGTGGCATTGGGGGCTCTTTAATCTCATTGCCTATTGGTAAGAATACTAATAATGGAAAGGATTATATTGGGACCTCTAAACCATCCAACTCGACCTATATAGTACAAGAAAAAGATGTTGAACTCTCTACGACCACCTTAATCCAACAATTAGCAGAATAATGGAGGTTCATTGATGAACCCTTTATCGAGCCCCTTGAAAATATTCGTCCGGACTACAGGGATCCTCAACACAATCCTATCCCTCCTATACTGGTGTAGCAGGGGAAACCTGAAGTCTTCCTTGGCTATCTTCCCCTGATTGATCTAAATAATCCTACACATCCCAATAGGGTAGATGCCAGAGTCTATCATAAATGTTCGTGGTACCTGTCATCAAACTCTCCTGAGCATTGTGAAAACCCTCTTCGGGGCCCGGATTGATATGTTCTATAGGTCATTCCAATGGCCATTCCATAGTCCTCTCCACAACCCATCTCATTAGACATTCCACAATTCATTGAGCCTACTTATCCTATTGATGATCCCTTTAATGCACTGGTGATCGGGAATCCTCAGCCAGATAGGAATCCTCCCCAGGATAATCTGATATCTACTCTAACTTCCTAGATCGAGGCCTTGGAAACATGACAGGTGGTCATCTATCATGATGGAAATACATATTTGGCATGGTTAGAAAAAATGTGAGCACACCAATATTTCTAAAATCCGACATTTTTCCCCATCAATGTGATGGGAGACCCATAGAATCATATAAATCACTTCATATCAAGGTGTGGACCGATGATGAGAATGCCAGAGCAGTAAGAAGACCCCAAACTCCAATGTGTTGTACAAACATTGGAAGGGTCCACATTCATCTAGTACATTCAGCCACCTATTGGGTCCATCATTGGTAGGGAGGTTCTTTGTAGAAATTTTCATTATTAGTTAGGTACACCACCTACAAGACAAGTATTTGTGACCACATCAATTCTAAGAAATGACCAGATGAATGAGTCGTAGAATTTTCCGTCAGGTGGAATGGGATCACATATTCAATCAACATTCTTCTGACCCAATAGTAGCTACTAACGATGTACATGGGAAATGTGAAGACTGTACTGGTCCCATCCCTCATCACTCAAAAATTTCCTTAGTGGTTTTTGATAATTTTCTAGAAAATATCAGTGCCTGGAGGAATCCTTGCAGCAGTCTAAGAAGGAACACCCACTGGATCCTATAGATCCTATACGAAGGGACACCAAGGCATAAATTATTATCGTCACATAGATAGAGGACCCCATGCCACTATAATTTTTACTAGTATATGCTCACCCACTGTCTTGCAAAGAGAAATAGTTGTAGGCCTAGCCTCCGGCTCAATATTTCCCAACAAAAAATCAATAGGTGCTACACTGTAATGAACCACCGCCACGTAAGTGGGATAATCAGGTTCCATCCCCCCATTAGGCTCCAAATCCCTAGTAGGGATGTTCTTCTAGAGTTACCTATCCGAAAATAGAAACAATATATATTCATTTAATGAGGATCAGGTTCCCTATTATTTCGATAGCTTCTTCGACCATGGTATTTTAAAAATTCCAAAATATTGGAAACCCCAAGAGGCTGATCTCACTGTTCACTATGATTACTACACTTATCACCAAAGACATGGATATACCATTAAGAAATTATATGTGTTCAAGTACTAGATCTGTGATGAGGATGATAATAATGTAGTCAGATTGGTCCCTACCTCAGAAGAGGTACCATGCATTTCTGAAAAGCATGACGACGATAGAGAAGGATAATGGTAGCAGGTTTCCAGCTGTGGGACTCAAAAGTATGGGGAGTAGATGGCACAAAGGGCAGTTTATCACACACATGATGTCATATATGCCCATTTAAATGTTCCCCAGCCTCTTGAAGTTGTTGAACCTCCTTTAGTGGCTACTTCTGCATACACATCTCAGCCTTCTACTTCTTAGAAGGGTAGGCACCAATAGAACAATGGAAAACAGAATCCCCTACCGATGGTGAATCCATATCACATTCTCGGAGACTTCATTCCCCTTATGTTGGGGATCACCCCCAGGTATGGGGATCATCCCCAATATCTATATAGCATTTTAAGATTCCTCAAATGGTGAGAAAGATTATGCCTCTGTGAATACTGTCGAGTTGGGGGATCCTTATATGTTTTCCAATGATGAAGAGTGTCTGGTATGTCCTAATAATATTCTCGGTCGATGCAATCATCGATGGGGTCATGGATAAATTAATCATCATAATTCCCATGATAGTGTTTCAAGCCAAGTATTACATGCTACCGAGACCATATAGTAGGCTTAGCATAGAGCACATCAAGTCCATTCCTTTCATATCGTCTTGTTAGATTCACTACTGCCTCCATTCGTACAACTCAACCAGGTAGAGCCTTTGTGACTGCATCATTATTAGTTTCATCTAGATCAATCGAGGCTTTAACCATCCAATGGTCAACCAATACTAATTTTACATGGTTCATCTAGTGAGTAGTAAAATATACCCAGCACCAGTAAGAATCTTCCAGTTCAACAAGCAATTACAATCATACTTCCCACTAAAGAGAAATACCATACCAGAAGAAATGTGCATTGGACATGGAAGTATGATGTGATTATCACCAAGAAATTATTCTTGAGAATTTATCAATTCTCTAGGACCTCTGTCGTCAGAAGAGCTGCGATAATCCCTCACAGAGACCTTGATGATCCTTCTCCAATTCGAGATAAAGGTTGCAGCCATAGAGGCCTTCCTTGGTAAGGATGTCGAGCGAGTATAACTTCATACCATCATATCATTCTCAAGATAAGTTAAAGGGTATACTCAATAGGGTAATATTCGATCGTTTTAAATCATAGGCTGGTTCAATGGAATGGAAGTCCATCATTATCTCATAGACATAAGTTCTATGATTAATCTGATCCTGATCTAGATAATTAAAAAGTTTGGATTTACTAAAGTAGATCTTATTCCATCATACATGATGATTTAGGATTATGATAGGATAGAGAAACAGTTGTGTGGTAGAATCTACTTAAAGGCCTAATTCAACAGCCTGATTGTAAGCATAGAATTTATGTTTGTCGCATAGGATACCACCTATATTGAAATAATGGGTATACCCGGGCTCCATTTGTATGAAACAGTTCTCTACTCATATCATCAATTCCTCAATTACTCCCTCAATGGTCGAGTGGGCTTTCTCCAAGGTGATGAATCTCCTTTCGCCTCTTGTGATAACCTCTATCTTGATGCTGACTATTATAAGAGTAAGGAAAACTAGGTATAGACTAATGAATCTAGGAACATAATTACAATGGTCGACCCATGGAAAGACTTAGACAATGATTTCATCCTTCTAATTCAATAGTTAGAGGCCATAATGCAAAACACATGACACTGATTTATCATTTGTGAGATGAGGGGAAGGAATGTTCACAATTACTAGAAACTTCCAAAGATTACCTTGCATGCCTACGTAGGACATGCTAGAGTGATACTAGAGACTATTAACCCTATTACATAATGGGATATTCTCACCATGGATACATCAGTATGTCATACATACCTTTTTCTACCAAGATGGGTTAAGTTAGCATAGATCGACCCTCCACCACTGCTTCCACATCATCAATCATGGGCCTCTCAATTGAAGGTGTGATGGAATCAGGTCGACATTAGTTGTTACCATGATTTAAAAAATGTAGGAGTCTCCAGATAAAGATTGAATTTCTACTCAATCCAACACCATTATTATTCCGTGTTCAATAAACATAGAGAAATTTCTACTTCCTAGTGATCCTCCTGCCTCATAGGATGAAGAGGATTTGGAATATTCCCCTCCCACATTCAAAGAAGGCATCTCCACCACTTTTAATGAGTTAATACAAGTGAATATAGGTACCATGATAGATCTGAGGCCAATGAAGATCAGTGAATCCATGCCTACATAGGAACAAAAACATTATGTGGATTTCCTAAGTAAACATATTGTTGTGTTTTCTTGGATCAATGATAAGTTTTCAAGGCTAGACCGTCAGGTCATCGTCCACCGTCTTGGTCTTCTGTTGTGTCATTATCGATTCAGGAAGCCTCCCTGGAAGATGCATCCTTCTCATGGTACCATGGTTGAGGTCAAAGTTGATAAGCTCATCAAATTAAACTTCATTAAGGTAGATTAGTACCCCAAGTGGTTGGAAAAAATCATCTCAGCGGGGAAGGAGAACATATAGATTAGACTATATATATCAATTTCTAAGATCTCAACTACCACTACCCAAAGTATGATTTTCCCATTCCGATGACAACGTTTTTGATTGACACCATAGTTGATTTTCAAGACCTATTTTTCATGGATGGGTATTCTAAGTATAATCAAATCTGAATGGCCCCCAAATATGAATATTCCACTGCCTGCAGAGTGCTGTAGGGTACCTTATATTATCAGGTAATGCCTATCGGTCTGAAGAATGTTGGATTCCCCTATCAACATTTCATGAACTACATCTTCTTTTTGATTCTTAGGATTTTATTGGAATTCTACATTGATGATTTGGTGGTCAAATCCCGCCAGCATCAGGACTATTATAAAGGCCTTGAGAAAGTGTTTGGCTTCCTTTTCTCCTAGAAGTTGAAGATGAACCACTTAAAATTTTCTTTTGGCATGTACTCTAAGAATTTACATGGTTTTTTAGATACATCTGAATCGAAATCAACCAAGATAAGATCAAATACATCAATCACATGCCTCCTTTAAGAAACCATTAAGATCTTTAGGGATTTCAAGGACACTTTACCTACATACGTTGATTCATCATGAATTTGGTCAACTAATGTAATCCTTTTTTTTTGAGTTTATAAAGAAAAGTTTCATCTACCAATGGGATGAAGAGTGCTAGCCTTATTTTGAGGAAATGAGGATGTACTTTCTACAACCTCCAGTCTTGATGTCGCTCATCTCTAGAAAGTTGTTGTTCTTTTTATGTGATTTCCCTGGAATGATCCCTTGATGCCCTTCTCACCCAAAATAATAACAAAGGGGTAGAGAAAAAATTTTACTATCTTAGTTACATGCTCCTTGATACAGATTCCATATATTCTCCCATCAAGAAGAGCTACCTCCCACTAGTATTCATGATGCATAAGTTTCAACACTACTTATATCATCATGAGATACAAATAGTTTCTCACATGGATCTATTAAAATACATTCTAAACCACCCCATGTTGGAAGGCCATCTAGCTCAATGGGTACTAATCCTTTAACAGTTCAATGTTAGGTTTATTCTACAAAAGGATGTCAAGGGTCAAGTGCTGTTATATTTCCTGGACTCTCATCTTTCGCTTGAGGAAATGCCTCTAGATGTTGGTTTCCCTAATGATGTTATCCTCTAAGTGGATCAAGCTATTCCATGTTGGTAAATTCATTTCAATGATGCCTACCAGAGCCTGACTGATAGAAGGATCAATGATCCCAAGATCAATAGGGTAGGACTACGAGTCTTATATATCACACCTACACACACTATTCTACCTTATTCCTTATTTCTAATAGAGGGATGTACAAACAATGAGGTAGAGTATCAGGCTCTCATAACTGGTCTTATGTTATCTCTCAAGATTGTTTTTCCACACCTTCATGTGAAGGGGGAACCATAGCTGGTCATCAAGATGACCATTAGAGACTATATCGTATGGAATCCCAAGATAATACACTTGCACAACCATTCTCTCCATTTGATGGCCCAGTTACCTTCTCATCCAGAGGTTACTCATGTTCCCTGGTCATATAATGGTTGAGCTGATGCCCTAGTCATTCTATTTGTATTCTCGCAAAGAACCCAACCAAGAATATCTATTCATTCATGTGGCACATAGACGATTCATCACCCCCTTCAATTAATATGATGATGAAACCAGTAGGTAAACCATATTACCTATGGTGCTTCTACATCGTGACTTCTATATCCCCCAAAATATGAAAAAACCTCCGATTGGAAAAATCCTTTCATCAAGTATTACCATCACATTAGTCACCCATTGAACAATGTTTAACGTGGGAGAATATATCATTATGCTGTTCAGTTCGCCCTCCAGAGTGGTCCCATCCTGGAATAGAATCTATACAAATGTGGGTTTGAGGGAATCCTTCTATACTGCATTCAAGGAGACGAGATTCCCCAGGTCATACAAAAATTCTATGCTAGGTCTTGTAATTATCATCAGGCAGGTTTGAAGCTCTCCCACAATATTCGATGGTTGGAATACATCTATCCCACCATGGTTCGTTACTATATTGAGTTCACCCTGAGGTTCCATGCATGTCATATCCATGATAACTTCATGCATTGACCACCAAAGCCCCTCCAGACTACAAAATACTCATCACCCTTTTCAGTTTAGGGGATCGATGTCATGGGGCCATTTGCAAAAGGAAAATCTCGCTAGTTTTGGTTCATCCTAACCATAGTGGATTTCTTTTCAAAGTAGGTAGAAGCTATTACACTCAAGGAATTAAAAGACCTGTTTATTTTTGAATTCTTGATCTCCAACATCATCCATCTATTTGGATTCCCTCATGTTATTCTCACCAAAAACGACACCAAATTCCATAAAACTGAGCTAAAGAAATTGTATGCTGAATACAAAATCTGGCCAAACCACACTTATCGCTACCATTTTTAAGAAAATAGGTAGATTGAGGCGTTCAACAATATCCACTCCATGTTTTTTTAGAAAATAGTGGATTAGGATAGGTTAAGTTGGTTGTAAAATCTCCCCAATGCTCTCTGGGATTATCGGATTATGACTCCCAATTCCACCTAGGTGACTTCTTATTCCATTGTGTATGGAAGAGAGGTGTTCTACCTATCGAGATTTAGTTTTTATCTCTATTCACAATTTTCTATGATCAACGGACGCTAGAAAAAGTTATAAAAGTACATTTAGAGAAACTCGAAGATATCAATAAGAACATACTTTGGGCCTTGTATTATCTAGAGAGGCACCAATACAATATAGCAAGAGTATTCAATAAGAATATTTATCTCCACTTTTTCCTTCAAGGTGACAGAGTATTGGATCTAAGGACTCAAATGATACATGGAAGGAAGCCACCAACATTGGATCCCTAATGTTAAAGATCATATATCATCCAAATATTCTATCCCAATGATGCATACTCTTTGGTCACCATGGATGGTGAGCGAATCACTCTTCCCACCAATGTAATATTCATAAATCAGTAATATTCATAAATCAGTAATTTTCATAATACTTTTTTCCTCATCCTGGATGATGTTAAATTGCTACATGGTCTAGGTAGAATGACCCTAAATTGTATGCAGTATCATCCAACACGATTTTAAACTATTGCGTTCTAATAGAAAGATGCTAAAATACACAACATTGATTGTCCATTTCTCATGACCTTAAAATACATGTTTCTAATGTCCCAAGAACGTGAAATTAAACAAGGTATTTGATTCTAAATATCATGACTCTAAACTATGTGTGACTCTCCTTAAGATCATTTGGTGTGGTATGTTCCTCCTTGGCCTCACTCACACTGGGTTATTTCTCCCATGTCTGCATATCTTTATGGGTTGAAATTTTTTCATCCTCATCCTTACTAAATAATGTTAAACTTCATGGAATTAAAGAACAACATATGGATTTATTACCATCTTTATGGGATATGTAGCGACACCCAATTTGTTTTTTCTCTGGGCCCAGCTGTATAATCACAAAACTTTAGGCCCCTTTGGCCTAGGTTTCCATAGGAGTGTGGGCTGTGGAGTGGACCTATTTGGTCTTCATTCACATAGAGCTATGGAAATCACACCATGCATGTTCCTTTTGGATAACCTCTCCCCCACCTCTTTCTTACTACATGATGCTAAACTAAACACACCCCCATAACTATGTGTGACTTGATTAACATCCTTTCAAGATACGTAGTGATGCCCATACATTTTTTATTTTGGCCTAACTGCAGAATCATAAACCTCTATTCCCATTTTCCTAAGGTCACTTCTAGGATGTGTAATGTGGTGTGGACCTCTTGGGTCCTAATTTACAAATAGTTTCTTCATGGATCCATGATACGCATCTCCATATAGAAATTTTATATTTTGATCCAAGCACTATGATCTTAAACTAAGATTTCAACTATCCCATTTTCATGATGTTAAAAGGAATAGAAACCATAATATTATCGCTTGGGAGGATATCTCCCCTATAATTTTTCATAGACCATGCTATTTTATAGAACTATGTGTGGCTTGATTCCTATCCTTATAGGATACATAGTGACGACTATAGATTTTATATCTAGGCCTAGCTAAAAGATCACAATCCTTTTTGACCCCTTGGCTTGAGTTACCATTTGAGAGTTCATGGAGCGATGTGGATCACCTAGGTCCCCTTTCATAGAGGGTTATTTTTCATGCCACACACTTATACTTTGGGATGCATCTCTTTACCCTTATGTCCTCTTTTCATGAAACTAAAATGCGTAACATTTCATCCTTATCGCAAGACGTTAAACTGCATGGATATATCCCATAAACATGATGTTAACATTGTAACTTATTGTCCATACTCTATGAACTTATACTTAGAGATCTATGGTCCAATAAATATGACCGTAAACTCTTCATAACACTGGGGTCCTTTAACCAGAGTTCCATCTTGGTCTTTGGTCCCCATCAGAAACCCAATCCTTAAAGATAGATCTGATCCCAACTATGGATATTCCAAAATTACATTCTTGAATGTGCTATTTTGTGAGACATATAGTGTTAAATTCCATAGGAACATTCCCAATCCATATCCATGCTTTGTACGTTCCTTTACCTAGAACCCCATCCTCTTCCACATATAATGGGACCCCCTAATGGCCTGGATATGTCTCTTCAGCTCACCTACCACCCTAGGCCAATGCCCTAGAAGACTTTGAAAGAAATTTTGAGACATGTCCCATGTTTTTAACATGGTCAGTGGTCGACCCTCATTTTTCTATCCCCATACCTAGTAACACAACATAGATGTTGGGTTTCGAACATGGCCAGTAGTTATCATCCACCGTCATACCACCCTTATTGTGTTCTAGATATCAGGCACTATGATTCATTATTTCCACATCCTTATGTTTTTGTGTATCTCCACCACTCCTCGTGTTGTCCCTCTAGGCACCTATACATGTTGAGTCATAATCATAGTGTGATAGGGACTTTCCCACCCAATTTTATCTTTCTATTGTTGTGTTCTCTCATGCGATGGGGAAATCCTAACATCACTCCTTATTTCCCATAACGATCATGGATCACCTGGGCTTAGGAGTCTCGGTTGGGTTTGTACCCACATAGAGGTACGACACAACCATATGGTCCAAACTCTATAACCTTAAACTATGATGCATTGGTACAATAATTATGAACTTAAACTAAGAACCTATTTATGGTTATGCTCGGAGTATGTGATGTGGTGTGGGCCTCTTTGGACTCATTTATATTGGGATTATGTTTCCATGCCACACAGTTCTTCTCTAAGATTCCTCTTTTCCTTATATGTTCTAGTTTCATGACAACAAACTATGTAACATTTCATCCTTACTACATGAAGTTAAAATGAAAAAATTGGTCCTATAACATGACCATAAACTA
Organism: Viscum album; assembly: GCA_963277665.1. NCBI lineage: Eukaryota > Viridiplantae > Streptophyta > Magnoliopsida > Santalales > Viscaceae > Viscum > Viscum album. Next base: position 615,964,253 of record OY728134.1, read on the forward strand.
TGACTTCATCATCCTAACCACATCATGAAAAATGGCACAACATTGTGTCATTCTCTCCTGATAGGAGATCACCCTTGGCACTGGTCATCCACCATGTTTCCCATCATGACCTACATACAGTGTGATTCTTGTAGTGATTCCCATACTTTCCTTCCTAGTTTAGCCACCCAGAAATGAAAAACACAACAAATAAACACACAAATAAGAAATATATCATACCCCCTCTCTGTATGTATGGGTCATACCTACATAGGGAAATTGAACCTTAATTACCATGTGTTGATTGATTTCCATCATTATGGGATATCTAGTGACACCCAAATCATCAATATTAGTTCCAAATGAAACATTATTTTCCCTTTTCATGTCAATTAATCATCATCCTTACTATATAACCTTAAACTACATGAAATTCAAGAACTACATATGTCTTTATTTCTATCCTTATGGGAGACATAGGGATTCTTAGACACTTTTTTTCCTAGCTACAAAACCCCTCAAAAATTCAACCCCTTGGTCTTGATCATGGTCCACGATCTATGACATTAAATGTATGTAGTTTATCTTGATATATCTATGTAACACATAGGATATTTTACACCTCATTCATATTGTGTTTCATATTTTGTGTGTCACATGTCTACCCTTAAGATGAGTGTTAATCCTTATATTCCAGGTTGCATGACTTTAAGTAGCATGAAAGATTCATTAGAAATTCATTGTGGTGCACATGGTCCTCCCTGGTCCTCATTCACATCTGTTTTTTATTACACCACATTACAAATATCCCTCCTAGGGAACCTTCCCCATGGTCTATGCTCTATAACCCTTAAATAGACACAAAAATCCATGCACCATGGCTTTAATCTATGTGTAGGACTCTTCTGGGATATGTTGTTTGGTGTTGACTTCTTTGGTCCTCATTCACATCAGGCATTTCAAGACACCATGCAATATGTACCAATTTGACAATCCTCCTTGGTTTGAACTCTATGACCTTAAACTAAGAACCAATCATCATCAATGCACAACTCTAAACTAAAACCATACACTGATCATGTTCCAGATTCTCCATGGTAATTAATGGATATTTCAGCTTCCTTTCTAGAAAGGATTCCCCCCACCAGTGTTTCTCTCCTACTATTTTGTGTTTCAAGAACTATGTATGACTTTATTTCCATATTTATTGGATATGTAGAGACACCCGTACATTTTTTCTCAGGCCTATCCATTGGTTCATCATCTTTTTTGGGGATTTTGGTCTAAGTTACTATCCAAACTTTACGACCTTCAACTAAGAGACACACTATGATATTTTCCTCTCTCTATATCACATGTTATTATTTACCATCTGTTCCATGATACTTGTGTGGTGTGAAAGATTCATTTTCCTCATTCATGTTGAGTTCATTTCTTTTATATTCCACATAAATATTCTAGGAATATATTTTTCCATATTCCAGGAAACCTAAAATTAAAAATTGTTTTCGAGGGTCCAGGAAGTACGACCTTAAACTATGTTCAACATCCCATTAACATGATGTTAAACTATGAGATGCATCCATATCACACTACATTAAAATATTCCATGTGTAATTTTCACTGTACAACATTAAAAATGAATGTTCCTCATACTTCCCTGTGTGATGTGAAACTACAAAGCATCTCAGTCTTTGCTCAAGAGGTCTTCTACCTCGATGTTGTTCATTCACCCCATTGTTTTTATCCTCAGTTGTTGCTCGAAATCCAAGATGACAGTCTCCTAGAATATGGGTTTGATCTTTTTCCATAATAATGTACCTAAACCAATGTTCTCTAAGTCATGGTGGTGTAACTTCAAGATTGTTAGAATCCATTAAAACAATCCATCAATCCATTACAACACTTTGTGTACCCCTTTATTTAGATCCTCATCCTCTTTCACATTAGATGGGACCCCCTTACAGCCTGGTCCCAAGCCACTTCAGATCTCATACCACTTTGATCCAATGTTTTAGAATACATCAGATTACATTTTGAGTTAGGTCCTGTGTATCGAACATAGTCAGTGGTTGAATCTCATTTGTGTGTCCTTACTCGAGAATAGTGGTGAAAATACTGGGTTTCGAACATGGTCAAAACTTATCCCACATCATCATTAAATCTTCCATGTGTTTCCAATTTTGGGAATTTTGATTCAATATTATCATTTCCTTTTTTTTAGATCGACTCCAAGGCCCATAAAGTTATCATGTTCATGAACTAAATCATTTTGATAAAAGATAAATGGTTGTCCTAAGAGCACTATTCTCTAGTAGAAACCTCTCTTGTCCTGAACACTTCGAGTGGTCAGTCAACAATAGAAGAACCTATGTATTTGATGATTTACTGATTATGTGGTCTTCCATTGTGTATAACACTAGGAATGGCCCACATGAGCTTAGACATAAGCCATTGGTTTTTTCACAAATATTTCAAAGTGAGATAATTAAAGAAAGAAAGAATGTATCCATGAACATAAAAAAATAAAAAATAATAATATGTATGTCTCATGAGTTTTGAAAAAACATATCCCATATGGATTATCACCTTTTATGGAGAAAAGGACCATGAAACCTAGTTCACAAAGCAGAGGACTGTGTAACCTGGTTCATGAAGGTGCGTTTTTGGGGCCGATGGATTCCTGAAAATAGATCTCAGGTTCAGTCATTCACATAGATCTAGTACGGATAATGGGCCCCTCACGCCCTATTTATAGGTGGTGGCTGATCTATCTTCACAGTGTCATCCATGCCCCTTGAGATTCATGACTACTTCTCACATGCGTTTTCTTCACCCTATCATCATGATCTAGATTTTAAATCATCCATGTTCTTCGGTGATTAACCCTTAAAATCTGTCCCTGCTTTTCTTGTCAACTCCCCTTCTAGGGGGCATTTGTTGTTGTTAAGATTCATGCCCTGGGATAAGTTGAGTGAGGCCACAAATGTATGGTATGAAATCTCAATGCCCCCCAACATCATCAAAGAGGTCTACCTCATGAAGGTCTCATGCAAATCCCTTCCACATTATGAACATTCAAGGTGAGAATGGAACTCTTTCATGTCTAACACCCTCTATGACCATGCCAATAAAGATGAGGGAACTCCCATGATTCCAACACCCTTTGTGACCGTGCCAAGAAATGTGATGGACTGCTCCTCAATTCTGATGGATCTGATCTAATTTTCAAACTTCCTTTTTCCTTTACAACATGCCATATAGAATCATGAGAACCATTTCCTAAATATGGGGCTCACCCCCTCCCCACTCAAAGGGTTGGTTACTCTAACCTTTCATATAACAAGATCCCATTTTGTGAAGATCACAATCACCAAAAACTTGAACAAAAAATGAATCACATAAGGTACCAGAGAATCATGATCCTCCCATAACCTTTTTTGTATTTACCTCTAACCTATGGTAGGGATTCCTTTAGAATAGGACTATTTCATTCATGAAGGAAAGAGACCCTTTGGGTTAATCGAGGCTTCACTGCACATTAAGCCTTCACGAAGAACTATTTTATTTAACCGAGGCTCCGTGTTAAAGAAATAGTCATATGCTTCATGAATCCATTTTTTTCATGAATCCCCAGTTCTCCACAAAGTACCTGGGATTTCCAAAGCTCCACTTAGTGATTCCCCTTGATTCGTGAGACCCTGTTTTGTGTGGCCCTCTATGCTTGCATGTAGTGATTTCATGGTCCCTCATGTGGTGTGGCATGTAATGTTTCCCTACCTATTTCTTTTCATCATAGGTATGTTAATGGATTTTGATGTTCAACATAAAAAAACTAACATGGACCCCATGACTGACCAATCCTACACCACCTATCTTTATACATTACTTGGATTTTTCACCATCTAAAGGTGCAAAAATTACAGCCATGCAAGTCTAGGGGGGAAAGGAACAATTCTTCCCCATCTAAGCTATATTAAATAAAACTGGTAGGCCCCATTGTCCTTAGCACATGATATTAAATAGTAGTCTCACCCTGTGTAGTGCACATGTGGTGCCACACTTTGGGAATCCCTCTAAAGTAATCCCCAATCTCCATCTCTTTGGGTAGTCCTAGTGCGTAATCCCCACATCACCTCTCATAGATGCATATTTTACGACATGATCATCAGGTCTAATACTTCACCTTGTTTCTCACACTATTCAGGACTCATGTGGGCATAGAGGTAAAGAGTGATAGTGAAACCTTTATTTCGAGAATACCTCCTAGAGTAATCTACATGCCCCTCATATCCCAACTATGTGGGTTTTTATCCCAGTCTTCTAAGTATGGTATGTAGGAATCCTTCATGTAGGTCAATCCCTTAGTAAACTCAAGTGCTCCCTCCTAGGGATGTACCCTCATGATGTGACATCTTCCCTATATGGGACATATCTACCCCCATATACACCTCTACACGGTGTTCTGATCCTTCTTCCATCACCCATTTCATCCATAATCCACAATTATTATTCCCTAGGCTGCCACATCCTAGTAAGAACTTGACATTCAACCACATTCCCCATTTCCATTTGAGTCACCATCTTAGGTGACCCAGCCCTACTTTCCATCTATAATGGTAGCTAACCAAGTGTAATCCATAGCATGTCTCTAGGCATCTAGCCATATATAAGCCTTGATTCCATTCCCCATTCCAGAACTATTTGGGATTTGAGTCATACCCACTAGGATATGTAGGAATCCTCCACAAGGTTGAATCCCACCATCCATTCCAATCCTAGTCTTTCCATAATTTATCTAGGCCTTGGGAGGATCATGCCCCAACCCATAAAGTATACTTCATTCGGGACCCCATCCATGTGCTACATTCTCACGAGCCACCTCCTTAAGTGTATCATCACCCCATTCCAAACTATGTGGACATTAATTCCTGGCCACTGGGATACGTAGGAAGCCTCCATGATGTTCATGATGATTACCATCCATGTTACAACTATACTATTCATATTCTATCTATCCCATACATTAAATTTTAACACTTTCAACATATCCATCCCACTTTTTATCTGGGCCGCCACGTCCTGATGAGATCATTCCATCCATTTTGGTCATCTCAACACATAAGCCCCATCCACATCAGCACTGCTCCTAGTAGCACCTAAGAAATATCACTTTGTAAGCCCCACACAACCCACACCATCCATCCTAGAGAAATAATCTTCTGAATGGAAGTCTTAGTGTGTAATCCTCAAACCACCACTTTAAAATACTTGGTTTTTTAGCCCTGTATTCTAAATAGGGTACATAGAAATCCTTTATGAGGTTCAATCTAAACCAATGGTAAACATTAGTGTCCCCCTCATTGGGGTTCACCTCCCTGGTCCACCCTCAGTGGTGTGCAGATCAGGCTTCATGGTGTGAAATATTCTCATTATGAAACACAACACCTCAAGTATGCCATCATTGTTCATTTTGATCCATCCATCTAGTAAACCTTTCATGTACTCCCTCCTAAGTATGAACCATTTCATGGTGTGAAATATTATCTTTATGGGACAAACCACATCAGGTCATCTCTCATTGGGTGTTCTGATCCATCCACTTGGTAAACATTATTAGTACTCTTTCGTATGGATATACCTCTATGATATGTTCCTATGGGACATTACATACTATCCAATCCATCCACACATGGAGTTAAACTCATAGACTACCCCATGTAAAACATGAGATGCCTAAAGAAAACCTCAGAAGACATGCCTTCGGTATAAGATAACTTCTGATCGTCACATGATGACTTGGGTTCCAAGCCCCCGTGAATCCCTCTATGAGGAAGAATATAGGTTTTCCATTGTTCAATAATACATACATGCCACTGATGCATAACGTGACAATTATCTATACCTAAGGTTGCTGCACCAACTATACCCCTTGGAATGTTAAGATAAAAGTAGCATAATTAACCGACATCCTCATGTAGAGTCCACCTGGAATGAGTTTCAGGAAGTACAACTCAAATATATGAGGGAGACCCGGGCAAGGAGATGAATTCTAAGGATAAATACATGGAAGGATGAACCAACATACCATCATCCCATTGTGATCAAGGAGAAGACATCATCAAAGAGGTGATGAATGCCTCCCTTCATTTGGGAAGTGGGAATGCAGCGTATAATGCAGCTCGTCCATCAAGCAAACAATGAGGATGCAACCTGATAGAAAGCTTCTGAAACACACTCAATGTGGAAATAGAAATTAGATATTCCCCCCAATACCATGGTTTTGATAATAAAAAAAGATCAAGTCTCCTGAAAACTCAAATAAATGATATGGTGAAATAAAATTCCACTCATATAAATGTTACAAATGTGGGAAGGAACATCAAGGTAAGTGTTTGAATAAAACTAAGAGGTGATTTAAATGTGTAAAGGTTGGTCATAAAGCTAATTAATGTCAAAATTAAATTAATGGGATGGTTATTTCAATGGAGGAGAAGAGTGTTCTAACTAATGCACCACCCACACTCTAGTCTTTCAAGTACAGGGTGGTTTTTTCATTATCAGAAAAAATACCCAAATTTAATGGATCTTGTGGATGATAAGTGTAACATCCTGACCAGGGTTCCACACACAAGTGCCCCAATCCTTTCAGTCACATGATTTTTGGCACGTCTCCTCAAATTCCAAAGGCTACCGACAAGCAGTGAGGGTCTAATAGTGATCATGGAGAGACTATACAATCATTATCAATGTAGAAAAAGAATAGAAATAAATAATAATAACTATATTATATATCCAATGATCAAACAAAACCGGTATCACATGATGACCAAAATAGGAAATAAAATATCCAAAACTAAATAGTTGATATTTCATTCCAGATACGTGTCATGTGTCAATTTGAAAAATCCAAAATAAAAAATTACACTAAAAACTCCCAATAAGGTCTCAAATGACATCTTGTTTCCTCATCCATGTTCCATCCCAAACCATCCATCTAACATAGGACCATATCCTTTATCCTATCCTACAAACATTAATTCTATTCGGGTACCATTCAGGGAGCCTGAGTAGGGTGTGAGAATAACATAGTAGGTCACCACCAATGATGTATAAATTAATATCCATTCAATAATAATGTATACATTTTTTAAAGAATAAATTACAATGAATAAGTAAAAATTCAGCACATTTCAATTTTTCTTTAATTAAGCCATATAAACCCTTAGGTTCCCAAGGAAAACAAACCTTGATAACTATGCCAAAGTCTAATCTATCCCCATGGGATATCACATATCATAATAAAATGGTTATCAATTGTCATTTCATTTTAATTATTATTAAGGCCAATTGGAACCATATTCCAATTCCAGCATTTTGGGAATAGATTTACATGTTTTAGAACCCATTGGTATTTGAAGCAACAATCCCTGAATGACAACGCATTTATAAAAAAAATCACACATATGGGATTTTAAAGTATCAGTTCATGTCCAGCACTCATATATCAATTCAACACCATTAGATTTTGAAATATCTTTCCATATCCCACACATGTTTATCAATTTATCACTATCAAATTTTGATGAATAAGTTTGTGTCCCACACATGATTTATCAATTAAACACACATATATCACATATATAAGATTAATCAAGATTAATCGGCATTAATTCCTTTTAAAATAATCCACATCAATTTACCATCACAATTTATCACAAGAAATAATTTTTTTCAATTCACCATTAAACATTTAACAATATTCAATTCATATAACCCATTAATGTTTTAAGCTCAAGTTAACCATATCATGATCTCCAATTTCAAATTAATTCGTATCTCACTTATTGACCAATAATCTTATCCCAATTTCAAATCAATATCATAATTGAACCTTCCATTAATTAATTCACCAATTAATTAATCCATTTTTCATGTTTCCATATATTAACTAAAAAATTAATATATTCAAATAAATATTCAATTTTAAAATGTTCCAATAGAAATCCAACAATGAATACATGTGATTGGAATCAAGACTATGAGATTTTTAATTTAGGATACCTACCTCAAAATTGATGACAAATGCATGCCAATAGAAATCCCCAATTGAAGTGAAACAACCATGATCTCGATGAAGAATGAGATCAAGATCCAAAACCTAGATACAAGATCAAAAAATAAAATTCCAATAATCCTAGATCTATATCCATAACAAAAATAGGAAAACATACCTTTGAAGGATACAAGAAGGATGGGGAGTGGGAGGAAACTACACGAGATGATATTCTCTTACCAGGAGAGATAAAGATATTAAATATTGGTTTCAAATCATCAAGAAAGTACATCAAAAGGGCCTGGAATCCTTCCATGAGCCTCAAAAAAATTTCAAAAACATTTAATGGTCAAGATAGGGTGTTCATGGATATAAGATGTAGGTTATAGATTTTTTAATGATTTTCATTACTTTAAAATCTCATATGCATGGTTTCCTACTTGGGATGGATGGTTTACCCTAACCGTGTTCCCAACCATGTGCATCCTATCAAGGGGTAGAACACTTTCATCTATGGGGTTCCACAGTCAGAAAAACAATGATCCTTCCATGTAATTCACCTATATCTTGGGTTTTACATTTTTTGAGGGTAGGGCGCACTGTTTGGGAAAATTGCGCACCAACTATGAACTCCCTAAAACCACTCCAAAATATTACAAATTTCCCCTAAATTCACCCATGATAAAACCCAAATAAAAATTACTCCAAACAAGATGAAATTATACCTAAAAAATATCGATACATCTCCAGAAAAGGTCAGGATCTTACAATCTCTATACATTATAACAGCTCGTCCTAGAGCTATACTCCCAACCATCTCTATGATTCAAATTCAAAAATATTGGTCCACTGAGCACCCATGTCTTCTTCTCTCTCCCATGTTTCTTCCTAAACACAACCATATTGGCACAATATAAAAAATATCATCATGTTCTTTCCCTATAACACTTTATCATTGTGATCCAACACACATATCAAATTCTCCCCAAGGGACAAATGAGTCTAATGCTCATCTTCATCCACATTGATCACATGGGATGGGTTATGGTGACACCGAAAAAGCTATGAGACATGAAAAAAATGTTGAATAGTATTATTCTTCTATATATGATCCAATTGTTATGCCACCTGCTTGATTCTCTCCCCAATTTTAAATGGTCCAACAAACATGGTTGCGAACTGGACTTATTCTATATCCTACTATGACCCAATCTAAGAGAAACTGAGAAGAATATATGATCACCCTTTAAAAAATCTAGAAGTTGTCGACATCCATTAGTATACAACTTATTCCTACTTTGATTTAGGTCCATATTCTTTGAGATGAATTTAACCTAGTCTGATGTCTCTTACACAATACTCAGTCCCAATATCTCAAACTTTCCTACCTCTTTACAATAAAGAGTTGATCTTTATGTCATACCATAAAGAACCTCATAGGGTGTCATTTGTATAGTTTCGTTATAACTGCTGTTATAGGAAAACTTCACAAAAAATACTCCCTTCTCCCAATACCCACCAAATTATTAGACACACACTCACAACATATCCTATGGAACATGTATGGTACACTTCGACTTCCCATCTATTTGTGGGTGGAAATATTAAACTCAATAAAAACATTGTACCAAGTAGCTTATGTATGACCTCCCACAAGTGAAAAGTAAATCATGATTTATGGTATGAAACAATACTCAGGGGAACCATGTGCAGATGAACTATCTCTCAGCCCAACAATTCTACTAGATTCTCCATTGAGATAATTCCTCATATATTAAAGAAATGTTCTACCTTAGTCAACCGGTCTACAATCACCCAAATAGCATTATTATTTTGAGTGATCCTTTGGATACCCACCAAAAAAGTCCATGGTAACCTCATACCACTTACATTATATAATGGGAAATGACAATAGTAAACCACTAAGCCACTAATTCTCAACTGTAACCTGTTTACATGTTTAGAATCATGTCGCAAAACCTGCTATCTCCTTTTTCATACCTGACAACCAAAAATACCACGATAGGTCACGGTGTATTTTGGAAACAGCTAGATGAACCACTTACTTTGAAGCATGAAATTCACACATCAACTCCTCCCAAAAACTCATAAGAACAACAACCCGATTTGTAACATAGACGATCTCATACTCATCTATGGTCTTTCCCAAAGGTTACTCCCCACCTTCAGGGATTTTCCTCAAGGAATTTTTTTTTGGATATGCATACTTCATGTCTCAAATCCAGCTCAAAAGTGTAGAATCTATTTAAATTGATACGAGATTAATCTTCTCTTGGATCTCATGAACTACAAAATGCACCTCAGGTAGTAAAGTTATAATTTTCCACTCAACAGTAGACTCCTAAACTGGTTAAGTCTGTGTTTTTATTCTTAAATAATCAACAACAGTCTTTCCTTTCTTGGGTGTATATGATAGCTCAAAAGTAACTGACTTCGTATACTCAACCCATATCTACTGTCGGAGATTAAATTCTCACTATGAAAAGATTTAATTTAATATCATATGATCAGTATACATTTTCAAAATTTCACCCAACATATAATGCCTCAAAATCATCAAATAATAAACAACTGTAGCTAACTCTAGGTCATGCATAGGGTAGTTCTGTTCATGTGGTATTAAAATTCAAGAACCATATGCCACAACTTGATCACCCTGTATTAGAATTTATCCAAACTTTATCTGAGGAGCATTACAAAACACAGTATACTACTCACATGGATCAGGTAAGATCAAGTTTAGTTCCATTTTCATGTGATTCTTCAACTTCTGGAAGGCGTTATCATAGGCTTCAAACTATAAAAACTTATTCATTTCTTGGTCAAGCTAAAAATAGGTGTTTCTAAATAGAAAAACTTCTTGATAAACCTTTGATAATAACCCTCCATTATCAAAGTACTACAAATATCAAAAATATTATTAGGATACTCCCAAGAAACCACTACCTGAACTTTCTATGGGTCCACTGAGACACCTTCCTCCAAGATGATGTGACCTAATTAGTATATCTGATCAATACAAAACTGAAAATTATATAGATTGAAATATATCCAATTATCTCTCAGTGTAATCATGATGATGTCGGGATGTTGCATATGATCACTATGAGTCTTAGAGTACACCGTGATGTCATCCAAAAACCGATCCATGTATGGGTGGAGTGTTATGTTCATCAAGCCCATAAACACAACCGGTGCATTGGTCAACCCAGGAAACATTATGAAAAACTCATAAAGGCCATACCTACATCTCAAAGTAGTCTGACGCATATCAGAAGGATGTACACTCAACTGATGATACCCTGATCACAAGTTGATCTTGGGGAAAACACAAGCTCCACTAAAATGGATAAAATTATCATTGATATATGGAAGAGGATACTAGTTCTTCAAAGTCATCCAGTTCAAGTTCCCATAATCAATAAAAAAGCGCCAGTCTCACTAGCCTTATTTGAAAACAAGTCTAGAGAACCCCAAGGTGATGTACTTAGATAGATAAAACCCTTATCTGTCAACTCCTCCAGTTGAATCTTGAGCTCTTGAAGCTATGTTGGTTCCATTTTATATGGTGGAACAGAAATTGGAACAACCCCTGACATGAGCTCAATTATAAATTCCACAAATCTCTTAGGTGGCGGCCTTAATAAGTCATCAGAAAAAAACTAAAAAAACATGTCCACTAAAAGTGAAAAAACATCCTGATTTACACCTCCATGATCATGGGCGGTGAGCTCCCGTAGTTGCTGAGGAATTAGACCTTCTTGGACTTCTTAGATATCTCACTCTCCATGGTTAATATAATTGTTAGCCTTAAGAGATGTAAAATTGTCTCTCAATTGGTAGTAATCTATGTGGGATCAGTATAAAAATAACCAATACATACCCATAATTTGTTCAAATACTAACATGTAAATAATGTAAAGATACCAAATGAAATGATACTCCCCAACCTCAAGAGAACACCATTTTCCCAATCAGATATATCTTGACCATACTCCCAAAGGTTTATCTAGAATCATAACTCTACTCTCAAAATCCACCACCAGGATCAATCCTTGTAAAGGTTTTGAATATATAAAATTATGAGAGGAAAAAGAATCCAATAAAGTACAAGAAAGTGTATAATATACAAGAATAGTTCCTCAAAATATTGATGGTCTAGCCTTGAAATCCACAATTGTAGGTTGAACTGCATGAAATTTCATAATCCATATTCTATGTGATTTTGTTTGAGTCCCCTGAGCTACACCACTCCAGAAATGACTAGGTCTAATACCTCTATCTCCACAACTCAATCTTCTAGAATGATATGATATAGAATACCCCCTTCCCACACTAAAATTTATCCTAGCTCCTTAATCAATAATTTACTACCATGGGTTCCTACCAAACCTATTTAAATGCCCCATAATACTACAGCCTAGTCACTCTACCAATGGTCAGGGGAACTATCAACAAAATTGACCTGACCTACCACATTGGTCACAGTACATTCAAGTAAGATCCTAAGTAACTTATCCTTCCCCCTAGACACTTTTCTTTCCAATTCTCTTATCAACATTTTCATAATTATGCTTCCTGCTCTAGGAAGTCATACCTCCTAACCATCCAGCCAAAACACCCATCCTCCACTTGATGTCTCCTTTAGGTTACCCTCTGAAATGAGATCCTAATTCATCACTTCTGAAAACTTCTTCATCTTTAAGATAATGACCTAGGACTTAATTTCATATTTACACTCATCCGTAAATATTTTTTCCACAGTTTCTTCCCTCCTTCCAATGCTGGAAAAAAATCATTGCAAATCTGTAAAGAGACCAGCACAGTCCATCATGAACATACTCCACTCATTCAACCTTATAAACCCATTTTCTCTCTCCTAATTGATCATATAATGGTAAAAGTGCTCCAAGAACTTCTCATGAAAGTCCTTCCATTCCATATTGTTTACCATTCCATCCCATGTTTGTTTGTACCACCAACGCTACACCTGACCACGTAACATATAAGCTTGCATCTTGACTCTTTTCTCAGCAATAGTATCCAGGTAATCATGTATAGATTGGATGGAATCTATCAAGAACTTTGTTTCCTCAAGTCCACCCTATTAGATAAATGCTATAGGGTATTGCATCTGTATCTCCTAGTTCTGATCAACGAAACTTTTCACAAACCACCCTAGGTCTCTTTCTATGAACTACATGAAGCAAGAAAAGTTTTCTCAAAACTGCTCTGTGAGTTCCTCACTGAGCATTATTGGTGCCTCAGGTTCTGCTATTAGATGATCATTTCTAGCCATAAACTCCTATCATTCTATCAACAAGCATCTTCATAGAGTCGTATCTGTTAAATTCCAAACATACATCTAAAGAGGCATAACAAAACATTAACACATTTTAACAAGAGGTCATCACAAGATCCTATACAATTCATTTCCACAAACCCCACCACACTATCAAAAAAGAGGTTTTGTTACTACCCTTAACAATTATACATCTAGGTCATGGTTAAAAAGGGTAAAATAATTATCATTATTCATGTATTTTTAGACAACAATTTATTCACATTCTTTATCACTTCAAAATTTTAAATTTCATATCAAGAAACATTTTTTGTTCCATTACACAATCAAGGAAAAATAGTTCAATTTCAACAATTTACCCAAAACCCATTTTCTTGTGTGTTACTATAAATGATGCATGTAACATAATAATCCCAAGTTATTTGAATGATGCATGCATACTAACCTATTCTGGAATTCTAGGAAATGATTCCAATAAAAAAAATCTCAAAAACAATTATCATATCACACAACAAGTGCATCACATGAGGTGAAATAATAACCAACTATAACAAAACACAATAATAACAACAATCTCATCTTGGGAACGTGGAGTTTACACTTTTAAATGGTTTAGATACTGCCATGCAATAGCTCTTAAGTAAGTCCTGACTCATACTATTCTATTTTCTACCTTTACAAAATAATAAAAATAATGGAAAAAAGGAAAACCCCTTTGATGCCACTTTATAACATCCAGACCTCTGTTCCAAACACTTGTACCCCAAGAAAGTCGGTAACATGACCTCTAACATGCCTTTTCATTCCCCCAAAGCTGTCAACTAGTAGTGAGGGTCTAATATCAATTGTTGGGAGAAAATACCCTCTTTATGAAAGTCGTACAATATTGTAAATAAATAAGAATAGAAAAATGATATAACTAATAATAAAACCAAACTAATACCACATGATGACCAAAATAGGACATACAATATCCAAAACTAAACATTAGATATGTCATTCTATATAATATCATGTGTTAATATGGAAAACCCAAAAATAAAAAAAGACACCAACAACTCCCATGTGGGTCCCAAATCATGTCTGGGTCCCTCATCCCTGCTCCATCCCAGCCCATTTATCTAACATAGAATTCTGGCCCTTATCCCAACCTACAATCACGATGACTATTTAGGTACTGATCAGCCAACCTGAGTAGGGTGTGAATACAACTCAGTATTCCACCACCGATGGAGTCTAAAACAATATAAACTCAATAATAGTGTATGTAGTAGTATAAATAACAAATTACAATGAATAATTAAATAGTTATCATATTTCAATTATTCATCAGTTAAACCACATAATCCTATGGGTTCTCGAGTACACCTAAACCACAACACATAATTCATCCAATGATGGAGTCTAGAATATCCCCAAAGTATATCACAATACAATGGTTATAAATTATCATTTCATTTCAATTCATATTACATCCAATTGGAACTATATCCCAATGCCAACATTTTGGGCCAAGATCACCATGCCAAGGAGTCTATGGGTATTTGAAGCAGTAGTCCATAAACCACATCTCATTTTTCAAACGATCATATAATTGGTATTTTTAAGCATCAATATGTTTCCCATACTTAGATATAAATTCATCACTATGGGATTTTGAAGCATTAATCCATGTCCCCCATACATATATCAATTTATCACCATGGGCTTTTGAAGTATCAGTCCATGTGCAACACATGACTTATCAATTAAATATACATATATCACATATAACACATAAATAAAGATTAATTAACATTAATACATTTACCAACAATTCACATCCAGGTACCATCATAATCAATCACATTAATCAACATTTACTATTCACAATTAAACATTTAACAAATATTCAACTCATATACAACATTAAGGTTTTAAGGTCATGAAAACTATCTCATTTTCCAAAACTGTCAACTAATTAATATTACATTAATTTATGAACAAACCGATCCCATTTTTTAATCAATTTTATAATCACACATTCAATTAGTAAGTTCATCAATTAATTAATCCAATTTCTAGGTTTCCATTAATTAATTAATCAATTAATTTATTCAAATCAAGATTTAATTTCAAAATATGAAAATCGAAATATAACAATGAATACATGTTATTGGAATCAAGACATTGGGATTTATAATTTAGACAACTTACCTCAAAATTAATGACAAACGCATGCCAATGGAAATCACCAATTGAAGCGGAACAACCAAGATGTTGATGGAAAATGAGATTTAGATTCAAATCATAGATCCAATATCAAATGAATCAAGATCCAATAATCCTATATCTAGATACACAAAAAACATAGTAAATCATCCCTTTAATGGATGAGAGAAGTATGTGATAGTGGGAGGAAGCTACACGAGATGATATTCTCTTGCTGGGAGAGGTGTAGATATTCAATACAAGCTTCAAATCATTAAAAATAGAGACTATATGGGATTTTAATACATATTTTAACCTAATAAATTGATAGAAAAAGTTTTATGGTCTATCTAGGGTTTTCGGGGATATAATATGTGGGTTTGGGAATTTTTTTTAATTATTTTTAGGGGTTAAAATCCCATATGAATTGTTTCTCTCTAAGGGTGCATAGTTTCCCCTAACCATGCACCTACTCATGTTCCTCCTCCATAGGGGATAGTAAATTACATCTATGATGGCACAAAATTTGAAAAACCTTGTGCCAACCATATAATTATCCTTTGTCTTAGGTTTCACTGTTTTTTAGGGCAGGGCGGACAATTTAGGAAAATTTTGCGCCAACTGTGTAATGCTCAAAACCCCCCCAAAATCATCATAATTTCCCCCAAACACAACCTAGATAAAACAAAAACAAAAATTATTCAAAAATGGTAAATTATTTGTTTAAAAAATCTTGATACATATCCATAAAAGGTCAGGTTCATACAATGAGCTAGAAAAATATCTGAAGATAAAGGGCAAAGGGAATCTTTAACAAATCCCAATGAATGAAGTGAATCATGATAATTAGGGAACCCAAATTACCACCTCCTTAGATGGTATTTTCATGGTGGATTTTTTTATGAATGATCCCTATGAAAATATTATTTTTTATCCTTTAGAGAAATTTCAGGTGATTTTATCCTTTTATATGGAATCTAGAATAATGAAATCATATTTAATATTATACCAGTAAAAGGATAAACTGAAGCTTCCAATTAAACATTTTTTATAAGATAAGATCTTTTACCGAGAATAAAGGGTGAATTAAAATTTGTATATTTATATATATCCATTAAAATAATATTTATGGACACCATTATGGGTTTATTTGTTGACTCCACTTTAGAGGTTTTTATGTGTTTGGAGTTTATCAAGATTAAAGATATTTTAAGAGACATATATGGAAATACAAACCTTTGGTTTTGAATATATGTAAATTTTTTTCAAGGATGAATGCCTTTACACTTTTTTGAAATATAATTAAAGGTACTGATAACCTTTATTTTTTATCTTATCATTGATATTTAGGTAATTATGGGTTGTAGTTAATCAACCTATGAAGTCAAAACACTTCATTTTGAGAATATCTCTTTGTAGATATGATTTCCAGAATATAAATTAAAAAAGTGGTATAGTTTCATGGATTACTACATTCAATTGTATATGATTGTGATATGAAGTTTACCAAGATCTTTTGGTGAACTCCTAAATAGTGTCTTGATAAAAAGTTCATTTTCATCACTATGTATCATCCTCAAGAAGATGGTTCGTCTAAGATAATAGTTTGGAATCTGGAGGATATAATAATATCTTATTCTCTGGATTTAAATGGTGGTTAGGACCTACACCTTCCTCTATTTGAGTTTTTATGGAAACAATAGCTCTCACTCGAGCATTCGGATTGATCCCTATAAAAAGGAGTATAAAAATCCAATGTATTGGAAAGAATTTTCTTAATGAATTCTATTGGGACCTAAGAAGACTCATGAGATGGCAGAGAAGGATAGAGTCATTTAACAACACATAAGGACAACGCTGAAAGAAATGTTATTTTGATAATCATTTACACGATCTATAATTTCATGCTGGTGATAAGGTCTTTTTATGAATTTCAATATAGAATAAATAAGGGAAAACTAAACCCTAGTTATATTAGACCCTTTTAAATACTTGATCATATTGGGACAATAGATTATCATTTGGTTCTCCCACCAAATCTATCTCAAGTTCAATATGTGTTCCATGTATCTCTTCATAGTAAGTACATAACTGATCCTTCACAAGTACTAAAATCAGAGGTCATACTAGCAACGTGGGTACTGTAGCAGTACTATTCACAGAATGGGATTTGGGCCAAAAAAATGGGCCTAAGGGCCATGTAATGGGATAAATGCCCATTGGGCCTTCGAGATATGTAATGGGTCTCCCTCTACCTAGTTAAAGAGGTCTTTGCTTGGCTTTAATAATAAAATGAGGCTTCAGCCCCAACCTTTAAAAAAATCAGAGGTCATACCATTGCATAAAGATATTTCGTATGAATAATAACTATTATAGATTATGGATCACTGAGAGAAAGATCTATGAAACCAAACCACTCGTATGGTTAATGTTTTGGGGGAAACCACCAGTTTTAGGAAGCTATGTGGGAATAGGAGGATGTGATGAGGTAGAGGTATCTTCATGTTCTTATATCCAAGTGACTAATTTCGAGGGACAAATTCATTTTAAGGGGTGGCAGTAGAATATAACACCCTAATATTTTAATGAAATATATGTTTAAATAATTTGATTTTCTAGATAGTTTAGATTGCATGCAATAATACGTTTAGACAAATGGTGAAATATTATTAAAATATTATATTTTAATAATAACCTAGATATTAAATTAGAATTAATGAATAATAATAAATCATTTAGGAAATAATTATAAATTATTAAAGTTATATGAATTTATTGGTATGTTATAAATTAATCATATAATTTTTAGTAAATTAATTTTATTCTTCAAAAATACATTTTCTTCAAAAATGAGATTTTATTATTTTTAATGAATGAATATCAGTTTCTAGAAGTAATAAAAAATTTATTTGAAAAAATTTATATCATTTTTTAATTCATAATCTCAAAAATATCTTAAAATAAATACTTTACAATTTTCTGAAAACATTTATTTATCTAGGAATAGTTAAAAATAATAATTTTTATTGAAAAGTGTATTTTATTTCAAATTTTTTACAAGGTAAAATTAAACTATTGGATTAAAAAAATAATTAGTTAATTATGATTTAAAATATTCCAATGATGATTTATTAATTGTATTTAATATTTTAATTTTATATAAAAACGTATTATATTTAAAATGGTATTTTTCCGAACACACTATTTTTCTTTTCATTTTTCTGGTTTTAATTTCAATTAAATTATAAAAATCATAGGTGTTTTATTTTTAAAAATGGATTGAATATTTGGAATATATGGGACAAAATTTAATAAATAGGTAACTTTTATTTTTGGTGAATATTAATTGTAACATTAAAAACTTTTTTTACCATGGTAAAGGGTAAATAATGTAATTAAGAGTAAGATAACTACTATAAAATGACCCTAACTATAAATACCAAGATTTAAACATTCCATAATCTTGATTTAACTCAATAATTCACATTTAGGATCTTTTCAAGTTTATAGCTTTAAAGAATTAGGCCATAACTATTACAAACCTAGTGGATACAACTAAAATAGTATCTATTTCTTCCATAATATAAAACATTTAAAAGTAAAAATGATGTTTTTTTCATGATAAAAATCTTCTTTACTTATTCCATTCTCTTACCCATCTGTATACACTATGAAAACATTTAAAAAAATGGGATGAGAAAAAACATATCATTAATTGATATAAAATAAGGAAAGAAAGCATTAGTCAAGGAATATTTATAAACCCATGAAATAATAGGAATCCCGAAAAACTTTCTAGAAATTATAAATCATAAAGTTAACTTATAACATCCATATCATACTTACATTTTATATATCTTAGCTACATAGGGAGTAACCTTCATGGTTATGTTTGGAATACCCATCAAAGTATATTCCCTAAATCTCTTAGGAGAAAACTTATTGTGTAACTCTATCTCATTACCCAATGCATTAGAGAACTATCATGGGCTCACCTTCCAGCTGTTTATCATGGAACCACCCATATATATAAGCAATTCCAAATAAACATAACATAATCATAACACATTAACAAGCATAAAGGAAAAATAAAATTTCCACATAGCAATCACAAGATATAAATCCAAGATATTGATATAATAAATCCATTATCAAAACCATTTTAAATACAAAAATACCTAAAAGGGAATATGATATTTAATTTCATTTTAAAATATTACATCTTATATAGGAATCCAAATACCAAATAACGGTTATGGCAGCAGAGAAGTCGTTGTCTCCACATACATTAAAAACATTCCTTTTTTTCATTTTGTAAAGTAAAGTAATTCATATAGAAAGATTCATTTTCAAAAACTTTTAATGAAATTAAAAGTAAAATGGGTTAATTTTACACCTTATAAAAGAATGCGGTCTATAACATCAAATTTTTCCTCAATGAAAGGAGATTGAGACAAAGTCCATTAAAAATATCATATTATTAGATTAAGGATAAATCAATGACCAAATTATGTTTGAAAAAAATAAATACACCCCATATAATTGGATATTTAGTGTAAAACAATCAAAGTTCATACACACATTTTCTTGCGAAAACATAACCAATGATAAGGATACTTAACTCAATGAATGGAAATTGAGGTAAGATTTCCCTTACATTGAGTCGGAATCATCACATACAATCATTATATTCCTGAATAATAAACTTAGTTTAATTTATACCTTCTTTAAAACCTTTTCATTTTTATTATTCCTTTTATATCACTTATTAACATGTCATAAAAATTACATAATTGTTAAAGTTCATATCGGACGTTTTGTTAATATTCAGTACTTGAGTCAAAAATGAACTTGGATTTATGTCAATAGTTCATGTGGTCATAAGTACATAATCTTCATAATAATATTCATGACATTTCTATTCATAAATTATACTTTTAAAAATCAGACCATTCATTTATTTTATGAAAAATTAAAAATGTTATAATCATATAGATGGTAGGTCGTACGTACATAAGAGTAACCCTTCCATTTTTCATTTATCATTATAGAAGTGAAGTAATTATTATTTTATTTTTAAATAATGATAATAATATAATTAAAATCATAATAATAATTTAAATAAACTTATATAAATCATACAAGTGATACGGTGAATAAAAATGATTCAATCGCTTCATGGAGATGATAGTTCACTCGTACGCACAATGGATGATATACATTATATGTGTATGGAAAGTAAAAACATAATTGAAATATTAACGTTTTAAAATGGAAAATATTTCATAAATATTAGATATAAATACTCATTCCATCATTATAACCAGTCTTTATAGACAATAATGAAAAACGAACTATATCGATTCGCGAGGTGGTAGTCCGCCGTACACACGAATAAAATGTTCATTTTACATTTGAAGAAATTAGTGATGGACTTAGGTGATGATATCAACATAATAAAATCTCAGTATATTTATGATACTTTATTTATTAGTTCATCATGGATAAAGGATATTCAAAGTAAGTTGAAGAAGAAATAAAATAGAAACACTAAAAAAACGATACCTCTTCTTCGTTTGATCACCTTTAAAGAACACCTAACACCTCTAAGAAGAGCTTTATGCCTAAACAAAGGCCCCAAGAATGTGTTGATGGAATATAGGAAGACTTTTGGCCAGATGTTGGATGAACCAAAAGTCTTTTTAAGTGTGATTATTAGAGAATAATGGGTACCTTTTATAAGATATGGGAGGGGCACCCTTGGAAACTCATAAAAAATTAAATAAATATATATTCAATTTCGGTTCCAAATGGTCCCAAAATAAGTTATTTAGAAGATACGATGATTTTGGGTTGAATATAAAACATAAAAGTAATATTATATTTGTTTTATATATTTTTTAATCCTTATATTTTTATTTTAACCCATATTTTACCCTTTTTAATCTTACTGTGATATTATGTTATTCACACTTTGTCGGTTAATGTAATTGTCATAACATAACAAAAGACACAAAAAGTTTCATTTATGAAATATTTGGACTTATCATAATTTTTTTAGAATATTATATTTTTTTAATTTAATATCATTTAATAAGATATTTATATTTTAAAATATCAATAGAGTCATTTTTTTGATATTATTCATTAGTTGGATTTTAAAAATATAATAACAGGAATATAAGTTTAAAAAACTCCTTAAATTATAAAAAACATGTAATAATTGTCTAGACAATTATTTTATTACACAAATTATGTTATATAATATTTATTTTAAATTTTATAATATCATTTATTTGATTCTTTCATCAATCAACAAATTACTACATCATCATTGTGTCACCCTTAAATTTAATTATTTATTTCTTAAAAATTATAAATAAATTACCATGATGTAGGTAATATTTTTATATTTCTAATGAATATTTATAGTTGAATATACCATATTTATAACCCCATATTAAATTCATTTTAGTTATGAGAGACGTGGTTATGACATCTTGGCCTTTATTTTACATAAAATGTTTTTACGTGTCACAATCACATCCAAGTGGCTCCATGTGGTCCTAAATTCTACCAAAGGATGATAATGGTTCGGATAAACTCATAAAATTAAATTATGACAAGTTTTGGGGTAGTTTTATATTATTATAATATTATTTTTACCTTTAATTACCTGATTTACCTTTAATCGTGGTAATAAAAATAATTACTAATGTTACTATTCATAATGTCTAAAAATAAAAGAGAACTATTTAAATAATTTAGACCTTATGATTATAAATATGGAATCAATTTTTCCAGATTAAAAATATATAAATGGTAGAAATTAATTAAAAATTAATCTCGGTTGTTAAAACGAGCGAACAAAGTTTTTTTAAAATGTAAAAACATCAAAAGATTGACATGCATTTATATCTAATTTCATTGTAAAATTATTTCCAAAGACCAGTATTGGATGAAATGATAAAAAGATCATTTAATTATACTTCAAAAACAATCAAAATAATAATATATGTACATAATTAAATTAGATGAAAAAGCAGTTTTGAATTAAAATGCAGTATTTTTTCACTATTCATTAAAAAAATGAATTTTATCAAAAATTTACCAAAAATCTAAACAATGTGAATTTTGAGGCACCACTTATAAATAAATTTATTTTTTCAAATAGATCATATAAATGTGACAAGAACTAAAATTGAAAAATGTTCTCCCTCAAAAGGAGGTAAAATTAAATATTTGGAAAAAATTCTCATTTTATCCGTAAAATTGATTTTGTTCTTATATAATGTCTATAAAACATATATGATGAAATTTAAACATTAAATTGAATATATTAAATATATATTTAATTAATAAAATCCAAAAGATGTAGTTCAATTATTTTATAAACTCGCTTATTTTTCATTTTAATAGATTTTTAGAAAAACACATCCTTTATATTCAATTGGTTTTTAATTAATTTACAATTTAATTTGGTAACCAATGAATAATTATATAAACACTTTTAAACCATATTTTCATAATTTAGTTCATCCTTTTCATTCTCAAAATTATAATGGCTAGGTTATAAGGTAACATAATAATATTTAGTTGTTCTCTTAAGTTTGATGTGGCGTATTATGTGCACTATTGAACATATTGTCTCCTTTTAAAAACTCAGGATGTTAAATTCTCACCCCTTTTGGAAATCATGTCCTCAAAAATTTAATTTGGGTTCGGTAACTAAGGTATGATTCTTCAAAATACCTTTATTTTATTGCCACATTTAAAAAAGGATTTATAAAACTTCCACTTAAAAAAGAAAATACTATACGAAGGTCTCCTAAGAAAACACATACTAGGATTCCATGTAGGAAAACATGGATATGGAAGAAAAAGTAACCACAATGTTCTAATGGAGAGTGATAGAAAAAATTATCAGGATAAATTTAACAATTAGAAAACCACAAACATGTGATGGGTTAAATAGTATATGATTTCATGGTAGGAAAAGTAAACATAAAACATTTTTGTTTTAAGATACTTTTCATAAATATGAAAAATTATTTTACTAAATAGAATAAGAACATATGGTAATATACTTACTTGAAAAGTATATTTTCATCCATTAATTGAATGCCACAATAAACACTTCTTTTTCTCTAAAATGATGAGTATTTAAGATGAAATTTTCCCACCTAAAGCATTATAATAAACTTCTAAAATCTCACATAAACCACAAAATATGAGCTATATATTTACCCCATCTTTAGATATTAACCAAAACCAAAATGGTTAATACACGATCTTTTAATTTCACCGAAAGGAATAATCTTTTATAAGGATAAGAACAACTTTTAAATCACCAAAATTCAACAACAATTTCCAAAGTTCAAAAAAGACCATTCCAAAAAAACTATCCTTAAAATCCCTCAAATAATTGAAAATAAGATTAAAACCCAAAATTCAGAAGGATTTGATGACGTAGTCTTCTAGGATATGTTCTAACATTTATCTCCAAATAATATAGACCACTCTTAAAGTATCATACATAAAATTAATTAACCTAATTTCATATTCTCCCAGATAGGTTAATCATTTCCATAAATAACCTAATTCCCATAAGTCAACAATTAAAATTATATATTCTTACCAAATATAATTCTTCCATACATATTTTAAAATCCCATATTATTCTATTTATCATAATCATATTAAGTTCCCAAGATAGTGAACATCTTCCCAAATAACATTTATCACTTATTCCTCAAATCATTTTCCAATACCAAATATATCCATTTGATAAAACATAAGTTCCCAAAAGAAACTTATTTTGATTTCATTAGCCTTTTTAAATAAAAAAATCATACTAACTAGGGAAATCAAGTAGGCCAGTGGTAGGTGATACACCCTTATCTCCCTTCATTTGCAGGTTCGATTCCCACAATCTTACCGGACGCGATGAGTTGTCACCCATCGTGTGGGTTGTAATTTTTCAAAAACTGTATAATTTTTATAATATTCCAAAAATATTATAAATACCTCAGAATAACCATAACATGTTTTAACCTCAAATTTTACTTCATACATCGCATTTTGCATCCCAAGAACTAATTACCCATAATTTCCTAAAATGTGAATGTATCAAAAAAAATACAATTAATCACTTTAATATTTCAAACCATTTATCCTCAAAAGGGGTTTCAAAGACATTGAACTTATGATCAACCTTAAAATTATAAACCCATGAAGATATCCCTAACTCTTAAGAAAACATCCTAATATCCAAAGTTGTCTAAACCATTATCTAATACCAACTATTAATACTCGACCTTAAACATACATAATCTTGAGTTAAGTGAAGAATTCACATTGAAGATATTTTCAAGTTTATAGATTGAGAGAATTAGGCCATAACTATTAGATACATTGTGGATACAACTAAATCAGTATCTATTTCATCTATAATAAAAAAATTTAAAGGTAAACATGATTTATTTTTCATGATAAAAATATTCTTGACTTCTTACATTCTATTACCCATCCTTATACCCTGTGATAACATTTCAAAAACATGGGATGATCACAAAAAGACCTATAAGGAATATAGAATAAAGAAAGGATGTGTTAGTCTATGAATATTTTTAATCCCATGAGATGATAAGAATCCTAAAAAACATCATATAAATCATAAATCATAATGGTAACTTGTGGCACCCATATCAGAATTACATTATAGATTTCATAGATACATAAGGAGTAACCTTCATAGTTACTTTTGGAATAACCATAATAGTATATTCCTCAAATCTCTTAGGTAAAACTTTATTATTTAATTCTGTCTCATTACCAAATGAATTGGAGATCTATCACGAGCTCACCTGCCCTCGGTTTATCATGGAACTACCTGTATATATAAGAAATTACAAAGAACCGTAACATAATCATAACACATTAATTAGAATAAAGGGAAAAAACATTTCCACATTTCAATCAGAAGATATCAATAAAACATATTGATATAATAAATCAATTATAAAAACCATTTTCAACACCAAAAAACCTAAAAATTGAATATATTATTTAATTTTATTTTAAAAACATTATATCTTGTAGAGGAATCCAAATAAAAAATAATAGTTATGGTGGTAGAGAATTCATTGTCTCCCAATACATTAAAACATTCCTTTTTTTTGTAATGTAAAACGCATCATATTGGAAGATTCCTTTTAAAAAAAAGTTAATGAAATTAAAAGTAAAATTATAATTTCCCCAACCTCTCAAGTCCATTCCTTGGTTGAAATATAGAGTTTTATGTGTTTCGGGAGGTCAAGGTGACTTATTCCCAACACTTTTCCAAATTTCCAGTTCGGTGAATAGTGTTCCCAATTCTGTGAATAGTGCTATTAGTGAGTCATGTATCGGTGGGTCATCTATCAATGAGTAATATGTCAAGGAGTCATCTCTCAGTGAGTCATCTATTGGTGATTCATCTATTGGTGAGTCATGTATCGGTGAGTCATCTTTTGACGAGTCATCTATCGGTGAGACATATGTGAACAATGTCATCAGTGAGATAGATGTGAATAGTGTTTCTAGGATCCACTATTTTCACACCTTTGATGTTTTCTTTGACATTAAATACATTTAAATCCATGTTTTAAGGGATTCAAGGCCAATTCAAAGCCATAACTCCTATATTAATATTTCTATGTGTCCAGGTTCCTTTACTCGATCAAATCATGTAGTCTTAATGAGTCATTACTTTAATGGAAAATCTAAACCATATGTAAAAAGCTTATCCATTTAGATTTTCAAAAGATACATTCAGACTTCTTCTTTAATCTCCTTCCTTGTGGTACGAGGCACCCATAACCTTTCTTTCTCTAGGAGATGTTCGATTGTGCTGTAGCCTTGGACTGTGTTTTCCCGACCCACACTCCCCTATTTTTGTGCAAGCTGGTAGTGTAAATCCATCTTTCATTGAAGGTATGTTCTATCACTATTGTAGTTGGTTATTTTTATCTATTTCCTTCCATTATCCTTTCTATTTTATGACATGTGACCCCCATGTTTTAATGGACCTTTCTTTGGTTTTGGTTGATGCAGTTGTGTCGTGGCATCCTTGGGTGGATGATGTCATTGCGGGAGAGGTGATCGTGATCCATTGTGTTGAAACATTCTCATGCAAAGAACATCAGAATCCTTTGGATATAGGGGATTCATAGCTTCTCTATTATTTTACATGCTGTAGTAGACTTAGTATGATTTAACACACTGGATCCTAATAGAATTTAAATATTTAATATTTTAAACGGATTAAGGAATTAGTATCGATCGTATGTTGTTGCCTCTTGATTTACTATATAGTGTGATATCTATGCCTTCCTATTTAGCATGTTTTTCATAATGGAAATTGGTAAAGAACGTAAATCCGGGAAAAATTATAAATTAATTGGCTAAAGATAAAGAGGCATGTTTAATGAATCTAGTTGTTGTTTTTATGATTGGTGATAAATCAAATTGATGCATTTTGAATGTTTAAATCAATTGGTTAATTCAATATAGAATAAAGGACCGGTTGTGCATTAATGATAATGCCTTGAAGGGTTTTGAGTTACCCTATTTCTTTTAAAGTCCACGCTTTTTATTTTTTGGAACTGTGCATGCTCGTTGTGTGTGAAGGCTGAATGCCTTTTGTAGGGCCAAGAGAACAATTTCTATGTTGCATGTTTCCTACTTCTTGTGTTGTGATGTGAACATGGGATAGCCGAACCCGGATGGATGTTGTGGTATATGGGGGTAGGGAGGCCTAGTGGTATGCATCGGTTTATACATGTGGGTGTCGAGGAGGACACCATGGATGATGGAATAGGTAGAAGCTGGTCTTACATGTTGATATTAAAGTGAATGTCATTGAATTTGATGTTTGTTTACTTGATTTAATTTCCACAGTACTTGATATAGATGGTCTTTCTTACACTCCTTCCAAAAAAGGCGAAGACATGCGGGGTATGTCACATGCTTTCTATTTTTTCTTCATGAGGATGAATGGGCATGTGCTCTAACTATAGGTGGAAAAGACTCAATAGGTAGTTAAACTACTCACTGTGTTGAGACACTTGTGTTTGGAAGCATAAAATGTTTTTCTAGAATACCTAGAATTATGGAAAAGTGATAATATTGTTAATAAATTGTTGAATAAATGATGTTAACCCATGGGGTTGGAGCTAGCTGTGATGTAATGCTGAGGTTACACTTTAAAGAAACTGTAGACAATGTTGGGTTATTTCTGGAGGGAATGAAACTTTTTTGTGATTCTAAAGAAATGTAATATGTACATGATAATGGTTAATTGATGGTTAGATAATTAATTAACATTAATTTCAACTACTAAAACTTGATAAAGTAATTTAATGTATCAATTTAAATGGTTATGTGATTATAGGATACCTTGTCTTATCAGTACTAGCTAGGAGTATGATAGACGTTAGTCATAGTTGAGTTTAAGACTAGGTTATGCCCGTAGTGTGATTGCGATATATAATATATTCTATACTTTTTGTGTTCCTATACTATACTAAATCCTATCGGTTTAGGAAACTAACACCCCTAGGATTTTGAGCCCTAGGGGTGTTTTCCCTAACAGCCCGATGGGAGAATGGATGGTTGAATACCCCCTTTGGCCCCATTCTATTCTCTTTCTAGTTACTTGTACTAGTAAGAATGGCGGTTATTTTTACCCATTTATGTGTGTAGAGAGCTGTAATGGCTTGTGGTTAATCACACACATATATTTTGGATATAGTTTCCTATGGACAACTATAGGTGTAACGTTTAAAGGATATGATGGTTTGAGGATCCTTACCCATTGTATGGGATGTAATGACTTGAGTTATAATACCTGACGTACGATACACATTATGTGAGTAGTTTTGGCTCTCAGAAAATACATATTTACTTTGGTTTCATGGACACAGTGGTTGTGTTGCATGAGGTGCATGTTGTGGAGCTTCGCCCAGGTGTCTGCAGGCAAGTATTTTTGGGGAGAGATTCGTAGGACATTCGATGTTGCGAAAAAGTGGTAAAACAGTGGGGAAGGGGTAGTGGGGTACCCTTGATATTCTTTATTATATTATATACACATGTATGAGATACTTAGTGAGAGTTACCAAAGTGAGGCTGGGAATAGAGTATACCTATTTAGGTGATGAATTAGTTTCACTTGTTGTTAAATGTTCTTTATCATGCTTTCTTTAATTTTTCATTAGAGGCTACAGGGAGGATCCAACCGTGTATACTATTATACTCACCATATGTATATATAAACTGTTTTTTAGGTCACTTGAAGCAAGTTGGAGATCAGGCTGGTTACTACTAGCTTAGGGTTACAGGAGCAGTTTGGGCTTTGTGGTCACTATAATTTTACTTTCTTTTGGTACCTGTAGTTTTCCATTCAGTAGTAGTAGTTTTTCATGACATTTGATATGTGTACTTGGGATTTATTTTAGATTGTATTCTGAGCATGAGTTGGTTGGTCTCTGTCTTATCTCTCTCTCTTTCGCATGTGTTCTATTAGAGTGTAATGCCTCCCATTTGTTTGTTTACTATACCCTTGGTGTTAATCACCAACCTGGGGCCTACTGAAGGCGGGACTTGGGGGGTCATTATCTCTTTTATCACATTGTCGGCCAAGAACAGGTACACATTTTCAAGAGGGGGTTATGACAGGGTGGTATCAGAGGTCTTGTTGAGGGATAAGATGGATTTTGGAGTTAGGCATAGGTGAGATTTCATAGGTTAGTAGGGAAATGATGTCATCTATGTTTAGAAATAACTATAAACAATGGATACTAGATAAGACACATGTATTTAGGGCCCCATATGATCTGATTCATGGACCCTTAAGTTTACAGTGGCCACTAAATAATGTGATCCTGGTTGGAGGGTAGAGACCTAGGAAAGGGTCATACATTATCTTCATTGCACATGTGTTTGAATGGGTTGACCTTGGGATAGGTTATCCAAAAATTAATAAATGAAATAAATTATTAAATTAATGTTAAAGTCATCCATATTACATGTTTAGGAGCTCTAATTATTTTTTCTTTTTCATGTATGGCTCTAGGTCGACATCCCCTTCACGTTCTCACAGAATACGTTCAACAGGCTATTTTAGAAGATTTTCGTTGAGTGGACATTGACGACGATGACACTTGGGAGATGACACTCCAAGAGTTTTAGTGCCAGAGTATGTAGAAGTATGAGGGATCTATTTCTGATGTAGTCATGGAAGACTGGTTGAAGAAGGTTGAGATAGCTTTATGTTCGATCTGTTCTTGGAAGGAGAATGGGGTTTTATTGGTTGGGATGATGCTATGTGGGGCAGTGAGGAAGGGGTGGTTCTTGTTCCTCAGGGATTGTGAGGAGTCGTAAGTCTCATAAGAGCAGTTTCAAGACCTGTTAAGAGTTGAGTTTCTCTCTTCGACCATTAGGGTATCCAGTTTCTCAGAGCTTCTTACCCCTCTATAGGGGTGCCTCAGTGTGCGAGAGTTTTTATCCATTTTAGGTACCTTTTATGACTTGCTTCACACCTATTTCTAGATGAGGAGGATAGGGTTAGGCATTTCAAGGAGGATCTGTGTCCAGAGATCCAGCACTGGGTTACTCCATTTATGATGAAGACATATCTTGAGGTGCGGGAAAGGGAAGAGATCATTGAGAGGAAATTATATAAAACTGGATCATTCCCAGAGGGGAGTCATCAATATTCCTTAAAAAGTAGAGCTATGGTCCAAAGTTCTCTATTTTTAGAGAAGAAGAGTTTCAATTTGGCTGGGGGTATGTCCGAGCCATCAGTATTTCGTTTCTATGGAGGAAGCTACTCTCGGACCTATAAAAAAGGATCAAGAACATGATTTTCTTATGGAGACCAAGGTCAATAGTAATAGGAGTTTCCAACCTTTCTGGGAAGTCAATGTACATCAGGTGTCCTGCTTCAGGTTCCTTCATTAGGACAATTTTGGCTAAGGAAACATCAGTTGGATGAATCATCTCTGGATCATGAGAGATTATATGGGGAAGGTGGAGGATAGCCTCAGGATTCTCCTTGTCTTTAGAGGGAATAGTGTGGCCTTGGTGCTGGTCATCAGCATGGTTAGAGAGTTCATAGAGCAGGTCATGGTCAGCTTCATGCTTTAGAATTGCCAACGTCGGGTGAGCCATACATTGTTCAAGGTACCCTTTTCCTATTTTCTACTTGGGTGTATGACTTATTTGATTCAAGAGTCGTTCAATCCTCTATATCACATACCCAGTTACATGCCTTGATACTTATGGTAGAGAGTATTCTAGTGCCCTTGGCATTGACTACACCAGTTGAAGGTCGAGCTGACTTGTCTGAAGTATGTCAATACTGTGAGCTAGTGTTGAGGAAGAACCTCTCTTGGTGATATTTCCTATGTTTAAAAATACAAAAATATGATTTCATCCTCGATATGGATTCATAATATTTGGTTCGGGATATCATTGATTTCTTCTAGAGAATGGTGGTGTTCTTCTATGGTGATGGAGAGCCAGCGGTGTTTGATGGTGAGCAAGACCCTCAGAGGGGCCAATGGCATGTTCCGTACATATCATCCTTGATGACTGAGATAATGATAAGTTCATTGGAAGTTCAACATTTTGTGTTTCCCAGGGTTATAGAAGAGTATCCTGATGTATTTCAATAATATTTTATAGAGTCACCCCCTCGATGAGAGATCGAGTCTGGGATCGAGCTATAGCCAGGCGTGTCCTCTATATCGATGTCTCCATAAAGGATGGTTACTTATGATTTTTAGAATCTATGAATGCATATCTATGGTTGATTAATGTGTATTTTTCTTCAGCCGAGTGTGTCCATGTGGTGTGAACTAGTTTTTTTTGTGAAAAAGGTTGAAGGCAGTTTGCGGTTGGGTATCGATTATCATCATTTGAACAAACTGACAATGACGAATCACTATCCTCCTACAAGGATTTATGATATGTTAGATCATCTGAATGGTGAAAGTTGGTTATAAAAGATTGAATTGTGGTCAAGATATCGTCAAAATCATGTGAAGGATGAGGATATTCTGAAGACTACATTCGGTTGAACTCATGGGCATTGCGAGTTCATTGTGATGCCATTCGGTGAGATGAATGCTCTAACTGTGTTCATGGGGTTGATAAAAAAATATGTTTCGTGAGTTCTTGGGTAATTTATTGGTGGTAATCATTTATGACATAATTGTGTACTCCACGTCTGAGGAGGATCATGCAGAGCATCTGCCTGCTGATTTTGGAGTTCTTCATCGTCAATAACTATTTGGAAAGATGATGAAGTGTGAGTGTTGGGCTTCAGAAGTCGGTTTCTTGGGGAATGTTGTATCCCAAAAGGGAGTATCTATGGACCCAGAGAAGATACAAGTAGTTTTGTCTTGGGAAGCCTCCAAGATAGTGGATGATGTGTGAAGCTTCTTTGGTCTTGTAGGCTATTATAGTAGGTCTGTAGCCGATTTCTATCGGGTTGCAAATCCTCTGACAACAATAAAAATAAAAGATCAAGCCCTCATATAGACTGATCAGTGTCATGTAGTTTTCAAGTATATAATGAATAATTTGGTCAGCGATCTATTTCATTGCCTTCCAGCAAAAGGATTTTAGTTTTTTCATTTTCTCTGATGCTTCACGTCTGGGGTTAGAATGTGTTCTGATGCAATAGAGATTGATTTTTTCTTATGGGTCTCAGAAGTTGAATCCCCTTGAATGTAACTATTCCACCAACGATCTTGAGTTATCATTAGTGGTGGTTTCGTTGATTTTTTTGTGAGATTACCGTATTCGAGATCACTTTTTGGTCTTTACCGATCATAAGATCTTGATGTATGTTTTCTCCCTACTTGACATGAACTAACGACAGTGTTGGCGGATGGAGTTATTATGGGATTACGACATTGAAATCTCATATACACCTGGTAAAAGTAATTCTGTAGCTGATGCGTATAGAAGGAATCCACATAGTGATGAAGTGTATGAACTAGGTGATCCTTGGAGGGTAATGGAAGAACTTTCAGAATTAAATTTGGATATAGGAGAAGTCAGGGGTAGAGGTTTTCTTTTTTAGATGATGGTACAACCATATTTGGTGTAGTATGTGGAAGAGTCCCGGTTGGGGGATCATGAGGTGGAGTTCTGAAGAGACTGAGTTGTTTGTGGTGAGGCCCCTAATGGATGGATCAAGGATGAACAACATCAGGTGTTATTTTAGGGAATAATTTTTGTTCCTTTGGTGATGTGTGAGATAGTTATCAGATATTTACATAAGTCTCTCTTATCCATATATCCTAGCATGATAAAGATGTACTTATTTTTGAGAAGTTAGTTTTGGTGGCCTGGGTTGAAGCGTGTTGTTGTAGAGTTTGTGTCTCGATGCTTGATCTTATATAAGGTGTAGGATGAGCAACATGTTCCCAAATGGTTTCTCTATACGTTAGATGTTCCTCATTAGATGTGGGAGGAAATCTCAATGGACATTGTTACCAGTTTACCTTGAGCTCAGGGAGGCTATGGCGCTATATGGGTGGTTGTGTATTGTTTAACGAAATCAACAGACTTCCTAGAAATCAAGGAGTCGAGCTCAATGGAGGTTTTTTCGAGGCAGTATCTGGAGGAGGTGGTGAGACTTCACGGAATCCTAAGGATGATCATTTCTGATTGGGGTCCTTGTTTTACCTCCATGGTGTGGAGAGGACTCTTGGATGACTTTGGTTTTTCATTTATGCCATTTCATTTCTTTTCATCCTCATACGGAAAGTCAGACATAGTGGACCATCCAGAATATTGATGACATATTGCACTCTTGTGTCCAGGATTTTGGAGGTTCATGGATGAAGCACTTACACTAGGTAGAGTTCACCTAAAATAATAGTTTCCCCTCCACCATAGGTATGGATCCATTGGAAACCTTGTATGTCCGACCTTTACATTTTCTATTGTGATGGACTAGTCTCGAAGAGTCAGTAATTCTCAGGTAGGATCTGGTAAATAACACAACATAGATGGTTCCAGTGGCTCGTGAGAGGATGAAGGTAGCACGAGATTGAATTAAATCTTATTCTAATCATAGGAGGAGACCTTTGGAGTTTTATGTTGGGGATCATGTGTTTCGGAAGGTGACTCCCCATCGTGGGTAGTGAAGGTTTGGTTGTGGGAGTAATCTTTCTCCCAGGTTGGTTGGGCCTTTCGAGGTTCGGCTCATATTATATTCATGGTGTATCTCTTAGAAAATTCCCCAAAGATGATCATGATACATGATGTTTTTCACATGCCACAGTTCCATCGTTGTCTTTATGATGACACTCATTTTATCGATTGGGGAAAGATCAATGTTAATGGTGATGAAACATTTGAGGAGCGACCTATAGAGATCTAGGACCATAAGAAGAATGTGTTGTGAAAGAATTATATCCCCTTTCTTCGTGTCTTTCTATGGCATAGTGGAATGAAGAAGAGTAATTGAGACCATGATGTGCAGATATGTGCTCAGTACCCAGATCTGTTTTATTTTTATCTCTTTTATTGTAACAATGTTCGTCTAGTGGTTGTAGACCTTTCTTGTTTATGAGATGTCTTTATCTTGTTTCTTCTTGTGTATTATACTCTATTGAGAGGTATCTTCCTTGGGGTAGTGTTTAAGATCTGGTTTTGGTTTCTACATGGTTTCTCATTATACCTTTGGGTACATGGTTGAGATCCTTTGGTGGTGAGGGCCTTGAGAGGAATCTCGATGGGTGGTTCTTTTGACCCCCTTTTCCACTCTGGGTTGGCTTTAGATTCTTGAGGACGAGAATGTTTTGAGAGGTATTTTATGTAATGACTCAAACCTCTCCGATCAATTAATTTTCTGAAATTTGGTGTTTGAGGTGTTTTGGGAGGTCAAGGTGTCTTATTCCCAACACTTTTCCAAATTTCATGTTCTATGAACAATGATTCTAGTTCCATGAATAGTGATGTTGGTGAGTCATATGTCAGTGAGTCATCTGTCTATGAATTATCTCTCGATGAGTTAACCATCAGCAAGTTATCTACTGTTGATTCATCATTCGTTGATTCATCTTTCAGGGAGTCATCTGTCTGTAAGTCATCTATTCGTGAGTCATCTGTCGGTGAGTCATTTGTCAGCGAGTCATCTATCAGTAAGTCATCTGTTGATGAGTCGTATATTGGTGAGTCATCTATTAGTGAGTCATCTATTAGAGAATCATCTATAGTTGAGTCATCTATCGGTGATTCATCTTTCAATGAGGCACTTGTGAACAGTTTCATTGGTGAGACAGATGTGAACACTGTTTCCAGCATCCTACATTTTCTCCCCTTTGACGTTAAATTCATTTGAAGCCTTGTTTTAAGTGATTTAAGGCCAATTTAATGCCCATAACTATTATCTTAATATTACTAAGTGTGTAGGTGCCTTTAATCGGTCAAACTGCATAGTCTTGATGAGATCCTCTTTTAATGTAAAATCTAAAATGTTTCTAAACTGCTACTTCACTTAGATTTTCAAAAGGCCAAGATACATTCAACTTTTTTCTTTATTATCCTTCATCTTGGTATGAGGTGCCAAAAACCGTTCTTTCCCATGGAGACATGTGATTATGATGTATCCCTGGACTGTGTTTTCCCTGCCTACACACCCCTATTTTGGAATAAGCAGGAAGTGTCGATCCGTCTTCGATAGAAGGTATGTTTTATCTCTGTTATTGTGGATTATTAAACCTATTTCCTCCTATTATCCTTTCCATGTTATGGAATGTGACCCCCATGTTTTTATGGACCTTTCATGAGTATTTGATGATTCAGTTATGCAATGATGTCCTCGGGTGGATGCAGTCATTGTCGGAGAGGTGATCGTGATCCATTGTGTTGGCCCATTCTCGTGAAAAGAACATCGGAAACCTTTTGAGGTAGGGGATTCATGGAGTTTATATTCTTTTACATGTAGTAGTAGATTTTTCATGATTTATCTCACTAGATCCCAATGGAATTGACATAATAAATATTTGAACCAGATTAAAGAATTAGTATAAATCATATAGTGTTGCCTCCTGATTTTCTAGATAGTGTGATATATATTCCTTTCTAATTAGCATGTTGTTAATAAAATAAATTGGTAAAGAATGTAAAGTTAGGATTATTTATAAATTAATTGTCTAAAGATAATGATTCATGTTTAATGAATCTAGGTTTTTTTATTGGTGATAAATCAAATGGATGTAGTTATTCATGTTTAAATGAATTAGTTAATTTAATATGGAATAAAGGACCAGTTGTGTGTTAAAGATAATTCTTTGAAGGGTTCTATGTTACCCTATTTCTTTTAACATCCAAGAACCTTATGATTGAGTGAAGTGAGTGCTCATTTTGTGTGAAGGCTGAATCCCTTCTATAGGGTCAAAATCCAGGTTTTTATGTTATTTGTTTCAAACTTATTGTGTTGTGATGTAAGCCTGAGATGGCTAAACCTGGATGGATTTTGTGGTAGGTGTTGGAACGGAGGTCCAATGGTGGTGGAAAAAGTTGATTCCTAGAGTGACGAGATGAATCAGTTTATACTTGTGGGTTTCTGGGAGGATATTGGGGATGATAGAACAAGTCAAAGCTGGGCTTACCCATTGATATGAAAGTGATTTTTATTGAATCTAGTGATTTTTACCTGATTAAATTTCCCCACTGATTGAGGTAGATGGTCTTGATTACCATCCTTCCAAAATAAGTTAAGATGCATGGATAATGTCATGTTATTTACATGTTTAGCCTCTCGATTATGTTTAGGCATGTGCTCCAGATATAGGTAGTAAAGACTCGATCAGTATTTCATCCACTCGCCGTGTTGATCCCCATGTGTTTGGAAGATTAAAATGTTTTTCTAGAATACCTAGACTTATGGAAAAGTGATAATGATGTCAATAAATGACTGGTTAAATTATATTAACTCATGGGGTTGTAGCTTTCTCAGATGCAATGATGAGGTTAAAATTTAAAGGAACTATGGAAATGGTTTGGTTAAGCCTGGAGGGCATGGAACTTTGGTGTGATGATAAAGAAATGTAATGTGTGAAATTGTAATAGTTAATTAATGGTTAAATAAGTAATTAATGTAAATTGAAACTGATAAAAGGGGTAAAATTATATAATGTTTCTCTTTATATAGTTTTGTGGTTATAAGTTACATAGTATAAGAAGTGGTAGTTGGGAGTCTGAGAGACGTTAGATGTAGTTGAGTCTAAGACTAGGTTATCCCCATAGTATGATTGTGTGCTATGGTGTGTTTCATACCATTTGTGTTCCTATGTGCTACTCCACCCTATCATTTAGGTAAATTAAAACCCCATGGATTCTAACCCATGGGGTGTGTTTTCCCCAACATCTTAGTCGAAGGATGTATGGATGACTACCCAATTTGGTCATTCTCTATTCACTTTGTATTTACTTTTTCTGTTAGGAATAACAGTTACTTTTCCCCATATATTTGTGCAGAGGGCTGTAATGGATTGTGGTTATTCACACAAACATATTCTAGATATAGTCTCCTATAGAATAATATAGGTGTAACGTGTATAGGCTTTAATGGGTTGAGGATCCTTACTCGGTGTATGGGATGTACTGTCTTGAGGTATAATAACCAATGCATTATACACGTTATGTGAGTTGTGGTGGCTCCCAGAAACTAACTGGTTACTTTGGTTACATGAATCCAGGGGTTGTATTTCATGAGGTTCGTGTTGTAGAGATTTACCCAGGTGTCTGTAGGAAATACTTTTCAGAGAGATACTATTAAGACATGCGACGTTGGGGAAAAGTGGAAAACTAATGGGGAAGTGGTAGAGAGGTACCCTTGAAATTCATTATTACATTATATAATCTTGTATTAGATACTTTGGTAGAGTATCCATGGTGAGGCTAGGAACATAGTATGCATGTTGAGGTGATGAGTAAGTTTCCCTTGTTGTTCACCGTGCTTTAGCATGATTTATTTACTTTTTCAAGAGAATATTTGAGGAGGATCCTAATAAGTATACTATTATACTCACCCAACATATATATAAACTATTTTCAGGTTACTTGGAGTAGGTTAGAGATCAGGCTGGTTACTACTAGCTTGGGGTTGTAGGAGTTTTTCGGGATTCATGGTCACTGTCGTTTTACATTCTTTTGGTATTTTTTTTATCCTTTACATTGTAGTAGTTTTTCCCTGACATTACATATGAGTAATTTGGATTTATTTTATATTTTAGTCTAAGAAGGAGTTTTTTGGTGTCTATCTTATCTCTCTCTTTCACATGTGTTCTCTTAGAGGGTAATGCCTCCCATTTGTGTGTTTACAATACCCTTAGTGCTAGTCGCCAACCCATGTCCTACTAGATGTGGGACTCGAGGGTCATTAAATATCTTCTCACATTGCCAGACCAGGAGGGGTATACGTTTTGGGGAGAGGGTCCTGAGAAAAATAGGTTCCTTTTACACCTTCTAAAACAAGGTGGTGTATAACATCAAAATATGCCTCACTGAAATGAGATTGAGACAAAGTCCCTCACAAAGATTTATCTTTATATTAAATATAAATCAATGACATAATTTTGTGTGAAAAATATAAATACACCCAATATAAGTTTATATACATTATAAAAAAATCAGAGTCCATTCACACATATTCTTTGAAAAATAAACCTAATGACATGGATATTTATCTCAATGAATGTAAATTGAGTTAAAATTTCCCTTACCTTGAGTCTGAATCATCATGTAAAATAGTTATATTTATGAATAATAAGATAAGGTATGTTTTTAATTTCTTGAGAACATTTTTCATGTTTTTTATTCCTTATATATCACTTATTACCATGTTATAAAAAATACATAATTATTTATGTTCACATTGGATGTTTTGTCAATATTCGGTACTTGAGTCAAAAAATAAACATGGATTGATGTCAATAGTACATGTGGTCATAAGTCCATAATCTCCAGAATAATATTCATGACATTTTTATACATCAATTATACTTATAAAATCATACCATTCATTTATGGCATGAAAAATGAAGAATGTTGTAATCATGGAGACTGTAGGTCGTACGTACGCATGGGTATCGCTTCCATTTTTCATTGATCATTATTGAAAAAAGGTAATTATTATTTCATATTTCTATAATGATCATCATATAAAATCATAATAATCATTTAAATGTACTTATATATATCATAAAATTGATGTGGTGAATAAAAACAATTTACAATGGAGGTGATAGTTTACACGTACGCACGAACAACTTTATCATTTCTATGTGCATGGAAAGTAAGAAAATTATTGAAATATTATTCTATTAAAATGATAAATATGTCATGAATATCATATAAAAATATTTATTCCATCATTAAAACCGGTTTTGATAGACGGTTATGAAAAACAAACTATATGGATTCGCGAGGTGGTAGTCCATTGTACACACGAATGAAATGTTCATTTCCCATTTGATGAAATTGAAGATGGATTTAGGTGATGATATTAACATAATAAAATCTCAATATATTGAGGATACTTGATTTATTATTTTATCATGGATGGAGGATATTTATATGAAGTTGAAGAATAAATAAAATTGAAACACTAAAAAATACATCTTCTTTGGTTGAACACCTTTGAAGAACACATTAACAACTATAAGAAGGGTGTTTTGCCTAAAATAAGGCCTCAAGAATGTGGGGAGGGATTCTCGAAATCTTTTTGGGTAGATATTTTCTGAACCAAAATGCTTTGGAAATGTCAGTATTAGAGAATAATGGGTACCTTTTTATAGGAGAGGGGATGGGCAACCTTTAAAACTCTTAAAATATTAAATTAATATATGATCAATATAGGTTCTAAGTGGTTAAAAAATTATTTATTTTGAATATAAGATTATTTTGGGTAAATTTTATATCATCCATTTAATATTAGACATGTTTTTAATAATTTTTAATCCTTATCTTTTTAGTTTAACCCTTATTTTACCCTTTTTTATCTTACCATGATATTATATTATTTAAACTTTGTGGGTTGTTTTAATTTCAATAACATGTAAAAAAGATCCAAAAAAGTTTCATTTATGACATATTTTAACATATCCTAATAATTTGGATGAATCTTATATTTTTTGGAATTAAATATCATTTAATAAAATATTTTATATTTTAAAATACCAGTAGTGTCAATTTTTGACTCTATTCATTAGTTTACTTTTGAAAATATAATAACAAGAAGATATGTTTGAAAGAACTTATTTAAATCATCCAAAACATGTCAAATTATCCATAAAATTATTAGATGGAATAAATTATGTTATATAATATTTATTTTAATATTTACAATATCATTTATTTGATTCTTTCATTAATTAAGAAATTACTACAACATCTTTGTGTCACAATTTAATTTAATTATTTATTTCCTAAAAATTATAAATAAATTACCATGATTTAGATAATAATTTTAACTTTATTATTAATATTTATAGTTTAAGATATCACTTTAATAACCCCATATTAAAATAGTTTTAGTTATGAGAGACATGATTATGACATCTTGGTCTTTATTTTAAATAAAATGTTTATAAGTGTCCTAATCACATATAAGTGGTTTCAAGTGGTCTTAAAATCTACCCAAGGATGATAATGGTCTGGATACACTCATCCAATTAAATTATAACAAGTTTTGTGATAGTTTTATATTATTATAATATTTTTTACCTTTAATTACCCAATTTACCTTTAAATGTGGTAATAAAAACTATTACTAAAGTTTCTATTCATAATTTATAAAAATAAAATAGAACTATTTACATAATTTTGACCTTATAATTTAAAATAAGGAATCAATATTTTCAAATCAAAACATGTAATTGGAATAAATTAATTAAAAATTAATCCACATTATCAAAATGTGAAAACATAGTTTTTTTTAAAAAGTAAAAAACATCAAAAGATTGACACGGGTTTATATCTAATTTTAACATGAAATTATTTCCAATGAAAGAAATTGTATTAAATGATAAAAAAATTATTTCATTGTACTTTAAAAATAATTAAACGGATAATCTAATTACATAATTAAATTAGACAAAAAGGAAGTTTTGAATTAAATTATTGTATTTTTTCACTATTCATTAAAAAAATGAGTTTTATCATAAAAATAACAAAAATTCAAAAAAATTTAATTTTTATGTCCCACTTCTAATGAAGATTATTTTTTCTAGTATAAAAAAGTTTTAAAAACTATATATAAAAAGGGTTCTCCATCAAAAGGAGGTCAAACTACATTTTTTAAAAAAATATTCCTTTTATCCGTAAAATTGATTTTGTTCAAATATGATGTATATAAAACATATAATATGAATTTTAAACATAAAATTTAATATATTAAATATATATATTTCACTAAAAAAATCAAACAATAGTGATTTTATTATTTTATGAACTCACATATTTTTCATTGTTTTTCTGAAAAACACATCCTTTATATTCAATTGGGTTTTATTTAATTTCTTATTTAATCTGGTAACTAATGAATTATTATATAAACATGTTTAAACCATATTTTAATAATTTTGTTAATCTATTTCATTCCCACTGTTCTAATGAATAGGTTATAAGGTAACATGGTACTATTTAGTTGTCCGCTTACATTTGATGTGGCATATTATGTACGCTATCGAAAATATTGTCTCCTTTTAAAAACATAGGATGTTACACTAACCCATGAATAAATTTTATTATATGAATAATATTCTACCATAATCATCAATGAGTCAAATATTTAACCTTTTGGAGCTACATGTATGAAATTATGACCATTATAATATTTTATTCGAAGAAGTGTCAAAGAT
Source organism: Viscum album (assembly GCA_963277665.1). Classification (NCBI taxonomy): domain Eukaryota; kingdom Viridiplantae; phylum Streptophyta; class Magnoliopsida; order Santalales; family Viscaceae; genus Viscum; species Viscum album. The sequence continues at coordinate 616,005,729 of OY728134.1, forward strand.
TTCATATTCATGTTTTTAATAACTATAGAATTTTTAATATGGGATTGTCTATAGTACATGTTGAATGATAAATATTATTTGTACATATTAATTTTATATCTTCATCACGGTAATTTATTTATAGTTTTTATAATTTAAATAATTACCATAAATGCTTACAAAATGCGGATAGAGAAATTATTCAGTTAAAGGAAGAATATAATTAAAGATTTTAGAATATAAAAATTAACATAATTTTATATATTTAAGGTGATAAAAGAATTATATATATTACGTCAACATTTTAGGGATATGATTAAATTTTTAGTTCTAATTTTTCATTTTTCTCCTTGATATTTTTAGACGTCAATGTATTGAAGAGTATCAAAATTGACAATACTGATATTGTATGGGATTAATATTTGACTAAATTAGTTAAAAATCAAAAAAATATTTAAAAAACTACAAATATATTATTATATGGTCTATATTATCTTATACTATCAATTTACAGTCGAACTTACATATTATAATTAAAAAATCTAACCATTTAATATTGAAAAAATTGTTATAGTAGTTAAAATTAAAACAGGCTAGCTAGGGGTTAATCAAAATGGTAAGGTTTAAAATAACACCAAAACAAATCTAAAATCTATTTTTTGATGATATTTCAACCTCAAACTATTTTATATTTTAAAAAATGTTAATTTGGTTGTATTTTTATAGAAAATTTATTTATTTTAATTTAATATTTTGATAAACTCCAAAGTGCCTCCCAACTCAATTATAAAAGGGAACCTCCTCCATCACTTTATTACACCACATTGAGCATTCTACCTAGAACATACTCTTCCACTTAATCTTATAAACATAAATATAAATATTATAGAGGCTTGGTTATTCTCAAAACACCAACTCTGGTGCACTTTAGAGGATATCCAAATGATATGTTTTCTAGAAGAGGTACCTGCTCTTACCGATCACTTTCTTTTTATACTCTTCCTTAAAACATATATATATATATATATCATGTTTATTATAAAATAATAAATTGTTCATACTAAATATTCTTAAAATTTATTATTATTATGAAAACACCATAATATCCCCCCTTCATCAAATAATAAGTCAAAGTATTGTTCATGCGTACATACGGATTATCGTCTCCACATAGTGATACAATTCATTTTTTTCATCTCATTTTATTCATGGGGATTATGATGGGTTTAATGAATAAACATTATATATATGAGATAATAATTATTCTGGAAATAATAATAATTTTTTACCATTATTTCATTCCATCAATCAAAATATGAAAATAGCGTTCATCTGTACGTACGACCTACCGTCTCCATGAACGGTGTAATTTAATTTTATATCTATACATTATATGAATGATTATAAATAAGTATATAATTAATATATATTATATTTATACCACTATTAAAACTATTTAAATGGTGGGGTGAAGATCATAGTATACATACCAACATTTTTGAATTGAAACATGCTTGGAAAATGAAGCAATGAACCCCCAGAATAGTGATTTCAATAAATAACTATTAATAAACAGGTGATGAGATGTTCAATATAAATAATAAATAGTATTATTGAATTTTTTTAATGAAATAAATTTATATAAAATCCATATTTATTATATATGAGGTTTTATCATGAACGAAGAAAGGAAAGAATTTAGGTAAAGGTTTATTTTACAATCCCAACATTATTTGGGATTGATTACATTCAAGAATCCACTGGTGCATAACTGTCTTCTTCGTAAATTTTTATAAAAATGTTTTCAAAAATGTTTTAACTATTATAATAAAAAAAATCAAAATCATTTTTACACATGTTTAAATTTTTACTAAATAGTTTGAAAGGAATGTCTTTATTATTTTCTTAACAAGGTACTTTTTGACTATCACAAAAAAATAAAGAAGGGATATTTTTTAAATTATACGACATGAGAGGACATTCCTTCCATGTTGATTCATTAATTTTTTGAAGAATACTATAAAATATTATATGGTTATTTTCAAATGAAATGTTTTCCTTTTTAATTTTGTAGCTTTAAAAAATAGATTTCAAAATTTAATGGATATTTACCTCAAGAAATATTTCAAGTGAGTTTACCAAATCATTTTTTATCTATGATTACCCTATTTGATGTAACTTATGATTTACTTGGGATATGATTCAAGGATATCATTATTATTATTTCTCTATATGGATTATTTTTATTATGGTATGATGTAAGTGAATATCGTTAGTTTTACATGGGTTATGCAATGATGAAATGATTATCAAAATCATTTATTTTCATGGGTTCTTATATAATGAACGATTTATGTTCTTGTGGAACAAATTTTTATAGTTTTAATTATGTGATGGGTGGGACCTATATCTCCCTAAAATTTATTGAAATAAATCTTAATAGCTCATGAGATAATAATGAGAAACAATTCTATGGTCTTGATCTACAATGGAAAATAGGTGTGTCTGGATATACTATGGGATGCAGGGGTGTATTGAACCATTTTGTTAATGGTCTTGGTAGTTAACCATAAAATATGAAATTGTTTTCTTTATTTATGATGGTTTCATAGTTTTATGACCTTAATTTATGGTTTATTATTTATTTATGATGATTTCTCACTCTTATGGCCCATTTTTCTTGAAATAATAATTTTTATGACATGAATCAGGTTTATGATATATGAGAGGTAGGATAAAAGTGTTTTATGTTATGTTCATAATCAAATAACCTTATTATTATATAATTATTTCATATTATCATGTATTGGTATCTCTTATATTTACCCTTACTGGGCATTTGAGATCACCCTTTCATAAGTTTCCTTTCCTATGTGATGAAGAGTGGTTTAGGTATGGTATGACAAAGAGGTGCACTATGTGAGAAGGTCTTTGTGGGATATGCTGAAGATATTTTATAAAATAAGAAAATTTTATATCTAGTATCCAAATATTCTAAACCTTTACAGTTCTATATTGGATAGTTTGGTTATTTATTAAATATTCATCTAAACATATGGAATATTTGTGTATGAAAAGCTTTGGACATTATAACACATAAAATAAAGGTATCATCCTACCATGAAGTACCTTAGTCTTAGAATAAGAAACCATGATTGGATGCTCTGTCATAAATAAATCAAGATCAAGATCAACATCCTCCTAGATCAAGATATGATATGGGTCAGAAAGATATATCTAAAGGCGTGATACATAAAACACATTTTGTATTCACATAAACTATGGTTGAAGTTATAAATTGTAAGTAACTTTACACACATGCTAAAAACTCTAAAATGGTCCCACAAAATTGGTAAGAAGCTTCCCTTGATTCACATTCCATCGATGACCCAAATAGGGTGATACTCTCAAAAACCCTGGGTCAGCATCTAAAAAATCCAATGGTCGACTAAAATGGCCAAGATAATATTTTATCATCTCAGTGTCATAAAAATTATCTAATGAATAAACTGAATCTTTATTTTCATGGATTAGATCATGCTTGGTCCAAAAAAATAACTTTCACCAATCTCTAACTAATATAATAGATATTTTCAAAGTTGTCCATACAAGGCCTCAAAAGGATCCATCTGAATTGTTAACTGGTGACTATTATTATAAGAAAACTCAATCAGTTCTTAATGGACGTCCTAAGATCCACCAAAATCAAGAATGAATTCATAAATCGCATCCTTAAGAATATGTATGGAGCTTATTTTCTAGAAATTTGTCTATAGATGATATGACATACTCAATAAATCATGAGATCACAGTTCCTCCTAAAGGCCTCACTAAAAATGAGAGGTAAAATGGTGATCTATAATAGAGACTATAGTAGATGGAACTATGTGAAAATGAATGACCTATTCCTCATATATATTTACCAACTCCTCAACTTTGTTTATATCCTGAATGGGTAATAAGTGATCCAATTTGGTTATCCAATCGATCAAAACACATATCAAATTATTTCATATAGGGGTATGTATAAACCCAACCACATTGTCCATTGAAATGTCATCCCACTTCCAAGTCAGCATTAGAAGTGGATGAAGAAAACCCAATGGTCTCTGGTGCTCGACATTGACCTAATGACGAGTATAAAAATACGAAACAAAGTGAGTTATGTACTATCTCATATGTGGACAACTAAATCATTTCTGCATGTCATAAAACATATTCATGGTCCCATGGTGTACTTCCCTATGGGAGTTATGGAAATATCCAATTATATATTTTCGCATAGAAAAAGGAAAAACAAACAATTTCTAAAGTGTGTAGGATACCCTTATAAGATAATGACTATTCACTATTGGTCTCACAACCATAAAGAGGTCCCATACTTCCATGAAACCCATAAAAATAGTGATGATACTGATGAATTTTTTCAAGAATATAGGAAGTAAAAAAGAATTGTGGTAAAAACAAACTCAAACTCATTCCACTAAACTCCCAAGTGAAACTCAGAAAAGGGAGCCATCAAATTCCACTCTTAGGATGGGTTTTTTTCATCCCGAGTTATAAATTTCTTGCATAAAGCATTAGGAATAAAATTCCCCTTTACTGAGGTATAAGAAATTTTAAAATAGAATAACTATAGGTACTCCACCTAATTCCTTTGAAGAAAATTCAATTATTTTTAGAGAATATATAACTCAGGAACTTATAGTAAAAAAGCATAGTGGAACTTTCTATGATACTTTAGTGCCCCCAAATAATAAGCTCATGCATCACTGCTGAGACTTCAAGGTCATATGTCATATGATTATTCTCATGTGGCCTAAGATTTTTTGAACCATAGGATACCACGTGATCTCTCTGCATAAGAATGCAACCCAAACCTGAAACTGATGCATAAAAAAGTCCACATAACCATACCCAACCTCTAGAAGAGTCAACAATGGTGAAGAAGTCAAATGAAATTTTAGATCAAAAAAATATCTCTAACATATATCATTCCAAGAGAACATGGCCCCATTCTATGTGAGGGATTTCATCAAAGAGGCCAAATTTGATAAATTCTTTACAAAAAAAAATAGTAACCTACTAAACCCAATAATCTCTGAATCTTGATATCATTCCATGGTTGTTACCATGTCATAATAGCCTTCACCTTCCTAGGATCAACTAAAAAACCATGTTTAGGAACCACATGTCCTAATAAATTTACTTCCCAAATACAAAAATCACATTTATATAGCTTTCCATATAGTTAGTGATTTCTCAACATTTCTAAAACTAATCTCTGATAAATAAAATGGTCCTCCATGGGCTAAGAGTAATCCAAGATGTCATCCAAAAATTCCACCAAAAAAGTATCGAGATACACAAGGAAGATCCAGTTCATTAATGACATAAATACTATAGGAGCACTAGTTTCAAAAAAATTCATGAAAGGATATTCATAATGGTCATACCTTCTCTATAAGGTGGAATTATAAATGTTAGATTATTTTATTCTCAATGGATGATAACTAGATCAAAGATGAATCTTTGAAAACCACTCTTCCCCTTTAAACTAGTCCAACATATCATCTATTCATGGAATAAGAAACTTGATCTTCTCCATAACACGATTGAGTTTCCACTAATAAATACATAGGTGAAGTGTTTCTTAATATTTCTTCAAAAAGGGAATAGGTTCCACCCAAATTGAAACACTTTGGGGTATAAATCCATTCTCTAATAAATCATCCAATTGAGACTTTAACTATTTCAACTCATATAGTTCTATATGGTAATAATTAATAGACACTGGTTGAGTACTAGACACTAAATGAATAGAATATTGTTCCTATCTTACCGGTGAAAAAACAGAGAAATTAGAAGGGAAATTGTTAGGAAAGTCAACAAAAAGTGGTGGGAGATCCTCACTCAAAGATCCTCTCTCTAGATCAAAAGAAAATACTAATATTACTTTCCCCAACATTAGATAATAAGGTATAGGTCTACTCGACCTCAGTTCCCATTTTCCATGAAACATACAACACACCCAATTGGGTGAAGTAAAAGAGATAAACCAAAGATAAAAGTCAATTCAAGAATTATTAGAAATTATCCAATCCATCATAAAAATGAAAAAAGAGGTATCATTTAGAGAACCAGAAAATCCCAAACAAGTTCATTCTCTGATAAAGAGAAAAAAAATTGGATAGTGGAGAACCTACTCTCTATTTATCCTAAAGGGTGTAGTAATATCCATCACATAAGGATAAATATTTTTGAAAATATTTTGTAGTTTCACAATAAAAATCAATATAAATTAGAAAGATGAACTAGTATCACATAAATAAATAAATATAGATAAATTATAGAAATAGTACATATCACAGTCATTGGACCTATATTAACTTCCTCTGGAGACTCTTCCACTCCATGAAGAATCTTTTTTTTTCATATGCCTGTGGATGGAAATCCTTATATGTCGAATCATATAGTTTCACCATAGTAATTTTAGGTGATGATGATTTCATGATACTATGTGGATTATAAAATAAATGGAATACTTTCTATAGGTTCCCGGAGTGACCTTAAGAACTGTTGATCTTTGGAGCCTATGTATAAACATGTATTGAATGCCCAATTTTTTCACATTGGAAACAAGTAAAAAGGGACTCTTACAGGAAATGCAGGAGGACTAGATGATTCATTATATTGAGAACCACCATTTGAATCATAAAAAATCATCTTTTTTTTCAAATAATCTCATATAACTACCATTAGAAGAAGAAGGAACTCCCACCAACCTTAACATACCAACTAGGTCAAGATCAACCATCACTACCCTATCCTGTACATCAGTATACAAAGTGAGCTTTAGAAAAAAAAACCTATGAAAGAATATCATGTCAGAGACCAATTTCAAACATTCATTCCTTAATATTATAATTTTATACAATCTCATGTGAAAACATTCCATGCTCAAAAAACTGTTTCATATACTACATCATGGTCCAGACATCCTACAAGATGATTAAAAACACTATAACCTTATCTTGTATCATAGATTATCGATAGAACTGATCAATGAAGATAAATCTAATTTCCTTCCACTAAAACACCTCGTACTTCTTCTATGTTACCATTGAATACCACTATATCCTCTTAGGCCCTTTCATCTTGAAGAATCACATTTCACCTTAATTGCTTCAGGTGTTTCATGGAATTAAAAATTTTTATTAATCTTGTTCAACTAATCCTCGTACTCTTGAGGAACATTAGTTTTATGGAATGAAGGTGTATTAGGGAGAATAAAATCTTGATAATTATATAATGATTTATCCCTATGAGGTTACAAAGCTAGGGATGAAACAAGAACATGTGTATGTACCTATCACAGAGCATGGACAACACAAAAAATAATCTTAATAAGACATGGAAACATGAGAGGATCTTCTCACTATAGTTCACCATCAGCTTCATCCTATATCCAATTTAAAGATATTCTCAGAGGAATTATTCTGTAAACCATCAATATAAAAAATTGAATACATTATAAGTTTACTCAAATAAACAACTCAAAAAAAGGGAACTGCGAATATCAATGCCATCATATATCATTTCAAGATATCCATTTCAACATACCCAAATCAAAATCATGTAAGAGACTAGAAAAAAATAAAATTATTCATCAATAGGACTTTCCCCCAAAACCCATGGTGACTTAAGGATCATTAATATTAGAGGTGGCTAGACACTCACTCTTAAATACCTCCTAATTCCCAACAATCCTACCTCACATACACCAGGATAGCCCAAACTGCAAACTGACATCACAGAGATATTCTTAACCCACACCACTGATATCTCTTTGTCAAAAACCATCCTAGATTTCCTGGTATCCTAATACTTGAGCCAACACTAACATATCCTGAAGGGAATTCTGGATCCCCACAAGTTGGAAACTAGCACCCGGCATCACACATGATCAAAGGGGGAATTTTTTTTACATAAAAATAGTTGCAGATAAAAGAAAGAAGTTAGTATTCCCCATATTACCAATAGGATAAGGGATATTAAGAATGGGTAAAATAAATCCCAAAGTAGTACATCATTAAAGTACTCAGTATCTAACAAGATAAAAACATAGACATCCTATCAATCAAGGGGATAAAATCACCACTAATCACCTCCACTATCACTCCATATTTGAAAGGATCAAGAACATTTACCACCTCCAAGTGACTCTATCCCTTTTCTCAAACCTAGAATAAGAAATTCTAAAAAAAACCTATGGAAAAAAGGTAGGGTGTGAGATATAAATCCCATTAGGGTCTCTCCAAGTGCTCCACAATCACTGCCAAAACTATTGATACTTTATGATATTAACTAAAATAAAATAGGGCATGAAATTAAATTTTAATATTTTAAAAAATAGTATTATTTCATTCAATTAGATGGATGATATATCAAAACAACACTAAAATAGTATGAAATGAACCTTTTATATTAATCATTTAGTTTGAATAAAAAAATTTAGTAATCAACATCATGTATAATAAAGTAAAAATCATAATAAAAAACAATGTAAAAAACCTTGTGGCAAGTTAATTTATTTGGTTATAGGATCCTCACACATCTCAATAATGATCTCAGCTCCAGTCAGGTGCACACACACAAATACACCCTAATAAGGGAACCCATCTTGGGTAGTCTACACCCCAATAAGAGAGCCCATTACTTGAAGTCATTCCATAGTTGTTTTAGTAACTGTTTTTATCATCAATATATTTTTCAGGAGGCATAGTCCTAGTGTTATTTTCATAGTTACCACTAACTAACTAGGATAAAATGTTCTTCAACAACAAATCGATTAAATTGGTTATCGATCATTTCAAAATATAGTTTCCCAACTTCAATTTTCAACATGACTTTTTTTTTCAAAACCAAATCATAGGATTTCACCATTTAATTCAATTTAAAATAATTTTCAATTCAATACATTTTATAAGGATCAAAAAATGAAATCATTTCATCAAAATGTTTTCCAAATCAAGCCTCCATTTTTAATAAATTCACATAATAATTTTAATACCATTGAAATAATGGTTTTCTTAATTTCTATTCCCCATTCGAAAAAATATTGTATAATTTCAAATCCATGTTTTTAATCATTTTAAAATCATTTCAGTTAATCAAGTAATTTGGGATTTCAATCATAGGAAAATGAATTATTATACCACCAACCAATAAATTTAACATCCAAAAATAAACACCTGCAACGTGACTCGCCAATTATGAATGAAGGAACATAATATCTAAGAACACTACCTATAATTAAAATGAAATAAAATAGAATATTTGACTATAAATCATATTAATATACATGAAACTCTAATTAGAATTGAATATGAGATTTCATTAAACTATACGAGAGGAGAGCCACTTACTTGGAAGAGATTTATGGATATCAATGATGCTTCGATCCACCAAGAAAGGTAATTTTATGGGATACAATTTCCTATTGGGAGCCTCAATGAATGAATAAATCATGTTAGGTTTGAATGGGGTGATTAGGTACATAAACTGGGGGAATTTTAAATTTAGAAATAATTTTTGGAAATTTGAAATACTTTACACACAGGTAGCTGTAGGGGGCACACGATTAGGGGAAACCATGAACCCATACTTTTTGGGGCACATGGTTTACCTTTGGTGGGTGAAATGTTTTGGAAATCATGTACCAACTATGCATTCCCCCTTGTCCAGGTGGTGTATGGTTTTCACTAGGGAAATGGTTTTGTTAAAACATGTTCCAATCATACACATCCCAAAAAGCCTCCATTTTTTTCAAATTTTTTAGAATGACCAAAAAAAGACCCAAATTAAAGGAGATAAAAACAAGGGTTAAAGAATACCTAAAAATACTAACATAATTTTACAACCCATGTTAATCATTTTTAAAAGTAAGTATATATTTTTTAGTAAAAAACTATGTTTATCATTTCACTTTTCATTAATTTTTCACTAGGTGGAATTAGGTTTTGGATTTATTTTAAAGTAACATAAATATCCTTTGGTTGATAAGAAACTAATTAATTTAATAAAAAATGAACAACATCGATAATTTGTTCCTAAATATAACATTTATGCTTCAAAATGAACTTTTTTAAAAAATTGTTTTTTTACATGTTAGATGTGCTAATTTTGAAATTAATTCCATTTTTCAGAAAGAAATTTAATTTGATAAGATTTATATCATATTTGGATAAATAGGTATAAATTATGTTATAACGACCATTTAGAATCAATATGTTTGTTTAAAAAGAAGAAGGAAAATGAATGGTTGAGGGATTATCAACCTTACCCCATCTCTTAATAAATTATTTTCTACTTTATATTCACTTCCCATGTGAAACATGTGCTCTATTTTTTTAAAAAAGTTTAATTTAAAATTTTCATTCATTTCACCTATAAAAGGAGATCATATCCACCCCATTTAGCCACCAATTTTAAATAATTATCTCAATAAAAATTCATACTTATAATCTATTTAACTCTAACCCAATTTCCTAGAATCCTTGGTCATCCCAAAATACCAAGCATAGGATTATATATGATATTATGATAACATTATAATTACTTATATTCTTAAAAATTTTATACTAATTGATTATACATTTTCTAACTTCCTCTAAAACCATTTGAAAAATGAAGATGTCTTCATGTGTACATGAGAACTACCACCACCATGAATGGTGTACTTTATTTTGAATCACCACCTTAAATGGATGGTTATAAATGTTTGTTTAAATGTTTAATATTATATTTATAAAATTATTAATATTTTGGAATTAATAAACCTTCCATATCTTCCTATTGTTCTATAGAAAATGAATGCATCACTCATTCCTACATGCAGATTTTCATCTTTTCTGAAGTAATATATTTCAATTTTGACTTTAGTCTATAATTATTTATCTAAATCTATTATAACATAATTAACCACCATAAAAATATATAAATTATATCATTTTACTTCTTTAATAAGGATATTATTCTAAAGTAAATAATTTCTTAACCATAATCACCCATAAATTATAACATGTTCTTGTTTGAGTCTGTTTAACCACCAACATGAAAAATGATATAAATTTATATCATAGGTAAATAGGGAATAATAAAATACACATTTAAATTATATCTTGTGTATTTATTTATTCTAATTGAATTATTCCTTAGTATATATATTTTTCTTACATATATACCTATTTTAAATTTAATTTTTTTTATAATACATGTTTTAAGTTCTCTTTTTAATTCTCTCCTTTAGTTGAACCTGGTTTAAGGTAACGTCAATTTTTTTTATTTCATATCAGGTAACACCCATGTCATATTATTTTAGCCATTAATAGTTTATTAAAAGAATATTTATTTTATATAAATCCTTTATTGTTCAATTATTTTATAAAATATTAAATGAATAACATTTCATTTTTAAAAGTTCCTTTAACCATTACATAAAGCATCACTTAAGAGTTTTCATTTTGTTCTTTATATTCAAATAACATTCATGAATTTTTATGAATTATAAATCCATGTCCAATACCATTGATTCATTGTTAAAATATAAACATCTAAAATAATTTAATTCCTTCTTCCCTTAGGATTATTTATGATATAGATTTTAGTTATACCTTGAGACTAGATTGTTGATCCACTATCTTCTCATGAGTTTTATCATGCTTATGTTTTACGTGTGGTTTAATTTCATCTTATAAAACTCAGAGGAATTTAAATGTTTTGAAAATAAAGGGAACATATTTATAGTGTTCCAATTCATTGGTTAATGTTTTCATATCATCAAATACCATGTATGGTGCATGGGCAGTTGGTCTAAGCACACATTATTATATTGTCTTAGAGGTGATCCTTGAAAAATGATTATGATGTATAATTTTATGTTGTTTATATATATTTATGATTCCTTGAGTTTATGATATCATTATATTATTTCGTGTTTCCATTATTATTTAACACTCTTATTCCATGGTACATGATTATTCATTTCAGATCACATGTTTTTCTATCACGACTTATCGAAAACCCTTATTGTTATATATTATTTTTAATAAAATATTTCTCCCTTATGTGTGCTTTATAATATGATTATGATCTAACATGTTATGAAACATAAATAAGTCTTTAACTTATTAATAATTTTATCTCACCCCTTTATTATCAATTCCCATGGTTTTGAAGATGAGTATAATTTATGATAAGTCTAGAGGGGAGTTTAGTGTCACTCAATTATGGATAAATATTTACAAGTATTATAATATGAGTTGCGTTGGTAACTAGTGATCAAAGACACAAAAACTTCCATTCAGGGGGTTATAAGTTTTGTAACATTTAATGTTTAATTTTTTAAAATAATGTCAAATATGAGTGTGTTTATCTTGTTTTGACTCACATGGTATTGAAATTAACATTTAAATAAATTTTTTTTATCAATGGACATGGGAGTGTGGGTCTAAAGCTTCTTATTAACAAAAAATACAAGACAATATTGATAAGAACTTCATTACTTATTTAATTATTCTACTTTAAATTATCCAAAAAATATTCATTCACCAGGTAAACATATTGTTTATTTACTGAGTTAACACGTGTTATATTTTTTTATTTATATATTATTTTCTATTTTTTTATTTGTATACCTAGAGGTAAAATTATCCTAAATTTATTTTGGTATACCCTTAGTGATAATCACTACCCTCTAGAATCTAGGTTATGCATTCAGAGGTTTAAAATTACATAATATGGTTTTTTTAATAATCCTAGAGGTAGGGTATTTTAAAACGTATTTGAGTGATTTTTTTTATTTTAGAATTGTATATAGGTAGATGTAATAATGGCTTGAGACATGAAAATTAACCTATAAATATAAATTATCAACATATTTATAATGGATTTTAATGTTTTCATATATGTTTGGGATAATTATGATGTTCAAAAATGTACCCTGATTATTTAATTTAATTTATACGATTTTAAGACTCAATTATTCTTTGAAAGATTGATGTTGAATATCATGAATCATTGATATGAATACAAGGATCATGAAACATTAGTTCAGATTAATTTTTTTAGAGTTCATGGATATTATGTTCATTACATTATATATATATATATATATATTAGACGAGGGAGACAAAACCCTAATCATAAGAAATCTCCATAGGCCTTGCTCCTGATTTTTATGGACATTTCATGGAATAAAATTTTTGGTTGTAGAATAAGAAATTCTTAAGCATGATTTGTGATATATTCCTACTAGAGAACCATGCCACCCATAGACCCAACACCTGTTACAACCATGCCTTCACATCCTGACAGATTCCACTGTTCATGACCAATTTTCATCCCCTTAGATACATGATGATTCTACACCCTTTGATTCCCAAATGTCAGCCACTCAAATTTAGTTATTTAGCCAATTTGATATGTATTTTGAGATAAATTAATTCTGGAAAGGTTCTAGGTTAATAAAAATTCACAAATAAAAAATTATTTTCTTTACTAATGTTTATTAGTTACAACTTAATTAAATAAAATAATTTATTATTGGTTTTATATGTTCCCAGTTCAATCAAAAATAAATAAATAGATGATTAATATATCGATTTTATTAATTATTTCTATGATTTTAATAGTATTTATTATTAAAATTACCTCACTGTGATAATTTTTTATTCTTATTAATATGATTCCAATATAAGAATGTAACTAAAATTTTTAAATCAGAATATGATATTGAAAATTATAGTCCTATGTTGTATTTTTAAATTTAAATTTTGACTATTATGGTTGAGAAATATAGAATACGATGCAAGATATAGTTAAAATAAAAATGTGATAAAAATATATTAATTTCAGGGAAAGAATTATGGATGGTGAATTTAAATAGGGATGCTTATTTTTTAAATTAAAATTATAATGATATTATATTATTAATTTTGAAATCCTGATTTTGCGTTATTGTACAACATGATGTGGTTTAATTAGAATCATGTTGATATTGAATAATTATTATATTGGTTATGATAAAATTATTACATATATATTATTTTGGATTTTAAAATGATTAAGACGTGCATGTTAAATAAAAATGAGATATCATAGTTGAATGTTAAGGAGATGAATAATGATAATTTGTTGGAAATAATGATTTAAAATAATATTATGTGATATGAAATGAATAACCAGGGTAATTTACTTTTTTATAAATGTTGATTAAGATATATATTTATAAGAGATATAATATATGTGAAAAAATGTTTGTATACATCTCTCTATGATTATTTAAAATCATATTCAACTGAATGTGATTATGAACCATGATGTGAAAAATCTGATAAAGCTTGAGAAATAGATGCTTAGCCAAACCATACCACAAAAAATTTATAAAATAAGAGTATAGTCACCATGTGAGTATACATGGTGTAATGAGAATACACCTATAGGAAATTTAATGATTAAATATTTAGAGAACAAAATAAGTAATCATAAAAAATAATATGATGAAAAGTAAAATCTAGTTGGAATGAAACATAAATTAGGGAAACCACCATAGAGCTCCTGTAATTTTAATATCATTAAAATAATGGATTGAAACATCAATCCATAAGATGATAATCCTAAAAATATTTATCTTCACTGTCAAGTTCATATGAAAGACATCAAATTCATTTTCTTATCCCCTCACAATCAGTTTGGTCGAATAAAATCCAACTTCCTTAACACATCAATCCATTGTAGTAATATTCCATTTAATGTATCTACATTTATGATGTTATGGGTATGTAAAATAAATCAAGGGTAATGGAAGAGACAATCCTTTCACTACAAATGTGTTACCACCAGAAATAAATTTATTTTATTTAAAAAATTTCACCACATATATCCCTTCAAATTTGGAATATTAAATCCTGATCTATGGAAATGTTTTATTGAAATACATTAGCATCACAATTGGTTCATTATTTAATGCACTAATTCATAGATGATAATTCTTCCTTAAAATAAATTCTAGCACAAAACATAAAAACAGGAGGGGAGGACTTCATGAGCATGTAGTTAGTATCCTATATATTAAACGCCAATAGGCCAATATGGGGATCATCATTCAATGAAACATTTAGGAAAATATTCTCTCAATTATAGTATATATTTCAATCCTCAATCAATAATTTGAGAACAACAACTAAAATTAATAAATAATTAAACCTCACTAATTTCAGAAGTTAGAATCCCTAATATAAATTTGGAAAGTGGAGTTAACATTTATTTAAGTCCAAAAATAGGAATACAGGTGATAAACATCATAAATTAGTAGAAAAAGAAACATTGCTCCTAAAAATGGTTTAGAAACTCAAAATTCATGTCTATTTCAAATTTAGATTCAACTTTGGAGAATATAATCACCCTAATATCGATATAATCATCCATAGATGTATCTTCTTTTTTATATTTGGTGTAGTTAAATAAATCATATTCTTCAACCTAATAATTGATTTATTCTATGAGGCCTTCCTTAATAATATGGTTTTTGTTCCTAAGCATGAGTACATCCTCTATATGTTCTTCCTCTTAGGAGGATGAGGATCTATATTTATTATAGGAAGATGAGGGACTCTCAAAAACTGGTTGAGGAAGAAAATATTTAATTAAAATTCCATAAGTTCTTGTGATGTCTATTAGTACGAGTTTAGAGTAATCCATACACTTTCGATTAATTAAAGGGTGTAGGGTTCCAAAAAAACACACAATATATATAGCAACCCTTACCCCAGAAACCCAAAGCTAGTGCATACTTTATTAAATTGTCCAATGAGAGAAGGAATCCCCTCCCAAAGGACTGAATAGTTGTATGGTCTTAGTAAACTAGATACATATGTGATTTGTTAGGTTGGTATGGAGTATGATATTCTCCAACAACACCAACTGTAGGATTGAAATGATTATGTAGATGCTCAAAATAAAAGAGGGTGGGGGGGGGGGGGGTGAATTGCATACATTAAAAATTCTTTGGGAACTTCTAAAGTGGTTAGAAACCTTTATATTGTTTAACAAGTTTAAACAAGTTAAATTCAAAAAACCTCTAAGTTCTACAAACATGCTTGATTCTAGAAATGGGATTTCAAGAATGTAATTCCAGAAGAGTAGTTCTGGAAATGGAACTTAAAAAAAGTTTATAATGATAAAGATTCTACCTTAAAGTGTATAGAAACTCACTAAATTAGAGTATACAAGTATAAGAATGTATAAGATAGTTATACTTTCCTTAACAACCAAATTGCAACTGAAAACTTGAAACAATACAAGTAATAAGTAGTAAATATTTTAACCCAAAGAGAAGGGTATCCAATAAACTTGCATAAAGGTTCCTTGATATATACTTTCAAGAAAGTCTATCTTACCCACACCAGGGTAAGCCCTCAATACTAAGATCAGAGTCTATCTTGCTATCCCTGCAAGCCATCGAACTTCAAGGTAGTCGACACCTCTACCTTCCTATCCTCATAAGCCCTCAAATGTACTCAGCAACATTTAGAGTAGCACAAAGAAATTATGAACAAGGTGTTTAGTACACACAAAGCATGAAAGCCTCTCTCTCTAGAAATCACTTCATCAGTATGTAATCTCTAGATTGATCAACTTATTGTGAGATCGTTCAAATGAGCTCATATTTATAGGCACATTCTCAACGGTCGGCTCCCTCCTCCAACAATCATATTTTTCCATGAATTTCAGAGGGACCTATACACGTGTCACTCAAAAAATGGTTAGTTAATAACTGAATGCATGACATCATTTAATAACCAAAACATATGTAAGGAAAAATATGGTTGCTTGACCAAATTCATTTTTCATAATGTAAGGAATGTAAAATATCAGAGTCTAACCAACAAACATTCAGTGTTTATAATACATAAATATTCATATTCTGTTTTCCAAAAATTTATACCCTAAATTCTATAGAATCCTGGAGTCTGAATTTCAAGGAAATCCTGAGTCTGAATGCATAAGAATTCGGAGTCTGAACTTTCAAAGTTCGGAGTCTGAATTCATTAGAATTCAGAGTCTGAAATTATAATCTTCGGAGTCTTAATTCATTATAATTCGTAGTCTAAACTTACAAAGTTCAGAGTCTGAATTCATTAGAATTCGGATTCTGAACTTACAAAGTTCAGAGTCGGAATTCGTTAGAATTCGAAGTCTAAACTAACAAAATTTGGAACCTGTATTTAGAGAATTCGGAGTCTGAACTCAGATCCTGAAAACAAAATGCTCTATATCTATGTATTTATAGGATTTATAGGTTTTGGATACGAAACCAAATTTTATACTTAGACATGATATGAACAATTAAAAACATGTTAAGGATAAATTTTCTTAGGGAATGAAAATTTCTCTTATGAAAGAAAAATAGGTTAAGGAGAAAATTTCCTTGAGGAAGGAAAATTTCCTTAAGGAAGGAAAATTTCCCTTATTAGGATAAAATACATTTTTATTTAAGATAAAGTGTTTGTGATTTTCAAAACATGAAGGAATGGAAAATTCATAAAGAAACCTTATTGACTCAACAATCTCCCTTTTTTTTGGAAAGCACAAAAATCCTTACGAAAAAGAATATAAGAACATAGAAAATATTTTTCTAAACTTTGAAAGTAAACTTATCTCCCTTAACATATGAGAAAATATGAATATGAATAACTGTACCTTAGGCTTTGGACACAATAAGGATCATATTCAAGATTTCCAGAATGAGACTTAGCATTTTATTGCATACGAAAATCTTCTTAAATAAGAACCCCCATTTATATGAACTCCCCCTTACTTAGGGAAATTTCAACTTTATATAGTATTATTTTTTCCTTTCTCCCCCTTTGTGATTTTTAAAAAGGATTAAAGGGAATGGAAAATAAAATATGGTATCTGAAATGTTAGTACTAAACAACAAAATATATGAAGAGAAACCTAAAAATTTAATTATGATTGGAAAATTTTATACAAGGAAGGAATACAACAAAAGATCGTAATTGAACAAGATTATCCTTCTTTCTCCTTCAACATCATCTTTTTGAGCTTCTTGAGATCCTTTGAACTTCCTATGATTGTTTGAGAAGCTGATCTTGATCTTCAGTTTTCTTTTCTAAGGCTTTGATTCTTTCTTCCTAAGCCTTATGAACCTCTGCCTGAGCCTTTAAGGCTTCTTTCTGCTTAACATGTTTCTCTTCTATCTCTATCCAAAGATCCCTTTCTCTTTTCCAGCTTTGAGCAACTGAATACAACTTTCCATTCAGATATTTTACTTCTTGAATCTGAGAATTCTGTTTCAGGGTTAGATTTTCCTCAAAACTATTTGTGAGATCCTTGATATTTACATATTTGGTGTCAAATGCATCATTGATACTTTCTTGGAAATCATCAAGAATTATCATGTCTTCTATAGTTTTCCTTGACCAGATGGTCATCTTCTTGCAAGATCTTCTGTGGGATTCGCAGTTTATTAAAAATGTTTTGAAATTAGGTTTAAGCTTGACACACTTATCCATCACTATGGATACTGAATCTGATTTCTGATTTAGGGTGTATTGAAGCATCTGGCATCTGAAGTCTATGCTGGGAAATATTGGAATAGTGCGAACAAGCTTCTTCATGGACTGAACTACGAAATCATATCCTTGGGAGGACGATTCCGAATCTGAAACTTTATTTGGTGATGGATCTTTCTCTATTTCAATTGCCTTCCTATTTGATGATCCACCAATTTCTTTTTTTCACAACAGCTTTACTAGGTGTATCAACAACCACCTGTTTTCCCTTATCAACCTTTGGAATGGCTTCCTCTTGGTTAAGAGATTCATGCTCACTATCAGACAGTTGAACGATTTTATCTTCATCTATCTCTTCTTTCTCAGTTCGTGCCTTAACATTATCCTCTGGGTGGATAAAATCCTAATTAAAACTTTCTTCTTCATATAGATTATTCACTTATTCTTCAACCTTGTCATCTTAACCTTTCTCATCTTTCCTAGGGGTAGCATGATTTGAAGACTCAGCTTTAGATGTTTGGATTGAAAGCTTCTCAGATGGAATTTCCTTCTCATGAAAATATTCTACTTGAGTTATGAGATATTTGGTATCACCACTACCTTCTTCTTCCTCCACTACTTTTTCTTGGACTTTTTCCAATGTCACATATTTCTTTCCCGATGTCCCTGGTAAAGCTTCTACTAAGAAGGATTCTGGTACAGGAATATTTTTGGAATCTTTCTCAACATCCTTCATAAGATATTGAACAATCTTTGCTTCAGTAATCTTCTTCTTTTGTTTCTTTTCTTTTTCTTTCTTTTCAAGATCATCATCTGTCTTTTATGTTAATGCTTTTGCTTCAGTAGAATCCAAACCAAAGATAGGTTCCTTTTCTTTCTTTTTCTCCTTGTATTCCCGCTATTTTACTACCACCTCATTTGGATATGACTTTTTCTTCTTAGGGTTTGGTGGTGCGGATTGGGTTTCCTTGTCCATTGGAGTTTTCTCCTTCTCTTCTACTTCCTTCAACTTCCTCTTCCTTCCTCCCTTCTTAGAGGTCTCAGTAGCCTCCTGTTTCTTTGATAAGGCTTCTACATCCTCCTCTAGTAAATCATAATTTTTTTTGGATTCTTTATAAAATCCAACATTCATCCTTCTCAGAGTGTCACCACTTAGCATCATTAGTTTGCAATTTATTGTATTAGAACTACAAGGTATTTTGAAGGACTCTAAACATCGAACAATCGACATTGAGAGAATGGCTGGATACATAATAATCAAACCTTCATATTTCTATTCTTTATATTCTCAATTGTAATCACAATATTATTAACCAAGTTAATCTTTCTTAGATTCAACAAGAAATCCAGGATATACATGTCACTCTTCTTCAAAGTATCCTTGTCTATTTTTCTCGGAATGATGAATCCTTGAACCCATAATTCGAGAATCCAGAAATTTGTAGATAGGTGAAAAATCTTCGAAGTCTTAACATCTGAAAGACCAAGGCAATCCATATCCTTCACCTTAACAAATATTCTATGAACATCTGATAGCTTATGAGAACAAAAATCAGATTCTCCTTCATAAGGAACTCCAATCAAACTGGCTGCCTTGGTGTAAGAAAGAGCATAAGTCTTCTCATAGCTCTTGAAATAGAATTTATCATTTCCTTATTCTTTGAAAAAACTTTCTGACTCATAGAATTCAACCAAAAATTCTGGATATACCAGATCATGAGCTCATGTTTTCAATATGCAAACACTCTTCCATCAATTCAGATTGATGTTCTTTGAGATGATAGAATCATACTTTGCAAAGAAAATTGGATGTACCAACCTTTCTCTGTAAATTTTCCATTCAGAAATCAGCTTGATAGTTGACATGTCTTTCTGGGAAGATACTTTGACAGACATTCAGAGTTGAGGAAACCTTGAAAATCTGGAACGGGCTTATGTAGGAGGGCATGGCTTTAGCACACGAAAGATTGGATCTCGATGTGGGACAATAATCGGGGGTCCTTTATATAAGAGTTTGTGGCGACAATTCAGCTTCCATACCCAATCCAACGGTTGAGAAACCTTGTGATCAGATCTGACGGTTGAGATGATAGCCTTAATGAAATATTAATGGAATCCGATCTTTTGAGGTTTTTAATAAAAACATTCAGATTCAAGAAAAAGAGAATATGACAATTTAAAAAACTGATAATACCAACAAGTAAAATATGATTACAAAAATTTAAGAAAGGAAACATACCTTTAGGATTTCTAGGAAGATTATTCGTATTGAGAAAAAATCTTCTTGAATAACTTAAGATTTCGAAAATTTTAGTTACAAAAACTTTTATTACGAAAAAAACTGCAAAAAATTTCATTACAAAAAATCTAACTACGAAATAATTTTTAAAAAAATACAAATAATTTATATTAAGAAAATTTTAAACAAAAAGAAAACTTCATTACAAAAAATTTTGAACTACAAAATTCGTTATTATGAAAATTTAGAACATCTTAATTATGAAAATTTAAAACTTTTGGACAAGAAAAACTACGAAAATATTTAGAGTCTGACAAAAAAATGTACCCCCCTATAAAAAAAGTTTCTTACTATAAGGATATTGGTTTCAAGAGGAAGTTAATATAGAAGATTACCTCATGGTTATCATTCCTAAATTCTATTTAATGTATTCAAATCTATCAGAGGTTATAGGTTTTGTGAAAATATGAGCAAATTGATCCTGTGTTTCGATAAATTGAAGAGTGATATCACCTTTTTGTGTATGATCCATAAGAAAGTGATGCCTAATATCTATGCGATTTGCACGAGAGTGATGTGCATGGTTTTTACTTAAGGAAATGGAACTAGTATTGTCACACAGAATTTATGTTTTAGTAAAAATTCTACCATAGTCTGTGAGTGTGTGTTTCATCCACAACACTTGAGCACAACAACTTCCAGCTGCTATATATTCAGCTTCAGCAGTGGAAATTGCTACTCAGTGTTGCTTTATTGAAGACCAAGAAACTAATGAATCTCCAAAGAAATTACAAGTTCTGGATTTACTTTTTTTTATCCATTCTACATCCACCAAAACCATCATCCAAAAAACTTTTTAAAAGAAAATCATTTCCAGAAGTGTAAAAGAGTCCTAGATCCATGGTTCCCTTTAAGTAGTGAAAAGTACTTTTCACTGCCTTTAATGAGATTCTTTATGATTGGAGTGATATCTTGCACATAAGCATACTAAAAACATTATGTCTAGATGACTAGCTGTCAAGTAATGTACACTTCCTATCATACTTCTAAAAGATGTTTGATCTTCTAGTTTCCCAGCTTCATCAAGATCAAGTGAATTTGAGGTACCAATGGGAGTACTTATTCTCTTAGTATTTTCATATCCATACTTTTTAAGAATATATTTAATATACTTATGTTGGGATATATATATTCCTTTTGGTTTTTGAAAAATTTGAAAACCAATGAAAAATGTTAACTCACCCATCATACAAATTTCAAAATAAGATTTCATTAGATCCGCAAAATAACCAGTTAAAGATTGATAAGTTGAAAAAAATATAATTCCATCAAAATAAATTTGAACAATTAAAACATTTTTCTTGTCTTTATTTATAAAAAGTGTTGGATCATCATTTCCCTTAACATAATTATTTTGAAGCAAAAATACTGTAAGTCTATCATACCAAGCTCGAGGGGCTTGTTTAATTCCATACAAATCTTTGGTAAGTTTGTAAACATGTTCAGGATGTTTTGTATGTTCAAAACTAGGAGGTTGTTCAACAAAAACTTCCTCTTGAAAATAGCCATTAATTAAAGCACATTTAATATCCATTTGGAAAGGTTTGAAATTGAAGAATGCTGCAAAGGCAAGTAGAATATGAATATATTCAAGTCTAGATACTGGAGAATAGGTTTCTTCATTTTATATTCCTTCTTGTTGATTATAGAATTTAGTGACCAATCTATATTTATTTCTTACTATGATTCCATTTTCATCACACTTATTTCTAAAGACCCATTTTACTCCAATAACAGAAGATTCCTTAGTTCTTTCAACCAAGGTCCAGAATTTATTCCTTTTGAACTCATTTAAGTCATTTTGCATAGCTTTTACCCAATCATCATCACCTAAAGCTTAATCAATGCTTTTTGGTTATAATTGGGAAATGGATACTAGATGTTCTACTTCATTTCTTAAGAAACTTCTAGTCCTTACAGGTCGATTTACATCACCAATGATACTACCACTAGGATTATTTTTTAGAGACAACTGATTTGGGTTTTTTAAAACATGTTCATCAACATAGGTTAGGAAGTCTCCTGGGGTAAATGCTTCAGAAATATTTTCTTGAACGTTTTCCTTATCAGAAGGATTTTCAAACAAAGGTTGATAATTAGTTTTGGAAAACACATTAGAAGATATTGGTTGAGGTTTTTTAAAAACAAAAGGATTAATTTCATCAAAATTGACATGCACTATTTCTTCAATAGTATAAGTGTTTTTATTGAAAACTCTATAGTCCTTAGAGTATGTGGAGTAGCCTAAAAAAATTCCTTCATTATATTTTTGTGCGAGTTTGTATAGATTATCTTTAGTATTCAGAATTAATACCTTGCAACCAAAAACCTTGAAGCAGGAAATTCTAGCTTTTTTACCATTCCAGAACTCATATGGAGTTTTATTATGAAAAGGTCTAATCAAAACACGATTTATAGTATAACAAGCAGTACTTATAGCTTCATCTCAAATTTTTTGGCTATAGAATATTCAATCAACATGGTTCTTGTTATCTCTTGAAGAATTATATTTCTTCTTTCAACAACACCAATTTTTACGAGGTGTTCTAGGTGCTACGAAGTTATGAGTAATGCCTTTTCTACTACAAAAGGTTTCAAAATCAGAATTTTGAAATTCTCCTCCATGATCACTATGAATAGTTGTCAAAGAAAGGTTTTTCTCATTTTTAACTTGGGATCTGAATGTTTTGAAATAAGAAAAATCTTCATATTTATTTGCTAGAAAATAGACTCACGTAAATCAAGTGTAATAATCAACTAAGAAAAATACATAATATTTTCCTACAATGCTTCCATTTTGTGTTGGACCAAAAAGATCCATATGCACTAACTATAATGCATCAGTAGTTGAGAATTCACTGACTAATTTAAAACATGATTTATGTTGCTTTCCATATTGACAAGGATCAAAAACTTTTGAAGAATCAAATCTAAGCTCTAGTAGATCCTTAACTAGTCTTTTCTTAGAGATTTTTCATGGGTTCCTAAGGTTACAGTGTCCTATCCTTCTATTCCACAACCGAGAATTATTCTCCATTACCCTAACGCAAGGTAGGTCTTGGATCCTATGGTCTTCTAAGTTTAGTGTGTAAACATTATCTTTCCTATTGGCAGAAAGAATAAACTCTTCCATGGAATTGTGTACTAAGCACTTGTCATTCCTAAAATTCACAAGGTAACCTTCATCACATAATCGAATTATTCTAATGAGGTTGTTCTTAAGACCCTTAACAAATAAAACATTTGAAATCAATGTTTTTACAAGAAGAAAAATGTTACCAATACGAATAATTTATCCCTTAGAATTATCTCTAAAAGTTACTTTCCCTCCTTTCATCTTGATAATCTTTTCAAAGATGTTTTTATTACCAGTCATATGCCAGGAACATCCACTATCCATGTACCAAGTATTGCTATTGGTACTTTCTTTGTTTTCCTAAAAATAATAATGTTAGACATTTAGAATCCAAATGTTCTTGGATCCAAAAACTTCCTAAAGAAAAATTTTAGGTATCCACATTTTATTAGAGATATAATCATTATGAA
Source organism: Viscum album (assembly GCA_963277665.1). Taxonomy (NCBI): domain Eukaryota; kingdom Viridiplantae; phylum Streptophyta; class Magnoliopsida; order Santalales; family Viscaceae; genus Viscum; species Viscum album. The sequence continues at coordinate 616,030,152 of OY728134.1, forward strand.
AACCTAAATACTAAGTTTTTTTATGGAATAATTTTTTCCCAATTCCCACCACACAGACACTTAGTGTAGAATAGAGAACTTCTAAGAACAAAATAATTGTTACTAAAAATTGGGTTTGAACTAGTATAAACAAATCCAAAATTATTCCTTAGATGTCGAATTTGAGAATACATCTTATCAAAATTTTCCTTAGCTAAGGTAAAGTTTTACAAACACTTCCTCAAGGAAAATATTTCTGGCTTTAGTCTAATAACTAAGTGCTTATATTCCAAAACATTAGTTTTATCATATAGATAGGCTCGAAAACATTTTTCTTAGAAATTACTTTTTCTAGATCCTTATAAATTTTATCCTTCTCATAATTAACTTCCACAATGGTTTTTGAAATACTTTGAATCTTATCAAGATATTTATAAAGATCTGATATTTCCTTAGTAAGAATAGAAATCCTAGAATATTCCTTATCATGATTTTTCCAGATTTTAGAATTTTCATTCTCAAGAAGATTAGAAAACCTATAAACTTCTTCATAGGTAGGTAATGTATTATCTTCATCAGAAGAAGATTCTTCATCTGAGGATTCATAATATTTACTATTACTATAATTAGCATTCAAGGATACATTGGGGATGGATTCTGTATTGTGTACCTTAGCCATTAAACAATGATTTTCAATTGGTAGTCTGGCTATTAGACCAATATTCTTCTGTCCAGAAGATTCGTAATCTGAGGATTCATCAAAAGAGTCTCCACTATTGGCACTCCATGTGTCATTAGCATTCAAGACTTTCTTAGATTTATCGTTGTAGTACTTCTTTCTATTTCTCTCATAATGCTTTTCCTTTATATCTTTTCTCTTAAGCATAGGATAATCTGGCCTTATATGTCCAACTCTTTTGCATTCATAACACGTGACTTCAGAGTATTTCTTATCTTTCCTTTATTTCTTCTTGTATCTATACTGAAATTATTTCTTGCCAACTATCTTATTTGTAATGCCCTGACCCTAGATACCCAGAGTCGGTGCATTATTACATAACATTGGCATGATCACAACAAAGATCAAGTCTTGGAAGACCGATTAGTTTAGTAGCCTTGGAAACACTAGATATATTCATAAATTTTACATTACATCAATATGTGAAAAACTAAAGCAACATATTGTCTTCATATCCCCTCATAATATCCCCACAGGTCATCCATAAAATTCTTATTCACATCTTGGGAAAAATAAAACATTGAAAGGGGTGAGCTCAGATGCTCATTAAGGATAACAATATAGTGGAAAATTTCATAAATAAACATAAAAATTTATGGCAATGTATAACTAAAAAAAATCCTTTTGAACTTGAAATTTAGCATAATATGGCAAGGATAAAATGAAATAATACCATTTAATTATTCACATGGATATTCTACTAGTCTAATAATCAAATGAAAATATTAATAACCACTTTCATAATGACAGAATGCATAATTCCAGACTATCATAACCACGTAGCCAAGGCCTCGTGCCAAGACTATAAATAAGATTTTGTCAAGGCCTCGTGCCAAGACACTAGTTTGTCTCACGAGACCTACCGATGCATCGAGGAGCTATAGCGGGCTCCACCCGTCACATAATAAGTCCAATTCATTCCTCATATGAAAATTTTTAAACATAACATAATCATTCGTATTAAAACTAGTATACGAAATGTCAATACTTTATCCACAAACCATGAATGGTATAAAAATAGCACATCCACAGTCAAAAATAACTCATTCGATACAATATGGAAGATTATATTGTATCATATTAACCTCAATCAAGAATGATGAGGGATATTGACAAAGATGAAAATAATCATCAAAATAATTAGAGTGAAATATCCCCCCTTTTCTTGAAATCATTTAAAAGTCACACTATTTGTCAAGAATCCATTTAAAATAGATTTTAGAATCAAAGTGTCCCATACCACTTTGAAACTTTTAAAAAGGAATTTTGATCTTAAAAATTTAATGTTCATATAAATAAATCCTTAAAACCATTTTTAAAACATGGACATTAATGAGAAAGATTTAAAATAATCAATCTTTAAAACATTTTAAAATGTCATTTTAGTTAGAGTTCCTTACAAAAAGAGAGACACTTGAATAAAAATAATTGAGGAAATAAAAACATTGTAATATCATGAGAATAAAGGGATTCATGATATATTATGTCAAAGTACATTATATACACCGTATAAAAGTGATTTGGTGTATAACAATAAAGGAGTCTCAATAGAATGTAAATTGAGATGAAATCTCTCATAAAGGCCGTATCCTTAGGTTAAGGATAAATCAACGACATAATTATGAGTGAAAAATATAAATACACTCAATATTATTGGATATTCAGTGTAAAACAACCAAAGGACATTCACACATATTCTTGTAAAAACAACACCAATGAATTGGATGTTTAACTCAACAAATCGAGATTGAGTAAAAATTACTCATATCAAGTTCATACCGATGACCTGATAATTTATCAATGGAGTTATTATGTATATCAAAAGTATATCCACATAAATTGGAGTGGAATTTATGACATAATCAAATGAATAGTGATTCTACAGATAATCTTGGAGTAAAATAATCAATGAAGTATGCGTAAAGCCGAATGAGTGGAAATTGAAATTTCAAATTCCCTTATTGATTTGGTAACATATAAAACATACACCCATGAAAGAAGGATCATACAATGATGATGTAAATAGACATGAATGAAATTATATTACACAATGAATACAAACATTGGCAGTACACACACCACATGTAATAAATAAGTGGGGAACAATGGAATTCTCACGGAATTAAAAGTGAGGTAAGAAACCCCTTACTTTGTACTTTTTCCTTGGTCGACGGTAGTTTAACCTCCGGTATAATGGTGAAATAATTGTTATTGAATTATACAAGAATCATTTACATTAATATGATATCATATATGATCTTTTAACATTTATTTGTTAATAATATCTTAGTATTATCGTCATTTTAGGTGTTAACTTACTCGTTTTCCTTTATATTTTCTGTTACATAAGTCGTGTTTGTTATGGATAGGTTGAATCTTATTCATATCCAGAGTTATATCAAGTCCTTAAACATTATTTTTAATCATCAAATGAGAATTATACTTGAATGGATACAATGGAGAATGAATCTCATCGCGTTCGTGGAGACGGTAGTCCGTACGTACGCACGAGCGACAATATCATTATTTTGATGTTAAAATAATAAATAATTTGATGGTATATCATATAGAAATAATAATTATCATGTTATATTTATTATTTACATGAATTACACATCATTATTATACCCATCCAAATAATAATTTATTGAATGACAATTACACCATGACGTGGAGACGGTAAGTCGTACGTTCGCACGTATGGTGACATGCCATTAAAAGGATGGATAAAATACTGAATATGGTTGAACCATATTTATAATAATATCACAGTATATAGAAGATACTAGAGTTATTATTTTATAATAGAAATAACAGATAAAGAAGAAGTTGAAGAAGAAAGGAACTTGAAAGAAGGTGGTGAAAACATTACCTCTTCTTCGGGTTCTTCCTTTTGATTTGATCAAAAGGTCTCCATAGATTGGCTTTCTGATCAAATTAAGGCCTCTAGGTTGTATTGAGAGAAGTTGAGAGAGTATTTGGGAAGGTTGTGGCCGAGCCAAAAGGCTTTTAATGTGTGAATTAGTGAGAAGGGGGAGTGCCCTTTTATAAGAGGGGTGAGGGGCACCTTTGGAAAAGCTAAACATATTATTTTATAATAAATTAATATTCGGTTTTTAATGCCTCAAAAGTGGATTATTTAATGTTTAAGGTTGGAATGGGTCGAAAACCACTCAACCAATAGAATTTAGACAGGTTTGGGTCATTATATTAACCTTATATTCAAGTATTAACTCTTAGTTAATTAGTTTCACTTTTACAATGTCTCTTTGTATTTTTATATTATATGGTTACTAAACTTACTATATACATCCAAGAGACCCCCAAGTGGTCCATTAATGATACAAATATCATGATATAAGTCTATTGGCCGAACCTTATATTTTTAGGAATTGAATAATTTAATATTTGTTTTAAAAACTTCTTTATGTCAATTTTGACACTATTGGGTATTTTGTTTTTGATAAATTTATAACAGCGTTATTACTTTGAACACAATTTATATAATTAATACTAATATTTCATATTAACCTATAAAATTAGTGTAATTCATAAAAAGTTTCAAGTTACATTTATTTTGATATTTATAATATCAATTATTTTAATATTTCATTAATTAGGTATTTACTGCATCACCATTGTGTCATAAATAAATTAAATTATTTAATGTTTAAAAATTATAAATAAAATAACATTATGTAGGAAATATTTTTAGCTTTCTAATGAATATTTACAATCTAATTTATCGTATTTATAACCCTATATTACAAATGTTTTAGTAAATAAACTTTGATTTTAACTCTTTTAACTCTTCTTTGAATTAAATAATAATAAATGTCCTAATCTAATAAAAGTGGACCTAAATGATAATATTTTACTCCTAAGGTTTTTTTCAGTCGAGATACACTTGTCCAATAGAATTAGTACATGTGTTAGTGTAATATTAATATCATTTTTACCCTTAATTACCCTATTTACTTTTAACTTTGGTAAATAAAAGTAAAAAGTTACTATTCACAAAAAAATTATTTTCATCTCAATGAACCACATTTTACTCCTTGATGTTAACCTTGTCTCTCAGATTTTCTAAATTCCACTCACAGAAGCGGTAAAATTAAGTTTTATGAAAAATTAATTTTTTTAACTACCACTTAGTGGTTTCACTATTCATCAAAAAATGAAAGTTTCCAGAAAAATACCAAAAATTAGGCCTAAGTAATATTTAGTATTCTGAATTCAAAAATGATGTCTATTTTACCAAATTCAAAACATATCAGTTGCATTAATTAATTTAAAAATTAATTCCCGTCGTCAAAACAAATAGCGTGTTTTTAAGAGATAATAACTATCAAAAGATTGACACTTGTTTATGTCTGGTTTAAATGTGAAATTACATCCAATGACCAAAATTGTATTAAATGGTAAAAATATATTCTAAATATACTTTAAAACCAATCAAATTAATAATTTATCACTATTAATTATTTCGATTAAAAAATTTGTTTTTAATTAAAATTTAGTAATTTTCACTCTTTATCAAAATATGAAAGTTATCCAAAAAGTACCAAAATTTCACCCTAAGCTAATTTCGATATTACAAATCCAAAAATGAAGTCCATTTAAAAAGATAAAATTTATAAAATTTCAAAAATTAGGTATTACTATTCATAACGGCTAGTTTGATTGGTTGTGGTGTGTTAGAATCTCGAAGTTGCGTACAATGCACGCCATTTCATTATTCAAAGGGAAACGTACCGTGGAAGCTTGGGGTGTTACATTCTCCCCTCCTTCAATAAATTTCATCCTCACAATTTTTTAAAATTGGGCTTGAGAATATAATGGAAAGTCCCACATCGGAAAAAAAGGTCAATAAAACTATCACTTTAAAAGAAAGTAAGAGAGGTATGAAGGTCACCCAAGATAACCCATACTAGGATTCCATGTAGGAAAAAATGGATTTGGACGATAAAATAAGTGTTAAGTTCTGATAGAGAGGGATAGAAAACATGATCAGGAGAAAGTTAACAATAAGAAAATCACAAACTTGTGTTGGGACAAACAATCATTAGTCTCCCAGTAAGAAAAGTAAACGGACAACATTTTTTTTGTTTTAAGTTACATTACAAAAGGACGAGGAATTAATTTATGATATTGAATAAGAACATAAAGAGATATACATACTTTTTAAGTAGAGTTTCATTATTTAATAAACTTTTACCACTAACTCATTTTTTTTGAACAATGAGTATTCAAGAAGACTTGGTCACAATGGAAGAGCTAGAATAAACATCTATAGAAATACATGATCCACGTAGGATAAACTATATATTTACCTTGTATTTAGAGATCAATCAAAACCAAAATGGTTAGTATAATATCTGATGATCCCCCAAATGGATATTCCATTAGAGAGAAAAAACATTAATCTTAATTTCTAAAATTAAACCAGTAATACCCCAAAGTTAAATAAATACCATTCAATAATAAATTGTCCTTAAAATCCTTCAATATAATCCAAACTAATATTGAAACCCAAAAATTATAAGAATGTAGTCTTCCACGTTAAATTGTATCTCCAAATGACATCAATTACTCTTAAAGTCACATACTTAAAAGTAATTAACCTAATCACATATTCTCTATTATAGGTTAATCATTTCTATAAATAACCCAAATCACTATAAATCCACAATAAAAACATAGATAAAAATCCACCATTACTCCTCAAATGAAATCCCATACTATTCTATTTTCCTTGGGTATATAATGTTCACAACAAAGCGAACAACTTCCAAAATAACATTTATCACTTAATCACCAAATCATTTTCCTATACTAAGGGTATTCATTTGATAAGACATAAGATCCCAAATAAAATTATTATTGATCAATAAAATCATTTAACTAAAAATAATAGTCACATTAACCAGGGACTTTACGTAGTCCAGTGGTAGGCGATAAATCCCAATCACACTTTGGTTTTGGGTACGATTCCCACAGCTTTGTCCGACGCGACGGGTTGTCACACGGTCTGCGTGTTTTCCTTTTTCAAAAACTATATTTTATAACATTACCAAAATGAGATAAATTTCTCAAAATAACCATAACATAATTTAACCACGACTCTTATCTCATACCTTTCATTTTCATCCCAAATTATAATAACTTACTCAACCCCAACGATCATATAAAACCAAATGATTATTTATAACAATATACACAAGAGAAAAGGTAATTCTTCCTCAAATATCATTCTCACATGGAAAACTGCAGGGTTAAAAATACAAGAGAAAATTATTCCAAAGTAAACCCATCAACAAGGAGCACAAATACTTTTTAAACATTTCTCCAACCATTTATTTCCACATAGCTTCTTCTTTGACCAAGAAAATATCCTATAGAACAGGTCATTAACTCGGGTAATGGCCAGGTCCCCTATATTTATGGCAAATGACTATAAATGTATTCTTGGGACCATTTTTATCTTCTTCCATAATACTCTTCATTTTTCTCCGAAAATTATTCACTTTATGTCCTTCCTTCCCACATGTAAAGCATTTCTTTGTCCCATTGAGGCACTTTCCTGGGTGTCTCCTTCCACATTTCCAGCATGATGGAAATTGAGGATTCCTTTCTCCATGGTCTCCACTGTTGGAGCTCTTATCATTCATCACCTTTCTCTTCTTTGTTGAGTCTTGGAATTGGTAAATATATATATAGTTGGTCATATTTTTTGAAAATCAATTTAGCATAAAGACGATATCTTTTACGCCTACCAATATTCCATTTTTTGCTCATTGCCACCATCATTCCCACCTTGTACATCATTCTAAAAGTCACCATGGCTTCCTTGGAATCCATCCATTGACTAAAACAAGAAAGCATTGTGTGAGTAACAGTAGTCATAAAATCAATTAGAGATTAACATGTCACCATATTCTCAATTTGAAACACATTAGGATTAACCGAGGTCATTTACTCTCATCTTATATATATAATACTTCAAATCAGTTTGTAAAGAAAATGTAAATTATCCTAAGCATATCTCCCGGGAGTGTCGTAACCAAGAGTGCAGCAATGCCCGTTATCGTGAACCAGTTCCCGTTCGAGTCTTGCTCAAAGCACTGTTTTCAGGTTGTACCCCTAGGTACATCTGTTCCAGAGCTACCTCTACCTAATCGTATCCAGACAGGGATGTACTGCTCGGAAAATGCACAAAATCTCTACAATAAGAAAATTCTAGGAATTTCTTCTATACTAATCCTCAAAGTTCATCTTAGGTCTACGTGCTCTAATCAGAGTTTATCTAAATATAATTTCCAAGGTTTTTACTAAACTTCCTATGATACCAACTGTAAGACCCCGACCTTAGATACCCAGAGTCGGTGCATTATTACATAACATTGGCATGATCACAAGAAAGATCAAGTCTCGGAAGACGGATTAGTTTAGTAACCTTGGAAACACTATATATATTCATAAAGTTTACATTACATCAATAAGTGAAAAACTACAACAACATATTGTCTTCATATACCCTCATACTATCCCTGTAGGTCATTCATAAAATACTTCTTCATATCCTGGAAAAAATAAAACATTTAAAGGGGTGAGCTCAGATTCTCAGTAAGGATAACAATATAGTGGAAACATTCATAAATAAACATAAAAATTTAAGGCAATGTATAGCTAAAACAAAAGCCTTTTAAACATGAACTTCAGCATAATATGGCAAGGATAAAATGAAATAATTCCATTTACTTATTCACATGGATATTCTACTAGTCAAATAATCACATGAAAATATTAATAACCACTTTCATAATGACGGAATGCATAATTCTAGACTATCAAAACCACGTAGCCAAGGCCTCGTGCCAAGACTACAAATAAGATTTTGTCAAGGCCTCGTTCCAAGACACTAGTCTGTCTCATGAGACCTACCGATGCATCGAGGAGCTATAGAAGGCTCCACCCGTCACTTACTAAGTCCAATTCATTCCTCATATGAAAAGTTTTAAACATAACATAAACATTCGTATTAAAACTAGCATACGAAATGTCAATACTTTATCCACAAACCATGAATGGTATAAAAATAACACATCCACAGTCAAACATAACTCATTAGATACAATATGGAAGATTGTATTGTATCATATTAACCTCAATCAAGAATGATGAAGGATATTGACATAGATGAAAATAATCATCAAAACAATTAGAGTGAAATATCCTCCTTTTTCTTGAAATCATTTAAAAGTCACACTATTTGTAAAGAATCCATTTAAAATAGATTTTATAATCAAAGTGTCCCATACCACATTTAAAATTTTAAAAAGGAATTTTCATTTGAATACTTTAATGTCAATATAAATAAATCCTTAAAACCATTTTTAAAACATGGACATTAATGAGAAAGATTTAGAATAATCAATCTTTAAAACATTTTAAAATGTCATTTTAGTTAGAGTTCCTAACCAAAAGAGAGACACTTGAATAAAAATAATTGAGGAAATAAAAACATTTTAATATCATGAGAATAAAGGGATTCATGATACATTATGTCAAAGTACATTATATACACCATATAAAAGTGATTTTGTGTATAACAATAAAGGAGTCTCAATGGAATGTAAATTGAGATGAAATATCTCATAAAGGACGTATCCTAAGGTTAAGGATAAATCAACGACATAATTATGAGTGAAAAATATAAATACACTCAATATTATTGGAAATTCAGTGTAAAACAATCAAAGTACATTCACATATATTCTTGTAAAAACAACACCAATGAATTAGATGTTTAACTCAACAAATCGAGATTGAGTAAAAATTTCTCTTATCAAGTTCATACCGATGACCTGATAATTTATCAATGGAGTGATTATGTGTATCAAAAGTATATCCACAGAAAGGGGAGTGGAATTTTATGACATAATCAAATGAATAGTGATTATACACATAATCTTGGAGTAAAATAATCAATGAAGTATGCGTAAATTCGAATGAGTGGAAATTGAAATTTCAAATTCCCTTATTGATTTGGTAACATGCAAAACATACACCCATGAAAGAAGGATCATAAAATGATGATGTAAATAGAAATGAATTAAATTATATTACACAATTAATACAAACATTGGCATTACACACACCACATGTAATAAATAAGTGGTGAACAATGGAATTCTCACGGAATTAAAAGTGAGATAAGAAACCCCTTACTTTGTAATTTTTCCTTGGTAAAAGGTAGGTTAACCTCTTGTATAATGGTGAAATAATTGTTATTTAATTATAAAAGAATCATTTACATTAATATGATATCAAATATGATCTTTTAACATTGATTTTTTAATAATATCTTAGTGTTATCGTCATTTCAGGTGTTAACTTACTCATTTTCCTTTATATTCTTTGTTACATAAGTCGTGTTTCTTATGGACAGGTTGTATCTTATTAATATCCAGAGTTATATAAAGTCCTTAAACATTATTTTTAATCATCAAATGATAATTATACTTGAATGGATACGATGGAGAATTAATCTCATCGCGTTCATGGAGACGGTAGTTCGTACGTACACACGACCGGAAATATCATTCTTTTGATGTGAAAATAATATATAATTGGATGGTATATCATATAGAAATAATAATTACCATGTTATATTTATTATTTACATGAATTACACATAATTATTATACCCATCCAAATAATAATTTATTGAATGACAATTACACCACGACGTGGAGACGGTAAGCCGTACGTACGCACGTATGGTGACATGCCATTCCAAGGATGGATAGAATACTGAATATGGTTGTAACATATTTATAATAACATAAAATTATATAAAATATACTGGAGTTGTTATTTTAGAATAGAAATAACAAAGAAAGAAGAAGTTGAAGAAGAAAGGAACTTGAAAGAGGGTGGTGAAAACATTACCTCTTCTTCGGGTTCTTCCTTTTGATTTGTCAAAAGGGATCCTTAGGTTGGATTTATGATCTAACTAAGGACTCTAGGGTGTATTGAGGGAAGTTGAGAGAGTATTTGGGTAGGTTTTGGTCGAGACAAAAGGCTTTTGATGTGTGAATTAGTGAGAAGGGGGAGTTCCCTTTTGTAAGAGGGGTGAGTGGCACCTTTGGAAAAGCCAAAAATATTATTTTATAATAAATTCATATTCGGTTTCTAATGGCTCCAAAGTTTATTATTTAAGATTTAAGGTGGGGATGGGTCGAAAACCACTCAACCAATAGAATTTAGACATGTTTGGGTCATTATATTAACCTTATCTTTAAGTATTAACTCTTAGTTAATTAGTTTCACTTTTACAATGTCTCTTTGTATTTTTATATTATATGGTTAATAATCTTACTATATACATCCAATCTACCCCCAAGTGGTCTATAAATTATACACCTATCATGATATAAGTCTCTTGGCCGAACCTTATATTTTTAGGATTTGAATAATATAATAGTTGTTTTAAAAACTCCTTTATGTCAATTTTGACACTATTGGGTATTTTGTTTTTGATAAATTGATAGCAGCATTATTACTTAGAAAAAAATTTATATAATTAATTATAATATGTCCTATTAACCTAGAAAATTATTGGAATTCATAAAAAGTCTCAAATTACATTTATTTTGATATTTATAATATCAATTATTTTAATATTTCATTAATTAGGTAATTACTACATCACTATTGTTTTATAAATAAATTAAATTATTTAATGTCTAAAAAATATAAATAAAATACCATTATGTAGGAAATCGTTTTATCTTTCTAATTAATATTTACAATCGAATTTATCTTATGTATAACCCTATATTAAAAATAATTTATTAAATAAACTTTGATTTTAACTCTTTTAACTCTTCTTGGAATTAAATAATAATAAATGTTCTAATCTAATACAAGTGGACCTAAATGATAATATTTTACTCCTAAGGTTGTTTTCGGTTGATATACACTTATCCAATAGAATTATGACATGTGTTAGGGTTATATTAATATCATTTTTACCCTTAATTACCCTATTTACTTTTAACCGTGGTAAATAAAAGTAAAAAGTTACTATTCACAAAAAAATTATTTTCATCTCATTGAACCACATTTTACTCCTTGATATTAACCGTGTCTCTCGGATTTTCAAAATTCCACTCATAGAAGCGGTAAAATTAAGTTTTATGAAAAATTAATTTTTTTAACTACCACTTAGTGGTTTCACTATTCATCAAAAAATGAAAGTTTCCAGAAAAATACCAAAAATTAGGCCTAAGCTATATTTGATATTATGAATTAAAAAATAGTGTCCATTTTACCAAATTCAAAACATATCAATTGAATTAATTAATTTAAAAATTAATTCCCGTCGTCAAAACAAATAGCGTGTTTTTAAGAGGTAATAACTATCAAAAGATTGACACTTGTTTATGTTTGATTTAAATGTGAAATTACATCAATGACCAACATTGTATTAAATGGTAAAAATATATTCTAAATATACTTTAAAACCACTCAAATTAATAATTTATCACTATTAATTATTTCGATTAAAAATTTTGTTTTTAATTAAAATTTAGTAATTTTCACTATTCATCAAAATATGAAAGTTATCCGAAAAGTACCAAAATTTCACCCTAAGATAATTTCGATATTATGAATCCAAAAATGAAGTCCATTTCTAAAGATAAAATTTAAAAAAATTTCAAAAAGTAGGTATTACTATTCATAACGGCTAGTTTGATTGGTTGTGGTGTGTTAGAATCTCGAAGTTGCGTACAATGCATGCCATTGCATTTTTTAAAGGGAAACGTACCGTGGAAGCTTGGGGTGTTACATTATTCATCCTTCGAGCAAGATTAGCTAGTTTATTCTCATAATGTTCACTTTCACTAGATTCGAATGGAATAACAACCTTCTTAGATTTAGATCTTGTAACTCTCTCAAGAGTCTTGGCTTTCATATGATTTGAAGTAGTTGTAAAAGAAACACTTCCATTACCATTCTTCTTCTTAACATTATCAGCATATCTCTTCATTATAGTCTCATGTTGAAGAAGAGTTCCAAAAAGTTCATCAAGAGTAATCTGTGAGACTTTCCTATTTTCATCTATAGCTGTTCTCTTGGATTCTCACTCATTAAGCATGATATCTATGATCTTGTCTACAAGTGAATCATCATCCAAACCTTTTTCACCCATGGAATGTAATCTGTAGGCAATAGTCATAAATCTCTGTTGTAACTTACATATATTTTCTCCATAAGGAAAGAAAGAACCATGGTACTCAGCTCTAAGCATAGCTCTTCTAGTTTCAATAACATTGGATGTACCAAAATGTGTAACCTCAAGTTTCTTCCAAATATAATTTGTGGCTTCAAAAGAAGATATCTGGATATATATATTCCTGGTCATAGAACACAACAAAGTACTGCGTACCTTATAGTTAATTTGATATTTAGATTTCTCTTGATTAGTAGAATTTCCAACTTCCTTATCAGGAATCTTGTAATCTTCAGTAAGCATAACAAAGTTGTCCACTCTAGTATTAATGAAAAAGTATTAATAAAATCTCTCCAATATTCGTAATCATTCCCATCAAAAAATAGGTGGTCTAGTAGGATTTAAGTTGTATATGGAACCAACATTCATTCCTACCATCTTAAATAAAATCTTTCCACATAAACTTGTCAGTAATAAAAGTTTGTAAACAAGGAAAAAAATATCTTAATGAAAGAAAATACAGAACAATGAAAAACTTGAGCAAGAAAACTTATATGAGAATATAATTATTTCAGAGACCTTCTCTAATACCAATTGTTAGGTTGGTATAGAGTATGATATTCTTCTATGATACCAACTGTATGATCAAAATGATGATGCAGATGCTCAAAATACAAGAGGGGGTGAATTTTATACTTTAAAAATTATTGGGGAACTTTTAATGTTGGTTAGAAACCTTTATATTATTTGACAATGTTAAATAAGGTAAATTCAAAAAACCTATATGTTCTACAAACTTTCTTGATTCCGGAAATGTGATTCTGAGAATGTAATTCTGGAAGAGTAGTTTCAGAAATGAAACTTAACAAATGATTACAAAGATAAATATTCTACCTTAAAGTGTATAGAATCTCACTAAATCAGAGTATACAAGTATAAGAAAGTATAAGATAGTTATACTTTTTTAACAACCAAAATGCATTGGAAAACTTGAAACAATACAAGTAACAAGTAGTAAATCTTTTAACCCAAAGAGAAGGGTATCCAATAAACTTGGATAAAGGTCCCTTGATTTATACTTTCAAGAATTTCTGTCTTACCCACACCAGGGTAAGACCTCGATACTAAGATTGGAGTCTGTTTTGCTATCCCCGCAAGTCCTCTAACTTCTAGGTAGTCGACACCTCTGTCTTCCTATCCCCAGAAGCCCTCAAATGTACTCAGCAACATTCACAGTTGCATAAAGCAATTCTGAACAAGGTGTTCAGTATGCACAAATCATGAAAGCCTATCTCTCTCTAGAAATCACACCAGTAGCATGCAATCCCTAGATTGATCAACTTGTTGTGATCTCATTCAAATGATCTCCTATTTGTAGGTACATTCTCAATGGTCGGCTCCCTCATCCAAGGGTCATATTTTTCCTTGAATTTTGGAGGGACATGTACACATGTCACTCAAACAACGGTTAGTTTGTAACAGAATGCACGCCATCATTTAATAACCAAAGCATGAGTAAGAAAAAATATAGTGGCGTGACCTTATTCATTTTTCGGAATGTATAGAAATTAAAAGTTCGGAGTCTAACCAAAAACCATTCGGTGTTTATAATACTTAAATTTTCAGATTCTATTTTCCAAAGAATTCATACCCTAAATTCTATAGAATTACAAAGTCTGAATGCATAAGAATTCGGGGTCTGAACTTACAAAGTTCGGAGTATGAATTCATTAGAATTCAGAGTCTGAACTTACAAAGTTCAGAGTCTGAATTCATTAGAATTTGGAGTCTGAACTTTCAATGTTTGGAGTCCGAATTCATTATAATTTGAAGTCTGAACATACAAAGTTAAAAGTCTGAATTCATTAGAATTCGGAGTCTAAACTTACAATGTTTGGAACCTAAATTCATAGAATTCAGAGTCTGAACTCGTATCCGGAAAACAGAATGCTCTATATCTAAGTATTTATAGGATTCCAAGGTTTTGGATATGAAACAAATTTTTATACTTAGAAATGATATGAACAATGAAAAACATGTTAAGGATAAATTTTCTCGAGGAAGGAAAATTTCCCTTATGAAAGCAAAATAGGTTAAGGAGAAAATTTCCTTAAGGAAGGAAAATTTTCTTAAGGAAGAAAAATTTTCCTTATTAGGATAAAATACATTTTGCCTTAATATAAGGTGTTTTTTATTTTTAAAAAATGAAGGAATAGAAAATTCATTAGGAAACCTTATGGACTCAACATGATTCCCATATTACATTTGAAAAAACACATTACAACAAAATTGTTTATGAGAATATCATTATTCCCTCTAAAATATCCTTTCACATCAATCATAGTACACTTCATGGATTCATGGGAAAGGAAACAAAATAAAGGTGGGATTAAATGCTCAATAAGTGACTAAATAAAATGGAATAAATCATGAATAAATAATCATAAATGACATGGAAAGGTAAAAAACTAAAATAAAATTCCATACAAACAACTTAAATACTATGATAAGACAATGCATAATCAATATAGAAAATTAAATAACTAAAAGCACATAAAATTAAAAAAAAAATATGAATATAATAACTAGATAAGAAATAATCTATATGGAAAGGTAAATAATTTATTACACACTCTATTTAATCAATAAACTAAGAATTAAATGAATACATAGATAATACCATTTTGAAAATATCATGGATAATAAAAATTGAATTTTTAATGAAGGAAATCCTTAATTATTGTACATGATATATCAGACATGTGATACCTCTACCATTAAGATCTATCCTTAAGATAGTTTAAAACAAATGGGAAGGTATGCACTAGAAACTCATTTATTTATGGCTAGATATCTGATTTTTCTCATGAGACATGTCGATATATCGAGTGGCTATCTATATCCATACAAACTATGTATTCTTGTCCAATGAATTACACATATTTCAAATAATAGATTTATTTAATGAACAATGTGACTTATTATCAAATATATGTATTGTATAAAGAATATATATTTATTAGTAATTACCCATAAAATAGTTAACATTGAAGGTTGATCACCGTATATATAAATGATATATTATTTAATCAATAACCATATCTATGTTAAAGAATATGGATATTTTGGGGAATTTAAATGTTTAATGTTCATAGGAATGTGTATCTTTCTGGGAAATGTTAATGAATAGAAAAATGAATCAAGGAAGGGAATGTCAATACCATCCTTGGTCAAAATTATTATAAACCATCTATATAAAGAATTAGTACGGTATCAATAACACATATCCCGAGTGCATTATAATTAAAAAAGGGTTATTGTTAATGATGAGTATAAATACTATAAAAAGGATTTCCAAAAAAAATTATCGGTAAAAATATCCACTTCAATGTGAAAATCACATTTTTAAAACTAAAAGTTAAAAAATTGATATTACTTTTCATTGAAAATAACCTTTTAAATGCATAAAAGAAAAATTTAAAACATTTATTATTCATCATAAAAAGAAAATTCCATAAATTCCATGTATGTTAAAACAAATATTCCTTTCACATTCTTAGTAAAATCCAAACTAGCCATGATTTTAATAAGACATGAATATTCCTTTCATTGTTTTCTATAAAAAGTCAAAATGGATAACAATTTCAGTAATAAATCATTTTTAAAAAGATATTTTTTTTTGAAAACATGGTTTTCAAAGATAACATATTTTCTACTGATGAGAGAAATAAATTCATATTTTCTTAAAAATGTTTTATTAAAAATTTTAAGTAACAAATAGTGGAAATATTGTAACACCTCAAAATTTTGCGTATTATTTTCAAATTAATTTAAATTTTTTGATAGTTTTTATTTGGCACATCACAGAATATAGCTTGTGTTATATAAAAGCAACAAGTTATTATTTATTTATACACTAAACCATGTTATGATTTTTTTTTACACTACACCGTGATAAGCTTTCATTACACCCAATACGGACTTGGCTTGCATTACACGCAACACTGATTTTCTATGAAACAAAATGTTATTATTATAATTATTTAAATGAGATATTTATAACATATATATTAAACTTAGTAACATTAATTGTAATAACTAATTTTTAAATATTATTTATAATGGTTTCATGTAAATAAGAAATATTTATAATAAAACATATAATTTTTGGTAAAGTCGTTATATGTTTGAAAATACTATTTTCTCAAATGAACTGATTTTTATGTCCGTTTGTGAACAATAATAAAATTAATTTTAGAAAAATTTTGAAATCAAATTTGACATAATAAAATATATTTTTTAATTCATAATTTAAAAATTATATTTGGTAGAATTTGTTTGGTTTTTTCTGTTAAAACATCATTTTTTGATTAATAGCTCAAAAGACTGGATTTTAATTCAAAACTGATTTTACATATAATTTATTTTATATTGTTAAATTATATTTTAATTTGGGTTTAAAGTGAAATTAAATCAATTTTATAGAAATTTATTTAATTTAGATTATTCTAAACAATTTCGCATTGAAATTAGATATAAAAATAGTTTAAGCTTTTTAACTTTTCTCCTTAAAGCCTACTGTCTCGCAGTATGTGTAGGATTAACATTAAATTAATTATAGCCACATCTGTGAGTTGAATTTTAAAAAATAAATATACATTTTTGGAATAATTATTAAATTTTAGGTCAAACAATATCAACTTTTTTTTTTACAAAAAATAATATTGAATGTAATTAAAGTTAATTACAACGATTAAGGTAAAAATTAGTTTACTTAGTTGTTAAACATTAATCTTAAGGGAAAAAATAACCTAGAAAATTCTATAAATCCATTGGCTACCCATATGTAGACCATATTCCCCTTGTTCCTAATTCATTGAGTTAGTGGGATACATATTCCTAAAATTTACCCATATAATAAGTTAAGTAATGAAAAAGACAAAAAATGCACCTTTTGTGTTTTTTATTACTATAAAGCATCGGAGTAGGGTATAAGCTACATAGTTTCAGTGATGAAAATTATTTTGAATGTTAAATTATTTATTTTTATCACGATAATTTAACTTTAATTTTTATAAATTATATAATTACATTAAATTCTTACAAAACGCCAACATAATGATCAGTTCATAATTAAATAAAATAAATGATACGAAATAACATTAAAGGTCAAGTAAATTTAATAAATTATTATCCTCCATTTTTTAGGGATGAATATATAATGTTACACATCTATAAACTAAATAGATTCAAATTCAATCTTTTCATGATATTTTTTAAATTTAAATCAATTAAATAATGTCAAAATTGACATTAATGTCATTTTATAATACTTGATATTTTATTAAAATATTTAAAATTTAAAGATACTATATTCAACCAAATTATTTTTAAATGTTAATAAATATAAAATATGGTATATTAATATAACTATTGATAAGTTATAATGAGTATATTGACCGTGAAATAGAAAAAACATTGTTATCACTGTTTAGATTAAAGTAGTGTTTTGTGCGTTACATGTGCTCGTTTTAAAATTAATTTCCAAAAAAAGATATTTTTTTAAATTATATATAATATTTAGAATTTTTTGGGTATATATATTATAATAAATGTCACCTTAATTTATACTTAATGTTTTAATTATATTGGTTAGAAAACTGGTTACCTTAATAAGAATCAAAATGATAAAATTGGGGAAACATAGAAGTTAAGGAACAAAATTATGAGAATGAACTTATTTTTATCAGGTGGATTTTTGGATCAATCATAAAACGAATTTAATCTATTATTTTTCAATTTTCTATGAACACTAAATATGGGAGACCTACAAGTATTGTTTATCTTTTGGTATTTACAAGAATGTCACCCATCCTATATAAAAAATCATTCACTCTTCCCTTTCCTCACACCTCTCAATCCACATTGGATTATATAAAACCTACCCAAATAAGCTCAAATATTCTCACTATTCATCCTAGATTCTTCACTTTGGTCATAAATCCAACCAATTAATCCCTTTGGTGCAAACTAATTGGAGTTACCAAAGAAGAGGTAATATCCCTATACAAGCTCTTTTGTATTATTTTAATTCTACAAAACCATATTTTTCATTATTAAATGATTATATAATAACCATAGTATCCTAAATATGATGATATGTTATTATTAAATAGTTTCTACCAACACCTACACACACTTCCATCAAATGGGTAATGAACTTACCGTTCATGTGTACGAAAGATTACTACCTCACGAATCGATGTTGTTCATTTTTCTTATAACACCTCTCATGGTTGGTAATTATGATAAACCTAATGTTTAATATGATATTTATTATTTCATTATTTGAATTTAATTTTTATATAAAACATACATACATCATATTCATTTAATGTAAATATGATAAATTTGTTTGTCGATGTGTGGACAATCGCCTCCTCAAAGCGATGTGATTCATTCACACATAACAATGAATGTTTTAACACCCCGAGCTTCCATGATACGCTTCTCATTTAATAATGCAATAGCTTGCATGGTACGCAAGTTCGAGTTCTAACACACCGCGACTAATCAAAGTAGCCATTATGAATAGTAATAACCAATTTTTAAAATTATAGAAATTTTATATTTCAAAATGGACTTTATTTTTGTATTCGTAATATCGAAATTATCCTAAGTTGAATTTTTTGTAATTTTCTGAGAACTTCCAATTTTTTATGAATAATGATAAATACTTAAAACAAATTTTTTAATCAAAATAATTTATTGTGATAAATTATACTATTTAGTGGTTTTAAAGTATAATTAGAATATATTTTTACCATTTTATCCAATGGTGGTCATTAGAATTAATTTAACATTGAAATTGGACATAAACAATTGCCAATCTTTTGATATAAATTGTTTCTTAAAAACACGCTATTTGTTGTGACAGCGGGAATTGATTATAAAATTAATTAATGCAACTTATATGTTTGGAATTTTGTAAAATAGACATCATTTTTGAATTCGGAATATCAATTATAGCTTAGGGTGAAATTTTGGCATTGTTCTGAAAAACTTCAATTTTTGATGAATAGTGAAAGCACTAAGTGGAAGTTAAATAACTGATTTTTCTTTTAAATGAAATATTACCACTTCTGTGATTTGATTTTCAAAAATCCGACATACATGGTTGTCATTAAGAAGTAAAATGTGGTTCAATGAGATTAAAATAATTTTTTGGTGAATAGTAACTTTTAAGTTCTTAATCGCGATTAGAGGTAATTAGTGTAGTTTAAGGTAAAAATAATGTTTTAATAATATGATATGAGCTTGACACTTGTCCTACTCCTATTGGATGAGTCACGGACGACCAAGACAACCCATGGGTCAACTTGGGGACCCCATGGAGCCACTTTAGTGAGAAAATGACATAAATACCTTTTATTTAATGTTAAAGTAAAAAAAGACACAAACATAAAATGTTTTACTAAAACAATTTTTACATGGGGTTATACAAGTAATATTTTTGACTATAAATATTCATTGGAAAGCTAAAAAGATTTCCTACATCATAGTATTTTTTTATAATTTTTAGACATTAAATAAATTAAATTATTTATGACATCATGATGATGCAGCGATGACCTCATTATTTAACGATTTAAATAAAATGAGAAGATAATGTAAAATACAAGGCTTACACTTGTCCAAAGCCTATTGGATGGGTATATTTCGAACCCTTATCACCTTATCCTAGAATTATATAAGTGAGGGACCTCTAAAATCCGAAACTCATTTTATAATAAAGTGACTTTTCTTTACTTTCCAAGAGTGCCCCTCCTCTCCACTTATAAAAGGCCCCCACCTCTACCACCTTATTCATACATTCAAGCCATTTGGCTCGGCCAAACTCTGCCCAAATACTCTCCCAACTTCCACCTCTTACTCCTAGAAGCCTCACTTTGGGCAGAACTCTTCCCAATGAAGCCTTTGCCTCAAATCAAAAAGTCTTACCCTTTTTAAAGGTAGTGTTTTCTCTTATGTTCTTTTGTTTTATTTTGCTCCTCCAACCCCCTAAACTCTTTTTATTATTTTATTTTGTAACAACACCAGTATCCTCAATATACTAGAATGTTGTTATAAGAAGGATTCGAGCTACACTTACACACACCTACATCTAATGGTTAAAGAACATACTGTTTCTGTGGATGGCGAATTTCTGCCTCACGAAACGATGATTGTTCAAATTCTTTTAACACCTATAATGGTGGCCATTTTGATGACACTATTTTCATATATGATATATATATTATGTTTATGTTTTCCTTATCCTTATGTATTTCTCATTTATGGCATACTTTATGATTTCCACTGTGGGTAAACGTGATAATTTCATTTTAGGAAGTGCGGACTACCGCCCCCTCAAAGTGATTTGAATCATTAATGCCATATGTGGGATGTATAAAGGATGGAGTAAATGGTATTATACATCATATTATACTGGAATTATATTATACCTTTATATAATTATAACTTCATTCCATTAAATATGAAATAGAAATGAAAGTAGCGTTCATGCGTATGTACGGCTTACCGTCTCCATGAACGGTGCATTTCATTTCTTACCTCTAAATGTCATGTAATATTATGAATGAATGTATATACTGGATATATATGAGATATATGATATCTATATCATGAATATAATTCTGGATATAACGGATATTTCACCACATGAACAACTCGTAATTATAAGAAGTCTATTTTTGACTCAAGTACCAAAGATCGACAAAACGACCGTTATTAACTTAAATAATTACATAATGTTCATAACATTGTAATAAGTGATATAAAAAGGATAATTAACTTGAAAAAGGTTCTTAATAAAGTAGATATTAACTCTAGTTTATTATTCAGGAGGTTAAAGAACGGTCGAATCAAGTCGGACACAAGGTAAGGGAACTTCTTAACCCAATTTCTATTCTTTGGGTTAATCTCCTACATTCAAATTATGTCATGATATTATTATGTCCTATCTTTTATTTTTACATTATTTATGTGTACTTATAGTGAATACACATAATATACCTACTTTATAAAAAAAATGATCTTTTTAAGGACTTTTTCTCAATCCCCTTTCATTGAGGCATATTTGGTTTTATACACAACTTTATTTTATACGGTGTATAAACCCCTTTGACTTTTACATTTATTCAAAAGGAATATTTTTATACGAAGTGTTTTGATAAATGAAAAAAGGGAATGTTTTTCTTTCTGTACATATGCGGCGACAATTAATTCTCCGCCGCCGTGACCATTTTTTGAGTTTCGGCTTCCTCTACAAGCCATCTTTTTTTTAATGAAAAATAAATACAAAGTTTTAACTTTCTTTTATTTTGGTATTGAAAATGGTTTTGAAAGCGTTTTTATTATATCAATGTGTTGTATTGATATCTTGTGATTGAAATGTGGAAATTTTATGTTTCCTTTATGCATGTTTTATGTGATACGATTATGTTATGGTTTATGATATGTTTAAACCAATTCTTATGAGGAATGTATTGGACTTAATAAGTGACGGGTGGAGCCCGCTATAGCTCCTCGATGCATCAGTAGGTCTCATGAGACAACTAGACGTGGAATTGGCCGAGGCCCTTTCCCAATTTGATTTATGGTTTTGGTCGAGGCCTTAATCATTTTAGACGTCTTGGCCGAGGCCTTGAAAAAATGTTTCAGAATGTCTGGCATTATACATTCCCTCATTATGAAAGTGGTTATTGATATTGCATGTGATTATTCAACTAGTAGAATATCCATGTGATTATGTAAATGACATTATTTAATTTTATTTTTGCCATATTATTCTGAAGTTCAAGTTTAAAAAGGATTTTGTTTTAGTTATAAATTGCCTTAAATGTTAATGTTTATTTATGAAAGCTTCCGCAATATTGTTATCCTTACTGAGCATCTGAGCTCACCCCTTTAAATGTTTTAATATTTTCCAGGATGTGAAGAAGTATTTTATGAATGACTTGCAGGGATTGTCAGAAGAGGATATGAGTGTGGACTATGGAGACTTTGTTATTGTAGTTTTTCACTTTATGATGTAATGTAACGTTTACGAATGTATCTAGTGTTTCCAAGGCTACTAAACTAATCGGTCTTTCGAGACTTGATCTTTTGTGATCATGCCAATGTTACGAAGTAATGCACCGAATCTGGGTAGCTGGGGTCGGGGCGTTACAGTTGGTATCAGAGGCAGTTTAGTACTAACCTTGGAAGCTAGATTTAGAGAAACTCTGATTAGAGCACGTAGACCTAAGATGAACTTTGGGGATTAGTATAGAAGAACTTCCTGAAAATTTTGGTATTGTAGAGATTTTGTGAGTTTTCCAAGCAATACATCCCTGTCTGGATACGAGCAGGTAGAGGCGGCTCTGGCACAGATGTACCTAGGGGTAAAACCAGAAAATACCGCTTTGATCTAGACTCGAATGGGAACTGTTGCACGACAACGGGCCTTGCTGCACTCTTGGTTACGACACTCCCGGGGGATATGCTTAGGATAATTCCCGTTTTCATTACAAACCACTATGAAGGGTTACATGTATATACTTCCTCAAAGAAAACATTTTTATAATTATGGATTATATCCATAATTAGTTCAATTTATGTTAAGTGTTTTACAAGTATGGAATTATGTATTTTGATTCATAAACTTATCCAGTTTATGCCATTATTTAGAAATGGCACCTAGTAGAAGGAATGGAAACCGTATCAATGCACGCACTCCGTGTAGGTATTTCCCTCCTGCTCAAGATAATTATGGTGGAGCTAGTGATACAACTGGTGCCGATCAGCTTCTCACCGTACTGGGACAACTCAAGCAGGTTATGAATAACAACCTTACTCGTATGGAGCACCCTGATCCGCAACGTGGAGGATCAATGCTAGACCGTTTCATGAGGCAACAACCACCAACCTTCAATGGGAGTACAAATCCTATAGTATCTGAGCAATGGATAAATTCCTTAGAGAAAATATTCCAAGCCTTGGGGAGTAGTGAAAGAGAGAAAGTTGTCATGACAGTTTACCGCCTCACTGGAGATGCCGATCAATGGTGGTAACTAATTCAAAACACAAAGGAAGATGATGAATTAACAAACATGGAATGGCAAGAGTTCAAAGAGCTGTTCTTAGAAAACTAATTTCCTCGAGACCATCGAGCGGATATGGAAAGGCAATTTCTGAGTCTGAGGCAGAAGGAGGATGAGAATGTCGCAAAGTATGAGGCTAACTTTACAAGGTTAGAGAGGTATGCTGCAGATTACATACGTAACCCAATAAGTATGATTGATCGTTTCTTTGATGGGTTAAAACCATTTCTTCTTCGAGCATTAGTCTCACAAACCTTCTCGTCATACGAAGACATTGTCTCATGTGCTATCAAGACAGAAAAGGAATTCTCTAAATCTTATGACAATAAAGTAAAGCAAGAGAAGAAGAGA
This sequence comes from Viscum album, assembly GCA_963277665.1. Classification (NCBI taxonomy): domain Eukaryota; kingdom Viridiplantae; phylum Streptophyta; class Magnoliopsida; order Santalales; family Viscaceae; genus Viscum; species Viscum album. The sequence continues at coordinate 616,054,606 of OY728134.1, forward strand.
AATGTGGAACAAGAGACAGATAAAGGGAAAAAGGGAAAGAAGGATTTTCCATTATGTGATAATTGTGGGAAGAATCACCCTGGTACTTGCCTAAAAGGAATGGGAGTTTGTTATAAATGTGGAGAAAAAGGTCACCAGGCGCGTGATTGCAAGGGAAAGAAAGAGGCTATCAATGTTGAATGCTACAATTGTAGAGAAATGGGGCATTATGCAAATGAATGTCCTAAGCGTCAGGGAAACATACCTCAGAAAAGGCCAAGGGATCAAGGAAAATCTTATGCTGTTACTACAGTTGAAGCAGAATAATTAATGTATTGGTGCTTTTGGACTAATGGATTATATTCTGGTTGTTAGAATAATGTGATATATATATAAGGATTGTACTGCAGTACTTGTTGATTTCATTAAGGTTTTAATATGATTAAGGTAATCATATTTTTGTATGTGACAATAAGAGAAACTTTACTTTGTTTGGGGAATCTGATAAATTGATTTTGGAATTAAGAGACCTTTTAGAGAAAGTTTGGACAGAGGTATTTTGGATAACTATAAATGTTGGGATGGATTAAGTTGAACTTTGAATAGTATTGTTTAAGGTTAAAACATTTCTGAAGATTATTTTTGGAATACTATAATACTATATTTTTAGAAAAAGGACAACCTGCAGGGTGGGGCATAATCCGTCGCGTCGGACAAAGCTGCAGGAATCAAACCCACAACCATAGTGCGACAAGCCTTTATTACCTACCACTAGCCTACAGGAAGTCCCTGGTTATTACAAAATAGTTTTACTAATCTAAATGGTATGTGTTAATATTTGGAACCTTATACAATTAGGATAAATAGAATATTTTTGAGTTGTATTACCTTTTAGAGTGAAAGGTGGGTTTGTGGTAAAAATTTATTAAATAATGAAAGTATACATAAAAAGTATGTATATTCCCTTACGTTCTTAGTAAATCTCCTAAATAAATTCCTCAAATTTATAAAAGGTAACTTAAAACAAAAACGTTGTCGGTTAACTTTTCCTACTGGGGAATCAATGATCGTTTAACCAATCACAAGTTTGTGATTTTCTTATAGTTAAACGTTCTCCTAATCCTGTTCTCTACAACTCTCCATCAGACCTTGATGGTTTGTTTCTCCTCTATATCCATATTTTCATAGAATCCTTGTATGGTCTATCTCGGGTGACCTTTGTACTTATCTTCCGTTCTTTTAATGTTATATTTTTATTAACCTTATTTCCGATGTGGGTTTTCCACAAAGGTATTTTCTATTTTCAACATTTTATTTTCAAAGAAAAATTTCAAATTGCGAGGATGCAATTTATTGAAGGAGGGGAGAATGTAACACCCCGAGCTTCCATGATACGCTTCTCATTTAATAATGCAATAGCTTGCATGGTACGCAAGTTCGAGTTCTAACACACCGCGACAAATCAAAGTAGCCGTTATGAATATTAATAACCACTTTTTAAAATTATAGAAATTTTATATTTCAAAATGGACTTTATTTTTGTATTCGTAATATCGAAATTATCCTAAGTTGAATTTTTTGTAATTTTCTGAGAACATCCAATTTTTTATGAATAGTGATAAATACTTAAAACAAATTTTTTAATCAAAATAATTTATTGTGATAAATTATACTATTTAGTGGTTTTAAAGTATAATTAGAATATATTTTTACCATTTTATCCAATGGTGGTCATTAGAATTAATTTAACATTGAAATTGGACATAAACAATTGCCAATCTTTTGATATAAATTGTTTCTTAAAAACACGCTATTTGTTGTGACAGTGGGAATTGATTATAAAATTAATTAATGAAACTTATATGTTTATAATTTTGTAAAATAGACATCATTTTTGAATTCGGAATATCAATTATAGCTTAGGGTGAAATTTTGGCATTGTTCTGAAAAACTTCAATTTTTGATGAATAGTGAAACCACTAAGTGGAAGTTAAATAACTGATTTTTCGTTTAAATGAAATATTACCACTTCTGTGATTTGATTTTCAAAAATCCGACATACATGGTTTTCATTAAGAAGTAAAATGTGGTTCAATGAGATTAAAATAATTTTTTGGTGAATAGTAACTTTTAAGTTCTTAATCGCGATTAGAGGTAATTAGTGTAGTTTAAGGTAAAAATAATGTTTTAATAATATGAGATGAGCTTGACACCTGTCCTACTCCTATTGGATGAGTCATGGCCGACCAAGACAACCCATGGGTCAACTTGGGGACCCCATGGATCCACTTTAGTGATAAAATGACATAAATACCTTTTATTTAATGTTAAAGTAAAAAAAGACACAAACATAAAATGTTTTACTAAAATAATTTTTACATGGGGTTATACAAGTAATATTTTTGACTATAAATATTAATTGGAAATATAAAAAGATTTCCTACATCATAGTATTTTTTTTATAATTTTTAGACATTAAATAAATTAAATTATTTATGACATCATGATGATGCAGCGATGACCTCATTATTTAACGATTTAAATAAAATGAGAAGATAATGTAAAATACAAGGCTTACACTTGTCCAAAGCCTATTGGATGGGTAGATTTAGAACCCTTATCACCTTAGCGTCGAATTATATAAGTGTGGGACCTCGAAAATCCGAAACTCATTTTATAATAAAGTGACTTTTCTTTACTTTCCAAGAGTGCCCCTCCTCTCCACTTATAAAAGGCCCCCACCTCTACCACCTTATTCACACATTCAATCCATTTGGATCAGCCAACCTCTGCCCAAATACTCTCCCAACTTCCCCCTCTTACTCCTAGAAGCCTCACTTTGGGCAGAACTCTTCCCAAGGAAGCCTTTGCCACAAATCAAAAAGTCTTACCCGTTTTAAAGGTAGTGTTTTCTCTTATGTTCTTTTGTTTTATTTTGCTCCTCCAACCCCCTAAACTATTTTTATTATTTTCTTTTGTAACAAAAAAAGTATCCTCAATATACTAGTATGTTGTTATAAGAAGGATTCGGGCTACACTTACACACACCTACATCTAATGGTTAAAGAATATACTGTTTCTGTGGATGGCGAATTTCTGCCTCACGAAACGATGATTGTTCAAATTCTTTTAACACCTATAATGGTGGACATTTTGATGGAACTATTTTCATATATGATATATATATTATGTTTATGTTTTCCTTATCCTTCTGTATTTCTCATTTATGGCATACTTTATGATTTCCATTATGGGTAAACGCGATAATTTCATTTTAGGAAGTGCGGACTACCGCCCCCTCAAATTGATTTGAATCATTAATGTCATATGTGGGATGTATAAAGGATGGAGTAAATGGTATTATACATTATATTATACTGGAATTATATTATACCTTTATATAATTATAACTTCATTCAATTAAATATGAAATAGAAATGAAAGTAGCGTTCATGCGTATGTACGGCTTACCGTCTCCATGAACGGTGCATTTCATTTCTTACCTCTAAATGTCATGTAATATTATGAATGAATGTATATACTGGATATATATGAGATATATGATATCTATATCATGAATATAATTCTGGATATAACGGATATTTCACCACATGAACAACTCGTAATTATAAGAAGTCTATTTTTGACTCAAGTACCAAAGATCGACAAAACGACCGTTATTAACTTAAATAATTACATAATGTTCATAACATTGTAATAAGTGATATAAAAGGGATAATTAACTTGAAAAAGGTTCTTAATAAAGTAGATGTTAACTCTAGTTTATTATTCAGGAGGTTAAAGAATGGTCGAATCAAGTCGGACACAAGGTAAGGGAACTTCTTAACCCAATTTCTATTCTTTGTGTTAATCTCCTACATTAAAATTATGTCATGATATTATTATGTCCTATCTTTTAGTTTTACATTATTTATGTGTACTTATAGTGAATACACATAATAGACCTACTTTATAAAAAAATGATCTTTTTAAGGACTTCGTCTCAATCCCCTTTCATTGAGGCATATTTGGTTTTATACACAACTTTATTTTATACGGTGTATAAACCCCTTTGACTTTTACGTTTATTCAAAAGGAATCTTTTTATACGAAGCATTTTGATAAACGACAAAAGGGAATGTTTTTCTTTCTGTACTTATGCGGAGACAATGACTTCTCCGCCGCCGTGACCATTATTTGAGTTTCGGCTTCCTCTACAAGCCATCTTTTTTTTAATGAAAAATAAATACAAAGTTTTAACTTTATTTTATTTTGGTATTGAAAATGGTTTTGAAAGCGTTTTTATTATATCAATGTGTTGTATTGATATCTTGTGATTGAAATGTGGAAATTTTATGTTTCCTTTATGCATGTTTTATGTGATACGATTATGTTATGGTTTATGATATGTTTAAACCAATTCATATGAGGAATGTATTGGACTTAATAAGTGACGGGTGGAGCCCGCTATAGCTCCTCGATGCATCGGTAGGTCTCATGAGACAACTAGACGTGGAATTGGCCGAGGCCCTTTCCCAATTTGATTTATGGTTTTGGCCGAGGCCTTAATCATTTTAGACATCTTGGCCGAGGCCTTGACAAAATGTTTCAGAATGTCTGGCATTATACATTCCCTCATTATGAAAGTGGTTATTGATATTGCATGTGATTATTCAACTAGTAGAATATCCATGTGAGTAAGTAAATGGCATTATTTAATTTTATTTTTTCCATATTATTCTGAAGTTCAAGTTTAAAAAGGCTTTTGTTTTAGTTATAAATTGCCTTAAATGTTAATGTTTATTTATGAAAGCTTCTGCAATATTGTTATCCTTACTGAGCATCTGAGCTCACCCCTTTCAATGTTTTAATATTTTCCAGGATGTGAAGAAGTATTTTATGAATGACTTGCAGGGATTGTCAGAAGAGGATATGAGTGTGGACTATGGAGACTTTGTTATTTTATTTTTTTACTTTATGATGTAATGTAACGTTTACGAATGTATCTAGTGTTTCCAAGGCTACTAAACTAATTGGTCTTTCGAGACTTGATCTTTTGTGATCATGCCAATGTTACGAAGTAATGCACCGACTCTGGGTAGCTGGGGTCGGGGCGTTACAAATGTAATAAGGATGGGTGTAGTAAATGTATATGATATATATAACATAATAATACTAAATTAATTATATTATATATATGTATACATATATTTCATTCACTTTATTTATTTCAATATGTAATATAACAAAAACATTGGTCATGCATACGTACAACCTACCTTCTTTATAAATAATGTATTCCATTTCATATTTATATATTTTATAGATTATTTTAAATATTTATATAATTAATATTATATGATATTTATATCTTATTTGGAATTATATAAATATTTAATTAATTATATAAGTAATAGGAGAAAGAAAAAATTTTCAAAACACATACAAAAAACAAAGTAGATATTTCCCAAAACATAATATTAACATGAAATTGTTAATAAATTGGTAATATAAAGTAATAATAAAATCATATATGTTATTATATATGATAATATTTTTCTTTGATATATTTATAATAAACTTATATTTTTTATACATGAGTTTTTAATGTGTACAAAGAAAATCAAGACTTGAGGTAAGGGTTTTCTCATCACACTTTTTATAGATGTGAGATACATTCCATGTTCACCACTCATTTCTTTTGTGTTGTGTTTATACAAATAATGAATGGATTATATGATTCAAATAAATACTTTTTTTTATATTTACATATACATTTTATGATATCTCTTTCATGGGTTTTATAGTTCAAAATTTACCAAATCGGTAAAGTAAATTTGTCACAAGTTGCCTTATTTGAGACACATGTTAAGTCATGAACCTATATTCTTCTATGAGGTTTATTGAATTCCCTTTGAAATGTTATATCATGAATATTATTATTTTAATGATATTATAATATTTATGGAATGTAATTATCCCATGGGTATTTTGATTAAATGTTACAAAAGTAGTAAGACTTTATTGCAATAATATCTTCATTTATTGGGATTGTTTAAATTATGCTTCCATTGATGGAATATTATAATCCATATAAAATTAAAACTCTTGAATTATCATTGCCTTTTATTATTTATTTTATATCCATGTAATTTTGAAAAAATTTACTCTTTGATTTTTCAGATAATTAAGAAAATATTTTTATGAAAATCCGCTTTTATTTCTCCTTTTGATCGGAAATCTATGTTCTTTCAAACCCATGTTTTATAAAAATGTTTTCATAAATGTTCTACTATTATACAGTGATTATTAAAATAAACTTTTACCCATTTTTTACCATTTAAATAAAATGTGTTTTAAAAAATGAACATTCTTATGATTTTCATATCAAGAGACTTTTATTAATTTTTACTGTGTAGAATGAATATTCGACATGTACGGATTTATCTGTCATTTTCCAGAATAATTTATTTTTTTTAAGAAAAAGGATTTCCAAATATTTTTGATATTCCTTTATATATTTTAAAGGAAAAAGGTTTTCAAATTTTTCTCTAGCATCCTTTATAAGTTTTAATATTTATTTTCCAAGAAAGTGATTTTCAAATGTTTTATGTTTCAAAAATACTTTTTCAAAGAAGATAGGATATTTTTCTCAAGAATGATTTATTAAATATATTTCCAAATTAACTTCCATCTAAGAAAACATTTCTTGGTGTTACTAATGACTTTATGGGGATATTATCTAAGGGTACCATTCATATTCTTTCTGTGAATGGTTTATGTTTTGATGGCATGATGTTTATGAAACCCGTTTCTCTTTCATGGGTTATATTTTTATAAAACCCATTTATTTTTCATGGGTTATATGGTTATGAAACCTTAATATTATCATGGTATATTCTTTGATTAAATTACTATGAAAATGGTCCATTTTTCATGGGTTATGATATGATTTCATGTTTTTTAAACCCATTTAATTTCATGGGTTATTATATGATCAATGTTTATGATCTAGTGCAACACATATGTGTGATTTCATTATGATATGGGTGGGACCTATTTATATCCCTCCAATGCATTAGGTAAAGATTTATATCTTCTGAGATGGACATGGTTGGAATAGGGAGTAAACTCAGTTCAGTAAAGGACTTTATCCGATAAGATGGTCTTTGGAGTGAAAATTGACTACTAAGATGGCACTGAAAGTGAACCATGACTACCAAGATGGTATAGGGAGTGAACCCTTAATTCTAATATGGCCTTGGTAGTGATACAATGACAACTATAGAAATAATTTTATATTCTTATGTGTCTGGCACAAATTCTATGTTTTATTCCTATGTTATGCTTTCATAGATTATGATATTTAATCCCTTATGATTCATGTATTATGAACTACCAATATTTATTCCATGAGTCATTATTATAAACATTAATATGTAGGGTATGATCTTATAATGTTATGATCATCTTCTCATACCCTTATACTTAGGTTATTCTTATATATCTCACTTTTTACCCTTATTGAGAATCTAACCTCAGCCATTTATTTTGTTTCTAATACCTAGGTTATTTAAGAAAGGAAACATACCTTTTGGATTTCTAGGAAGATTATTAGTATTGAGAAAAATTATTCTTGAAGAACTTTAGATTTTGAAAATTTTAATTACAAAAACTTTTATTACGAAAAAAAACTACAAAAAATTTCATTAGAAAAAATCTAACTAGGAAATTATTTAAAAAAACTACAAAGAATTTATATTAAGAAAATTTTAAACAAAAATATAACTTCATTACAAAAAATTTTGAACTACAAAATTTGTCATTAAAAAAATTTAGAACATCTTAATTATGAAAATTTAAAAAATTTGACAAGAAAAATGATGAAAATATTTAGAGTCTAACAAACAAATATACCCCCTATGAAAAGGAGTTTCTTACTATAAGGAGATTGGTTTCAACAAGATGTTAATATAGAATATTACCTCATGGTTATAATTCCTAAATTTTGTTTAATGTATTCAAATCTATCAGAGGTTATAGGTTTTGTAAAAATATCAGCAAATTGATCTTGTGTTTCGATAAATTGAAGAATGATATCACCTTTTTATGTATGATCTCTAAGAAAGTGATTCCTAATATCTATGTGCTTTGCACGAGAGTGATTTGCATGGTTTTTTACTTAAGGAAATGGAACTAGTATTATCACACAAAATTTATGTTTTAGTAAAACTCATACCATAGTCTGTGAGTGTGTGTTTCATCCACAACACTTGAGCACAACAACTTCCAGCTGCTATATATTTAGCTTCAGCAGTGGAAATTTCTACTCAGTGTTGCTTTATTGAAGACCAAGAAACTAATGAATCTCCAAAGAAATGACAAGTTCTGGATGTACTTTTTTTTATCCATTCTACATCCACCAAAACCATCATCCAAAAAACTTTTTAAAATAAAATCATTTCCAGAAGTGTAAAAGAGTCCTAGATCCATGGTTCCCTTTAAGTAGAGAAAAATCCTTTTCACTGCCTTTAAATGAGATTCTTTAGGATTGGAGTGATATCTTGAACATAAGCATACTGAAAACATTAAGTCTGGATGACTAGCTGTCATGTAATGTAGACTTCTTATCATACCTTTAAAAGATGTTTGATCTTCTAGTTTCCCAGCTTCATCAAGATCAAGTGAATTTGAGGTACCAATGGGAGTACTTATACTCTTAGTGTTTTCATATCCATACTTTTTTAGAATATATTTAATATACTTATGTTGGGATATATATATTCCTTCTGGTTTTTGAAAAATTTGAAAACCAAAGAAAAATGTAAACTCACCCATCATACTCATTTCAAAATCAGATTTCATTAGATCTACATAGGAATCAGTTAAAGATTGCTGTGTTGAACAAAATATAATGCCATCAACATAAATTTGTACAATTAAAACATTTTTATTATCTTTCTTTATAAAAAGTGTTGGATCAGCATTTCCCTTAACATAATTATTTTGAAGCAAAAATCCTGTAAGTTTATCATACCAAGCTCGAGGGGCTTGTTTAATTTCATAAAAATATTTGGTAAGTTTATAAAAATGTCCAGGATGTTTTGTATCTTCAAAACTAGGAGGTTGTTAAAAAAAACTTCCTCTTGAAAATAGCCATTAATTAAAGCACATTTAACATCCATTTGAAAAAGTTTGAAATTGAAGAATGCTGAAAAGGCAAGTAGAATACGAATAGATTCAAGTCTAGATACTGGATAATAGGTTTCTTCAATTTCTATTCCTTCTCTTTGATTATATCCTCTAGCAACCAATCTAGATTTATTTCTTACAATGATTCCATTTTCATCACACTTATTTCTAAAGACCCATTTTACTCCAATAACAGAAGTTTCCTTAGTTCTTTCAACCAAGGTCCAGACTTTATTCCTTTTGAATTCATTTAGGTCATCTTGCATAGCTTTTATCCAATAATCATCACCTAAAGCTTAATCAGTGCTTTTTGGTTCTAATTGGGAAATTAATGCCAGATGTTCTACTTCATTTCTTAAGGAACTTCTAGTCCTTACAGGTCGATTTATATCACCAATGATACTACCACTAGGATGATTCTTTAGAGACAACTGATTTGGGTTTTTTAAAACATGTTCATCAACATAGCTTAGGATGTCTGCTAGGGTAAATGCTTTAGAAATATTTTCTTGAACATTTTCCTTATCAGAAGGATCCCCAAACAAAGGTTGATAATTAGTTTTGGAAAACACATCTGAAGATATAGGTTGAGGTTTTTTAAAAACAAAAGGATTAGTTTCATCAAAATTGACATGCACTGTTTCTTGAACAGTACACGTGTTTTTATTGAAAACTATATAGTCCTTAGAGTTTGTGGAGTATCCTAAGAAAATTCCTTCATTATATTTTGGTGCGAATTTGTGTAGATTATCTTTAGTATTCAGAATGAATACCTTGTAACCAAAAACCTTGAAGCAGAAAATTCTAGCTTTTTTAGAATTCCAGAACTCATAAGGAGTTTTATTATGAAAAGGTATAATCAAAACAAGATTTATAGTATAACAAATAGTACTTATAGCTTCATCTCAAAAATGTTTGGATATAAAATATTCAATCAACATGGTTCTTTTTATCTCCTGAAGAATTATATTTCTTCTTCCAACAACACCAATTTTTTGAGGTGTTCTAGGTGCTAAGAAGTTACGAGTAATGCCTTTTCTACTACAAAAGGTTTCAAAATCAGAATTTTGAAATTCTCCTCCATGATCACTATGAAAAGTTTTCAAAGAATGGTTTTTCTCATTTTTAACTTGGGCTCTGAATGTTTTGAAATAAGAAAAATCTTTATATTTATTTGCTAGAAAATAGACCCACATAAATCTAGTGTAATAATCAACTAAGAAAAATACATAATATTTTCCTACAATGCTTCCAGTTTGTGTTGGACCAAAAATATCTATATGCACTAACTATAATGCATCAGTAGTTGAGACTTAACTGACTAATTTAAAACATGATTTATGTTACTTTCCATATTGACAAGGATAAAAAAATTTGAAGAATCAAATCTAAGCTCTAGTAAATTCTTAACTAGTATTTTCTTAGAGATTTTTCATGGGTTCCTAAGGTTACAGTGTCCTAGCCTTCTATGCCACAACCAAGAATTAACATCCATTACCCTACGGAAAGGTAGGTCTTGGATCCTATGGTCTTCTATGTTTAGTGTGTAAACATTATCATTCCTATTGGCAGAAAGAATAAACTCTTCCTTGGAATTGTGTACTAAGAACTTGTCATTCCTAAAATTCACAAGGTAACCTTCATCACATAATTGACTTATGCTAATGAGGTTTTTCTTAAGACCATTAAAAAATAAAACATTTGAAATCAATGTTTTTCCTAGAAGAAAAATGTTACCTATACGAATAATTTATCCCTTAGCATTATCTCCAAAAGTTACTTTCACTTCTTTCATCTTGATAATCTTTTCAAAGATGTTTTTATTACCTGTCATATGCCGGGAACATCCACTATCCATGTACCAAGTATTGTTATTGGTACTTTCTTTATTTTCCTAAAAATAAGAATGTTAGACATTCAAAATCCAAAAGTTCTTGGATCTGAAAACTTCCTAAAGAAAAATTTTAGATATCCACATTTTCTTAAAGATATAATCATTATGAAAACCTAAATACTTAGTTTTTTTATGGAATAATTTTTTCCCAATTCCCACCACACTGACACTTAGTGTAGAATAGAGAACTTCGAAGAAAAAAATAATTGTTACTAAAAATTGGTTTTGAACTAGTATAAAAAAATCCAGAATTATTCCTTAGATGCTGAATTTGAGAATACATCTTATCAAAAATTTTCTTACCTAAGGTAAAGTTTTACAAACACTTCCTCAAGGAAAATATTTCTGGATTTAGTCTAATAACTAAGTTCTTATCTTCCAAAACATTAGTTTTATCACTAGAGATAGGCTCGAAAACATTTTTCTTAGAAATTACTTTTTCTAGATCCTTATAAATTTTATCCTTCTCAGAATTAACTTCCACAAGGGTTTTTGAAATACATTGAATCTTATCAAGATATTTATAATGATCTGATTGTTCCTTAGTAAGAATAGAAATCCTAGAATTTTCCTTATCATGTTTTTTCGGGATTTTAGAATTTTCATTCTCAAGAAGATTAGAAAACCTAGAAACTTCTTCATAGGTAGGTAAAGTATTATCTTCATCAGAAGAAGATTCTTAATCTGAGGATTCATAATATTTACTATTACTATAATTATTATTCATGGATACATTGGTGATGGATTCTGTATTGTGTACCTTAGCCATTAAACAATGATTTTTAATAGGTAGTGTGGATATTAGACCAATATTCTTCTGTCGAGAAGATTTGTAATCTGACGATTCATCAAAAGAGTCTCCACCATTGGAACTCCATGTGTCATTAGCTTTCATGAATTTCTTAGATTTAGCTTTGTATTACTTCTTTCTATTTCTCTCATAATGCTTTTCCTTTCTATCTTTTCTCTTAAGCATAGGACAATCTGGCCTTATATGTCCAACTCTTTTGCATTCATAAAACATGACTTCAGAGTCTTTCTTATCTTTCCTTTATTTCTTCTTGTATCTATACTGAAATTACTTCTACCAACAATCTTATTCATCCTTCGAGCAAGATTACCTTGTTTGTTCTCAGAATGTTCACTTTCACTAGATTCGAATGGAATAACAACCTTCTTAGATTTAGATCTTGTAACTCTCTCAGGAGTCTTGGCTTTCATATGATTTGAAGTAGTTGTAAAAGAAACAATTCCATTCCCATTATTCTTCTTAACATTATCAGCATATCTCTTCATTCTAGTCTCATGTTGAATAAGAGTTCCAAAAAGTTCATCAAGAGTAATCTGTGAGACTTTCCTATTTTCATCTATAGTTGTTCTCTTGGATTCCCACTCATTAAGCATGATGTCTATGATCTTGTCTACAAGTGAATCATCATCCAAACCTTTTTCACCCATGGACTGTAAGCTGTACACAATAGTCATAAATCTCTGTTGTACCTTACATATAGTTTCTCCATAAGGAAAGTAAAGACCATGGTACTCAGCTCTAAGAATAGCTCTTCTAGTTTCAATAACATTGTAAGTACCAAAATGTGTAACCTCAAGTTTATTCCAAATATAATTTTTGGCTTCAAATGAAGATATCTGGCTATATATATTCCTGGTCATAGAACACAACAAAGTATTGTGTACCTTATAGTTAAGCTGATATTTATACCTCTCTTGATTAGTAGAATTTTTGACTTCCTAATCATGAATCTTGTAATCTTCAGTAAGCATAACAAAGTTTTCCACTCCAGTATTAATGAAAAAGTCTTCATATAATCTCTCCAATATTCGTAATCATTCCCATTAAAAAATAGGTGGTGTAGTAGGATTTAAGTTGTATATGGAACCAACATTCATTCCTTCCATCTTAAATAAAATCTTTCCACATAAACTTGTCAGTAATAAAAGTTTGCAAACAAGGAAAAAAATATCTTAATCAAGGAAAATACAGAACAATTAAAAACTTGAGCAATAAAACTTATATGTGAATATAAGTATTTTAGAGACCTTCTCTAATACCCATTATTAGGTTGGTATAGAGTATGATATTCTCCTATAATACCAACTGTATGATAAAACTGATGATGGAGATCCTCAAAATAAAAGAGAGGGTGAATTTTATACTTTAAAAATTATTTGGGAACTTTTAAAGTTGGTTAGAAACCTTTATATTTTTTGACAAGGTTAAATAAGGTAAATTCACAAAACCTCTAAGTTCTACAAACTTTCTTGATTCCGGAAATGTGATTCTGAGAATCTAATTCTGGAAAAGTAGTTTCAGAAATGAAACTTAACAAAAGATTACAAAGATAAAGATTCTATCTTAAAGCCTATAGAATCTCAATAAATCAGAGTATACAAGTATAAGAAATTTTAAGATAGTTATACTTTCCTTAAGAACCAAAATGCAGTGGAAAACTTGAAAAAATACAAGTAACAAGTAGTAAATATTTTAACCCAAAGAGAAGGGTATCCAACAACCTTGGATAAAGGTCCCTTAATTTATACTTTCAAGAAAGTCTGTCTTACCCACACTAGGGTAAGCCCTCGATACTAAGATTGGAGTCTGTCTTGCTATCCCCGCAAGTCTTTGAACTTCAAGGTAGTCGACACCTCTATCTTCCTATCCCCGGAAGCCCTCAAATGTACTCAGCAACATTCCGAGTTACACAAAGAAATTCTTAACAAGTTGTTTAGTATGCACAAATCATGAAAGCATATATCTCTCTAGAAATCACATCAGTAGCATACAATCCCTAGATTGATCAACTTTTTGTGATCTCATTCAAATGAGATCCTATTTATAGGTACATTCTCAATGGTCAGCTCCGCCATCCAACAATCATATTTTTCCTTGAATTTTGGAGGGACCTGTACACATGTCACTCAAACAATGGTTAGTTTGTAACTGAATGCACGACATCATTTAATAACCAAAACATGAGTAAGAAAAAATATGGTGGCGTGACCTAATTCATTTTTCGGAATGTATGGAAAATAAAAGTTCGGAGTCTAACCAAAAACCATTCGGTGTTTATAATACGTAAATATTCAGATTCTATTTTCAAAAGAATTCATACCCTGAATTCTATAGAATTCCGAAGTCTGAATGCATAAGAATTCGGAGTCTAAACTTACAAAGTTTCGAAGTATGAATTCATAATAATTCGGAGTCTGAACTTACAAAGTTTATAGTCTGAATTCATTAGAATTCGGAGTCTGAACTTACAATGTTTGGAGTCCGAATTCATTAGAATTCGGAGTCTGAACATACAAAGTTCAAAGTCTGAATTCATTAGAATTCGGAGTCTGAACTTACAAATTTCAGAACCTGAATTCAGAGAATTTGGAGTCTGAACTCGTATCCTGACAACAGAATTCTCTATATCTAAGTATTTATAGGATTCCAAGGTTTTGGATATAAAACAAATTTTTATACTTAGAAATGATATGAACAATGAAAAACATGGTAAGGATAAATTTTCTTGGGGAAGGAAAATTTCACTTATGAAAGAAAAACAGGTTAAGGAGAAAATTTCCTTAAGGAAGGAAACTTTTCTTAAGGAAGAAAAATTTTCCTTATTAGGATAAAATACATTTTGCCTTAATATAAGGTGTTTTTGATTTTCAAAACATGAAGGATTAGAAAAGTCATAAGGAAACCTTATTGACTCAACATGATTCCCATATTACATTTGAAAAAACAAATTGCAACAAAATTGTTTATGAGAATATCATTATTCCCTCTAGAATATCATTTCACATCAATCATAGTACACTTCATGGATGCATGGGAAAGGAAACAAAATAAAGGTGAGATTAAATGATTAATAAGGGACTAAATAAAATGGAATACATCATGAATAAATAATCATAAATGACATGGAAAGGTAAAAAAATAAAATCAAATTCCATATAAACAACTTAAATACTATGATAAGACAATACATAATCAATATAGAAAATTAAATAACTAAAAACACATAAAATTTAAAAAATAATATGAATATAATAACTAGATAAGGAATAATCTATATGGAAAGGTAAATAATTTATTACACACTCTATTTAATCAATAAACTATGAATTAAATTAATACATAGATGATACCATTTTTAAAATATCATGGATAATAATAACTGAATTTTTAATGAAGGAAATCCTTAATTATTGTACATAATATATCATACATGTGATAACTATACCATTAAGATCTATCCTCAAGATAGTTTAAAACTAATGGGAAGGTATGCACTAGAAACTCATTTAGTTATGGCTAGATAACTGATTTTTCTCATGAGACATGTCGATATATCGAGTGGCTATCTATAGCCAGACCAAATATGTATTCTTGTCCAATGAATTACACATATTTCAAATAATAGATTTATTTAATGAACAATGTGACTTATTATCAAATATATGTATTGTGTAAAGAATATATATTTATTAGTAATTGTTGGGACGGAGAGTGATGGCAAGAGGGGGGGGGGTGAATTGCCTTTTAAAAAAGTTTAACAATTTAAGAAAAAGTTAAAGCGCAGCGGAAATAAAAGAGGCAAGACGCAAAATTGATAACGGAGTTCGGCCTAAATCCCAAGCCTACGTCTCCGCTCCCAACTCAACTGTTGAGAGATTTATACGACAACTTGCTTTTTAATGGTTGTAGCAAGAAATCCACTAGACTTTAAGGAAGCCTAGAAACCTATTACAGCTTGCTTTTTATTTGTTGTAGCAAGAAACCCACTAGCCTTCTTACAGGTGAAGGCTAGCTCACCTATGACTCAAGTCTTTTATAGGGAAGGCTTGACTAACCTCTTCACACCTTGAAGGTGGTGTGAAAACCCAAACAAAGGGAGGATGAGAGAAAGAAGGGTTTGTATGCACAAACTCAAAATAATGCTCAAAATGATAAAACAATAAAAACCGTAAAGAGGAGAAGTATTGGGCGCCAATGGATTGATTGGTGATGATGAAGAGTGCTCCCAATCTTCTATGGTGGTGCTCCTTGGTTGTGGAAGTGAGTTGGAGCAGGTGGGGATCCTTGAAGGAATGCACCGGAGGTTCGCCAAATGACCGAAAAATGTTCCCGTGGGCTACAATACTTTTCCGGGGCTTCCTAGTCCTCTATTTATAGGAGAGGAACACCCAAATGGACGTTGGGGGTCTTCGGAGCCGTTGGAGAGGCCTTCGGAGCCGTTGGGAGTCAAAAGTACAAGTCTGGTCAAAGCCCAACGGCTAGTTTGACTGGGCACACCGGCTGGCCGGTGGTGTCTCACCAGCTGGCTGGTGGTCCACCGGTTGGCCGGTCCTGAGCCACCGGCTGGCCGGTGCTCCAGAAAAAGAGCAAGCTCTCTGCCCAGGTTCTACCGGCTGGCCGGTGGTTAGCCACCGGCTGGCTGGTGACAATACCGGCTGGCCGGGGAGCTCACACCGGCTGACCGGTGGCTCTGGACAGAAACCATTGCTACTGCCAGAGACCACCGGCCGGCCGGTGGGAATCCACCGGTTGGTCAGTAGACTCAAAGAGTCTACTTTCAGTCCTTCTTGGCCCAACTCCTTGGCAACCTTTTGCCTATCAACAAAAACACTTGAAAAAAAGTTAGAACAAAATAAGAGTGATTGTGATCAATAAAATCCAAGAGAGAGGGGTACAGCAATCTCCCCTATTTTGATGATCACAATCACCAAAACAAGCAATGTAAAAGACTGAAATGAAAGGCATGCTTTAAAGGATAAATTGAAAAGTAAAGCAAATCATGAGAGAAAAATTTCTCCCCCAATCAACCAAGGAAATCTCCTCCTTTGTGATTATCAAAATAGCACGGGGCATAAAATTTGATTGAAGGAAAGGATTGAAAAACAAGATAGAGATTTTAAACCAATTGAAATTTTTGAAATTTGAATTGAAAGTTTTGAAAAAAAACGCAAAAAATCTTAAACAATCCTAACTCCCCCTAAATAAAAACAACAAATCATCGGGGAGAGGATTTTAGAACCGAGACAAATTTTGGTCCGGAGAGACTCACTAAAAGGGATTTTTCAATCCAAACTTGTCTTGTGGAGGGTCTTCTCCTATGAAATTCATCGTTAAAGGAAATGGTTTTGGGCCTTCCATACCGGGCATTTTTGCAGTCGCACTCATAAATTAAGTGCCCGATCTTTTTGCAATAGTTGCAAAATTTATATTGGGAGCTCCCCCTTACAAAAATAGTAGGAGCATGGGAAGAGGAAGCTTGCTTGGAATAGCCAAGCCCTTGGGTGGTTCTAGATATGCATTGGGAACAAAGGAGCTTCGAAAGGTTATGTTCACCTTCGATGAACTTAGCTAGGGATTTCCTTAAATCCTTGATTGTTGATTCCATAGAATCAACATCGGGAAGGTTTTGGATCTTGAGGGACAAGTCTTCCTTCTCTTTGAGAAGTTGATCCTTTTCGGAAGAAATAATTTTGAATTTCTTTTTTAAAGCAATAAATTTGGAAGAAAGTTCGTGAAAACCTTCCTCCAATTGATCTCTCGCATGTTGGAGATCCTCGTAAGATAAATGATTGAATGAATTGGAAGAACAAGAGGAAGAGGAGTCAGAAGAGGTTACCTCATGAAATGCCATTAGACATTTTTTACCGTTGTCTTTTGAGGAGGAGGAGGATGAGGAGCTATCACTCCAAGTGGCCTTGAATGCCTTTTTCTTTTCCTTTTGCTTGTCCCTTGTCTTGTGGAGTGGGAAATCGGGCTTATAATGGCCTTTCTTGCCGCACCCATAGCATATTACCTCGGGCTCGGATTTTTCGTCGAGTTCTTCCTTTCGAGCCTTGCGAGATTTCTTCTTTTTGTTCTTCTCATGAATTTGTGCATCTTGCGGGCAAGGTTCTCGATTTCTGAATCGCCGCTTGAAGAGGAAGAAGATGAGGAGGAGGAGCTTTCTTCTTTTTGAACTTTGAAGGCGATGTTCTTAGGAGTTTTGATGAGTTTGTCTTCCTTTTCAGCTTGCCTCCTCTTGGTGATCTCGTAGGTCATGAGGGATCTAATGAGCTCTTCAACCGGCATTTTCTTGACATATTTTGCTTCTTGAATTGCGGTCACCTTTGGTGCCCATGAGCTTGGTAGGACCCAAAGAATCTTCTTGACCATCATTTCTGCAGAAAAATCCTCACCAAGAGATTTTATTCCATTGCAAACGTCAGTAAAACGAGTAAACATTTCAGTAATTGATTCGTGTGGGTGCATGGTGAAACTTTCAAAATCTTGGAGATACATGTCTAATCTAGTGTCTTTGACTTTGTTAGTGCCCTCATGGGTTACTTCTAAAAGATTCCAAATTTCATAAGAAGAGGAGCAAGTAGAAACACAGTTGAATTCATTACGGTCTAGCCCACAATGAAGAGCATTCATGGCTTTGCCATCAAGCTCAAAATTGGTAATGTCTTCGGGGGTCCATTTGGACTCATCCTTGTTATATAAAGTATAGCCTTGCATTACAATCCTATAGATAGGATAACCAATGCTTCTAAGAAAATTAATCATGCGAGTTTTCCAATAAGTGTAATCGGTTCCATCAAAGAATGGAGCTCGAGTCATAGAATACCCTTCGGGAGCGAAAGAAGATGAAGCCATCACAATGAATCTTGAATTTGAAACCGGTTAAGGTATTACACAAACACTCCCTCTGATACCAATTTTTGGGACGGAGAGTGATGGCAAGAGGGGGGGGGGTGAATTTCCTTTTAAAAAAGTTTAACAATTTAAGAAAAAGTTAAAGCGCAGCGGAAATAAAAGAGGCAAGACACAAAATTGATAACGGAGTTCGGCCTAAATCCCAAGCCTACGTCTCCGCTCCCAACTCAACCGTTCAGAGATTTATACGACAACTTGCTTTTTAATGGTTGTAGCAAGAAACCCACTAGACTTTAAGGCAGCCTAGAAACATATTACAGCTTGCTTTTTATTGGTTGTAGCAAGAAACCCACTAGCCTTCTTACAGGTGAAGGCTAGCTCACCTATGACTCAAGTCTTTTACAGGGAAGGCTTGACTAACCTCTTCACACCTTGAAGGTGGTGTGAAAACCCAAACAAAGGGAGTATGAGAGAAAGAAGGGTTTGTATGCACAAACTAAAAATAATGCTCAAAATGATAAAACAATAAAAACCGTAAAGATAAGAAGTCTTGGGCACCAATGGATTGATTGGTGATGATGAAGAGCGCTCCCAAGCTTCTATGGTGGTGCTCCTTGGTTGTGGAAGTGAGTTGGAGCAGGTGGGGATCCTTGATGGAATGCGCCGGAGGTTCGCCAAATGATCGAAAAATGTTCCCGTGGGCTACAATACTTTTACGGGGCTTCCTAGTCCTCTATTTATAGGAGAGGAACACCCAAATGTCCGTTGGGGGTCTTCGGAGCTGTTGGAGACGCCTTCGGAGCTGTTGGGAGTCAAAAGTACAAGTCTGGTCAAATCCCAACGGCTAGTTCGACTGGGCACACCGGCTGGCCGGTGGTGTCTCACCAGCTGGTCGGTGGTCCACCGGCTGGCCGGTCCTGAGCCACCGGCTGGCCGGTGCTCCAGACAGAGAGCAAGCTCTCTGCCCAGGTTCTACCGGCTGGCCGGTGGTCAGCCACCGGCTGGCTGGTGACAATACCGGCTGGCCGGGGAGCTCACACCGGCTGACCGGTGGCTCTGGACAGAAACCATTGCTACTGCCAGAGACCACCGGACGGCCGGTGGGAATCCACCGGTTGGCCGGTAGACTCAAAGAGTCTACTTTCAGTCCTTCTTGGCCCAACTCCTTGGCAACCTTTTTCCTATCAACAAAAACACTTGAAAACAAGTTAGAACAAAATAAGAGTGATTGTGATCATTAAAATCCAAGAGAGAGGGGTACAACAGTAATTACCCATATAAATAGTTAACATTGAAGGTTGATCACCGTATATATAAATGATATATTCTTTAATCAATAAACATATCCATGTTAAAGAATATGGATATTTTGGGGAAATTAAATGTCTAATGTTCAAAGGAATGTGTATCTTTCTGGGAAATGTTAATGAATACAAAAATTAATCAAGGAAGGGAATGTCAATACTATCCTTGGTCAAAATTATTATAAACCATCTATATAAAGAATTAGTACGGTATCAATAACACATATCCCTAGTGCATTATAATTAAAATGGGATATTGTTATTGATGAATATAAATACTATAAAAAGGATTTCTAAAAAAATTATCAGTAAAAATATCCACTTCATTGTGAAAATCAGATTTTTAAAACTAAAAGTTAAAGAAATGATATTACTTTTCATTGAAAATAACCTTTTAAATGCATAAAGGAAAATTTAAAACATTTATTATTCATCATAAAAAGCAAATTCCATAAATTACATGTATGATAAAACAAATATTCCTTTCACATTATTAGTAAAATCTAAACTAGCCATGTTTTGAATAAGACATGAATATTCCTTTCATTGTTTTCTATAAAAAGTCAAAATGGATAAAAATTTCAGTAATAAATCATTTTTGAAAGGATATGTTTTTTTGAAAACATGGTTTTTGAAGATAACATATTTTCTACGGATGAGATAAATAAATTCATATTTTATTAAAAATGTTTTATTATAAATTTTAAGTAACAAAGAGTGGAAATATTGTAACACCTCAAGATTTTGCGTATTATTTTCAAATTAATTTAAACTTTTTGATAGTTTTCATTTGGCACATCACAGAATATATCTTGTGATATATAAAAGCAACAAGTTATTATTTATTTATACACTAAACCCTGTTAAGATTTTGTTTTACACTACACCGTGATAATCTTTCATTACACCCAACATGAACTTGGCTTGCATTACACGCAACACTGATTTTCTATGAAATAAAATGTTATTATTATAATTATTTAAATGAGATATTTATAACATATATATTAAACATAGTAACATTAATTATAGTAACTAATTTTTAAATATTATTTATAATGGTTTCATATAAATAAGAAATATTTATAATAAAACATATAATTTTTGGTAAAGTCGTTATATGTTTGAAAATACTATTTTCTCAAATGAACTGATTTTTATGTCCTTTTGTGAACAATAATAAAAATAATTTTAGAAATTTTTTGAAATCATATTTGACATAATAAAATATATTTTTTAATTCAGAATTTAAAAATTATATTTGGTAGAATTGTTTGGTTTTTTCTGTGAAAACATCATTTTTTGATTAATAGCTCAAAATACTGGATTTTAATTCAAAACTGATTTTACATATAATTTATTTTATATTGTTAAATTATATTTTAATTTGGGTTTAAAGTGAAATTAAATCAATTTTATAGAAATTTATTTAATTTAGATTATTCTAAACAATTTCACATTGATATTGGATATAAAAATAGTTTAAACTTTTTAACTTTTCTCCTTAAAGCCTACTGTCTCACAGTATCTGTAGGATTAACATTAAATTAATTATAGCCACATCTGTGAGATGAATTTTGAAAACTAAATATACATTTTTGGAATAATTATTAAATTTTAGGTCAAACAATATCAACTTAATTTTTTACAAAAAACAATATTGAATGTAATTAAAGTTAATTACAACGATTAAGGTAAAAATTAGTTTACTTAGTTGTTAAACATTAATCTTAAGGGAAAAAATAACCTAGAAAATTCTATAAAACCATTGGCTACCCATATATAGACCATATTCCCCCTTGTTCCTAATTCATTAAGTTAGTGGGATACATATTCATAAAAGTTACCCATATAATAAGTTAGGTAATGAAAAAGACAAAAAATGCACCTTTTGTGTTTTTTATTACTATAAAGCATCAGAGTATGGTATAAGCTACATAGTTTCAGTGATGAAAATTATTTTGAATGTTAAATTATTTATTTTTATCATGATAATTTAACTTTAATTTTTATAAATTATATAATTACATTAAATTCTTACAAAATGCCAACATAATGATTGTTTAGTTCATAATTAAATAAAATAAATGATACGAAATAACATTAAAAGTCAAGTAAATTTAATAAATTATTATCCCCCATTTTTTATGGATGAATATATAATGTTACACATCTATGAACTAAATAGATTCAAATTCAATCTTTTGAGGATATTTTTTAAATTTAAATCAATTAAATAATGTCAAAATTGACATTAATGTTATTTGATAATACTTGATATTTTATTAAAATATTTAAAATTTAAAAATACTATATTCTACCAAATTATTTTTAAATGTTAATAAATATAAAATATGGTATATTAATATAACTATCGATAAGTTATAATGAGTATATTGACCTTGAAATAGAAAAAAACATTGTTATCACGGTTTAGGTTAAAGTAGTGTTTTTGTGCGTTACATGTGCTCGTTTTAAAATTAATTTCCAAAAAAAAGAGATTTTTTTAAATTATATATCTTATTTAGAATTCGTTGGGTATATATATTATAATAAACTTCACCTTAATTTAGACTTAATGTTTTAATTATATTGGTTAGAAAACCGGTTACCTTAATAAGAATCAAAATGATAAAATTGGGGAAACATAGAAGTTAAGGAACAAAATTATGAGAATGAACTTATTTTTATCAGGTGTATTTTTGGATCAATCATAAAACGAATTTAATCTATTAATTTTCAATTTTCTATGTACACAAAATATGGGAGACCTCCAAGTATTGTTTATCTTTTGGTATTTACAAGAATGTCACCCATCCTATATAAAAAAGCATTCACTCTTCCCTTTCCTCACACCTCTCAATCCACATTGTATTATATAAAACCTACCCAAATAATCTAAAAAATTCTCACTATTCATCCTTGATTCTGCATTTTGGTCATCAATCCAACCAATTAATCCCTTTGGTGCAAACTAATTGGAGTTACCAAAGAAGAGGTAATATCCCTATATAAGCTCTTTTGTATTATTTTCATTCTCCAACACTAGATTTTTCATTATTAAATGATTATACAATAACCATAGTTTCCTAAATATGATGATATTTTATTATTCAATGGTTTCTACCTACACCCACACACACTTCCATCAAATTGGTAATGAACTTACCGTTCATGTGTACGAAAGATTACTGCCTCGCAAAACGATGTTGTTCATTTTTCTTATACCACCTCTCATGGTTGGTAATTATGATAATCATAATGTTTAATATGAAATTTATTATTTCTTTATTCTAATTTAATTTTTATATAAAACATACATACATTATTTTCATTTTGTGTAAATATGATAAATTTGTTTGTCGATGTGTGGACAACCGCCTCCTCAAAGTGATGTGATTCGTTCACACTTAACAATGAATGTAATAATGATTGGTATAGTAAATGTATATGATATATATAACATAATAATAGTAAATTAGTTATATTATATATATGTATACATATATTTCATTCACTTTATTTCTTTCAATATGTAATATAACAAAAACATCGGTCATGCATACGTACAACCTACCTTCTTTATGAATAATGTATTCAACTTCATATTTATATATTTTATAGATTACTTTAAATATTTATATAATTAATATTATATGATATTTATATCTTATTTTGAATTATAAAAATATTTAATTAATTATATAAGTAATAGGAGAAATAAAAAATTGTCAAAACACATACAAAAAAACAAAGTAGATATTACCCAAAACATAATATTAACGTGAAATTGTTAATAAATTGGAAATATAAAGTTATAATAAAATCATATATATTATTATATATGATAATATTTTTCTTTGATATATTTATAATAAACTTATATTTTTTATACATGAGGTTTGAATGTGTACAAAGAAAATCAAGACTTGAGGTAAGGGTTTTCTCATCACACTTTTTATAGATGTGAGATACATTCCATGTTCACCACTCATTTATTTTCTGTTGTGTTTATACAGATAATGAATGGGTTATATGATTCAAATAAATACTTTTTTTGATATTTTCATATACATTTTATGATATCTCTTTCATGGGTTTTATAGTTAAAAATTTACCAAATCGGTAAAGTAAATTTTTCACAAGTTTCCTTATTTGAGACACATGTTAAGTCATGAACCTATATTCTTCTATGAGGTTTATTGAATTCCCTTTGAAATTTTATATCGTGAATATTATTATTTTCATGATATTATAAGCTTTATGTAATGTAATTATCCCATGGGTATTATGATTAAATGTTACAAAAGTAGTAATACTTTATTGCAATAATATCATCATTTATTGGTATTGTTTACAATTATGCTTCCATTGATGGAATATTATAATCCATATAAAATTAAAACTCTTGAATTATCTTTGAATTTTATTATTTATTTTATATCCATGTAATTGTGAAAAAATTTACTCTTTTATTTTTCAGATAATTAAGAAAATATTTTTATAAAAATCCGCTTTTATTTATCCTTTTGATCGGAAATCTATGTTCTTTCAAACCCATGTTTTATAAAAATGTTTTCATAAATGTTCTACTTGTATACAGTGATGATTAAAATAAATTTTTACCCATTTTTTACCATTTAAATAAAACGTGTTTTAAAAAATGAACATTCTTATGATTTTCATATCAAGAGACTTTTATAAATTTTTACGGTGTAGAATGAATATTCGACATGTATGGATTTTTCTGTCATTGTAAGTGTCTTCTCTTTAAAGATTCATTTGGAAATTTATAAGATTATTTTTTTAATAAGAATGAATTTCCTAATATTTTTAGCATTAATTTTTTTAAACTCGTTTTAAAATTAAAAGGATTTAAAAAATTTTATATGTTAATGAATGGTTTTAAATGATTTTAAAATATTCCTTTACATGTTTTAAAATCAATATTTTAAGAAAATGGGGTTCAAAAATATTTTATTTTAATTTTTTTAATATTTTTCAATATTATTTTATAAGTTTTCATAGAATTGTTTTTTCAAAGTGTTTTCAAGCTTCTTTTATAAGGTTTCATGGAAAAAGGGTTTCAAAATGATTTCAAGCTTCTTTATAAGTTTTCAAGGAAAAAGGTTTTCAAAATGTTTTCCATAATAATTTATTTGTTTTTAAAGAAAAAGTATTTCAAAATATTTTTGATATTCCTTTATAGATTTTAAAGCAAAAAGGTTTTCAAATTTTTCTCTAGAATCCTTTATAAGTTTTAATGTTTATTTTCAAAGAAAGTGTTTTTTAAAGGTTTTATGTTTCAAAAATATGTTTTCAAAGAAGATAGGATACTTTTCTCAAGAATGGTTTATTAAATATATTTCCAAATTAATTTCCATATAAGAAAACATTTCTTGGTGTTACTAATGACTTTATGGGGATATGATCTAAGGGTACCGTTCATATTCTTTCTGTGAATGGTTTATGTTTTGATGGCATGATGTTTATGAAACCCGTTTCTCTTTCATGGGTTATATTTTTATAAAACCCATTTCTTTTTCATGGGTAATATGGTTATGAAACCTTAATATTATCATGGTATATTCTTTGATGAAATTACTATGAAAATGGTCCATTTTTAATGGGTTATGATATGATTTCATGTTTATTAAACCCATTTAATTTCATGGGTTATTATATGATCAATGTTTATAATCTAGTGCAACACATATGTGTGATTTCATTATGATATGGGTGGGACCTATAAATATCCCTCCAATGCATTAGGTAAAGATTTATATATCTTGAGATGGACATAGTTGGAATAGGGAGTAAACTCAGTTCAGTAAAGGACTTTATCCGATAAGATGGTCTTTGGAGTGAAAATTGACTACTAAGATGATACTGAAAGTGAACCATGACTACCAAGATGGTATAGGGAGTGAACCCTTAATTCTAATATGGACTTGGTAGTGATACATTTACAACTATAGAAATAATTTTATATTATTATGTGTCTGGCACAAATTCTATGTTTTATTCCTATGTTATTCTTTCATGGATTATGATATTTAATCCCTTATGATTCATGTATTATGAACTACCAATATTTATTCCATGGGTCATTTTTATGAACATTAATATGTAGGGTATGATCTTATAATGTTATGATCATCTTCTCATTCCCTTATACTTAGGTTATTCTTACATATCTCACTTTTTACCCTTATTGGGAATCTAAGATCGTCCATTTCTTTTGTTTCCAATACCTAGGTTATTAAGAAAGTTTATAATTAGGGGAAATAATGGGGAAGATATTTAAGGGATTTTTTAATATCTTACACTGGGATGGAAAATTATGTTTCCATGTTTCCAAAGACACTAAAGTATTATGGTCCTCAGACATTAATTTTTTTAATGTACTGAATATTCATCTAAAATGATGTAATATCCATGTATTTTAATCCTGGGTTGTTATAGTTGGTATCCAAGAAAAGTATTAGTCTGCCATTGGAACTAGGATGTGAAAAATTTAGAGTTATATAAGGATATTTATAAGGATATTTCTAGGTATTCCTCAATGGATAATCCTAAGGTGTCATAGATTAAATAAGGTGTCATAATTTAAACATCCTATATGTTATTTTTCATGATTATGTGGGTTTTCACTATGATAAGTGTTTCAGACACTACGCTTTTTGGATTTAGTCAATGGTTGGAAACTATAATTAATTGGGATAAAATTGAATGCGATGGACCATTTTTTGATGAGAAGTCAAATGATATGATAACTAGATTAAAGTATGTTTTGATAATTCCTAGTTAGTTTTTGCAGAACATGATTAACAACTTGTAACGTAATTAACTCTTAGACTAATCAAAAAAGAGAATGAATGAGTTTTCTGAGAGTTTAGGTAATAGAGACCATGGAGGAAAGAAGATTCATTTTCCTTTTTTGAGAATGTGGAATGAATCACCATATCGAATGTGTTAGAGGAATAAGAAAATGTTTTGATTATTGAAAAAATTAAACAAAGTAACTGAAAATGAAAAATGTAGATTTCAGTTGACATAATGGATTGTAATATTGGCCTCCCTAAGACATCATAAATGGTTGAATACATGTAATGTGGAATGAATGGTCATTATGAAAATAATCTCCCAAGTGGAAATATAAATAAGAGAATCAATAAGGTGGTACAATTAATGATTATATTGCTGATGATGATGATACTATAAGTGAAAAATGAAAGGAAAGGGTTATTAAGTAATAGGATGAGGTAGAATTTTTAATGTCCAAAGGACATAGTGGAATAATATGAGTTTTTATGTAATTGGATTAAATTATTATGTTATAAGGATTGTTCAAGTTATGTTTTTCACTGAGGATTTACAAGAATATGTTGAGTGGTTCCAATAGGCCATAAAAGTGATTTAATGGAAAGGTTATGTTCATAAAAAAACATAATTAAGGGAAATATAACCATTAATATGTTCCAAATGTTGAGATAATGATTTTGGGATATAGATATGTTTGATATGAATAAGTAAATTGGATGGTACAATTTAACTTGGAACTGATTAAGTATTTATTTACATATTGGTCTATGTTTTCATGGATAAAGTTTACAACATCTTGGATTTAAGGAATATATCCAGTAATATTTGGAATAAGGAAGCATTCACATTTTACAAAAGGACTTATGGTAATTCAGGTTATAACCATGTTTCCAGAGAATAAATGATGAAGTTATTCACCTGTTTTGTATGAGACAATCAAGATATATTTTATACAAGGGATCAACACTAAACTAGTTTTGATAAACTTGAGGAACTTACTTATTATGTTTTGTTCTTCAATGTTTTTTAAGGGTTATAAGGTTAACCACTAGTATAATGGTTTGTGTTAAACTTCAGTTGAAGTTTTTTAGATTAATATATTATCTCACCACATAAGGATTAATACAAATTGGATAACTTGAGATGACCATTTTTTATGATAAATAAATATATATGGAATCACTTATCACTATATTTAAAGATATCATGATCTTTTAATGATTCATGAATGAAAAATTCACCTTCATTTCATGGAATAAGAGATTAAGTGAAAATATATCAAGGAACAACAAAGGGTGATGTTGTACTAAAATAATATAAATATAACATCTCATAGAAATTATTTACCTTGAGGAAATAGGGTATTGAAATAAAATGTTTTCCTATTATCACCATTTTTGATGATATCAATGACCTCTATCACACTACTTCAGTTTATATTTTTTTGATTATTAACTTTCTTTGGATCACCCGCTTTCTTGTGATTAGTGATATTTATAAATATCTATGATTATTTATTCCTTTCTAACATTTATGTGTTTTCACTTTCCACCAATGTTCTCTTATGTGGAAACCTAGATATTATTTAATTTGGCAAACCATTATGTTTCTAACCTTCCATTTTTAAATAAATTTTAGGTATTAATTTTTATGATACGAGTTTCTATAACCAGAAGCACCGTCAGAGGATAACCCCTAACCATTTATTACATTAAAAGAAAAGGACAATAAATAATTTTGAGATGGTTTGTGAGTATGATATACTCTATAATACCAAATGTAGGATCGAAATAAAAGAGATACTAAGTAAAGTATCTAATGATGCTTAAAATATAAGAGGGGGGGTGAATTATAGACATTAAAAAAATTAATTTGTAGCTTTTAAATATGGTTATGTTTAATAAGGTTAAACAAGGTAATTCACAAAACCTCTAAGTTCTTCACACTTGCTTGATTCTGGAAATATGATTCCGAGAAATTGATTCTGGAAAATATGATTCCGAAAATAAAACTTAATGAAATTTTACAATGTTGAAAATTATACCTTAAAGAATATAAAATATAACTAGATCATAGTACAAGTATAAGGAAGTATAAGATAGTTATAATTTCTTCAACAATACAAATTCAGCAGAAAACTTGTAATAAAACACATAACAAGTAGTAAATCTTTTAACCCAAAGAGAAGGGTATCCAAAAACCTTGGATAAAGGTCCCTCGATTTATACTTTCTAGAAAGTCTATCTTACCCACACCAGGGTAAGCCCTCGATACTAATATCGGAGTCTATCTTGCTATCCCCGCAAGCCCTCAACTTCAAGGTAGTCGGCACCTCTGTCTTCCTCAGCAAGGAGGCCCTCAACTTCAAGGTAGTCAGCACCTCTGTCTTCCTATCCCCAGAAGCCCTCGATTGTACACAACAACAATCGGAGTCGCACAAAGAAAATATGAACAAGAAGTTCAGTACGCACAAAGAAATGAGAGTATCTCTCTAGAAACCACTTCAATAGCATGTAATCTCTAGAGTCATAGAACAGTATTGAGCTCTTTCAAATGAGCTCCTATTTATAGGCACAACTTCAATGGTCAGCTCCCTCTTCTAACGGTCATATTTTTCCTTGAATTTCGGAGGGACCAGTACATGTGTCACTCAAAAAACGGTTAGTTAGTAACTGAATGCATGACATCGTTTTATAACAAAACAAGTGTAAGAAAAAATATGGTCACATAACTACAATCCAATATTTGGAATGTAAGAAAATGAATGTTCAGAGTCTAACCAAAAATGAATTTGAAGTCTATAATACAAGGATATTCAGATTCTGTTTTCTAGGAATTCAGAACCTGTACTCTATAGAATTCCGGAGTCTGAATTTCAAGGAAATTCAAAATCTAGATTCACAAGAATTAGGAACTAGAACATACATATTTCGGAGTCAGAGTTCATGATAATTCGGAGTCCAAACTCATAAGAGTTCGTAACCAGAATTCGTATTCAGAATTCAGAGTCAGAACTCAGAAGAGTTCGTAACCAGAATTAGTATTCAGAATTCAGAGTCAGAACTCAGAAGAGTTTGTAACCAGAATTCATATTCAGAATTCAGAGTCAGAAATCAGAAGAGTTCATAACCAGAATTCGAATTCAGAATTCTGAGTCAGAACTTAAAAGAGTTCATAACTAAAATTCATATTCAGAATTTGGAGTTAGAACTCAAAAGAGTTTGTAACCAGAATTCTGAGAATTCGAATCCTAAAACAGAATGCTTCATATCTAGGTATTTATAATATTCTGAGGTTTTGGTTAAAAACCGAATTTTACACTTAGGAAAAATTATTATATGAACAATGAAAACATGGTAAGGATAAATTTCCTTGGGGAAGGAAATTTTTCCTTATAGAAGTAAAACACAGGGTAAAATGAAATTTTCCTTGAGATAAGGTGTTTGTGATTTTCAAAACAAGAAGGAATGGTAAAGTCATAATGAAACCTTATTGACTTAACAATCTCCCCAAAGTATGAAGGAATGTAAATGTCATAAGGAAAACCTTATTGACTCAACAATCTCCCCCTTTTGGGAAATCACAAATATCATTACAAAAAAGAAGATAAGGACTTAGAATTTTTTTTCCATATTTTGAAATAAAACTTATCTCCATTTTCACATTGGCAAAGATGAATATGAATAACCCCCCCTTAGGCTTTGGAAAACTAAGGATCATATTCTAGATTTCTAGAATGAAAATTTTCATTATCTTGAGTATGGAAATCACTGTAATGAAAACTCCCCCTTAGATAAACTCCCCCTTACTTAAGGATATTTCTTATTTATATAGCATTCTTTTTTCTTTCTCCCCCTTTGTGATTTTCAAAAAGAATTTGAGGGAATGAAAAGAAATTATAGTACTTGAAATATTAGTAAAAATCATGAAAATGGAAATGAGCAACCAAAATTTCATTAAGATTGGAAGAATTTGTACAAGGAAAGAAAGTACAACAAAAGATTGGATTTATTTTCATTCCTTTTCCTTGGGTATCAATTTCTTTACAATGGTTTTCATCTTCTTTAGCTCCTTGTGATCTTCCTCTGCTTTCTTCTCTAAGGCTTTGATCCTATCATCCTGAGCCTTCAAGGCCTCTTCCTGAGCCTTCAACAAGTCATCTTTCTTGACTAGCTTCCCTTTGATCTCGATATGAAGATCCCTTTCTCTCTTCCATCTTTGAGCAATGGAGTACAACTTCCCTTTCAGATCCTTGACCTCCAGAATCCGAGTATTCTACTCTAAATTTATCTTTTCCTCAAATATATTTGTGAGATCCTTGATTTTTCTGTCTTGTGTATCAAAAGTCTCATTAACATCATCCTGAAACTCATCAAGCTCTCTCAAATCTTCAACTATATTCTTTGACCAGCTGACCACTTTCTTACAAGATTTTGTGTGGTCATCATAGTTGATAAGGAAGTTCTTGTAATCATCCTCAATCTTTACAAACCTATCCATCACCATGGATACAGAATCCTATTTTTGATTCAAGATATGTTGGAGCATCTGACATTTGGAGTCAATGGTTGGAAAGATCGGAATGGTTTCAACAAGCTTCTTCAGATATTGAATGACAAAATCATGTCCCAAAGCTGATGATTATGAATCTAACAATTTTCTTGGTGATGATTATTCCTCTAGCTCAACAAGATTCCTCTAAGAAGATCCACCAGCTTCCTTCTACCTTAAATCAACTTTGGTAGGTGTACAAGAAATCACCTGTTTACCCTTGTCGGTTCTTGTAACAGCTTCCACATCTGGAGACTCATGCTTACTTTCAGATAACTGAACAATTTTATCTTCATTAATTATTTACTTCTCAGCTCCTGCCTCAATATCTTTAGGATGAATGAAGTCATGATTATGAAACTCTTCCTCAGATAATTTATTCACTTCCTCTTCAGCCTTACCATAAATTAAAGGGTTAGAAAGTTTCGATGATACAGCTTGAGAATTCCGGATGGACAATTTTTCAGATGTACATTCCTTCTCATGAAAGTCTTCAACTTTCTTTATCAGATCAAC
Source organism: Viscum album (assembly GCA_963277665.1). Lineage (NCBI taxonomy): Eukaryota > Viridiplantae > Streptophyta > Magnoliopsida > Santalales > Viscaceae > Viscum > Viscum album. The sequence goes on from OY728134.1 coordinate 616,086,533, forward strand.
TGTATCATCACTGCTTTCAGCTTCTTGTACTTCTTCTACAACTTACTTTTCTTCAACAACCTTTTCAAGTACTTTTTCTGGAGTGAGAAATTTCTTAATCAGAGTCTCAGGTAATGGTTCCACCAAGAATGATTTCGGTACCAGGATATTCTCAGATGTTGTCTTAGTATCCCTTAGAAGGGATTGAACAATCTCAGCCTCTGACATATTCTAATTTTTCTTCTTCTTTTTGGCTTGATTCTCAATCTCTTCCACAATATTCTCTTTTAGAGCCTTGGCCTCAGCAGGATCTAGACCAAACTATGGCTCTCCTTACTTCCGGTTTTTCTTATCCTCCCTCCATTTGGCTACAAACTCATCAGGATAAGATTTCTGCTTCTTGGGATTTGGAGGTGCGGAATGAGTTTCTTTAGCTTCTGGAATTTTCTCTTCTTCCACTACTTCTTTCAATTTTTTCTTATTTCCAACCTTTTTCTATGGTTCAACAGCTTCTTTTTTCTTCGGAACCACTTATACTTCCTCCTCTGGTAGATCATAGAATTTCCAGATTCCTTAGAAAACCCAATATTCATTCTCTTCAAAGTATCATCACTTACTAACATATCTTTACAATTCCTAGGCTTGGAACTGCAAGGGAATTTGAAGGACTCCAAGAACTGAACAATAATCTTGGAAAGAATGGCCGGGTATATAAGAATCTCAGCTTTCAAGTTCCCATTCTTGATATTCTCTGTTGTAATGAGAATATACTTCATCAGATTTATCTTCCTTATATTTACCAAAAAATACAAGATATACATATCACTCTTCTTCAGCGTGTCTTTATCACCCTTCCTTGGAATGATAAACCCTTGAACCCACATTTCAAGGATCTGATTATTTGTCGAGAGGTGAAAAATATTAGGAGTCTTCACATTTGTAAGTCCAAGACACATTATAGACTTAACCTTTATAAAACTACCTTGAACATCTAGAAGATTGTGGGAACAGAACTCGGCTTCCCCTTCAAAAGACAACCCCACCAAGCTAGTAGCCTTTGTGTATGAAAGGGAATAGTTTTTTCCATAACTCTTGAATGAAAACTTATCTCTCCCTTCTTCCTTAAAGAAACTGACCGACTCGTAGAACCTAATAAGTAGATCTGGATACACCAAGTCTTGAGCCCCTAGCTTCGAAATAGAAACACTTTCCCATCCATTAAGCTTGATGTTCTTGGAGATAATGGAGTTATACATGTTAAAGAAATTCGTATGCACCAGCTTTTCTCTATATACATTCCACTCCGCAATCGGCTTGATAGAAGACTTCTCTTGAGAAGGAACTTCACCAGACATTCAGACTTGAGAAAACTCTAAGAATTTCAGAATGATCTTTTGTAAGAGGGTAGAGATTCGACATGAAAAGGCTTGAAATCGATGTGGTACAACCTTTAGGGGGTCCTTTATATAGGTGTTTGAAGTGACGATTCAACTTCCCATCTCAATCCAATGGATGAGAATTCTTCTGATCAGATCTTACGGTTGAAATGATAGCCACAAGAAAAATTTGGTAGGATCCGATATTTTGAGGTTTTTAAAAGAAAACATTCGGATTTAAGGAAACTAGAATCCCAAAATTTTTAAAAGAAACAAAATAGACTACCAGCAAGTAAAAAGTTATTACAAAAACTTAAGAAAGAATCATACCTTTAGGATTACTAGGAAAATTATTCGTAATAGGTAATATTCTTCTTGAAGAACTTTTAGATTTTGGGAAAAAAAACTTGTGTACGAAAAAAAATTTACAAAAAAAATTTTGAAAATAAAAATAACTATGAAAAATTTCACAACGAAGATTTTTGAAAACAAAACTGACTACGAAAAAAAATTTCAGGACGAAAATTTTTGAAAAGTTCATTACTATTTTTTTTAAAACATTATTACGATTTTTTTTTTCGAAAACTTCATTATGGAAAAAAATTTGAAAAAAAAACTAACTATGAAAAATTTAATTACGAAATTTTTTGAAAACTTCATTATGATTTTTTTTAAAACTTCCTTACGATTTTTTTTGAAAACATCATTATGAAAAAAAATTTAAAACAAAACTAACCACGAAAAAGTTCATTACGAAATTATTTTAAAAACTAACCAGAAAATGTACTCCCGCTAGGAAAAGGCGTTTATTACTTTAAGGATATTTGTTTCAACATGAAGTTAATAAGGAAAATTACCTTACCGTTATCATTTTTAACGTCTGTTTAATTTATTCAAATCTATTGGTGGGTAAATATTTTATGAAAATACCAGCAAGTTGATCTTGAGTTTCGATAAATTGAAGAATGATATCCCCTTTTTCTATGTGATACCTAAGAAAGTGATTCCTAATATCTATGTGCTTTGCACGAAAGTGAAGTGCATGGTTTTTACTAAGGTATATGGCACTTGTATTATCACAAAAAATTTCTGTTTTGTTAAAACTCATACCATAGTCTGTGAGTGTGTGTTGCATCCACAACACTTGAGCACAACAACTTTCAGCTGCTACATATTCAACATCAGTAGTGGAAAGTTCTTCCGAGTGTTGCTTCTTGTATGACTAAGAAACTAATGAATCTCTTAATAAATAAAATGTTCCAGATGTACTTTTTCTATCCATTCTATATCCACCAAATTCAGCATCCGAAAAATGTTTTAAAACAAAATAATTTCCAAAAGTATAAAAGAGTCCTAAATCCATGGTTCCCTTTAAGTAGAGAAAAATTCTTTTCACTTCCTTTAAATGAGATTCCTTATGATTGGATTGATATCTTACACAAAATTATATAGATAACATTAAGTCTAGATGACTAGCTATTAAGTAAATTAAACTTCCTATAATACCTCTAAAAGATGTTTGATCTACTGGTTTCCCAGCTTCATCAAGATCAAGTGTGTTTAAGGTACCAATGGGAGTAATTATACTTTTGGTGATGTTATATCCATACTTTTTAAGAAGATATTTAATATACTTATGTTAGGATATATAGATTCCTTCTGGTTTTTGAGAGATTTTAAAACCAAGGAAAAATGTCAACTCACCCATCATACTCATTTCAAACTCAGATTTTATTAGATCCGCAAAATAATCAGTTAAAGATATCTGAGTTGAACCAAATATAATGTTATCAACATAAATTTGAACAATCAAAACATTTTTATTATCTTTCTTATTAAAAGGGTATGGATCTGTATTTCCCCTGACATAGTTATTTTGAAGAAAAAATCATGTAAGTCTATCATACTAGGCTCGAGGGGCTTATTTAAGTCCATAAAAAGCTTTGGTAAGTCTAAAAACATGATCAGGATGTTTTGTATCTTCAAAACTAGGTGGTTGTTCAACAAATACTTCCTCTTGAACATAACCATTATAGAAATCACATTTCACATCCATTTGAAATAGTTTGAAATTGAAGAATGTAGCAAAGGTAAGTATGATACAAATAGATTCAAGTCTAGCTACTGTAGCATAGGTTTCTTCATAGTCTATTCCTTCCTGTTGATTATAGCCTTTAACAACAAATCTAGATTTATTTCTTACAATGATTCCATTTTCATCACACTTATTTCTGAAGACCCATTTTACTCCAATAACAGAAGTTTCCTTAGGTATTTCAACCAAGGTCCAGACTTTATTCCTTTCGAATTCATTTAATTCATCTTGGATGGCTTTAATCTAATCATCATCACCTAAATCTTCATCAGTGCTTTTTGGTTCTTATTAGGAAAGAAATGAAAGATGTTCTACTTCATTTCTTAAGGAACTTCTAGTCCTTACTGTTTGATTCACATCTCCAATGATACTATCATTGGGATGATTCATTAGAAACAACTGATTTGGCTTTTGTAAAACTTGTTCATCAACATAGGTTAGGAAATATTCTAGGTTAATTGTTTTAGAAGTATCTTCTTGGAAATTTTCCTTATCAGAAGGATCTTCTAACAAAGCTTAATAATCAGTTTTTGAAAACACATCCAAAGATGTAGGTCGGGGTTGTTTAAAAACAAAGGGATTAGTTTCATCAAATTTCACATGTACTGTCTCTTCAACAGTACAAGTGTTTTTTTGAAAACTCTATAAGCCTTAGAAGTTATGGAGTAGCCTAAGAAGATTCCTTCATCAGATTTTGGTGCGAATTTATGAAGATTATATTTAGTATTCAAAATGAATACCTTGCAACCAAAAACCTTAAATTAGTAAAGTCTAGGTTTTCTACCATTCCATAACTCATATAAAGTTTTATTAAGAAAAGGTCTAATCAAAACATGATTTATAGTATAACAAGAAGTACTTACAAATTCAGCACAAAATTTTTTGGCTACAGAATACTTGCTCAACATGGTTCTAGTTATCTCTTGAAGAATTATATTTCTTTTTTAAATAACACCATTTTGTTGAGGTGTTCTAGGTGATGAGATGTTATGAGTAATGCCTTTTCTACTACAAAAAGTTTCAAAATCTGAATTTTGAAATTCTCCACCATGATCACTATGAATAGTTTTCAATAAAAGATTTTTCTCATTTTTAACTTGGGATCTAAAACTTTTGAAATAAGAAAAATCATCAGACTTCTTTTCTAGAAAATAGACCCACATAAATCTGGTGTAATCATTAACCAAGACAAATACATAATACTTTCCCCCAATTCTTCCGGTTTGTGTAGGTCCAAAGAGATACATATGCACTAACTGTACTGCATCAGTAGTTGAGAATTCACCGACTGATTTGAAACTTGATTTATGTTTCTTCCCATATTGACAAGGGTCAAAAACTTTTGAGGAATCAAATCTAAGCTTTGGTAGATCCTTAACTAATATTTTCATAGAAAGTTTGCATAATTTCTTAAGGTTATAGTGTCCTAACCTTCTATACCACAACCAAGAATGATCTTCCATTACACTAAGGAAAGGTAGATCTTGGATCCTATGGTCTTCTAAGTTTAGGATGTAAAAATTCTCTTGCAAATGGGCAGAAAGAATAAACTCTTCCTTGGAATTGTGTACTAAGCACTTTTCATTCTTAAAATTCACAAGGTAACCTTCATCACATAATTGGATTATGCTAATGAGGTTGTTCTTAAGACCCTTAACAAATAAAACATTTGAAATAAAATTTTTTCCAAGAAGAAAGATGTTACCTATACCAATAATTTCTCCCTGAGCATTATCTTCGAAGGTCACTTTTCCTACATTAGTCTTGATAATCTTTTCAAAATAGTTTTTATTACCAGTCTTATGTGGGTAACATCCACTATCCATGTACCAAGTATTTCTGTTGGTATCTTATCTATTTTCCTGAAAATAAAAAAAGTTAGGTTTTCGGATTCCAAACTTTCTTGGATCCGGAATTCTCAGAATGAAAAATTTTAGGTACCCACATTTTCATAGAAAAATAGTCTTTATGGAATCCTAAGGAATGGATTTTTTTTAAGGAACAATTTTTTGCCCAATGCCCACCACACTGGCACTTAGTGCAGAATGGAGCACTTTGAGGAACAAAATAATTGTTACTAAAAATCGGTTTAGAACCATTATAACCAAAACCAGAACTATTCCTTAGAGGTCGGATTTGTGAATACATTTTATCAAAATTTTCCTTACCAAAGGTAAAGTTTGACAAACACTTCCTCAAGGAAAAAATCTTGGATTTTAGTTTGATAAACAAGTTCTTGTCTTCTAAAAAATTTGATTTGGAACGAGAGTCAGGCTAGAAAACATTTTTCTTATAAATTACATTTTATAGATCTTTAGAAAGTTTATTCTTCTCAGAATTTACTTCCTCAAGATTTTTTGAAATAATTTAGAAATCAACATTTTTATTATCAAGATCTTTTGAAAGATATGATATTTCCTTAGTAAGAATAGTATTCCTAGTATTTTCCTTATCAAGATTTTTTATGAGTTTTGAGTTCTCGATCTCAAGAAGTTTGGAAAACCTATAAACTTATTCATAGGAAGGTAAAGTATTATCTTCATCAGTAGAAGATTATTCATCCGAAGAGTTATAATATTTATCATTACTATAATTTACATTTAAAGAAACATCGTTCATTGATTTATTATTGTGTACCTTATCCATTAAATAATGATTTTCAATAGGTATTCTGGCTATTAGACCAAGATTCTTCTGTCTAGAAGATTCATAATTCGAAGATTCATCTGATGATTCACCACCACTGGAACTCCATGTGTCATTAGCTTTCAAGACATTATTAGATTTAGCCATGTAATACTTCTTTATGTTTCTCTCTGAATGCCTTTCATTTCCTTCTTTTCTCTTAAGCAGAGGAAAATCAGTTCTTATATGTCCATCTCTCTTGCATTCATAACATGTAACTTCTGAATATTTCTTATATTTTCTTTCATTCTTCTTGTATATGGATTGAAATTTCATCTGTCCAGCTATCTTGTTCATTCTTCGAGCAATATTTTCTAACTCATTCTCTAAGTATTCACTTCCTCTAGATTGGGATTTGATAACAACGTTCTTAGACTTATACATAGTAAATCTCTCGGGATTATGGGCCTTCATATGGATTGAAGTAGTAGTAAAAGCAAAACTGCCATTCTTATTCTTCTTCTTTACATTATCAGCATCTCTCTTCATTCTAGTCTCATGTTGAAGAAGAGTTCCAAATAGTTCATAAAGAGAACACTAGGTGACTTTCATGTTCTCATCAATAGTAGTTCTCTTGGATTCCCATTCCTTGGGAAAGATGTCTATGATCTTATCAACATGAGCTTCATCATCTAATCCTTTCTCACCCATGGATTGTAAACTATCCACAAAATTTATTAACCTTTGTTGCACCTTACATATGGGTTCTACATAAGGAAAGTAGAAATCATGATATTCAGCTCTGAGCATGGCTCTTCTAGTTTTAATAACTTTGGAAGTTCCAAAGTGTGTAACCTCAACTTTCTTCCATATACAATTTGCTGCTTCACAATATGAAATTTGGCTATATATATTTCTAGTCATGGAGCTAAGAAAAGTATTGAGTACCTTATAATTCAGTTGATATTCATAATTTTCATAATTGGTAAAGGTACTAACTTCTTTGTCAGGGATTTTATATCCTCTAGTAAGCATTACAAAATTATCAACACCATTATTGATAATGAAAGTCTTCATGCGATCTCTCCAATATTCGTAATCATTTCCATCAAAAATAGGTGGTCTAGTTGGATTGAGATTGTCTATGGAACAAACATTGATTCCTGCCATCGTATAGAAAAATCTTTCCACAAAAACTTGTTAGTAATAATGGTTTGTAAACAAGGAAAATATTACAAAGAAAGGAAAATGTAGAATAAGAGTATCTCAAAGCAAAAATGAATCTAAACTTTATGAGTCTAAAAAACTGATTCCGAGAAAAGAATGAGATGAATTCTCTTCTGAATCTAATTGTGAGATTAATTCAGATTGAACCAATTCTCTAATACCAATTGTGGATATGGTATGTGAGAATGATATACTCTATAATACCAAATGTAGGATCTAAATAAAAGAGATACTGAGTAAAGTATCTAATGATGCTTAAAATACAAGAGAGGGTGGGGGGATGAATTGTATACTTTAAAGGAATTCCTTTGGAACTTTTAAAGATGGTTATGTTTGACAAGGTTAAACAAGGTAATTCACAAAACCTCTAGGTTCTTCACACTTGCATGATTTCGGAAATATGATTCCGAGAAAGTTATTCCGAAAAAGATGATTCTGGAAATGAAACATAATGAATGTTTACAATGATAAAGATTCTACCTTAAAGCATATAGAATATAACTAGATCAGAGTACAAGTATAAGGAAGTATAAGATAGTTATACTTTCCTCAAAAATAAAAATGCATCCGAAAACTTGTAACAAAACTAGTAACAAGTAGTAAATCTTTTAACCCAAAGAGAATTGTATCCAACAACCTTGGATAAAGGTCCCTTGATTTATATTTTCAAGAATGTCTGTCTTACCCACATCAGGGTAAGCCCTCGATACTAAGATCAGAGTATGTCTTTCTATCCCCACAATCCCTCAACCTCAAGGTAGTCGGCACCTCTGTCTTCTTCAGCAAGGAAGCCCTCAACTTCAAGGTAGTCGACACCTCTGTCTTCTTATCCCCATAAGCCCTCGATTGTACAAAACAACAATCAGAGTCGCACAAAGCAAATCTGAACAAGGAGTTCAGTATGCACAAAGAAATGAGAGTCTCTCTCAAGAAATCACTTCAACAACATGTAATCTCAAGAGTCATATAATAGTATTGAGCTCTTTCAAATGAGCTCCTATTTATAGGAACAGATTCAACGGTCAGCTCCGTCTTCCAACAGTCATATTTTTCTGTGAATTTGGGAGGGACCTGTACACATGTCACTCAAACAACAGTTAGTTAGTAACTTAATGCACAACATCGCTTTATAACTAAACAAGTGTAAGCAAAAATATGGTTACATAACTAAAATCCAATATTTGGAATGTATGAAAATGAAAGTTCAGAGTATAAAAAAATAAATTCAGTTTCTATAATACAAGGATATTTAGATTTTGTTTTCTAGGAATTCAGAACCTAAAATCTATAGAATTTTGGAGTCTGAATTTCAAGGAAATTCGGAATATGGATTCACAAGAATTCGGAACAAGAACTTACAATGTTTGGAGTCAGAGTTCATGAGAATTCTAAGTCAGAAATCATAAGAGTTCGTAACCAGAATTTGTATTCAGAATTCGAAGTCATAACCCAGAAGAGTTCATAACCGGAATTCGTATTCCGAATTTGGAGTCAGAACTCATAAGAGTTCGTAACTCGAATTCGTATTCAGAATTCGGAGTCAGAACTCAGAAGAGTTTGTAACCAAAATTCATATTTAGAATTTGGAGTCAGAACTCAGAAGAGTTCATAACCAGAATTTGTATTCCGAATTCGGAGTCAGAACTCAAAAGTGTTCGTAACCAGAAGTATGAGAATTCAAATCCTAAAACATAATGCTTTATATCTAGGTATTTATAAGATTCTGAGGTTTTGGTTACAAACCGAATTTTACACTTAGGAAAAATTATGATATGAACAATGAAAACATGGTAAGGATAATTTACCTTGGGGAAGGAAATTTTTCCTTATAGAAGTAAAACACAGGGTAAAATGAAATTTTCCTTGAGATAAGGTGTTTGTGATTTTCAAAACAAGAAGGAATGGTGAAGTCATAAAGAAACCTTATTGACTTACCAATCTCCCCCAAATATGAAGGAATGGAAAAGTCATAAGGAAAACCTTATTGACTCAACAAACAAGTACCAGAATCCAAAAGAGACAACTACATATCAAAGAAACCTTACTCATCACCACATCCCTGATAAAAACCTTCCTGTACATTAGTTGATTCCTATTCCGAGCTTTCATAATGATTCAGAACCTTAGCATAATTCCTTCGCAGATTCATCCGTTCCAAGGATAGAGGCTCTGTGTTCCTTATAGAGGACCTGGTGGACACCGACTTTGGTATGTAGGAGTAGTCCTTTCTCGGCCTTCTTCGTGGTAGATCAGTCATGCTTTCCTAATTCCTAAACATTTTCATTGTCCCACCCAGAAAAATATCACTATAAGAAGGCATGGTCATGCCACCATAATTTTCCATATCACTCTCCATGTAATCCCCCCATTTTGAGATATATAAACCTCATGGATTCCATATTTCCCTCATCATCCTTTTTGAGATTGACTATTAGGGTCAATCAAGGCTAGACACTTAGGCATCTCCACGAAGTCATGACCATCATGAATCCCCTACTGCATGACTTCTTTCCCAATTCAATCCTCCTGAGAAGCGATCTCAGGCTCCATACTACCACCTTCATCCGTTGGAGAACCCTCCTTCATGTTATCCTGTTCCAATTCATGGAACCGATTTTCAGTATTGATTGGATTCACCACTCTTGCACCACTCAAAGCCCGCTTTTGAGACCCATCCATAGCTTCCACCACCTCCCCAGGAAAACTCTCACAATCTACAGTGCCAATGTTCTCCTCAAGCACAGGGTCAGACCCATTGTGCTCACCTTTATCCTTCTCAATAATATCCAACAACAAACATACCTCTTTCTGAGAGACCTTTGTGCTCACATTAACCCCTGATGACCCTCCCATGTCACCAGTACCAGGGTCACCTTTGACAGCAAACTGCCTCAACCCAACCCCTGAATTTAGATCACTCTTAAGCTGTCTAAACACTGAATCTACCAACGAATTAGGGGGTGCCTCTTGAACCCCCGAACTCACTGCAGCCCGGTTCACAAGACCATTCGCATTTCCAGAACAAGCACCTATCGCGGGTCTCTAACCAAGGGAACTACCTAGCTTCTCCCTCATATCAGACAACCACCTATTCACTACTTCACATTGACACTTAGAGACTATGTGCCCTAATTGACAGTAGTTAGTGCAATAATCAGTCCAAGATTCAAATACAACAACCTACTTCCATCATAATTCATCACCCATAGTAATCCAGATCTATTCCACCGGAGGGTTCGCAACATGCACCTCAATACAGAGGTGGGTATTGATCATATGACTCACCATTGAAGTTCGAACATCGAAACAAATAAATATGCCCACCATATTACCAATCATATGGATAATCATAGGATTTTGAAACGGTAGAGGAAGCTGAGGAAGACTTTGTCATGCCGCAAAGGTGGATGGATCACAACTCATACATAAATCAAAAGACCATCGAAGAAGAAAAAACTTATAGCTGTTTCCACGATGGGGGGCACTGGCCCAAGCTCAGACCAAATCATCTTTTGAAGCAAACCAGATCATGATGTGGCATTTTTCAAGAAGACCGACGACTGCGTGATCTTGAAAATCCCATTTTCCAAAGTCGAAGTAGTCAAAATCAACAACCGAGGGTCGTTGGTGATTGAAATGAGCCACCAATGTCAAATCCAGATGACTCAAGACTTCATATAACTCTGACAATGAGATCGATAATTGAGGATCACCAAGGTGAAGATCAAGGGACTTCAGGCTAAGCGAGATCACTGGAAACTCCGAAATAAAACTAGGGTTTGAGAAAGTGGTGAATGGTTTCCATGAGACTGGAGGTGGCACAATCAGTTCTTCCTCCCCCCCTTCTAGCTCCAGGAAGGAGGGTAGAATGTAAAACCCTCATACATTTTGAATTTGTTCTGAATTAATTTAAACTTGATATTTTCATTAAAGAAACACAAAATATATCTTGGGTAATATGAAATAACTGTGTTATTAATTCAATATACACTAAAAAAATTTAATATTTTGCAATATGTTACACCAATATAATCATGCGCTATATGTAACATCAACTTGGTTTGTGTTATACGCAACCCCGAGATTCCATGAAATGAAAATTTATTATTATAATTATTTAAACGATATAGCTATAAAAGATCTCTAAAACATAGTAAAATTAAACTTAATAAATATTTTTAAAATATTAATTAAAATGGTTTTATATAAATAAAACATTTTGATAAAGAAACACATATTTTTTTAGTAAAGTCTTTATATGTTTCAAAATACAATTTTCTCAAATTTACTTCCTTTTATGTCCTTTTGTGAAAAATAATAAAATTAATTTTAGACACTTTTATAAAGTTAATTTTATAAAATAAACTAAATTTATCAATTTTTTATGTCAAAATTATCTTAGAATTATTTTTTGGGGTTTTCAGAAAAAACATAATTTTTTGATGAATAGTGCTAAATAATGAATTTTAATTCAAAACTATTTTTATGTAATTTATTTATATTGTTAAACTATATTTCAATTTTTTTAAAAGTTCAATTAAATAAATTTAATATTAATTAATCTACTTTAGGTCATTTTAACCAATTTTATAATGAAATTGGATATAAAAATATGTAATACTTTTGAACATTTCTCCTTAAAACCCACTATCTCATATTGTCTTTAGGATTAATTTTAAATTAATTCTTGACACTTCAATGAATTGAATTATTAAAAATTAAAATATTTATTTTAAATCATTATAAAATTAGTTTTGGAATAATATTGAATTAATTTTTGACTAATAATATTATAGAAGAAATTAAAATTAATTGAAATGATTAAGGTAAAAATAAGTTTACTTAGTGGTTAAACATAAATCCTAATGAACAAATGACTTAGAAAATTGTACAAAATCCATTCACTATCCATATTTTGACCATATACCTTCTTGGTTATAATTATTTGAGTTATTGGGACATATGTTCATGAAAGTGACCCATATTAAAAGTTATGTAAAGAAAAAGATAAAAATGTACCTTCATTTATTTTAATTCTTATAAAGCATAGGAGCCTCGAATAAACAACATAGTTTAGGTTATAAAAATTATTTTGAAATATTAATGAGCTTTTTTGTCATGATAATTTAATATTGATTCATATAGATGATATAATGACATTAAAATCTTAAGAAATACCAACACAATGATTATTTAGTTCATAATTAAACAAAATAAATGATGCTAAAAACCATAAAAATAAAGTAAATTTAATGAATTATTCTGTTAAATTATTTTTTTATATGATTATATAATGTTACACATATTTTGAATTAATATATTCAAATTACATCATTTTATAGATATTTTTTAAAATTAAATTAAGAAAATAATTTAACACATTTTATTAATGTTATTTTATAATAAATTATGTTTTTTAATAGTTAAAATTTTAAAAAATCACATATTATGAAATTTTATTTTTAAATATTAATAAAAATCATATATGGTCAATTAAAGGACTAATTTATCATTTATAATGAATATATTTTCTTTTAAATAGTAAAAAAAGTATTATCACATCTCAGGTTAAAGTAGTTTTTTTGCATGTTACATGCGCATGTTTTAAAAATAACTTCCTACACACAAGTGATTTCTTTAAATTATATATCATATTTATAATTGAATGGGTTTTTATTGTATAATAAATATAAATTTAATTTAGTCGTAATGGTTTAATTACTTAGGTTAGAAAACTAGTTACCTTAATAAAAACAAAAATGATAAAAGTGGGGAAACATAGAAGTTAAGGAAATTTTTTTACAAATGAACTTATATTTATTTTTTGGAGGTTTTTATTGACTATAAGTATAATATAATATGTTATTTTTTCATTTTTTAAGAACATGAGGTAATGTAGACCTCCCAATATTGTTTAAATTTTGGTATTTACAATAATTCCATCCCTCCTCCTCTATAAAAAGGAATTCACTCTTCCCCTTACTCACACCTCTCAATCCACTTTGGCTCATCCAAACCATGCCCAAATTAGCAAATAACTTCTATCCATTAATCATAGAGGCCTCAATTTAGGAATAAATCCTAGTACGTATAATATAATCCATTATAGCCGGTGTATATGATGAACTTTGACATGTTATAACATGAGTATTATAATTTTAATGATATTATAAGTAACATGTAATTTTATTCTATCATGGGTATTATGATTTAAAGATACCAAAATGGTAATATTTTATTGCTACAATCTCATCGTTTATCGAGATTGTTTATGATTATACATCCATTGAGGGAATTTTATGATCCATATCTCAAGATCTATCATAAATTAGATTATCCTGTGACTATTCATGTTATATCCAAGTAATGGTACCGTTTTGACACTCCCTAATACTTAAGATAATTAAGGTAATGTTTTTATGAAAATCGTGTTTTATCTATCCTTTTGGTCGAAATATTTGTTCTTTAAAAACCATGTTTTCAAATAATATTATAAAACAGGTTCTAATATTATCCTTTGTTATTGAAAATATATTTTTACCAATGTTTTATCTTTTAGGAAAAAGGTTTTTTAGAAATTAATATTCTTTTCATTTTTAATGAAGGAAGTTTTTTAAACTTTTATGGTGCAAAATGAATATTTGGTATGTATAGGTTTATCTGCCATCAAGACCACAATTTCTTTGTAGCTTAATTTACAAGTTTATAAACATAATTTTTGTTAAGAACTTTTTTTCTAATATTTTGTACATTCATAATTTTCAATTTGGTTTTTAAATAACAAGGTTTTAAAAAGGTTTTTTATTCAATAAGTGTTTTAAATAATTTTAAAAGATTTGTTTAAATATTTTTAAAACTATTTTCAAAGAAAAGAGATTTAAAAAAAATAATGCATTACAAGTATTTTAATTTTTTTCAATTTTATTTTATATTTTTTCAAAGTGTTTTGATTCAACTTTTATAAGTTTTAATGGGAAAAGGTTTTCAATTTTTTTTTAATATTCTTTTATAGGTTTTCAAATAATTTTTTTTTCAAATTTATTCAAGATTCTTTTAAAAGTTTCCATGAAATAATGTTTTAAATTTTTTTCTACATTTTTTATAGGTTTTCAATGTTATTTTCAAATAAAATGGGTTTCAAAAGGTTTTTTGTTTTAAAAATTATTTTTCAAACAAGAAAATATATTTTATTCATGAAATGTGTTAAAAGATATTTTAATATTATTTTCAATATAAGAGGACATCTGTTGGTGTTACTCATCCCTCTCTAGGGGTATGATCTCATGGTTCTATTCATATTATTTATTTTAATAGTCTATGTTTTGATGGTATGATGTTTACAAAACTCCTTTTTATTTCAGAGGTTATATTTTTTGGAAACGTATTTCTTGTTCATGAGTTATATTCTTCTGAAACCCACTTACATTCCCGAAGTTATGATTTGATGAAATGTTTATGAAACCTACATATTTTTTATAGGTTATGATATGATTTCATGTTTATGATACCCATTTATTTTCATGGGATATGATATGATGAATGTTTATAATCTAGTGGCACACATATGTATGATTTAATTATGAGGTGGGTGAGACCTATATCTCTCTCTAATGAATTGGGTAAAGATTTATATATCATGAGACATACATATCTATAATGGGAATTGAAATTGGTTTAGTAAATGACTTTATCTATTAATAGGGTCTTGGGAGTGAACCTTGACTACTAATATGGTCATGGGAGTAAACCATAACTTCCAAGATGGGTTGGGGAGTAAACCCATACTAATAAGATAGGCTTGACAGTGATGAATTTACTACTATAGAAATCATTTTATATATTTATGTCCATAAAAAAATTCTTTTTCTTATTCATAATATATTATTTCATGGATTATGCTCTAGATTCTATTATTATTCATGTCTTATGTATTTTAACACCCCAAGAAATTACAATATTTTACTTTTAGAATAAATTGAATTTTGATTCTTATATTTGATAATATGAAAAACCATGTCAAGATTATGTTACATGAAATATGAATTTTATATTGTTATCCACATAACACTAATGTTAACTTGCACTATATTTATGACTGACTTTCCTCGATGGCTTGTGTATCATGCAAGACTGGGTTTTAACGAACAATAATTTATTATTAAAAATATTATTATTTAATAAAATAAGATATAATCATGCCATTAATTTGATGGTTATGTATTGTAATAACAAACTTATGAAAGTATATAGTTTAATTATTTGGTTTCCTATTAATTATAAATGAATATATAAACCAAATGAATATAAAGGGGATGATTTAAAAAAACTATTTTTATAAAAAAAAGTGATCTAACATAATAAGTTAAATTAATTAATATTAGTGAATGAAATTAATTAAAATTATATATTATATATTCAATAAAATATTTTTTACATTCATCCAATATAATTTATAGGCATAATAAAAGAACAAACCCAATTTCACACATAAAAACCTATATTTTTATAAAGGCAGTTTTACCACGTTTTAATGCTGCACCTATTTCAAATCAGAATTTTTAAACTTTTATATATTTAATATTAATATTTTTGAAATAAAATAATCAAAATTATGTTGAAGTTAATTTTTGGTCTTTTTATGTAAAGATTCATGTTTTGATGAATTGTTAAATATATTGAATTTTAATTGAAAACTATTTTTTCATATAAATAATTTATAGTGTTAAATTGTATTTTAAATTGGTTTTAAATTAAAATTAAGTCAATTATATATAAATTCATCCAATTTATTTGATTTTAATCAATTTCAATTTTAAATTGGATTTAAAAACATAGAAAACGATTGAACATTTTTTCTTTAAAAATCTGCATTGTCATCCTCTATGCGGAATTAATTTTAAATTAGTTTCTGCCACTTATATAATCGGAAATTAGAAAAATGGATTTCATATTTGGAATCATAATAATTTTTAATTTCTATTAAGGTAAAATTATTTTTTTTCCAATAATATTAGTGAAATTAATGAAAATTAATTATAGTGATTAAAAGGAAAATTTTCTTAACAAAAGACTCAACTTTAAAATTAAGATCCAAAATGAAATATAAACATGTAAAAAATGAAATTTATATGCATATATAGACCCTATAATCCCTTTTATCAAATATTTTTCCTTATTATAGGTAATTTAAATGGTAAAAATGTTAGAGGAATTCCCTTATAAAAACTTTTCACTAATATCATTCCTCTTCCACTATAAAAAGGCACTCACCCCTCACATTTATTCACACATATAATGACCATTTTTTAGAAAAAATATTCTCCAATAATCTCCCAATACCCCTATAATCCTCTAACAATAATCCTTTTTGGAATAAAGACATCCAAGGAAGCCCTTTGGTGCAACCCAAAAAGAGTTTCCCAAAGAAATAGGTAACATCTTTTCTCAAGATCTTTTGTTTTATTTTAATTCTACACCCCCTAAAATATACCTTTTTAATTACTAAAAAATAAAATAATAATTATAAATAAAATTATATGTTTTTCTATTAATATTTTTACCTAAACTTAATCACACTTCACTCAAATGGGTAATGAACTTACCATTCATGTTCAGTAAACTACCTCCTCGTGAAACAATGATTGTTCATTTTAACTTTACTACCTCACATGGTGAGAATTATGATGGAAACCCTATTTATATATAATATATATGATATTTATTATGTCTTTATTCTTATGTAATTTATATATAATACATAAATTCATTCTTTCTATTTTATATAAATACATTAACATCGTTTGTGGATGTGTGGAATACCGCTCCCCAAAGGGATGTGATTATTTCACACTATATATGGAACATAATGAGGATGATTTTAATAAAAATATGTGTCATATATGAAAATAATGTTATAATATAAATATGTATCATTTACTCTTTATTTTTTAAAATATGACAAAGAAATTGAAGCAGCGTTCATGCATATGTACAACCTGTCGTCTCCATGAACGGTGCATTTCATTTCCTATCTCCAAATATTATGGTTTTTTATGAATAAATATATAATGAATATATATGATAGTTTCATCATGTATTAAATTATTTATATGATTAAATTGTGATCTATGTTAAGGTAACAAGAAATAGTAAGTCAAAACATACATGAAAAAACTATACAATTAACTCCCAAAATAGTAAAAATAATTAAACCTTGTTTTCAAATGTGTTATAAGTTATTATAATAAGATGATATATGATATTATAAAAATGAATATGTTTCTTTAATAAGTTAGTGAAACTCTTAAAACCATTATAAATTAGGGTAAAGGTTGTTCACACAAAATGAAATGGAAGATAAGGGATTCTTGTCTCACTTTTCTTTTTGTGATGCATGCTCCATTTACATCACTTACTTATTTTTTGTGTTGTATCTAATTCAAATTTTGATAAATTTTATCATGAATCATTTTATCTTATTTGAATTTAATTTTTTACTTTTAATTATCTCATCCAACGGGGTTTGAATTGAAAATTACCACTTTGTAAAAGTTATCTTTACAATGTCATTTCTTTTGGGATTGTTAAATTTATCTTGAAGTAATGAATTCCTAATGATACTTTTTATACGACATTAAATTCGTCTTAAAGATCCATATTGTCATGAAATTTATATTTTTATTCCCTAGACCATATACCATTATACATACGATGTTCACATTGATAGTTATTTGATTAATTGTGGAAATTATTGTTAAATATATATATTTTATTCAATAAATATATTTGATAAGGCACATTGTTCATAAAATAAATTTATTATTCGATATATGAGTAATTCCTTGTATATATATGACATGGGTGGGGCCTGGTTATATATTTTCCCATGATGCATTAGTAGTCTCCAAATAAAAATTAGTTGGTGAAATTAGATGGGTTCTTACCTGATATGATAAATTATATTGCGAATGGTCTTGACAGTAAAGTTGAAATGTACATAGGAAACAAGAAATCCAATAATTAATAATTTACCTCATTTAGAAATAGTTATTATTTAACAATGATATTTTTTTCTTTGACATATCTTTAGATGAATTCTATTCTCAGTTTATTGATTAAATGTCGTGTTCTTCAATTTCTTACCTTTCCATACTAATTATTCCTTATCAAGTTATTTGAATGGCATGTGTTATCAGTTATTTACCATTCAATTTTTATTATTCTCATTAATTAATTATTGCTACATCTTTACTTACCCTTACTGATCATTTTATCTCACCCTTAGTTTGTTTACTTTTTCTTGGTTATAAATAAGAAATCATTGAATAAGCTTTGAATGATGTATTTTATTTAATTTTTGTATGTATCATGTGTTATTTTATATTAACTAGTGAAATATGTGTATCATGCATGTAATCTATTTTTCTAAAATTTCTAAACTAATTGGTCCTTATAAATTTGATTCCTTGTAATCATTATAATGTAATAAATTAATTCACTAGCTCTAAGCCTCGGGGGTAAGGTTTTTATAGTTTGCATTAGAGGAATTATAACAGAAACCTTGGAAACTAGATTTAGAAATAATTGATTAGGAAATGAAACCCTGAGATAATCTTTGAGGATAAATATAGATGAACATACTATAATTTTGGTAAGGTAGAGATTATGTGGGTCTTTCTAGAAATAAATAACTATATAGATACTACAAGAGGACTAAGTTCTCGAACCGATGTACCTAGGGGTAGTAACTCGTATAAGGCATGTTGGGTCTTACTCGAGTGTAACCTGGTACATGAAAATGAGACTTACTACACACCTTGTTTTACACTCTAGAGGGACACTCTTAGGATAATGTAAATTCTCTTTACCTACCATTACAAAGGTTTCAAATGCAATGATGTCCTAAAACAAACCATTTTTAGGATTATTAAATTAGTTATGAATATATTTTTCAATATATGTTAAGTATTTTACTAGTTTTGGGATTATATATTATGTTTAATAAAGATATAAACTAATTTATTGTATCTTGTAATTTATAAATAGAGCCTAGCATAAGGAATATGAACCTCACTAATATACATGATCCAAAGAGTAAAAAGAATCATATCTTTTATATTCATAAGATAATATTTTTATGTCAAATATTATCCCAATCATTATCATCATATCAGTAAGTAGTAACATGTGATAATGATATGGGTAAAGAATTATCAAAACTCTATGTCTTCGAATAAAAGAAAAATAGAGGATGATAGGTCAAAAGATGTATAATTTTAATAAGGTAGCTTTGTATTTTCTGATATGTGATAATTGTGGGAAGAAAAAGCTAGATAGTTTCTTGAAGGGAATGTGAGTTTGTTATAAGTGTGGAGAATAAGGCCACCAAGTTCATGATTTCAAGGTAAAGAAAAAAAATTCAATGTGTAATGCTACAATTATAAGGATATGGGAAACTATAATAATAAATGTCTCATGAATCAGAGGAATATACCCAAAAAAGGATAATTGTTCATGGTTATGATTTTTTCTACCACCACATACTAAGAGGAATGATTAATGTGATTATGTTTATATTTAAGAATTATGTAATTTGAGTATTTTATAAATTATTTTTTCATTATAAGAATAATATAACATGTTCCCAATATCAAGAAAATGATGTTTTGATAATTAAATAATTGGTTTGGATATTATAAAATAGATAAGTGATGATTACCTTAGAACTGAGAAATTATTTATTGAAAAAGTGTTTTATGCTATCATTTATGGAGTTTACATCATTTTTGTATTTAAGGAATATATATAATAATATATGATCTATTTAAAGAATAATAATTCATGTTTTAAATAAGTTTTTATGGTAATTCAAGTTATTACCATATTCACATTTTTTTGTGTGACAATTAAAAAATATTCATGTTATTTGATAAGTTCATTTTGGAAATTTAGGGACCTTACTAATAATGTGTTGGATCATAATATTTTGGAAAAGTGATCAATTTATGAAATGGGTTAAGTTGATATTTCAAAGATGTTTTGGGGTTTAATGTATTAATTCAACATGTAATGCTTCCTATAAAAAAGAGAAAATAGTTGAAGGAAAAATAAATGGATAATATTATGTTTACAATGTATAAATATATATTTATTTATATTCATATATAGTGAAATAATTCCTCAACTATAGAAACAATGGTCTTGAAATTGTTTTTTCCAAATATCATCAATTTTTATGAGATCAATGACCTTTCTCATAATATTGGTTTAATTCATTTTGGTCATCAACTCTCAATAGAATATGTACTCTATTAATCTCCATCATAATTTTATTGATATATTTTTCATTTGTATTAGTGCTTCCATTTCCCACCTATGTTCATCTAGTAGAGAACATAGTTACGTGACCATTGTAATTATTTTTCTCTCTTATTATGATGATGAGTAATTAACCATATTCATAATTATAGTTTTTAAATAAGAATTTATTTTAAAATATTAATCCATTTACTATAGAGATCTGTTTTAAATTGTGAGGATGCATTTTATTTATGGTGGATATAATATAACACCCCAAGACTTTATAATATTTTTCTTTTAGAATGAATTTAATTTTTTCCTAGATTTATTTCTATGAGACACCAAGTTAACCATTTATTACACACAATATAAAGTTTATCTCTATATATAAGGAATAATGAGTTTTTCTTTCAGAGAATAAAATATTGGCTTGCTTCGATGGCTATCATAACAAACAAGACCAAGTTTTACGGAATAATAATATATTATTAAAAATATTAGTATTATTATAATAAGATATAAACTAACATTCAAATTTAAGGTTACGAATTGGATTAGATAAGCTATGTAAATATATAATTGAATTTATTAGCTACCAATTAATTATAAATGAATATAGAAACTAGATGAATATAAACATATTGATTTAAAAAATATATTTTTATGTGAAAAAAGATATTTATCTTAACAAGTAAAAATAATTACTTTTAGTGAAGTATATAAATTAAATTTATATATTATATATTAAATAAAATATTTTTTAAAAGTATCCAATCGAATCCATAATCATAAGATAAGAAAAACACCAATTTTACACATTAAAACCTGTATTTTTATAAAGGCGGTTTTACAGCCATTTGATGGAACAAAAATTTTAAATATGAATTTTGAAAATTTAACGAATTTAACAAAACAAAACAAATTTCATTTATAAAATAGAAACATCAAAATTATGTTGGAGAGAATTTTTGGTATTTTTTATGAAGATTTGTTTATTTGACGAATACTAAAAAATACTAGATTTTAATTGAAAACTTCTTTTTTAGGTAAAGATGTTATAAAAAGAAATTATTTTTTTCTTTTTTTAAAATTAAAATTATCTCAGTTATAAATAAATTAATATAATTTAGGAAATTTTAATAAATTTTACTTTGAAATTGGATATAAAAACAAAGCAAACTTTGAACATTTTTACTTTAAAATCTGCATTGTTGTCCCTTCAATATGATTAATTTTAAATTAATTTCTGCCACTTTGTGATGGGGATTCGGAAAAATTGGTTCCATATTTTGAATAATCATAATTTCTAATTTCTAATAATATAAAATTATTTTTTGACAAAAAATATTAGCAAAGGTAATTAGAATTAATTATAGCGATTAAGATAAAAATTGGCTTAATAAAGGACTAAACCTTAAACTTTAGAGCCAAAATGACCTAGAAACTTGTCCAAAAGAAATTTTATGTCCCTATTTAGACCCTATATTACATTGAATATAATTTTTATATTATTAGATCCACATGATGTGGGAAAACATGGGTGTAATTCCCTTTTCAAAAATTTACATGAATGCCACTCCTCCTCCACTCTAAAATGGCACTCACCCCTTCCATTTATTCACATCTGTCAAGACCTTTGTCTTGAATACATTATTCTCAAATAATCTCCCAATACCCCTCCAATAATCCTATAATCTTACCTTTTTTCATAAATATTTTCATTTAATCCCTTTGGTGCAAACAAAAAGGAGTTACCCCAAGAAGAGGTAACACCCTTCCTCAAGCTATTTTGTTTTGTTTTCATTATCCATCCCCCTAAAATCATCTTTTTCAATGACTAAATAACAAAATAAGTATAAAAAATATAATTATATTTTTTTATTATGTTTTTTAACAACAAATAAACACACTTCCATCAAATTGGTAACGATCTTACCAGTCATGTACGATGAACTACCGCCTCACGAAATGATGACTGTTTGTTTTTCCTTTACCACCTCTCCGAGGGAGAATTATGATGAAAACCATATTTAAATATAATAAATATGATTTTTATTATTTTTTTATTAATTTATAATTTATATATAACACACACCTTCATGTTTTCTATTTTTTCTATATACAATAACAACATTTGTGGAAGTGTGGACTATCGCCTCCTCAAAGCGATGTGATTCGTTAAAGCTATACATGGAATTTATTAAGGATAATTTTAATAAAAATATATGGAATATATGAAATTAATTTTATACTATAATTATAATATACTTATGTATTATTTAATTTTCATTTGTTTTAATACGATAAAGAAATAGAAGTGGCATTCATGCATACACACAACATACCATCTCTATGAGCGGTGCATTTCATTTACTATCTCAAAATATTATGTATTATTATAAATAAGTATAAAATGAATATATATTTTAGTTACATAATGGTATAAATTCTTTAAATTATGAAATAATGATCAATTTAATAGTAACAACAAATAACAAGTCAATACATACTCAAAAAAAATGGCAATTAACAACTAAAATAGTGAAAATAATGAATGATTTTTATCAAATGAGTAATAATATATTATTTTAATATAATATTTGATATTATAAAAATGAATAAGGTTCATTAATAAGTTATTAACACTCTTAAAACCATTATATAGGTGTTTAATGTTCATTAACATAAAATGAAACACATGGTAAGGGATTCATGTCTTGCTTTTCTTTTCATTAAGCATATACCATTTACACCACTTACTTATTTTTGTATTGTGCATCTACAAACAATTTTCATATATTATCATGAATCCTTTTATACTCATGTTATTTAGATTATTACTTTTAATTATCTCATCAAATGGGTGTTGACTTGAAAATTACCATGCGGTAAAAGTTATATTTACAATATTGCTTTCTTTTGTGATTGTTATCCTTATCTTGAAAAAATAACTTCATAACGGTAATTTTTATAGAACATTATTTTTTTTTATTAATTATACATATTCACATGAAATTGATATGATCATTTCCTCAAATATATACCATTTTAAATTTAATGTTCACTTTTACAATTATTTGATTAATTGGGGAAATTTTTGATAAATCCATATATTCTATTTAATATAGATATTCCATAAGGAACATTATTCATAAAATAAATTGATTACTCAATATATGAGGAAATATTTGTAAAATTATTAAATAGGTGGGTCCATGTTATATATATCCCCTCAATGAATCGATAGTCTCATGAGATGAATCAGTTATACAAATTAGATTAGTTTTTACCAGATATGCTAAACCATCTTGTGAGAGGCCTTGATGGTAAATGTACCATGTACCTAGGAAACATGGAGTCCAATATTTAAAAATTTACCTCATTTATACTCATTTATTAATTATTCAGGAGATTTTTTTCTTTTATATATCTATGAATGTTTTCTGTTCTTAGTCTATTTATTAAATGGAATGTTTTTCAGTTTCTTACCTTTCCATAGTGATTATGCCTAATTTAATTATTTGAATGGAATGTTTTATATGTTATTTACCTTGAAGTATTGATTATTATGATAAATTCATCTCTACATCCACTCTACTTACCTGTACTTAGCATTTTATCTAACCCTTGTTTTGTTTCTATTCACTAGGCCATGAAGAAGAATTCATTGAAAAAGATTTTATGAATATAATTTATTTCATTTTATTATGTATCATGTTTTATTTTATATTTACCTATGTAATATGGGTATAATATGTGTAATTTGGTATTACAAAATAGCTAAATTGATCATTCCTTCTAGATTGGATTCCTTATAACCATTCATATGTAATAAAGTAATGCACTAGATTTGAGATACTATGGTTGGGTCGTTATATTAACATCAAATATTTATTACATGATTAATTTTTATGATCTTTGATATGTAGGTTATGATATTATAATATTATTATCATCTTATCATACCCTTATACTCATGTTATTCTTACTTATCACCCTAATTTTCCTTTACTGGGCATCTGATCTCACCCCTTTCTTATATTTCCCTTCCCCATGTAATGATGAAAGGTTTTAAGTAGGAGAAATAATAAGTAATATTATTAAGGTGTATTTTTAATATCTTTCACTAGGATAAAATATTTTTTTTCCAAGTTTCCATTGACATAAAACAATAATAATCCGCGTGCATGTGTTTTTTTAATATGAAAAATATTCATCTAATATTATGTAATATACATGTTTGTTAATCCAAGGACTACATAAAAATAGTTCTATTACTTTAAAATATAATGATTAAGTAGTATAGAAAAAATGGTTTATTAGGAAATGGTAAAATAATTTCCTTCAACAGAAATTCAAAAATAAACAATCTCTATTAAAATGATATTTTTAAATAAACAGTTACAATGATTATAACATTGAAGAGAGAATTAATGAATGAATTTATTATGTGTATCAACTATTAATACACATAAAATAAGTGTAAATAAAACATATGATAATCAGATGTAATTTCAAACATAGTCCTAGAATTTCAAAGATGAAAAGGAAGTAATGTAACCCAATGAAATGAAATTGAGTTATGAAATTCATTACTACTTGGTAACTTTTAAATAAAATCCCCTTTGATGATAAAATTCAAATTGAAACATAAAATACCATTAATTATTAGGTAATCATGATATTCCATGTCAAATAATAATTATATAAACTATATAAAATAAATTGGTGCATAACATAAAAATGTGCCTCAATGAAAGGAAATTGAGAAAAAATACCTTACCTCACACTTCCTATTGAATAAAATATAACTTATCTTCAAAAAAGTCAAACATAGGTTCCAACATACAAATTAATTATATGAAATAAATTAATTAACTCTTTAATATTAACTTTGAACAAAAACTCATCTAAGTGGATGAATATTTGTTTTAGGGTTATTTGAATGTTATACCCTAGAGTTTTGACCTTGTTTACCCTATCATACCCATTACCGATGTGATGAATTTTACCAAAATTAATATTCATAATGATTTAAAATAAAAGGTTCATATTAAAAAAATAAAAATGATTAAAAATATGTAAGAAGTTCTTAAATGTTAAATTTATAGAATTAGAAGAAATTTAATTAAGAGTAACACACAAAACACAATGAAAAACAATTTTTAGAAAAGGCAATTTTTTTTCAAAAAAATGAACTTATACCAAAATCATGTATAATGATGATTCAAATGTAATTATTTAAATTATATATAATTATATAATACATATGTTTATTTGATAATAAAATAAAATAATAATGGCTCTTTTTAATGAAATAAAATGGCAAATTTATAAAAAAGTTATATTTCATACTATTCACTAGAAAAGAAATCTTTTAAGAAAAATAAAAATATTTCGCCATAAATTAATAATGATATGATGACTTAAAATTATTTTCATTTTATTAAATAAAATTTTGGAAGTTTCTAAATTAAAAATTATAATATTCACTCATGAAAGAACTAAATACAACTCATGATGAAAAAGTATTTTTGAAGAATAAAATGAATTTACAAAAAATTAAATGATTATTTACTAAGAATTTATAAATATATTTTTATTGGGTATGAATATATATATATATATCCTAATGAGATTATTACTATTCATATCCTCCAATTTAATGGAATGTATAACAATTAAATAATAATGTTTTATAGTTCCATTATTCTTGGTTTGTAAAGACTTAGAAATTACATGTAGTTTTTTTAAATTATTCGGGATGATTACGAGTCTACGAAAATTGGTGGTGTGTGATTTTGAGGCCCGGTGTTCTCAAAATGGATTTTTGAACTTTTTTACGGTGCGTTCGGTAAATGTACGTGCATCGTTTTTTAACTTTTGAACTGGTGCTCAGAATTGAAATATGAGAGCACCATTGAATCCGCTACCCTGGGATTCCCTTCAGGGAAGCTTCACTTTGCCACAGTAGGTCGGGAGAAAAAGATAAATTTTGTACATTACCAAAATAACAATAAAATAATTTAAGAAAGTTATTTTATTTCTTTTCTATAACTGATGAGTAGCAGTGGCGGGACTCATGACCTTCAAGCCATTTAATGGCTTGACTCTTTTGTTTTGTAACCACAACGTTGTAACATTAAATGTGGTTCATAAATGAACCGCATTAAGGTCATGAAACACGTTTGGATCCTCCGTCTATTTAATAAAAGCTCTTTCATGGGATTTTGGTATGAATGTGAGGAACCTCTAACGAAGTGTTAGTGTGACTTCCACCGAGGAATGGAAGCTTGGATGTAAATGTCGGAGGAATCGAATTGGGAAAGACGAACTCCATCGGCTTTGTCAAGAACAGATTCTCCTTCCACTACCGCGACATCTCTAACAAAATCCGAGGTAGGGGATTATTTATTAAATATTATCTTTGATGAATTGAATAATATAATGCTTGTTATAATGCTAATGCGGAGGGCGCATGCCAAACGAACAATGTCGGACCCTCCGCTGATTCGTTCATGTCGCGTTCTTTGGGGGGGGGGGAATTTCCAAATCTATGGAAAGCATAAAATGGGAGGCATGCAAGGATGGTGACATCTCAGGAGGCCTGTAGGCACGTCTGGAAGGAAAAACATACCACTGGAACCCACCTGGTGGCCTGTGGATGTCCCGCCAGCACGGCACCAACGTGATGATGCTGGCGACCGACACCGGCTGGCAGAGGCCGTGGTCAGGGCACGCCGGTCACGGAAGAAGGCGGTGCCGCTCAGCACCGTGGTAGACAGAAAGGTGGGATGACTCTCGGTCTGCCATGGAGGCGGGAGGTGGCGCGTCGTCGCACGTTGCGGTGTGCAGACTGTGGATATAAAGCCGTAATGAAAGAGGGGACCCGCTCACTATGGGTCCCACAGGTGATGAGGCGGCGACGCCATTTAAAGTGCCGAATGGCTCTTTGAGACATTCGGGAGGTGGACCGTGCGACCCACGTGCAGGTTTCCCTAGCCGGTGGGCTTAGCCTCCGTGAACAGCCCAGCGAGGGCGGGGCGAGACGGTATGTGACCTTGCTTTCGGAGCCCGCCGCAGCCGTACCCAACCGGGCCGGCCCAGGCCGGTTCAGGTCGGGCCGCGTAGGACCCGAATCGGGTCGGGTCAGCCCAGATCGAGTCAGACCAGCCCAAGTGGCCCTGCCTGGGTCAGCCTAGCCCGGGTAGGCCCGACTAGTTCGGATTGGACCCAGACCCCTATTTGGCTCAGATATGCTTAAAAGGTTGTATCTTGTGAACCAGATGTATGTTTGATGAACCATATATGGCGCTAGGATCCTTGGAGTGATTTGGTCCGTTTGAGATACTCCTTGAGTGCTTTGGAGAATATTAGAGTACAACCAGGTTGGATCAACGCTGAATTGAACCGGGCCCTCGATACTAAAATGCCAATAACTTACAGTCCGAGCATTCGATTAATGCATCGTTTTTTGTGTTGGAACATTTATAATGTGACAGATCATTGGGTAACTTCTTTATGGGAATTCATGATGGTTGAAAAGTGACTGATGGGTTGAGGAGTGGTTTATCCGGGAATCAAGCGTGTTATGAGCGAGAATCCAGTGGCTGGCTGTGAGATGGAAGTTGGAGACAGGTCATACGGAGGTTAGTACCGAGAGATCAAGTGTGGGTCATCACCTAGAAATCAAATGTAGATCAGCACCTAGCAATATTGTGTGGATCAACACCTAGGGATCCAGTGTGGATCAACACCTAGTGACCCTATGTGGATCATCACCTAGCGACCTTGTGTGGATTAGCATCTAGAAACCCTTTGTGGATCAGCACCTAGTGATCCTGTGTAAATAATATCCTAGAGAACTTGTGTGGATCAGTACCTATCGATCCTGTGTGGGTCTTTCCGGGGTTAGTACCTATCGATCCTGGGTGGGTCAGATCCTGTGTGGGTCAGCGAGGGTTATTACCTATTGATCCTATGTGGGTCAGACTCTGTATGGTCGGTAGTAGTTCCTCTTGATAGAATAAGATGATCAATCTTTACAACTAATCATCTGTACTTCTGTACTTAGTTACACCTAGTTTGAGCTGCATCTTTTTCTTTGTGCTTTGTGATTGAGATCATTCTTGTGGTTTTTCATTGGGAATTCTAAGAGACCTTTGGGGGTCTCGGGGTCCCTACTATATATTTCTATACTCACCCCTACACGGGCTTCACCTATACATTGTTGTGTCTTATGCAGATGACAGGTAGCTTTGACTGAGACTCGGGGGGCCAGGACCTAATAGTGGATGGTGTTGATAGTTGACGTGGAGAGCTGTGGAGATGATTTGTACCTAGCCTTCAGGTAGGATCCCCGGTGGAAGATCTCATGAGTTATTTTCTGTTTTTAGTTGTTGTTTAATCTTTTGTGTTGGGCTTGTATTCCATCCCATTACTTTTAGTAAATACTTTTACTACAGAATTTTTACTTCATGGTTTCATATTATTGAGTTCTAGTTTGCGTGATTGTACTAGTTTAAAGGCAATGCCTACCCATTTTAGGGATACGACATTCCAGTGCTAGTCGCTAACCCCTGGCCTATAAAAGGCGGGTTTGGGGTAGTCACGACACGGGCCCCGGGGGATGGTTCGTGACAAAGTGGTATTAAAGGATTCAGTTATACCTAATAACAAAGACTCTAATATTTCTAATTATAAAATATTGTTAAGTGCTTTGAGTGCGGTTTTTAGTTCAGGGAGTCTAGTGTTGGTGCGGTGACCGACGTATCCATACACTAAGACCCTGAATTCTGATTTCTGACTTGGTGCACAATAACACTAATTGTGTGTATTTTGGAAATGTTTTTACTTTGATCTATTTTGAGTCAACTCATCATGTATAACTTATTGATCGTGGCACACCTGTTTCTTTTTAGGGTGCCACCTCCTAGACAGCTAGCTAGGATTCCTGAGAGAGTACACGATGATAGCCCACCAAGCGATGAGGCATCAGTGAAGGTCCCTCATACTGTGTTAGCACCTTCAGGTGGTGCACCATCAGTAGCACCACCTGTTGGGAAGTAGTTTCCACCAGCCCCACTGGTGGATGGTGCATGCCGACTGAGCACGTTTCACGAGTTCCAGTGGTAGATGCCTCTAATGTTTTGAGGCGAGACAGATCCCCAGACAGCTGAGGACTGGTTTGAGGCTGTGGCACGAGTTTTATACCTAGTTGGGAAACAATCAAATAAGATGATGATCCTAGCTGGTAGTATTTTCTTGGGCATGAAAAGAAGACAGTGGAGCCTAACAATCAAGTTACATGACGAGATGACCCTCACCTGGATAGACTATCAGAGCCTCTTTAGGTCAGATTTCATTCCCATGAAACTACGCTCTATGCGTATCCAGGAGTTGTTTCACTTACAACAAGGCGAATTATCAGTGGCCCAGTGATTGACGATATTCACTAACCTATTGCGCTACTCCACCAAATTGGTGTAGGACCTATTCTTTAGAGCCCAGACCTTTGAACAGGGTATCCAGCGGGAGATCAGAGCATTGATTTCATCGCTCAATATTTTGACGCAGGCTGGAGTGATCAAGAAAGCATTATTAGTGGATATCTTCTTAGCTGATCAGGAACCGACGGTGGGAGCCATCACTAGATGATAGGTAGTCGAGTCATCTACAGGGGTAGTAGAAAGATGACACAAAGGTCCAAGAGGGCCAGAACCTCTGGTGGACAACCCCGGGACACAGGTTCAGAGGTTCAGAGATCGCGAGGAAGAGGAGGTCAGCTGGGAGGCAGAGTGTGCTTCACGTGCACTGAGAAGGGCCAAATGGATCGTGACTTTCTGACCCTATGTACCAGAGATAAACATATGGTCGAGGGACCGCTGAGGTAGAGGCAAATATTCAAGCGAGGAGGTCCGAAGGGCTGTAGGTGTGAGAGAGGAGCAGGTCGTGCAACAGACAGTGGGCGATGATTTGAGGTTTTACCACCACCACCACCAAGTGGTCCACCCCAACCACAAGAAGTAGGTGGATAGGGGTAAGCACAGCTATAGGCAGCAGAGGCTTGCGACCATGGCACTTCGGAGATGATTAGAGGTACAAACTAGGTCTATTCTACCCTAGATGTAGTACTTATGGATAGAGGATCCA
Source organism: Viscum album (assembly GCA_963277665.1). NCBI lineage: Eukaryota > Viridiplantae > Streptophyta > Magnoliopsida > Santalales > Viscaceae > Viscum > Viscum album. Next base: position 616,117,286 of record OY728134.1, read on the forward strand.
GTCGGTCTTTCATTACCTTGACACTCATTTAGAGATCATAGATTCTGAGGGAGTCGTTGGCTCGATACTTTCAATTATAGACTCATACGGGAGAAGATTCAACGATTGCACACTGGTGCAGGCAGTGTGAGATCACTCTAGGAGGTGAGATCTTTGGTTGTGATCTTCTAGTATCAGCGTCAAGGTCTTATGATGTCATATTGGGTATGGACTGACTATCCACAGTTTATGATCAGATCAAATATTTTAGGTGCAATGTGTGGTGTGTCCACGAGGATGGAATCATTTTTACCTTCACCAATGTGGAGGAATCCTTTATAGCATAGGATGGACTATCTCAGAGGAGGGTGTAACCGATTACTCATTAGTTGGATTGCCTCACCCTTGGAGCAGTTGATGTGAGGAGTCCGAGTTATCATGTAGTGGTGGACCTGTATGCTGATGTCTTCCCTGATGATGTTTCGGGAATACCTCCTCATAGAGAGGTATAATTTCACATCGACATGTACTCTAGGATGGTACAAATTTCTACACCAGCATATCGGATGGCTCCCATGGAGCTTCGTGAGCTGAGGGTACCGTTGGAGGACTTTGAGAGAAAGAGGTTCGTAAGGTCCAGTGTTTCTCCATGGACATCCCCAATCTTGTTCTCCAATAAGGCATATGAGAGTCTAAGGATTTGTGTGGACTATTGGTGACTGAGCTAGGTGACTTTGATAACAAGTATCCTCAACCATGAATCGATGATCTCTTTAACCAACTAAATGGAGATCATTGGTTTTCAAAGATAGACCACAGATCCGGCTATCACCATCTCAGGTTATGGGATGAGGACGTATCGAAGACAGCCTTCAGATGTCGGTATAGCCATTACGAGGTCTTGGTGATGCCATTCTGTGTGATCAACACTCCAGTAGTGTTCATGGAGATCATGAACAATATCTTCCATCCATACCTTGATTGCTTCGTGGTGGTCTTCATTAAAGACATCTTGATATACTTAGTGTTTGAGGAGGAGCAAGCCACACACATACAGATAGTTATGGATACACTCTGAGAGCACCAACTTTATGGAAAGCTGTTGAAGTGCCAGTTTTGGATATAAGAGGTTCACTTCCTATTCCATGTTATCATGGAAGCTAGAGTTGCATTGGATCCAGAGAAGATAGAGGTAGTGCTTACTTTGGATCCACCCAGGAGTGTGACTGAGGTGCGAAGTTTCCTGGGATCGGCTGGGTACTACCAGAGATTCATACCCGATTTTTCCAGAGTTGTGACACCCTTCTCAGCTTTGAAGAAGAAGGGTTGGCCTTTCTTGTGGATGGAGAAGTGAAAAAAGAGTTTTCATGAGCTGAGGTAGAGACTGAAAACTTCCACCATCTTGAGGCTACCAGAAAATGGAGTTGTGTATGTTGTCTACTAAGACAAATCAGGGACCAGACTAGGTTGTGTCCTGATGCAGGAGCAAGAAGTGATCTCTTAAGGATCATGACAGATGAGACAACACCATAACAACTCTACCCATGACCTGGAGTTAGTAACAGTGGTCTTTGCACTGAAGATGTGGAGACACTACTTGATGGGTGAATGGTTTACTATTTACTCTGATCCCAAGAGTCTTAGGTATATCTTCTCACAGAAGGACTTGAACTGGAGACAACAGTGATGGCTAGAGTTTTTCCAGGACTCTGAATTCAAGGTAGTATACACTCCTGGGAAAGGAAACATAGTAGAAAAAACATTCAATATGAGGTCTGGTTTATTGTTGTTGAGTGAGGTGACAGATTAGCTAGCTGCGTTGCAGATATCTTTTGTGGATAGGGATAAATAATCTTACCTCTAGTCTATGACTGTCACTCCCCCACTTCTTCAGTCAGTTTGGGAGGCACAGCTTAGGGATGGGGACTGTGAGGCCCGACGTGCTCAGATATCCCCAAAACATGCTCCTGATGGAATTTATGAAGGTTTGGATCATGTCATCCCCTTCAGAGGACACACCATGGTATGAGTGATTTTATGAGAGGAGGTGTTGAGGGAGTTCCACACAGCCCCTTTAGATGTACATTCTGGAGTGGAGAAGATGTACCTGGACCTTTGGAATCAGTACTGGTTGTCAAGGATGAAGAAAGAAGTGGTATTGTTTGTATCCTAATGCCTCACTTGTCAGCAAGTGAAGGTTGAGCATCAGGTACCAGCAGGCTTAGCTCAGCCACATGAGGTAACATAGTGGATGTGGGATGGTATATATATGGACTTCGTGACGGGGATTCCATGTATTTTTAGGGTCCATGATTCCATCTAGGTGATCGTTGACTGACTCGCCAAGTCGGATCACTTCCTAACAATCCAAGAGAAGGGATCAGTAGAGAGTTTGGGGTGCCTCTATGTACAGACGATTATACAGATTCATGGGGTGTCGACGACGATCGTCTCATATCACGATGCTCGTTTTACATCCCACTTATAGAAGGGATTACAAGAGTCATTCAAGATTCAACTACGCTTCAGTACTGCCTTTCACCCCCGAAATATGGTCAAATGGAGCGGACTATACAGACACTCGAGGACATGCTTCATGCTTGTTTCCTTGAGTTTGGTCGTAGTTGGGAGGACCACCTACCCATAGTAGAGTTTTCCTAAAAAAATAGTTATCACTCCACTATCGGCATGGCTCTGTTTGAGGCCTCATACGGGCGACCATGCAGATCTCCTCTTTGTTGGACAGACCCAGGAGAATCAGTACTTACAGATCAAGAGTTAGTACAAGCTACCACAGAGATGGTGAAGATCATCCAGGAGCGGATGAAGACTGTTTAGATCCGGTAGAAGTCTTATGCCGATAGGTGGCAGAGACCCTTGGAGTTTGGGGAGAGAGACCATGTCTTCCTATGGGTCTCACCCCGACGAGGATTACGGAGGTTTGGCTGGGGTGATAAGTTATCTTTGAGGTTAATCAGACCCTTCTAGATCCTCAAAAGAGTATGTGAGGTGGCATACTATCTAGATCTTCCACCATAGATACACGAGGTGCATAATTTATTCCATGTGTCAAAGATTAGGAAATACGTTCTTGATTCATCGCACGTAATCGACTGGGGAGACCTGGAAATCGACGATGGGGTGACATTTGCGAAGTTCCCGGTGAAGGTAGAGGATCGGCAGGAGAAGGTCCTTCATGGGCAGTCGATTCCTCTAGTGCGAGTTCGTTGGTTACACGGGAATCTCTAGGACATCACATGGGAAAGAGAGGCTCAGATACATGCTCAGTAATCCCATTTTTTTACCTAGTTATGTTGCATCTATTGAGGAAAAAAATCCCTAAGGTGGGGAGAATGTAAAGACCCGAAAATTATATGTAGTTTTTTTCTAAATTATTTGGGATTATTACGAGTTAGTGAAAATTGACGGTGCGTGATTCCAAGGCCCAGTGTGCCTGGAATGGATTTTAGAACATTTTTATGGTATGTTTAGTAAACCTATGAGCAACGTTTTCTAACTTTTGAACTGGTGCTCGAAAATGAAATCTGAGAGCACCATTGAATCCACAGTGCCGGGATTTTCTTAAGGGAAACTCTGCTTTAACCACAGTAGGTTGAAAAAAAAAGATAAATTTTGGACTTTACAAAAAAAATAACTTAAAAAAGTTATTTTATTTATTTTCTATAACTGTTGAGAGGCGGAGGTGGGACCCATGACTTGTCAATCCAGTTAACGGCTTGACTCTTCTATTTTGTAATCTCGATGTTGTAACATTAAATGTGGTTAATAAAAGAACTGCATTAATGTCATGCAACACATTTGTATCCTCCATATATTCAATAGAAACTCATGTGTGGGATTTCGGCATGAAGTTGAGGAACCTTTGACGAAGTGTTGCGGCAAATTCCACCAAATAACATAAGCTTGGACGACAATGTTGGAGGAATCGAATCAGGAATGATGAATGCCAGCGGCTTCATCAAGCGCATATTCTCCTTCCACAACCACGGAATCTCCAACAAAATATGAGGTAGGGGGTTTATTTATTAAAGATTATCTTTGATGAATTGAATAATCTCCCACTTTTTATAACGTTATTATGGAGGAAGTGGTCCAAACAAAGAAGGCCAGACCCTCAGTCGCTTTGTTCATGTTGCATTCTTCAGGGAACAAGTTTCCAACTCGATGGAAAGTGGAAACAAGGAGGCACACAATGATAGAGGAATCCTAAGAGGCCCATAGGCATGTCCGGAAGGAACAACAGACCACCGGATCCCACTCAATGGTCTATGGAAGTCCTGTTTATGCCGTGGAGGATAGACATGCGCCCATTTTTCGGCCGGCCACAGAGGCGGGAGGCGACGCGCCGTCATTCACCACAGTGAGCAGGTCACGACATCGAAGATGTGGCGAAGAAGGGGACTCGCTCCCTACGGGTCCCGTGGGTGTAAAGGCGGTCCCACCTCAGGCCTCCATTTAAGGAGCCGAATGGATCTTTGAGTCATTTAGGAGGCGGACCGCGCAACCCACGTGAGGGTCACGCCAACCGGTGGGCCGAGCTGTCGCGGCCTGCCTACTGGGGCAGGCCGACCCGGTCCACGTCCAAGTGGGCCGAGCCCATCGCAGCCCAACCCCACCAGGCTAGCCCAGGTCGGTTCGGGCTGGGCCAGGTCAGACCTGAATTGGGTCGTATTGGCCCAACCCAGGTCGGTCCGATCAGGTGGACTGAACCCGAACCCCTCTCTGGCCCAGATACGCTTAAAAGGTCTTATCTTGTGAACGTGAAGTTTGTTTGATGAACCGTCTGTGGCACTAGGATCCTTGGAGTGAGACGATCCTTTTGAGATACTCCACGAGAATTTTGGTGGAAATTGGAGTATGGACGGTTTGGAATGACCCCGAATCTAATCGGGCCCTTGGTAGTAAAATGCCAATAACTTAAAAACTGAGCATCTAATTGACACATCACATCTATCATTATAAACCTTATAATGTGATAGATTATTGGGAAACTTTTTCATGGGAATTATTTTCATTTGAAAAACCCTTGATGGCTTGAGGAGCGGTTTTTTTTGGATCAAGCATGCTATGAGTGGGAATGCAATGGATGGCTATGAGATGGAGGTTGGAGACAGATCATATAGAGGTTAGTACCGAGCGATCCTATGTGGGTCATCACCTAGAGATCGTTTTTGGATCAGCACCTAGTGATCTGGTGGGGATCCGCACCTAGAGATCATGTGTGGATCAGCACCTAGAAATCCTGGGTGGGTTAGAACCTAGAAAACATGTTTGGATCAATACCTAGAAACCCTATTTAGATCAGCATCTAGTAACCCTGACTGGATCAACACCTAGAAATCCTATGTTGATCAGCACTTAGATACCCTATTTGGGTCTTACGGGGGTTAGTAACTATCGATCATGGGTGGGTGGGATCTTGTGTGGGTCAGTTGGGGTTAGAACCTATCGATCTTCTTTGGGTTAGACTCTGTATGGCCAGCGGCAGTGCCTCCTGACAGAATAAGATGATCAAGCTTTACGACTAATCATATGTACTTCTTTACTCAGTTATACCTGGTTTAAGGTGTGTCTTCTGCTTTGTTATTTGGGATTGAGATCATACTTTTGGTTTTCCTTTGTGGAATTATGAGAGACCTTTGGGGGTCTTGGGGTCCCTACTGGATATTGTTATACTCACCCATGCATGGGCTTCGCCCACACCCACTTGTGTCTTTTGTAGACGATGGGAAACCTTGACTCTTACTCGGGGAGCTAGGACCTAATGGTAGACGAAGGTTATAGTTGATGTGGAGAGCAGTGGATACAAGATGTACATACCCTTTAGGTAGGATCCTTGGTGGATGATCTCATGAGCTGTTTTCTGTTTTCTATTGTGGTTGTATTTTTCTATTGGGCTTGTATTCCAGCCCCTTCCCATTAAATTTTTTATAAAATTTCGAAATAGAGCTCATTAATAATGGGAATTTTTTTGAAAATTACTGTTTATCTAAATCTCATATCATAAAGAGGGTTTTAAAAACTTACTCTTGAAAATAATTAAAAAAATATGGTGGCAATCACGAATATCAGATAACTAGGTTTCAAATTTTAGAACATTGTTGGGAAGTTGAAATATTGACATGAAAAAAATGTAATATCTAGTTAATTATGTAGAGTGACAAAGAACATTGATCACAATAAAGTTAAAGATCATTAGAAATATAATGACCCTAAAACTATATGCCAATGAGGTGTAAAAAAGTCCATCAATTTTTTTTTGAAAATGAAGGTAATAGGATGCCATTTTTAAGATGATTTCTATAGATTTGAATAATTCCTTTACTATCTAGACTATGAACATAAGAAAATAAACTTATTTGAATAGTATAATTCCACCAAAACTCATCTTTTTATCCAACCAATGACTATTCAAGATGAATTTTTCATGCATGAAGCATTAAATTAACATCTAACAGATAGCATAGTTCGAAAAAAGGATAACGTGATATTCCTATTATCGTTATATATTAAAAATATTTACCACAAGGTTTGACATCTCCCAAAATTAATAAACCTTTATGTGATGAAATTAAACATTAATCTTCAAATACTCAACAATAATATCCAAAGTTTAACATAGGTCATTAAAAAATAACTATCTTTAAAATTCATCAAAATATTCACGACCATGTTCGGAAGAGAAAACATAAAATTATATGATCATATATTCTTCCATGATTAATTTTAATATTTATCTCTAAATAATGTCAGTAACTCTTAAATTATCATACCACAAATATATATTCCCAAAAATCATATAATCTCTAGGATATATTAATAATTCCCATAAATAATAAAAATCACCATAATGAAATATTAAAATCATATATTCTTAAAAAAGATAAATTAACCATTATTCAATAAATAAAATCCCATATTATGAAAAAATATTTTGTTTACCTTATTCATATAATGTTCCCCAAAAATATAGTGATCTTATTTTGAAATAACATTATTCACATAACTACCAAAATAAATTTTAAATCCAATGGTTATCTATATGAAAATATAAGTTCTCATATTGTATAAATCCACAATTACCTCAACATGAATTATCATATAAACCCTAATGGTTATCAATAACTACACATTTATGTCCAAAAATTTTAACGGCATTATACCTAAAATAATTCTTTTAGAAAATCACATACTAAACCCAATGGTAATAGTACTATAAATATCACCTAAAAGACTCTTAATCATATTAAAATTCCATCACTTAAAACCTATAAATGGGTGTTATAGAATTTTAAATTATGATACACTATAAACATAGAAACCCATGATGGTATCTATAACTCTTAATTCAACCTCACATGAAAACACCATAATCTCTATTGTTATCTAAACCTTTTCTCTGATATAAACTATAACTGACCTGAATCAACAGTTTCTGATTTGGAGCTAAGAAAATAAAATTTATATTTCTATATTTGATACCATTAAATGTGACCCAATTTTACACATTCAAAGCATATAACATTAAACTAAAATATTGGATCATATAATAAACAAATAATTTTGTCAGTTTATAGATTTAGATCATTATGATTAACTCTAACATAACAATACCTATGTCCTCATGTGATCATTTTTTCATCTATAACCATCTTTAATTATTTCACAACAATTCTACAACATCCCCCATAAATTTTTTCACACATGAAACCTTTATAGGTATAATTTATTCAACCTCAATCTTCATAACTTGGCGTAAATAGAAAACATAAGAAGGAAGGGTAAACATAGGCATTAACAATTGAATGTTAGTAGTGAGAGAAAATCAGAATAAGGGTATCATGACAAAATCAAAGTTCTTGAGAATAAAACAAGATAATTCATAAGTATCAATACATTTATCATCACTCATGAAACATGGTATAAGGAATTAATAAAATACAACGGTTATAGTAATCAATAATCATGAGTCTTGTGATGTCAATTTTAGTAAGAGGAACCTTTAAAAACACATAAAAATCATTATGAAAATGTGTTGGTATATTGTAAAATTAATTTAATATCACACTTATAATCAAAATTACATGTTGAAAAACTACTATTTCTAGCTTATAATACAATTATCTAGAGAACATAATCATTTTCCAGTGTATTTGAGGGTTGTAAAAGACCCACATATCCTTAGATTATATTATAACCACTTCTCTATGGTTTATAAAGAAACTAAAAATCCTTGGTTTATAACAATAAAAACTTTCATAATAAAAAATTATAATAACCATAACATTAATAAAGTACAAAAATCATGAATTTAATCCTAAAATGCATAGAAACAACCCTTTTTTCTTTCATAACTTGACAAATCCTTGGAAATGAAATAGTTCCATGAAAATTTCTTTGAAATAATAATAATCTATCTAGTGAAAGAATAATTATTGAATCATGAAAATGTATTCACAATGAAGCATACATCACATGAAGGGTTTTTATTATTGGTGAATAGAAACACCATTAAAATATCATTAAAAATAATCTTGAGAAAAATACCCTTTCCATTTTGAAAATAATTTTTAAAAACAAAAAATTCACAAAATATCATGAAAGTAATTTTCATTAAAAATAACATTAGAAACCTATAAATTAAAATTAAAATAAAATAAAATTATTGATAGTTTGAAAATTTATTCCTCTCATAAATGTTAAAAAAAATATTATTTTAAAAAAATTTGTAAGAATAGTCAAAAGGTAACCCTTGCAGAAAACATTAAGTAATTTCTTTTTTAAAACCTTCTAAAATAAGGATGAAGACTATTTAAAATAAATTTTCGAAATCATTTATGTTTATAATATAACAAAATATGAAACATTTTAGAAGTCATGGATATGGAAGAGAAATATTCCTAATCTAAAATAAGATAGAAGATCAGTATAACTTTTCAAAAAAATATTCATGTTTCATTAATCAATAGGGGAGGAAATTAAATTTAAATATTCAAACACCATTCATAACCAAAGGATAAAAATGAGATGTGTTTTAAGAAAATAATAGTATATGACCCCTCCTAATGGAACTTTTGACGAAGATAATCATTATATAAGATGATATTATATCATAAAAATCCTTATAGTTTTGGTTACTTTTGAAACATAATACCATGAAGGAAATAGATTCAAATGAACCATTAAATACAATTAATATAAGGAGACACATTATTTAAAATTTAAAACTATAAGTATATACACCTCCTAAATTATGATATATTCCTAAAAAAGTTATATCCAACCGAAATAGAATCTGAGATTAATAACTCTTAAAAAAGATCATATCATTGAATAAAGAATTAATAAATGGAGTGATTATGTGTAATAAATGTAAATAAAATTAAAAATAGTAAAAAATTAAAACAATAATAGTTCATTACACACATAATTATGGCATAAAATATAAAATTAAGAAGTAATATTACCCAATGAAATGAGATTGATTTATGAAACCCTTGCCACTTGGTAACAGTCATGTTAAATCCCCTCAGATGAAATAATATTAATTTTAACTTTAAATAAAATGAATTATAATGTAATCATGATATAACATGTAAAATTATAGTATATTCACCATATAAAAGAAATTAGGTCCATAATATTAAAATTTTCCTCAATGGAGGGAAATTGAGATGAATGACTTTACCTTAAGTCCCGAATTTCTATATATGTCCTTTAAATCATTTATAATAAAAATATATAAATTATTTGATTTATTAAGAATAATTTATAGTCTTAATAGTTTATATATAAACAATTTATTTTAATAACATATTTAATTACATAATCAATTAAGTTTATATGAGATATTTTTAGGACGTTCTGTTCATAATATCAAAACGACTATGGTATATTAGGTAATTCTTCCATTATATCCATAAAAATAATAATAATGAAATAAGTATCATTTTTATTAATTAATTATACCTTTGAAACCAGTCATTAAATAATGTTACGAAAAATGAATGTTACAATCATGGAGATGGTAGATCATATGTACGTATGAGTAACGTTTCTATTTTTCAATAAACATGATTTAAAGAAGGAAAGTGTTTGTTTATTTTTAAAAAATTATCATTTTATAATTAATATAATATTATATCTTTAAATAAACATACATGTATAATCTATATGATGTGGTGATGAAAAATGAATGAAATCACTTCAAGGAGGAGGTAATCCACATGTACACACGAATGACGTGATAATTTTTCAATGGATGAAAAGAAAATAGACCTTTAAGATATATTATATTTTAATAATTATAAATATGTAAATTATATCATATATATACATTAAATTTATCATTATAACCATCCATGAGAGGTGGTGATAGAAACAAAATTACATCGATTTGGGAGGCAGTAATCCATCGTACACGTGAACAATGGTTTCACTGCCCATTTGATGGAAGAGGAGAAGGTTATAGGTAATGAAATTAACATAAAAACAAATAATTATGAGGGATATTTTTTTTACTATTTTATTTTGTTTTAAAAATATTTTAATGAGGTCAAGAAATGAATAATACTAAAATATTTTCTTAAAAATTATACATATTCTTTTGACAACCTTCTTTTCGTTATAAATTAAGTCATATATGGTTGGTATTATTCCAAAAATAAGATATATTTATTGTTTAAGGTATGTTTTGAATGCTTTTGGGGAATAATTGTATAAGATTGAGTGCTTCAAATGTGTGAGGAAGAGAGGACAAGTGATTCCCTTTTATAAGTGAGGGGAGGGGAATTCTTTGAATTTCATAAAATATTAATATATATATATATATCATAATCACAGACCATGGGACAAAGGAACCATAAATTATTATAAAATATTTAATGGGGTAAAAATAAACTTGACCAATAAAATTTAAACATGTTTTAGATACATTTTAAGCAATATCTCCCAGCTAAACCACTTTAAACTAATTTTATCCTTAACTGTGATAACATAACTGTTTACCATGATAACATAATTTTAAGGTTAAAAATTAAAGGGTGATTCTTAAAAGAATTACATACTCATTCAAAATTTGGAATCAATTTTAAAAGAGTTAATTTCCATATTTCACATAAGTTATTTTTAATATAATAAAAAATGACATATGAAAAATGGTTTTTAAGAAAACACCTGACTGGAGAGTAAAAATCATTTTACCTTGAAATAAAGTAATAAATTGGTTTAAAATATTTCTTTGGTGAAATAATAATAATTTTAATTATTTTTAGACTTTTTTATCAATACAAAATATAATTTAATATTCCAACCATGCTATTAAATGTACAGATCCCAAAAAAGTTTTTAATTTGAATAAAATATAACTTATCTTCTCAAAAGTCAAGCTTTGGTGCCGAAATTCAAAGTATTGTTTTAAAATAAATTATTTAAATACATTATAATAAATTTTGTCAAAATCCACTCATCTAGTAGTATAAATTATTATTTTAGTGTGATTTAAATGTTTTTCATACAATTTTAACATTATTTACACCATTTTATCCTTTATTGATGTGATAAACTTTATTACTTATGGTATTCATAATGCCTAAAAATAAATGGGACCTTTTTAACAAAATTAAACTCATGATTCCAAATATTAAATCAATTTTAATTAATAAATTTCTATATATAGAAGAAATTAGTTTAAGACTAAAATGCAAAATGTAATAAAAACAGTTTTTAGAAATATGCATTTTTTAGAATAAAAAATGAACTTATGATGAAATTATGTGCAATGATGATTATTATGTAATTAATTATATTATATCTAATTAACTAAAATATATGTTAATTTGAGATAAAAGTTAAATTATAATGATCTATTTTAATGAAAATAAATGCTTGATTTACAAAAATTGGTATTTTTCACAATTCACTGAAAAATTAATCTTCTAAAAAATGCAATTAATTTCACCCCAAGATTAATTTGATATGATTATTTCAAAAATAAAATTAATTTTATTAAATATAATTTCTAAAATTTCAATAAGTTAATCATAATATTCTATCAAAAAAGTAATAAAACCCATTAATAAGAAAACATATTTTAAAATAAAAAATTGAATTTACTTAAAATTGAGTTATTCTTTACTAATAAATTATCAAAAAAATTATTCTTGACAGAAAATATATATTTATTTCATAATGAAGTTAATCCTATTCGTACCTACCAATTTAATGGCTAGTTTATATTCATGACATTTGAATTTTAATATTTTAAAGTTTCTTTAAGGCCGGTTTTTCAAGTTGTATAATCTATCAAACATTTTTTTCTTTTAAAATATCACGATATTATATTGTTTCATTTTAATTTCTATATTTTTGTCTATATGATAATAAAATTTTCTTTATTGTCAATTCTAAATTGATTATTTAGATATAGTGAGATAAATAAAAAAACCAAGAGAGATTATTTTTGTTTTTTTTTGGAAATTGTTTTTAATGATATGGTTTCATTAAGTCATCGGGTACCTAATGAGATAAATATTATAGGAGTTTCCAATAAGGTACCATTGGGTGGATAGTATAAAGACACCATGTTCTCTGTGGTTCCAGATTAGTTTTTTTAAACTACATAATTTTTTTCATTTTTATTTTTCTATTTTAAACCCAATGTAGAGGTCCTCATCTTGAGGAATCCATCATTTCTAGGTAGGATTAACCCTTCATCATTTCCCATTATTATTCTAATCAATCCCAAGGAATGATGGGATAGTTTTTAATTATTACTTAGGGTAAATCTTATATTTAACTTTTCTTTTACTCTTCCTCTCTCATTTTTATTTATTTATATAGATGGTGAGGTTGATTTAGAATTTTTATTTCAATGAGGTTTGGTAAAATCACATTAACCCATAAATATTTTTGTGTGTATGTGATGGAATAGCCCTAGGGAATCTGATTGCATTTGATTAATCTTTTATTTATAAAGGTTAGTTTTATGGTAATTTTTGCAGGTATTTAATTTGATTTAGTTTTAATTGATGATTGTTTAGGTTAAAAGATTTTGGGATTTTGTGTGTATGAATTACATGCATTCATTGGGAGTTTTATGTTCGAATTTTGGTTTTTTATTTGAATTAAATATTTATATGGATTGGTTATTGTGGTTTAATTTGATATAGAACATGATTAATAATTTTTTAAGGGGAAACCTAGTAGTTGTGGTAGTGGGACACACTCATGGTCAAATTATTGAGGTAGGTGAATCTGACACTTTAGTATTTTATTGGTTTTTATCTAGGATATGAATTCTAGTTGTTTTAAAAGTATTTAATAAAATTTTAAAATTTATTTTTAAAAATATATAAGGATGTTTTTCATAAATTATTATTTTTTAAATTAAATTAAATCATTACCTAAAATAGTGTTATATTAATATGTTTGTATGTTTTTGCATCATTTATTTTTTCCCTAATTCATTATTATATTTAATTTGGACTCTTTTAATAACTTATCAAGCAAATATTAACTATATTATCATTTAAAACCTTGTGAAGAACATTTATTGGATCATTTTATTTTAAAAAGATCTTTATTGGATTGAGTTATTGATTTTTCCCCTTGTATTTTTTTATTATTAAACCTGTTCCTCAAGATTCGTTCTCATATTATGGAGGATAAACCATTGCTTTCCATAAAAAAACAAAATGAATTAAAAGTTAATATATGAAACATAGTCTTTCATTAAGATATTTCATTAGTGGAGATGGAATTAATGGGTCTTGAAAGATGAAAATTTTCGTTTAGACCTTGATATTGATAAAAAAATTAAATAATTTAGATGTTTTTAAACTAAAATGGTTAGTATATAAACTCTATTATATATTGGTATGGGTAACTAAGGTAAAAACCAAATATTGTAAATTGGAATATAATTTGATCAGTTTGTGTGACCTAATATGGTTAGGTATATTGTATTTTGGTTTTAAGAAGTTATCATGAGACGAATAGATGAGGTTGTTCTTATGAAAAGAGAAAACATTGATGGATGTGAAACTGATTTGGGTTGGTAAAATTATTTATACTCTATAGTTTCTAATAAGGTTAGTTTATAAGATATATAAACTATTTTAGTGCTTTCATGAAATGTTTGACTAGGTAACCAAACTTAGGAATGATTAAAGAGTGAAATATCCTTATGAAACCAAGTAAAGGCAGGTGATTTTGATGTGTGATTAGGATAGGGAATTGCAAAATGGGATATATATATATATATATCTTCATTTGGAATATTTCAATACAATTATATTAATTTAAATAAAATTATCATTTTCAAAGTATTTTATAACATTGATAAATTGATTATATAGAATTCAGTTTAGGATGCCGATTGAAATAAAACCCCATGAGTTGTAAGGAGAAATTGAATTTGTAAATTAGGGTTTACAATCTGAGTGTAACTTATTATGGATGGATTTATGATATTAAAAATTATTAATAAAATTTTTTATCATATATTTTGGGTAATGTATTTAAGTCTTTATTAATTTCCCATTTTAAAAAACCCACTAATTTGTTTTGTTTTTTTTGTGGATATTAAAATTTTATTTTTGTAATGTATATTTGAATTGTAGAATTATGGGTAAGTGTAACATCCAAATTAAATGAAGAATAAGACATATTTCATATTTATTAAATTTTTTGAATTAAATATTAATTTTACTTTAAAGGGGTTGCTATGTTCGATAGCATACCCGATACGCAACAATGGGTTTCTTTGAAATCTTACGTTGCACACAAATAATATAATATTATTGTAGTTAACTCCTAGCCAATGTATTAGAGGGAACAAAACTAACTAAAATATGATTATAAATTTTTGTTAAATGTATTTACATTTATCCAATAAAAAGTTAGAGGCTTAAAATGTGAATGAATATAATTTTAAGCATAATTTACATTAAAATGCCGATTTACTGCCTTTTAATGGAAAATCCTCTTTAAATATATTTTTGGTTACTTTAATACATTATATATGACCAAATAAAATCCATCTTTAGAATGGGGACATCAAAATTTACTTTGTGTATATTTTTGGAATTTTTTCGATAACTTTCATTTTTTAATGAATAGTGAAAATATTGTATTTTAATTCAAAACTATATTTTAATATAATTTATTTATATAATTATATTATATTTTTAATTGGTTTTAAAGTTTAACTAGAATATATTTTTACCATTTAATCCAATGTTGTTAATTGGAATTAATTTCACTTTGAAATTTGATATAAAAAAGTGTCAATCTTTTGATAGTTATTGTTTCTTAAAAACACGCTGTTTGTTTTAACAATGGGAATTAATTTTAAATTAATAAATTCCATTTATATGTTTTTAATATGGTAAAATAGTCATCATTTTTGAATTTTTAATATCAAATATAGCTTAGGCATAATTTTTGGTAGTTTTCTGAAAAACTTCAATTTTGATGAATAGTGAAACCACTTAGTAGTAGTTAAAAAAACTGGTTTTTTCATTTAAATGAAATTTTACCACTTCTGTAAATTGAATTTAGAAAATCTGAAATACATGGTTGTTATTAGTAAGTAAAATGTGGTTCAATATGATGAAAATAATTATTTGTGAATAGTAACTTTTGACTTTTACTTACCGCGGTTAAAGGTAAGCTAATTCAAGGTAAAACGAATATTATAATAATTCAAAATTTCCTTAACACTTGTCCAAAATTTATTGGTTGAGTCATTTACAACCATGGGCATCTTCGGTCAGATTTTGGGACCCCATTAAGTCAATTGTGAGTGATAATGACATTTAAGATTAATTAATTTAATGTAAAGACAAAAAAGACAAAAAAAAATATATCATTGTAAATTAATTTTTACATGGTGTTATATAACTTATCTTTTTGACTATAAATATTAATTGGAATGTTAAAACGATTTCCAACATCATGGTATTTTTTTATAATTTTTAGACATCGAAGAAATTAAATTATTTATTACATAATAATGATGTAGTGTTTACCTCCTTAATAAATAATATAAATAAATAAGATTATAAATATTAAAAAATATCCAAAACCTGTCCAATTATTATTGGATGACTTTATTTCGACCATTAGTCATCTTATATTCAACTCTAATGATTTTTGGACCTTTAGAAACCGAATATCATTATATAATAAAATAATATTTTCACACTTTCCTAAAGAGCCCCTCCTCCCCCTTATAAAAGGAGAGAATTTCTAACCAATTCCTCACACCTCTCAAGCCTTTTGGATTGTCCAACATCTACCCAATTAATCTCCCTGCATCCCTCTCCTACATCTAGAAGCCTTACTGTAGGAAGAAGGCACTTCAAAAATTCCTTTTGGTTCAAACCAAAGGATGTTACCCAAATTAAAGGTAACAGTTTCCCTTAACTTCTTTTCTTTTATTTTACTTCTCCAACCCCTAAACTCTTTTTATTCCATTATTTTATAACAAAAAAAGTATCCAAAATATATTATCATGTTTTTAAGAGAATTATTCAAACTAAACTTTTACACACCTCCATCTAATGGGTGACGAACATACTGTTTCTGTGGATGACAAACTAACGACTCACGAAATGATGATTGTTTGATTATATCCTACCGCCTCTCATGGTGGCCATGAAGATGAAACTATATTTATATGTGATATATATTGTGTTTATTTTTTATTTATTCTTTTGTATTTTTCTTTTATATCATACCTTTATGGTTTCCATTATGGGTAAACGCGATAATTTCATTTCATGAAGTGCAGACTACCGCCCCCTCAAAGTGATATGACTCGTTAATGCCATATGTGGGATGTATAAAGGATGGAATTAATGATATTATATATGATATTATAATTTAATTATAATATACCTATGTATCATTATGTTTTAATTCCATTAAAATAATAAATAGAAATGAATGTAGTGTTCATACGTACGTATGACTTACCGTCTCAATGAATGGTGCATTTCATTTCTTACCTACAAATGATATGAACTGTTATATATATATATATATTGGATATATATGATATATAAGATATATATGATATTTAACTAATGAATATTATTCTCGAAATAATGGACTATTGACCCCAAGGACAACTTGTAAATATAAGGTGTTAATTTTTGACTCAAGTACCAAATATCGACAAAATAAACGTTATTAACTTAAATGATTACATAAAGTTTATAACATGGTAATAAGTGATATAAAAAGAATAAAAAACTTGAAAAAGGTTCTTAAGAAAGTAGAAATTAACTTTAGTTTATTATTCAGGAGATTAAAGAGCGATAGAGTCAAGTCAAATATGAGGTAAGGGACTTCATCTCAATTTACTTTCATTGAGGCATATTTTGTTTCAATACATGATTTTCTTTTATACGCTATACAAACACCTTTGAATTCTCATTTCATTCAAAAGGAATTTTTTTATACGAATCATTTTACTAAAAGACAAAAAGGAATGTTTTTATGTAAGAGGTCACAACGACCTTTCCGCCGCCGCGAGTATTATTTGATCTTTGGAATCCTTAACAAGACGGAATGTTTTTAAAAGGAAAAATAAATACCATATACTCTTTCAACATATTTTGGTATTGAAAATTATTTTGATAATGTATTTATTATTTCAATATCTTGAAATTATATTTTGTTATTACAATGTGGAAATGTTATCTTTCCATTATGCTTATGTTATGTGTTATGATCATGTTATGGTTCTTGGGAATTATTTACATATATAGGTGGTTCCATGATAAACCTAGGGTGGGTGAGCCCAAGATAGCTCTCCAATTCATTGGGTAACATGACGGAGGAAAATGTGAATGTTTCACCTAAGATATTTAGGGAATATACTGTGATGGGTATTCCAAAGTAACTCCTTATGTAGTTGTGATAGCTATAATGTAAGTATGATATGGATTCCACAAGTTACCTATATGATTTATGATTTCTATGTGTTACTAATAAATATTATGATTTCTTGTGGTAAGTAAAAGAGTTTATGTTCTGTATGTATTTATGAACTAATGTTTTCATTCTTTGTTTTATAACCCTTACTGAGGTTTTTATTCTCATCCCAAGTTTTAAAATGTTTTTCACAGGACTTAAAGTTGAATAGGGTCAAGGATGAGATCAAAGAAAATTCATGTTGTCTAAAACATAGAACTAGACATGAATATTTTTTTCAAGAGTTTTTATTTTATGAAAAAAATGGAAACTGAGTAGAAGTGTCTACTTTGTAATCTTTTGAGATGTAATAGTTATGTCCTAATTCTCTAAAACACTAAACTTGAAAAGATCCTCAATGTGAATTATTTGTTTAATTCAATATTATCTAATATTTTAAGGTCGGGTCCTTATAGTTGGTATCAGAGGTCGGTTTAGATAACTTTAGGAGTTAGGGTATTGTTAAATTAATATACATAATGTAATTTATGTTAATATTGAAATCATATAGCATTTACAGATTACCATGTTACTTCCCCTAAGATATTTCTATGTTCAGAATGGTTTTCCACAGAAGAAACATGGCAGCTTTGTTGGGAAGAAATCAGGAGGAAGACAACCTTCTAAATTAGCAACTTGAGATGGTCGGAATCGGAACTGAACAATTTGTTGCAGTGATGGAACAGTTGACTCAGGCTACAAATGGTGGTGGTATCCATGTACGAGATCATCCAGATCGACCATAGAGGAACATGTCAGTAGTGGAGAATTTCATGAGGCAACATCCCCCATCATTCAGAGGATCATGTGATCTTGTGCTAGAATAAGGGTGGATTAAAGCACTGTAAAAGATTTTCGATGTCATGGTTTGTTTAGAATATCAAAAGGTTAGTCTCTCTATTTACCGTTTTGAAGGTGAAGTTGATCAGTGGTGGTTAATGGTGAAAAATATCAGGGATAGTGAGGAGATTTATTCTCTTGATTGGGATGAATTCAAAGGTATGATTCTTGAGAAATATTTTCCCAAGGTGGTTCGTCTTAGGGTGGAAAAACAATTCCTGGAATTAAGGTTGGAGGATGAATCAATGGCTACTTATGAAGAAGATTTAACTCGGCTGGGAAGGTATGATCCAAATTTCATACGAGATATTGATAGTAAAATCAACCATTTTTACTCAGGATTAATGCCAAAGTATCGAAGGGCTTTAGCTTCTCCTGAGTTCATAAGTTATTAAAAAAAATTTGTTGTTAGGAGAAGGTGGAAACAGAGTTTGCTGATGATCAGGTGTTTTCTGAAAAACAACAGAATAAGAGGTTGAGGTGGCAGGCGAAAGGGAAGAACTCTTCAAAAAATTCTGATGTTAAGAATCTTAAGTTTACGGTTTGTGAAAATTGTGGTAAAAATAATGATGGGGAATGTCTTTTGAATTCTGGTAAGTGCTATCGATGTGGTAAAATGGGACATAAGGCTCGTAATTGCACTGAAAAAGATCAGGGTAATGGTAAGACAAAATATGATTTACAGTCAGTAAAATGTTTTAAGTGTAATGAAATGGGTCATTATGCAAATGAGTGTCCAACAAAGAACTCAACAAAGGTAAAGCATCCAGACTACAAGTAGAAAAGGGTGGTTAAATCCTTTGCAACTATTTCAGCAGATGTTGGGCCATCAAATGAAGAAGTATCTGGTACACTGTTTGTTTGTTTAGATTATGTCAATGTGTTTTTTGATTCTTGTTCTACACACTCTTTCATTTCTGAGAAGCTTTCTAATAAATTGGGAATTCCATGTCACGATATGAATGTGGAACTTATGGTAAAAACACCTGGAGGAAATGTTGAGACAAAAAGAAAACATAAGAACCTTCCTGTCCTTGTGTGTAGGAAGAATCTACCTACAAACCTTATTGTTTTGCCTCTAGTAGAGTTTGATGTTATTTTGGGCATGGATTGGATATCTGTTTATCATACTAAGATTTAATGCAGAGAAAAAGAGGTTTATTTTCAGAAATATTTATAGTTTGTGTACAAGAATGAACCCTTTCGATTGATAACATACCAGGACGCTGAGAAAACTAGTAAAAGATGGAAAAGAATGTTTCCTTTCACATATTGTTGAAAATAAAAGAACTATTCGTATTAATGATGTGCCAGTGGTAAATTAGTACCTTGATGTTTTTCCTAATGATTTTATTGGTATTATATCTTATTGGGAAGTGGAATTTACTGTTCACTTAGTTCATGATGCTAAGCCAATTTTAAAACCCCCTTATCGAATAGATCAAATTGAACTTTTAGACTTAAAGAAGCAAGTTATTAGATAAAGGTTTCATTCGACCTATAACATCACCATGGGGTGCTCCTGTATTGTTTCTTAAAAAGATAGATGGTTCAATGAGAAATTGCATTAATTATAGAGCATTGAATAATATCACTATTAAGAATAAGTATCCTTTGCCTCATATCAATGATTTGTTTGATCAGTTCCAGGGAGCTCAGTATTTTTTGATGATTGACTTGAGATTGGGGTACCATCAGTTGAAAGTAAATGAAGCAGACATTCCGAAGACCGCATTTCATACTAGATATGTCCATTATGAATTTGTAGTTATGCCTTTTGGTTTAAGCAATGAACATGCTATATTCATGGATCTTATGAATAGAATTTTTCGTGAGTTCTTAGATAAAAATGTGGTTGTGTTCATTGATGATATTTTGGTTTATTACAAAATTAAGGAGGAACATGAAATTCATTTAAGGGTTGTCTTGTAAACCTTAAAAGAAAATAAACTGTTTGGGAAATTCAGCAAGTGTGAGTTTTGGTTACAACAAATTTATTTCCTTAGTCACATTGTTTCAAAAAATGGCATAACTGTCGATCTTGTTAAAACAAAAGTTGTTGAAGAATGTCCAAGACCCACAAATATAACCAATATTCGTAGTTTTCTTGGTTTGGCAGGTTATTACTAGAGGTTTGTTGAAAATTTTTCACGGTTATCTAGTCCAATGAATAAGTTAACTCGAAAAGGTGTTAAGTTCATCTGGACAAAAGAATGTGATGATTGTTTTCAAGAATTGAAAAGAAGATTGGTGAATGCTCCAGTTTTGGAACTGTCATCCAGAAATGGTGAGTTTGTTATCTATAGTGATGCTTCGTTGAAAGGAATTGGTTGTGTCCTAATTCAGAATGATCAGGTAATTGCTTATGCTTTACGATAGTTGAAACCACATGAATTAAATTACCCTACATATTATTTGGAATTAGATTCTATTGTTTTTTCTTTAAAAATTTGTAGGCATCATTTGTATGGAGTAAAATGTGAAATATATACTAACCAAAAAAGTTTAAAGTATATATTCACATAGAAAGAATTGAACATGAGACATAGGAGATGGCTGGATTTAATTAAGGATTATGATTGCATGATCCATTAACATCCTGGAAAAGTAAATAATGTGGCTGATGCTTTGAGTCGAAAATGTAATGCTTCATTAACCATGCTACGTTTGGAATGAGATCCTTTGGTTTTTGATTTGATGATATTTGGCATAGAATTTGTTGGAGCAAAAAATTCTTCTGTTTTGTTTCAGGTGTCAGTGAAATCATCTCTATCAGACAGAATAAAGCAAGTGAAAAAAGAAGACAGTGAGTTGCAGAAAAAGGTAGAATTGATTTAGAATGGAAATTTGCCTGATTTTAACATTGATAATGATTGTGTTTTGAGTTTTAGGAAGAGATTATGTGTGCCTTTTAATTCACAATTGAAGAATGAGTTGTTATGTGAAGCTCATAGTTCTCCATTTTCAGTTCATCATGGTAGTACTAAGATGTAAATAGATGTTCGGGAGTATTACTGGTGGGATGGAATGAAAAGAGATATTGCTGATTTTATTGTGAAGTGTTTTACTTGTCAGCAGGTTAAAGCAGAGTGGAAGTTACTGAAAGAGATTCTTCAGTCTTTACCAGTGCCAGAGTAGAAATGGGATAATATATACATGGACTTTGTTGTGGGATTACCGAATAAATCTAGAGGTAATAATGCAATCTATGGTATAGTTGATCGATTGACTAAATCTTCTCATTTCTTTCTTATTCAAGATACTTTTTTCTCTAGACCAACTTACTCAGTTGTATGTTAAAGTGATAGTCAAGTTGCATGGAGTTCCCCTCTCCATTGTTTTTGATCATGATCCCAGGTTTACTTCTAACTTTTGGAAACGCCTTCAGAAGTAATTGGGTACTGAATTAAATTTTAGTACAATTTTTCATCCACAATCAGATAGGAAATCAGAACAAACAATTGAGACATTGGAAGATTTGTTACGTGCTTGCTTGATGGATTTTCAGGGAAGTTGGGACCAACATCTTTATTTGGTTGAATTTTCATATAATAAGAGTTCTCATTCTAGTATACATATGGCTCCATTTGAAGAATTATATGGAAAGCATTTTCAAACTCTATCTGTTTGGGATGAAGTAGGTGAAAAGAAGCTGATGGGACCAGAATTGGTAGAAGAGATGGCAGAGAAAGTTCAGTTTATTCAGAAGCACATGATAATAGTTCAGAGCAGACAAAAACATTATACAGATAACCAGAGTAAGGATATTTCTTTTGAGGTAGGTGATCATGTCTTTCTCAAATTTTCTCCATGGAAAAGTGTGATGTGTTTTGGTAAGAAGGGAAAGTTGAGTCTGAGGTTCATTGAACCTTATAAAATCCTGGAGAAAGTAGGATCAATTGCATATAGAGTGGCTTTACCTCCATGTTTATCCTAGGTACACAATTTTTTTCATGTTTCGATGTTGATAAAGTATATACCAGATCCATCTCATGTTTTGAGCCCAGAGGTAGTTCAGTTGGAAGAGAATCTCTCTTATGAAGAACAACCGGTCCAGATTCTTGACCATAGAGAGAAAGTATTGTGGAATAAGGTAATTCACCAGGTAAAGGTTTTGTGGAAAAATCATATGGTTGAAGAGGCAACGTGGGAATCCGAAAATGCTACGAGGGATAAAACCCCAACTTATTTTGATAAGTGAATAAAAGTTGCGAGGACACAATTTCCAAAATGGGAGAAGGATATAACATCCCAAGTAAATGAATAATAAGACATATTTCATATTTATTAAATTTTTTGAATTAAATATTAATTTTACTTTAAAGGGGTTGCTATGTTCGATAGCGTACCTGATACACAACAACGAGTTTCTTTGAAATCTAACGTTGCACACTAATAATTTAATATTATGGTAGTTAACTCCTAGCCGTTTTATTGGAGGGAATGAAAAAAACTTACTACAATATTATTATAAATTTTTGTTAAATGTATTTACATTTATCCAATAAAAAGTTAGAGGCTTAAAATGTGAATGAATCTAATTTTAAGCATAATTTACATTAAAATGTCGATTTACCGCCTTTTAATGGAAACCCCTCTTTAAATATATTTTTGATCACTTTAATACATTCTATATGACCAAATAAAATCTTTCTTTAGAATGGGGACATCAAAATTTACTTTGTGTAATTTTTTGGAATTTTTCCGATATAGTTCATTTTTAATGAATAGTGAAAATATTGTATTTTAATTCAAAAATATGTTTTAATATAATTTATTTATATGGTTATATTATATTTTTAATTGGTTTTAAAGTGTAATTATAATATATTTTTACCATTTAATCCAATGTTTGTCATTGGAATTAATTTCAATTTGAAATTGGACATAAACAAGTGTCAATCTTTTGATAGTTATTGTTTCTTAAAAACACGCTATTTGTTTTAACAAAGAGAATTAATTTTAAATTAATTAATGCCACTTATATGTTTTTAGTTTGGTAAAATAGAAATAATTTTTTAATTTGGAATATCAAATATAGCTTAGGCTGAATTTTTTGGTAGTTTTCGAAAAAAACATCAATTTTTGACGAATAGTGAAACCACTTAGTAGTAGTTAAAAAACCCAACTTTTTCATTTAAATGAAATTTTACCACTTATATGAATTTAATTTCACAAATAAGACATATATGGTTGTTATTATTAAGTAAAATGTTGTACAATAAGATGAAAATACTTTTTGGTGAATAGTAACTTTTGACTTTTAATTACTGCGGTTAAAGGTAAATAGAAAAATTCAAGGTAAAAAGAATATTATAATAATTCAAAATTACCTTAACACTTGTCCAAACATTATTGGTTGAGTCATTTACAACCATGGGCATCTTTGGGTCGATTTTGGGACCCCATTAAGCCACTTTAGAGTGATAATGACATTTAAGATTAATTAATTTAATGTAAAGACAAAAATGACAGAAACAAATATCTCTTTGTAAATTAATTTTTACATGGTGTTATATAATTTATCATTTCAACTATAAATATTCTTTGGAATTCTAAAAATATTTCCAATATCATGGTATTTTTTTTTAATTTTTAGACATCGAAGAAATTAAATTATTTATGACACAATAATGATGCAGTGTTTACCTCATTAATAAATAATTTAAATAAATAAGATTATAAATATTAAAATAACATCCAAAACCAGTAAAATTCTTATTCGATGATTTTATTTAGACCATGAGTCATCTTATCTTAGAGTCTAAATATTTTTGGAACTTTAGAAACCGAATATCATTATATAATAAAATAATATTTTCACACTTTCCTAAAGAGCCCCTCCTCCCCCTTATAAAATGAGATCATTTCTAACCAATTCCTCACACATCTCAAGCCTTTTGGATTGTCCAAACTCTGACCAATTAAGCTCCCTACATCCCTCTCCTCCACCTATAAGACTTACATTAGTAAGAAGGCACTTAAAAAATTTCTTTTGGTTCAAACCAAAGGAAGTTACTCAAATTAAAGGTAACAGTTTCTCTTAAATTATTTTCTTTTATTTTACTTCCCCAACTGTAACATACCAGGTAAATAAAGAATAATACATTTTCATATTTATTAATATTTTTGAATTAAATATTAATTTTACTTTAAAGGTGTTGCTATGTTTGATAGCATACCCAATACGCAACAACGAGTTTCGTTGAAATCTTACGTTGCACACTAATAATATAATAACATTATTTTAAATGGTAGTTAACACGTAGCCATTGTATTGGTGGGAAGGAATAGAAATAACTTAAATATTATTATATATGTTTGTTAAATGTTTTTACATTTATACAATAAAATATAAAGGATTAAAATAAGAAAAGAATTCAATTTTAGGCATAGATACTCTAATATTCACTAAAAGGTTGATTTATCGCCTTTTGATGGAGAACCCTCTTTAAAAATAGTTTTGGTCACACTTATAAATTCTATTGGACCAAATAAAATCATTATTTATAATCGGGACATCAAAATTTACTTTGTGTATGTTTTTGTAATTTTTCCGATAAAGTTAATTTTTAATGAATAATTGAAAAATGTTGTATTTTAATTCAAAAGCTCATTTTAATATAATTGATTTATATGATTATATTATATTTTTAATTGGGTTTAAAGTCCAATTATAATATATTTTTACCATTTAATCCAATTGTGGTAATTGGAATTAATTTTACTTTGAAATTGGACTTAAACAAGTGTCAATCTTTTGATAGATATTGTTTCTTAAAAACACGCTATTTGTTTTAACAACGAGAATTAATTAAAAAAATTCATTAATGAAACTTATATGTTTTTAATTTTTATAAATATACATCATTTTTTAATTCAGAATATCAAATATAGCTTAGGGTGAATTTTTTGTATTTTTCTGGAAAACTTCAATTTTTGATAAATCGTGAAACCGCTAAGTGGTAGTTAAAAAACTGAATTTTTCGTTTAAACAAAACTTTACCACATCTGATATTTGAATTTTTAAAAATCTGACATACATGGTTGTCATTAGTAAGTAAAATTTGGTTTAATGGGATGAAAATAATTTTTTGGTGAATAGTAACTTTTAAGTTTTATTAATCACGATTTAAAGGCAATTAGTTTAATTTAAGGTAAACTTTTTTATAATAATATGAAATCACCTTTACACATATTATACACTTATTGGAAGAGTCATGGACGACCAAGACAATCCATGGGTCAATTTTTGGGACCCCATGAAGCCACTTGGGTAAGATAATGACATTAATACCTTTTATTTAAAGTAAAAATAAAAATGTCACAAACATGTATTGTTTTACTAAAACAATTTTTACATGGGGTTATATAATTGATATATTTGACTATAAAAATTCATTAGAAAGATAAAAAGTTTTCCTACAACATGATAATTTTTTTATAATTTTTAGACATCATATAAATAAAATTATTTATGACACAATGTTGATGAAGTGTTTATGTCATTAATGAATGATTTAAATAAATAAGAAGATAATGTTTAAAATAATATCCTACAAGTGTCTAATTTTTATTGGATGAGTTTTTTTAGAACATGGGAAACCTTATATTCGACTTTAATAATTTTTGGACCTTTAGAAATCGAAAAGCATTATATAATAAAATAATAGTTTCATGCTTTCCAAAAGAGCCCATCCTATCCCTTATAAAAAGACCCCACTTCCTACCCATTTCACACACTTCTCAAGCCCTTTGGCTCGACCAAAATATACTAAAATAAGGTCCCAATATCCCTCTATTAATCCTAGAAACCTTTCCTTAGGCAGAAAGTGTAACATCCCAAGTAAGTAATGAATAATAGATATTTTTATATATGTATATTAATGATTGAGATAGTGTTTTAGAGGCTTAAAATGAAAATAAATACAATCTTATGCATGGAATACACTAATATTCTTAAAAGATTGTTTTACTTCCTTATGATGGAAAACCCTTTTTAAATATATCTTTTGACAATTTTATAAACTATGTTTGTCAAAATAAACTTATCCTTTATGATTGGTACATCAAAATTTACTTTGTGTGAATTTTTGGTATTTTTCTGACAATGTTCATTTTTTAATGAATAGTGAAAAATACTGCATTTTACATCAAAACTGCTTTTTAATCTAATTTATTTATATGATTAGATTATCTTTTGAATTGGTTTTGAAGTGAAATTAGAATATATTTTTACCATTTAATCCAATGGTGGTCATTGGAATAAATTTCACTTTGAAATTGGACTTAAACTAGTGTCAATCTTTTGATACTTATTGTTTCATAAAAACACGCTATTTGCTCTGACAGCGGGAATTAATTATTAAATTAATTAATTTGACTTATATGTGTTGAATTTTGTAAAATAGACTTTATTTTTGAATTCAGAATATAAAATATAGCTTAGGGTGAATTTTTGGTAATTTTCTGAAAAACTTCAATTTTTGATGAATAGTGAAACCACTAAGTGGTATTATAAAGATTGATTTTCCGTTTAAATGAAATTTTGCCATCATTGTGTTTTGAATTTCAAAAATCCGACATACATGGTTGTCATTAAGAAGTAAAATGTGGTTCAATGAGATTAAGATAATTTTTTGGTGAATAGTAACTTATTAAGTTTTAATCGCGATTAGTGGTAATTAGTGTAGTTTAAGGTAAAAATAATGCTTTAATAATATGAAATGACCTAGACACATGTCCCAACCTTATTGGTTGTGTCATGGACGACCAAGACAAGCCATGGGTCAACTTGGGGACCCCATGGAGACACTTTGGTTGGGAAATGACATAAATAACTTTTTATTAAATGTAAAAGTAAAAATGATACAAACATAATATGTTTTACGAAAACAATTTTTACATGGAGTTATAAAGATCATATTTTTGATTATAAATAGTAATTGGAAAGATAAAACGATTTCCTAAATCATAGTATTTTTTTTATAATTTTTAGACATTAAATAAATTAAATTATTTATGACATAATAATGATGCAGCAATGACATCATTATTTGACGATTTAAATAAAATGGAAAGATAATGTAAAATATATGAACTAAACATGTCCAAAACCAATTGGATGAGTGGATTTCGAACCCTTATCACCTTATCCACGAATTATATCAATGTGGGACCTTTCAAAACCGAAACACATTTTCAAATAAAGTAATATTTCTTTACTTTCCAAAAGTGCCCCTCCTCTCCTCTTATAAAAGGCCCCCACCGCTACCTCATTTCACACACTCCTCAAGCCTTTGGCTCGGCCAAGCCCTGCCCATTTACTATCTTCACATCCCTCTCCTCATCCTAGAGGATTACCTTTGGGAAGAATCCTTTCAAAGTAAGCCTTTAGGCTCAAATCAAAAGGAGTTACACTTTTAAAGGTAATTCATTCTCTCATGTTCATTTGTTTTATTTTGCTTCTCCAACCCCCTAAACTCTTTTTATTTACTTATTTTGTAACAAAACCAGTATCTTCAATATACTAGGATGTTGTTATAATATTTATTTGAGCTACACTCTCACACAACTACATCAAATGGTTAAATAACATACGGTTTCCGTGGATGGCGAAATTTTGCCTCCCGAAACGATGATTGTTCAATACTCATTTAAAACCTTCAAAGGTGGCCATTATGATGTCACTATTTTTATATATGATATATAATATGTTTATGTTTTCCTTAAGATTCTGTTTTTTTTTCATTTTGGGCATACCTTTATGGTTTCCATTATCGGTAAACACGATATCTTCATTTTAGGAAGTGCAGACTACCGCCCCCTGAAAGTGATTTGATTCGTTAATACCATATGTGGGTTTTGTAAAGGATAAAGTTAATGATATTATATATGTTAGTATACTGGAATTATAATATACTCTTATATCATTATGATTCCATTCCAGAAAATACGAAATAGAAATGGAAGTAGCGTTCATGCGTACGTACGGCTTACCGTCTCCATGAATGGTGCATTTCATTTCTTACCTCTAAATGTGATGTAATATTATAAATACATGTATATGATGAATATATATGATATATATTTTATCCAAATCATTAATATCATTCTGGATATAACGAACCTTTGACCAAATTAACAACATGTAAGTGTAAGAAGTCTGTTTTTGACTTAAGAACAAAATACCGACAAAATGAACACTATTAACTTAAATGATTACATGATGTTCATAACATGGTATAAAAGGAATAATGAACTTTAAAAAGGTTCATAAGCAAGTAGAGATTAACTCAAGTTTATTATTCAGGAGATTAAAGAACGGTCGGGTCAAGTCGGATACGAGGTATGGGACTTCGTCTCAATATCCTTTCATTGAGGCATATTTTGTTTTATACACAACCTTCTTTTATACGGTGTATAAACCCCTTTGACTTTTACTTTTATTCAAAAGGAATCTTTTTTATACGAAGCGTTTACTAAACGACAAAAGGAAATGTTTTTTGTCATACGTATGCGGCGACAACGACTTCTCCGCCGCCGTGACTGTTATTTGAGTTTCGGCTTCCTCTACAAGCCATACCTTTTTTTTAAAAGAAAAATAAATACCATGTTTTACTTTTATTTTATTTTGGTATTGAAAATGGTTTTCATGATGTTTTTATATCAATGTGTTGTATTGATATCTTGTGATTGAAAGGTGGAAATGTTATGTTTCCTTTATGCATGTTTTATGTGATATGATTATGTTGAGGTTCTTGGGAATTATTATGAAGACGGGTGGTTCCGTGATAGACTAAGGGCGGGTGAGCCCGATATAGCTCTCCAATGCATTGGGTAACGCGAAGGAGTGAAACGTTAAGGTTTCTCCGAAGAGATTTACGGAATATACTGTGATGGGTATTCCAAACGTAACCAAGAGGGTTACTCCCTACGTAAGAATGTTATGAATGCCTCAAGTTACCTTTATGTCTTATGATTTCTATGATTTATTCATGATTTTATGAGGTATGTTAAATTGCCTATGTTTTATGGGTAAAGTATGATTTCATTCTTATGTATATATGAACTCATTTTTCCTTTCCATGTTTTTTTTATAACCCATACTGAGTTTTTATGCTCATCCCAAGTTTTTGAAATGTTTTTCACAGGTCACGGGAAAGGTACATGATAAGATGATAGAGTCAAGGATGTGTCAAGAAAGAATCCATGTTTTATTTTAAATATGTTTCCATTGATGGGAATTAAGAATACTATCTTTATGTAACCACTTTGTTTAAATGTGGAATGTAATGCAAGTTTTAAGATCTAATTCTCTAAAACTCTAAACCCGAAAAGATCTTCAATGTGTAATCTTGTAATAACTCAATATTAAGTAAGGTTTAAGGCTGGGGCCTTATAGTTGGTATCAAAGGTCGGTTTAGATAACTTTAGGAGTTAGAATTCTATTAAATGATTATCCAAAAATATTTTTTTCGAAATGATATAGCATTTAAGGATTACCATGTTGCTTCATCTAAGACATGTTTGTTCAGAATGGTTTTCCGCAGAGGAAACAGGGAAGCAGTGCTAGGAAGGCATACAGAAGGAAATAACCTTCCGAATCAGCATCCAGAAATGGTTGGAATTGGAACTAAACAGTTTGTTGCAGTAATGGCGCAGTTGATTCAAGCGATAAATGGCGGTGGTATCCATACACGAGATCAGCCATACCAACCACATAGGAACATGTCAGTGGTGGAATATTGCATGAGGCAACATCCACCATCATTCAGAGGATCATCTGACCCTGTGCTAGCTGAAGGGTGGATTAAAGCACTGGAGAAGATTTTTGATGTCATGGGGTGTTCAGACAATCAAAAGGTTAGTCTTTCTATTTACCGTTTGGAGGGTGAAGCAGATAAGTGGTGGTCTATGGTTAAAAATATCAGGGACGCCGATGAGATTGATGCTCTTGACTGGGATTAATTAAAAGGTATGTTTCTTGAGAAGTATTTTCCTAAGGCTGTTTGACTTAGGATGGAAAAGCAATTCTTGGAATTGAGGCAAGAGGAAGACTCAGTGGATGCCTATGAAGAAAGGTTCACTCGATTGGCAAGGTATGCTCCAAATTTTATCCGAGACCTTGATAGTAAAATCAATCGTTTTTACTCAGGATTAAAGCCAAAATATCGAAGGGCATTAGCTTCTCGTGAGTTTAAAAGTTATGAAAAGCTTGTTCGATGTGCTAAGAAGGTGGAAATGGAGTTTGCCGATGACCAAGTGTTCTATAACAACCAGCAGAAGAAGAGACCGAGGTGGCAGGAGAAAGGTAAGAATTCTTCAAAAAAGTCTGATGGTAAGAGAGCTAAGTTTCCAGTTTGTGATAAATGTGGCAAAAGGCATGCTGGGGAATGTCTTCTAAATTCTGGGAAGTGCTACCGATGTGGTAAGATGGGACATAAGGCTCGTGATTGCACTGAAAAGGATCAAGGTGAAGGTAAGAAAAAATTTGATTTACAGTTAGTGAAATGTTATAAGTGCAATGAGATGGGTCACTATGAAAACGAGTGTCCGACAAGGAGCTTGAGTGATGGGAAGCAGTTAGACTACAAGTAGAAAGGGGTGGTGAAATCCTTTGCAACTACTTCAGCAGATGTCGGGCCATCAAATGAAGTTGTATCAGGTACTTTGTTTGTTTTTCAGATTATGCGAGTGTGCTGTTTGATTCGGGGTCTACACATTCTTTCATCTCTGAAAACTTTTCTAGTAAAATGGGAATACCATCTCAAGAAATGACTCCTGAACTTTTGGAAAAACACCTGGGGGAAATGTTGAGGCAAAAAGAATTTATAAGAATCTTCCTATCCTTATCTGTGGAAAGAACCTACTTGCAAACCTTATTGTTCTACCTCTAGTAGAGTTTGATGTTATCCTGGGTATGGATTGGCTCTCTATCTACCATGCTAAGATTGACTGTAGAGCTAAAGAAGTTTCTTTTCAGAAATACTTTCAGTTTGTTTACAAGAATGAACCCTTACTTTTGATAACATATCAAGAGGCCGAGAAACTTGTAAAAGATGGAAATGAATGTTACCTTGCACACGTCGTTGAAAATAAAGGAACTGTTCAGATTAATGATGTGCCAGTGGTAAATGAGTATCCTGATGTTTTTCCTGATGAGTTTCCTGGAATAATACTAGATCAGGAAGTTGAGTTTACTATTGACTTAGTTCCTGATGCTAATCCAATTTCAAAACCCCCTTATCGAATGGCACAAATTGAACTTTTAGAGTTGAAGGAGCAATTGCAAGATTTATTAGAGAACGGTTTCATTAGACCTAGCACATCACCATGGGGTGCTCCTATTTTATTTGTTAAAAAGAAAGATGGTTCTATGAGACTTTGCATTGATTATAGAGCCTTGAATAACATCACTGTTAAGAACAAATATCCTTTGCCTCATATCGATGATTTGTTTGATCAGCTCCAGGGAGCTCAGTTTTTTTCAAAGATTGACTTGAGATCGGGGTACCATCAACTGAAGGTAAAGGAGGCAGATATTCCGAAGACCGCGTTCCGTATGAGATATGGACATTGTGAATTTTTAGTAATTCCTTTTGGGCTAACCAATGAACCTGCTGTATTCATGGACTTAATGAATAGAATTTTCCATGAGTTCTTGGATAAGTTTGGGGTGGTTTTCATTGATGATATTTTGGTGTTTTCTAAAAGTAAAGAGGAGAATGAAAGACATTTAAGGGTTATCTTGCAAACCTTAAAAGAAAAGAAATTGTATGGGAAATTCAGCAAGTGTGAGTTTTGGTTGCAACAAATTTCTTTCCTTGGTCAAATTGTTTCTAAATATGGAATAACTGTTGATCCTGCAAAAACAAAATTTGTGGAAGAATGGCCAAGACCCACAAATGTAACCGAGATTCGTAGCTTCCTTGGTTTGGCGGGCTATTACCGAAGGTTTGTTATAAATTTTTCACGGTTATCTAGTCCAATGACTAAGCTAACTCGGAAGGGTGTTAAGTTTATCTGGACAAAAGAATGTGATGATTGTTTTCAGGAATTGAAAAGAAGATTGGTGAATGCTCCAGTTTTGGCACTACCTTCCAGGAATGGTGAGTTTGTTATATATAGTGATGCTTCATTGAAAGGACTTGGTTGCGTCCTAATGCAGAATGATCATGTAATTGATTATGCTTCACGATAGTTGAAAACTCATGAGGTAAATTACCCTACACATGATTTGGAATTAGCTGCAGTTGTTTTTGCTTTAAAAATTTGGAGGCATCATTTGTATGGAGTAAAGTGTGAAATATATACCGATCACAAAAGTTTAAAGTATATATTCACTCAGAAAGAATTGAACATGAGACAAAGGAGATGGCTAGAATTAATCAAGGATTATGATTTTACAATTCATTACCATCCGGGAAAAGCAAATAAAGTGGATGATGCTTTGAGTCGAAAAAGTAATGCTTCATTAACAATGTTGCGTTTGGAACGTGATCCTTTGGTTAAGGATTTGATGAACTTTGGCATAGAAGTTATTGGTGCAGGAAGTCCTTCTATTTTGTTTCAGGTATCAGTGAGATCATCTCTATCAGATAGAATCAAGCAAGCACAAAAGCATGATGGTGAGTTGCAGAAAAAGGTAGAGCTGGTTCAGAAAGGTAAGTTGCATGAATTAAACATTGATAATGATTGTGTTTTGAGATTTGGGAAGAGATTGTGTGTGCCTTGTGATTCAAATTTGAAGAGAGAGTTGTTATGTGAAGCTCATAGTTCTCCGTTTTCAGTTCATCCAGGAAGTACTAAGATGTATAGAGATCTGCGGGAGTATTACTGGTGGGATGGAATGAAAAGAGACATTGCTAATTTTACTGTTAAGTGTTTGACATGTCAACAGGTTAAAGCAGAGTGGCAGTTACCGAAAGGGATGCTTCATCCTTTACCAGTTCCAGAGTGGAAATGAGAGAATATATCCATGGACTTTGTTGTTGGATTACTGAAGACATCTCGAGGTAATAATGCAATCTGGGTTATTGTTGATCGTTTGACCAAATCTGCTCATTTCCTTGCTATACGAGATACTTTCTCTCTTGATCAACTTTCCCGTTTGTATCTTAAAGAGATAGTCAGGTTACATGGAGTTCCTCTCTCCATTGTATCGGATCGTGATCCCAGGTTTACTTCTAACTTTTGGAAAGGCCTTCAGAAGTCGTTGGGTACTGAATTAAATTTTAGTACATCTTTTCATCCTCAATCAGATGGGCAGTCATAACGAACAATCCAGACATTGGAGGATATGCTACGAGCTTGTTCTATGGATTATCAGGGAAGTTGGAACCAACATCTTTCTTTGGTTGAATTTTCATATAATAACAGTTTTCATTCCAGTATACAGATGGATCCATTTGAGGCATTATATGGGAAGCGGTGTCGAACTCCAGCTTTCTGGGATGAAGTGGGTGAAAGGAAGTTTATGGGACCAGAATTGGTAGAAGAGATGGCGAAAAAAGTTCAGCTGATTCAGAAGCACATGAGAACAGCTCAGAGTAGGCAGAAGAGTTATGTGGATAACCAGAGGAAGGATCTATCTTTCGAGGTAGGTGATCATGTTTTTCTCAAGGTTTCTCCTTGGAAAAGTGTGATGAGAATTGTTAAGAAAGGAAAGCTGAGTCCAAGGTTTATTGGACCATATGAAATTCTGGAGAAAGTTGGATCAGTTGCATACCGAGTGGCTTTACCTCCGAGTTTATCTCAGGTACACAATGTTTTTCACGTTTCAATGTTGAGAAAATATATGTCAGATCCATCTCATGTTTTGAGTCCAGAGGTAGTTCAGCTGGAAGAGAAACTATCTTATGAGGAACAACCGGTCCATATTATTGACCACAGGGAGCAAGTGTTATGGAATAAGGTGATTCACCAGGTAAAGGTTTTGTGGAAAAAACCACATGATTGAAGAGGAAACATGGGAATCTGAAAATGCAATGAGGGATAAGTACACCCATTTATTCGATAAGTAAATAAATTGCAGGGACGCAATTTTCTAAAGGGGGGAAGGATGTAACATCCCAAGTAAGTAATGAATAATAGATATTTTTATCTATGTCTATTAATGATTAAGATAGTGTTTTAGAGGCTTAAAATGAAAATAAATACAATCTTATGCATGGAATACACTAATATTCTTAAAAGATTGTTTTACTTCCTTATGATGGAAAACCCTTTTTAAATCTATATTTTGACAATTTTATAAACTATTTTTGTCAAAATAAACTTATCCTTTATGATTGGTACATCAAAATTTACTTTGTGTGAATTTTTGGTATTTTTCTAACAATGTTCATTTTTTAATGAATAGTGAAAAATACTGCATTTTACATCAAAACTGCTTTTTAATCAAATTTATTTATATGATTAGATTATCTTTTGAATTGGTTTTGAAGTGAAATTAGAATATATTTTTACCATTTAATCCAATGGTGGTCATTGGAATCAATTTCACTTTGAAATTGGACTTAAACTGGTGTCAATCTTTTGATACTTATTGTTTCATAAAAACACGCTATTTGCTCTGACAGCGGGAATTAATTATTAAATTAATTAATTTGACTTATATGTATTGAATTTTGTAAAATAGACTTCATTTTTGAATTCGGAATATCAAATATAGATTAGGGTGAATTTTTGGTAATTTTCTGAAAAACTTCAATTTTGATGAATAGTGAAACCACTAAGTGGTACTTATAAAGACTGATTTTCCGTTTAAATGAAATTTTGCCATCATTGTGTTTTTAATTTCAAAAATCTGACATACATGGTTGTCATTATGAAGTAAAATGTGGTTCAATGAGATTAAAATAATTTTTTGGTGAATAGTAACTTATTAAGTTTTAATCGCGATTAGTGGTAATTAGTGTAGTTTAAGGTAAAAATAATGCTTTAATAATATGAAATGACCTAGACACATGTCCCAACCTTATTGGTTGTGTCATGGCAGACCAAGACAAGCCATGGGTCAACTTGTGGACCCCATGGAGACACTTTGGTTGGGAAATGACATAAATAACTTTTTATTAAATGTAAAAGTAAAAATGACACAAACATAATATGTTTTACGAAAACAATTTTTACATGATGTTATAAAGATCAGATATTTGATTATAAAAAGTAATTGGAAAGGTAAAAAGATTTCCTACTTCATAGTATTTTTTTTATAATTTTTAGACATTAAATAAATTAAACTATTTATGACATAATAATGATGCAGCAATGACATCATTATTTGACGATTTAAATAAAATGGAAAGATAATGTAAAATCTATGAACTACACATGTCCAAAACCAATTGGATGAGTGGATTTAGAACCCTTATCACCTTATCCACGAATTATATCAATGTGGGACCTTTTAATACCGAAACACATTTTCAAATAAGGTAATATTTCCTTACTTTCCAAAAGTGCCCCTCCTCTCCTCTTATAAAAGGCCCCCACCTCTACCTCATTTCACACACTCCTCAAGCCTTTGTCTCAGCCAATCCCTGCCCATTTACTATCTCCACATCCCTCTCCTTATCCTAGAGGATTACCTTTGGGCAGAATCCTTTCAAAGGAAGCCTTTAGGCTCAAATCAAAAGGAGTTACACTTTTAAAGGTAATTCATTCTCTCATGTTCATTTGTTTTATTTTGCTTCTCCAACCCCCTAAACTCTTTTTATTTACTTCTTTTGTAACAAAACCAGTATCTTCAATATACTAGGATGTTGTTATAATATTTATTTGAGCTACACTCTCACACAACTACATCAAATGGTTAAAGAACATACGGTTTCCGTGGATGGCGAAATTTTGCCTCCCGAAATGACGATTGTTCAATACTCATTTAACACCTTCAAAGGTGGCCATTATGATGTCACTATTTTTATATATGATATATAATATGTTTATTTTTTCCTTAAGCTTCTGTTTTTTTTTCATTTTGGGCATACCTTTATGGTTTCCATTATGGGTAAACACGATATCTTCATTTTAGGAAGTGCGGACTACCGCCCCCTGAAAGTGATTTGATTCATTAATACCATATGTGGGTTTTTTAAAGGATAAAGTTAATGATATTATATATGTTATTATACTGGAATTATAATATAGTCTTATATCATTATGATTCCATTCCAGAAAATATGAAATAGAAATGGAAGTAGCGTTCATGCGTACGTACGGCTTACCGTCTCCATGAACGGTGCATTTCATTTCTTACCTCTAAATGTGATGTAATATTATAAATACATGTATATGATGAATATATATGATATATATGTTATCCAAATCATTAATATCATTCTGGATATAACGAACCTTTGACCAAATTAACAACATGTATGTGTAAGAAGTCTGTTTTTGACTTAAGAACAAAATACCGACAAAATGAACACTATTAACTTAAATGATTACATGATGTTCATAACATGGTATAAAAGGAATAATGAACTTTAAAAAGGTTCATAAGCAAGTATAGATTAACTCAAGTTTATTATTCAGGAGATTAAAGAACGGTCGGGTCAAGTCGGATACGAGGTATGGGACTTCGTCTCAATCTCCTTTCATTGAGGCATATTTTGTTTTATACACAACCTTCTTTTATACGGTGTATAAACCCCTTTGACTTTTACGTTTATTCAAAAGGAATATTTTTTATACGAAGCGTTTACTAAACGACAAAAGGGAATGTTTTTGTCGTACGTATGCGGCGACAATGACTTCTCCGCCGCCATGACTGTTATTTGAGTTTCGGCTTCCTCTACAAGCCATACCTTTTTTTAAAAGAAAAATAAATACCATGTTTTACTTTTATTTTATTTTGGTATTGAAAATGGTTTTCATGATGTTTTTATATCAATGTGTTGTATTGATATCTTGTGATTGAAAGGTGGAAATGTTATGTTTCCTTTATGCATGTTTTATGTGATATGATTATGTTGAGGTTCTTGGGCATTATTATGAAGACGGGTGGTTCCGTGATAGACTAAGGGTGGGTGAGCCCGATATAGCTCTCCAATGCATTGGGTAACGCGAAGGAGTGAAACGTTAAGGTTTCTACGAAGAGATTTAGGGAATATACTGTGATGGGTATTCCAAACGTAACCAAGAGGGTTACTCCCTACGTAAGAATGTTATGAATGCCTCAAGTTACCTTTATGTCTTATGATTTCTATGATTTATTCATGATTTTATGAGGTATGTTAAAGTGCCTATGTTTTATGGGTAAAGTATGATTTCATTCTTATGTATATATGAACTCATTTTTCCTTTCCATGTTTTTTTTATAACCCATACTGAGTTTTTATGCTCATCCCAAGTTTTTGAAATGTTTTTCACAGGTCACGGGAAAGGTACATGATAAGATGATAGAGTCAAGGATGTGTCAAGAAAGAATCCATGTTTTATTTTAAATATGTTTCCATTGATGGGAATGAAGAATACTATCTTTATGTAACCACTTTGTTTAAATGTGGAATGTAATGCATGTTTTAAGATCTAATTCTCTAAAACTCTAAACCCGAAAAGATCCTCAATGTGTAATCTTGTAATAACTCAAGATTAAGTAAGGTTTAAGGCTGGGGCCTTATAGTTGGTATCAAAGGTCGGTTTAGATAACTTTAGTAGTTAGAATTCTATTAAATGATTATCCAAAAATATTTTTTTCGAAATGATATAGAATTTAAGGATTACCATGTTGCTTCATCTAAGACATGTTTGTTCAGAATGGTTTTCCGCAGAGGAAATAGGGAAGCAGTGCTAGGAAGGCATACAGAAGGAAATAACCTTCCGAATCAGCATCCAGAAATGGTCGGAATTGGAACTGAATAGTTTTTTGCAGTAATGGCGCAGTTGACTCAAGCGATAAATGGCGGTGGTATCCATACATGATATCAGCCAGACCAACCGCAGAGGAACATGTCAGTGGTGGAACATTGCATGAGGCAACATCCACCATCATTTAGAGGATCATCTGACCCTGTGCTAGCTGAAGGGTGGATTAAAGCACTGGAGAAGATTTTTGATGTCATGGGGTGTTCAGACAATCAAAAGGTTAGTCTTACTATTTACCGTTTGGAGGGTGAAGCAGATCAGTGGTGGTCTATGGTTAAAAATATCAGGGACGCCGATGAGATTGATGCTCTTGACTGGGATGAATTCAAAGGTATGTTTCTTGAGAAGTATTTTCCTAAGGCTGTTCGACTTAGGATGGAAAAGCAATTCTTTGAATTGAGGCAAGAGGAAGACTCAGTGGCTGCCTATGAAGAAAGGTTCACTCGATTGGCAAGGTATGCTCCAAATTTTATCCGAGACCTTGATAGTAAAATCAATCGTTTTTACTCAGGATTAAAGCCAAAATATCGAAGGGCATTAGCTTCTCGTGAGTTTAAAAGTTATGAAAAGCTTGTTCGATGTGCTAAGAAGGTGGAAATGGAGTTTGCGGATGATCAAGTTTTCTATAACAACCAGCATAAGAATAGGCCGAGGTGGCAGGAGAAAGGTAAGAATTCTTCAAAAAAGTCTGATGGTAAGAGAACTAAGTTTCCAGTTTGTGATAAATGTGGCAAAAGGCATGCTGGGGAATGTCTTCTGAATTCTGGGAAGTGCTACCGATGTGGTAAGATGGGACATAAGGCTCGTGATTGCACTGAAAAGGATCAAGGTGAAGGTAAGAACAAATTTGATTTACAGTTAGTGAAATGTTATAAGTGCAATGAGATGGGTCACTATGCAAACGAGTGTCCGACAAGGAGCTTGAGTGATGGGAAGCAGTTAGACTACAAGCAGAAAGGGGTGGTGAAATCCTTTGCAACTACTTCAGAAGATGTCGGGCCATCAAATGAAGTTGTATCAGGTACTTTGTTTGTTTTTCAGATTATGCCAGTGTGTTTTTTGATTCGGGGTCTACACATTCTTTCATCTTTGAAAACTTTTCTAGTAAAATGGGAATACCATCTCAAGAAATGACTCCTGAACTTTTGGTAAAAGCACCTGGGGGAAATGTTGAGGCAAAAAGAATTTATAAGAATCTTCCTATCCTTATCTGTGGAAAGAACCTACTTGCAAACATTATTGTTCTACCTCTAGTAGAGTTTGATGTTATCCTGGGTATGGATTGGCTCTCTATCTACCATGCTAAGATTGACTGTGAGCTAAAGAAGTTTCTTTTCAGAAAGACTTTCAGTTTGTTTACAAGAATGAACCCTTACTTTTGATAACATATCAAGAGGCCGAGAAACTTGTAAAAGATGGAAATGAATGTTACCTTGAACACGTCGTTGAAAATAAAGGAACTGTTCAGATTAATGATGTGCCAGTGGTAAATGAGTATCCTGGTGTTTTTCCTGATGAGTTTCCTGGAATAATACCAGATCGGGAAGTTGAGTTTACTGTTGACTTAGTTCCTAATGCTAATCCAATTTCAAAACCCCCTTATCGAATGACACAAATTGAACTTTTAGAGTTGAAGGAGCAATTTCAAGATTTATTAGAGAAAGGTTTCATTAGACCTAGCACATCACCATGGGGTGCTCCTGTTTTATTTGTTAAAAAGAAAGATGGTTCTATGAGACTTTGCATTGATTATAGAGCCTTGAATAACATCACTGTTAAGAACAAATATCCTTTGCCTCATATCGATGATTTGTTTGATCAGCTCCAGGGAGCTTAGTTTTTTTCAAATATTGACTTGAGATCGGGGTACCATCAACTGAAGGTAAAGGAGGCAGATATTCCGAAGACCGCGTTCCGTACGAGATATGGCCATTATGAATTTGTAGTAATGCCTTTTGGGCTAACCAATGCACCTGTTGTATTCATGGACTTAATGAATAGAATTTTCCATGAGTTCTTGGATAAGTTTGTGGTGGTTTTCATTGATGATATTTTGGTGTTTTCTAAAAGTAAAGAGGAGCATGAAAGACATTTAAGGGTTATCTTGCAAACCTTAAAAGAAAAGAAATTGTATGGGAAATTCAGAAAGTGTGAGTTTTGGTTGCAACAAATTTCTTTCCTTGGTC
The DNA here is from genome assembly GCA_963277665.1 of Viscum album. Taxonomy (NCBI): domain Eukaryota; kingdom Viridiplantae; phylum Streptophyta; class Magnoliopsida; order Santalales; family Viscaceae; genus Viscum; species Viscum album. Next base: position 616,158,169 of record OY728134.1, read on the forward strand.
ACATTGTTTCTAAATATGGAATAACTGTTGATACTGAAAAAACAAAATTTGTGGAAGAATGGCCAAGAACCACAAATGTAACCGAGATTCGTAGCTTCCTTGGTTTGGCGGGCTATTACCGAAGGTTTGTTAGAAATTTTTCACGGTTATCTAGTCCAATGACTAAGCTAACTCGGAAAGGGTGTTAAGTTTATCTGGACAAAAGAATGTGATGATTGTTTTCAGGAATTGAAAAGAAGATTGGTGAATGCTCCAGTTTTGGCACTACCTTCCAGGAATGGTGAGTTTGTTATATACATTGATGCTTCATTGAAAGGACTTGGTTGCATCCTAATGCAGAATGATCAGGTAATTGCTTATGCTTCACGACAGTTGAAAACTCATGAGGTAAATCACCCTACACATGATTTGGAATTAGCTGCTGTTGTTTTTGCTTTAAAAATTTGGAGGCATCATTTGTATGGAGTAAGGTGTGAAATATATACCTATCACAAAAGTTTAAAGTATATATTCACTCAGAAAGAATTGAACATGAGACAAAGGAGATGGATAGAATTAATCTAGGATTATGATTGTACAATTCATTACCATCCGGGAAAAGAAAATAAAGTGGCTGATGCTTTGAGTCGAAAAAGTAATGCTTCATTAACAATGTTGCATTTGGAACGTGATCCTTTGGTTAAGGATTTGATGAACTTTGGCATAGAAGTTGTTGGTGCAGGAAGTCCTTCTGTTTTGTTTCAGGTATCAGTGAGATCATCTCTATCAGATAGAATCAAGCAAGCACAAAAGCATGGCAGTGAGTTGCAGAAAAAGGTAGAGCTGGTTCAGAAAGGTAAGTTGCATGAATTCAACATTGATAATGATTGTGTTTTGAGATTTGGGAAGAGATTGTGTGTGCCTTGTGATTTATATTTGAAGAGAGAGTTGTTATGTGAAGCTCATAGTTCTCCGTTTTCAGTTCATCCAGGCAGTACTAAGATGTATAGAGATCTGCGGGAGTATTACTGGTGGGATGGAATGAAAAGAGACATTGCTGATTTTACTGTGAAGTGTTTGACATGTCAACAGGTTAAAGCAGAGCGGCAGTTACCGAAAGGGATGCTTCAGCCTTTACCAGTGCCAGAGTGGAAATGAGAGAATATATCCATGGACTTTGTTGTTGGATTACCGAAGACATCTCGAGTTAATAATGCAATCTGGGTTATTGTTGATCGCTGGACCAAATCTTCTCATTTCCTTGCTATACGAGATACTTTCTCTCTTGATCAACTTTCCCGTTTGTATCTTAAAGAGATAGTCAAGTTACATGGAGTTCCTCTCTCCATTGTATCGGATCGTGATCCCAGGTTTACTTCTAACTTTTGGAAAGGCCTTCAGAAGTCGTTGGGTACTGAATTAAATTTTAGTACAGCTTTTCATCCTCAATCAGATGGGCAGTCAGAACGAACAATCCAGACATTGGAGGATATGCTACGAGCTTGTTCTATGGATTATCAGGGAAGTTAGGACCAACATCTTTCTTTGGTTGAATTTTCATATAACAACAGTTTTCATTCCAGTATGCAGATGGCTCCATTTGAGGCATTATATGGGAAGCGGTGTCGAACTCCAGCTTTCTAGGATGAAGTGGGTGAAAGGAAGTTGATGGGACCAGAATTGGTAGAAGAGATGACAGAAAAAGTTCAGCTGATTCAGAAGCACATGAGAACAGCTCAGAGTAGGCAGAAGAGTTATGCGGATAACAGGAGGAAGGATCTATCTTTCGAGGTAGGTGATCATGTTTTTCTCAAGGTTTCTCCTTGGAAAAGTGTGATGAGATTTGGTAAGAAAGGAAAGCTGAGTCCAAGGTTTATTGGACCATATGAAATTCTGGAGAAAGTTGGATCAGTTTCATACCGAGTGGCTTTACCTCCGAGTTTATCTCAGGTACACAATGTTTTTCACGTTTCGATGTTGAGAATGTATATGCCAGATCCATATCATGTTTTGAGTCCAGAGGTAGTTCAGCTGGAAGAGAACCTATCTTATGAGGAACAATCGGTCCAGATTCTTGACCACAGGGAGCAAGTGTTATGGAATAAGGTGATTCACCAGGTAAAGGTTTTGTGGAAAAAACCACATGATTGAAGAGGCAACATGGGAATCTGAAAATGCAATGAGGGATAAGTACCCCCATTTATTCAATAAGTAAATAAATTACGGGGACACAATTTTCTAAAGGGGGGAAGGATGTAACATCCCAAGTAAGTAATGAATAATAGATATTTTTATCTATTTCTATTAATGATTAAGATAGTGTTTTAGAGTCTTAAAATGAAAATAAATACAATCTTTTGCATGGAATACACTAATATTCTTAAAAGATTGTTTTACTTCCTTATGATGGAAAACCCTTTTTAAATCTATATTTTGACAATTTTATAAACTATGTTTGTCAAAATAAACTTATCCTTTATGATTGGGACATCAAAATTTACTTTGTGTGAATTTTTGGTATTTTTCTGACAATGTTCATTTTTTAATGAATAGTGAAAAATACTGCATTTTACATCAAAACTGCTTTTTAATCTAATTTATTTATATGATTAGATTATCTTTTGAATTGGTTATGAAGTGAAATTAGAATATATTTTTACCATTTAATCCAATGGTGGTCATTGGAATCAATTTCACTTTGAAATTGGACTTAAACTGGTGTAAATCTTTTGATACTTATTGTTTCATAAAAACACGCTATTTGCTCTGACAGCGGGAATTAATTATTAAATTAATTAATTTGACTTATATGTATTGAATTTTGTAAAATAGACTTCATTTTTGAATTCGGAATATCAAATATAGCTTAGGGTGAATTTTTGGTAATTTTCTGAAAAACTTCAATTTTTGATGAATAGTGAAACCACTAAGTGGTACTTATAAAGACTGATTTTCCGTTTAAATGAAATTTTGCCATCATTGTGTTTTGAATTTCAAAAATCCGACATACATGGTTGTCATTAAGAATTAAAATGTGGTTCAATGAGATTAAAATAATTTTTTGGTGAATAGTAACTTATTAAGTATTAATCGCGATTAGTGGTAATTAGTGTAGTTTAAGGTAAAAATAATGCTTTAATAATATGAAATGACCTAGAAATATGTCCCAACCTTATTGGTTGTGTCATGGCCGACCAATAAAAGCCATGGGTCAACTTGGGGACCCCATGGAGACACTTTGGTTGGGAAATGACATAAATAACTTTTTATTAAATGTAAAAGTAAAAATGACACAAACATAATATGTTTTACAAAAAAAAATTTTACATGGTGTTATAAAGATCGGATTTTTGATTATAAATAGTCATTGGAAAGATAAAAGAATTTCCTACATCATAGTATTTTTTTATAATTTTTAGACATTAAATAAATTAAATTATTTATGACATAATAATGATGCAGCAATGACATCATTATTTGACAATTTAAATAAAATGGAAAGATAATGTAAAATCTATGAACTAAACATGTCCAAAACCAATTGGATGAGTAGATTTCGAACCCTTATCACCTTATACACGAATTATATCAATGTGGGACCTTTTAAAACCGAAACACATTTTCAAATAAAGTAATATTTCCTTACTTTCCAAAAGTGCCCCTCCTCTCCTCTTATAAAAGGCCCCCACCTCTACCTCATTTCACACACTCCTCAAGCCTTTGTCTCAGCCAAACCCTGCCCATTTACTCTCTACACATCCCTATATTCATCCTAGAGGATTACCGTTGGGAATAATCCTTTCAAAGGAAGCCTTTAGGCTCAAATCAAAAGGAGTTACACTTTTAAAGGTAATTCATTCTCTCATGTTCATTTGTTTTATTTTGCTTCTCCAACACCCTGAACTCTTTTTATTTACTTCTTTTGTAACAACACCAGTATCTTCAATATACTAGGATGTTGTTATAATATTTATTTGAGATACACTCTCACACAACTACATCAAATGGTTAAAGAACATACGGTTTCCGTGGATGGCGAAATTCTGCCTCCCGAAACGATGATTGTTCAATACTCATTTAACACCTTAAAAGGTGGCCATTATGATGTCACTATTTTTATATATGATATATAATATGTTTATGTTTTCCTTAAGCTTCTGTTTTTTTCATTTTGGGCATACCTTTATGGTTTCCATTATGGGTAAACACGATATCTTTATTTTAGGAAGTGCGGACTACCGCCCCCTGAAAGTGATTTGATTAGTTAATACCATATGTGAGTTTTGTAAAGGATAAAGTTAATGATATTATATATGTTATTATACTAGAATTATAATATACTCTTATATCATTATGATTCCATTCCAGAAAATACGAAATAGAAATGGAAGTAGCGTTCATGCGTACGTACGGCTTACCGTCTCCATGAACGGTGCATTTCATTTCTTACCTCTAAATGTGATGTAATATTATAAATACATGTATATGATGAATATATATGATATATATGTTATCCAAATCATTAATATCATTCTGGATATAACGAACCTTTGACCAAATTAACAACATGTAAGTGTAAGAAGTCTGTTTTTGACTTAAGAACAAAATACCGACAAAATGAACACTATTAACTTAAATGATTACATGATGTTCATAACATGGTATAAAAGGAATAATGAACTTTAAAAAGGTTCATAAGCAAGTAGAGATTAACTCAAGTTTATTATTCAGGAGATTAAAGAACGGTCGGGTCAAGTTGGATACGAGGTATGGGACTTCGTCTCAATCTCCTTTCATTGAGGCATATTTTGTTTTATACACAACCTTCTTTTATACGGTGTGTAAACCCCTTTGAATTTTACGTTTATTCAAAAGGAATCTTTTTTATACGAAGCGTTTACTAAACGACAAAAGGGAATGTTTTTGTCGTACGTATGCGGCGACAACGACTTCTCTGCCGCCGTGACTGTTATTTGAGTTTCGGCTTCCTCTACAAGCCATACCTTTTTTTAAAGAAAAATAAATACCATGTTTTACTTTTATTTTATTTTGGTATTGAAAATGGTTTTCATTATGTTTTTATATCAATGTGTTGTATTGATATCTTGTGACTGAAAGGTGGAAATGTTATGTTTCCTTTATGCATGTTTTATGTGATACGATTATGTTGAGGTTCTTGGGCATTATTATGAAGACGGGTGGTTCCGTGATAGGCTAAGGGCGAGTGAGCCCGATATAGCTCTCTAATGCATTGGGTAACGCGAAGGAGTGAAACGTTAAGGTTTCTCCGAAGAGATTTAGGGAATATACTGTGATGGGTATTCCAAACGTAACCAAGAGGGTTACTCCCTACGTAAGAATGTTATGAATGCCTCAAGTTACCTTTATGTCTTATGATTTCTATAATTTATTCATGATTTTATGAGTTATGTTAAAGTGCCTATGTTTTATGGGTAAAGTATTATTTCATTCTTATGTATATATGAACTCATGTTTCCTTTCCATGTTTTTTTTATAACCCATACTGAGTTTTTATGCTCATCCCAAGTTTTTTAAATGTTTTTCACAGGTCACGAGAAAGGTACATGATAAGATGATAGAGTCAAGGATGTGTCAAGAAAGAATCCATGTTTTATTTTAAATATGTTTCCATTGATGGGAATGAAGAATACTATCTTTATGTAACCACTTTGTTTAAATGTGGAATGTAATGCAAGTTTTAAGATCTAATTCTCTAAAACTCTAAACCCGAAAAGATCCTCAATGTGTAATCTTGTAATAACTGAATATTAAGTAAGGTTTAAGGCTGGGGCCTTATATAAATCTCTTCAAAAAACCCTTTTGGTTCAAACCAAGGGGAGTTACCCGATTTAAAGGTAATGTCTTCTCTTATGTTATTTTGTTTTATTTTGCTTCTCCAACCCCCTAAACTATTGTTATTCCTTTATTTTTTAACAACACAAGTATCTTCAATATACTAGGATGTTTTTCTAATAAGTATTTGAGTAACACTTACACACACCTCCGTCCAATGGTTAAAGAACATACTGTTTCTGTGGATGGCGAATTACTGCCTCACAAAACGATGATTGTTCAATATTCTCTTAACACCTTTCATGGTGGCCATTAATATGTCACTATATTTATATATGATATATATTATGTTTATGTTTTCCTTATGCTTATGTATTTTTCATTTATGGCATACCTTTATGGTTTCCATAACGGATAAACACGATAATTTCATTTTTAGAAGTGCGGACTACCGCCCCCTCAAAGTGATTTGAATCGTTAATTCCATATGGGGGACATATAAATGATGGAGTTAATAATATTATATATGTTATTATACTTGAATTATAATTTACCTGTATATCATTGTGGTTTTATTTCATTAAATACGAAATATAAATGAAAGTAGCGTTCATGCGTACGTACGGCTTACCGTCTCCATGAACGGTGCATTTCATTTTTTACCTCTAAATGTTATGTACTATTATAAATAAATGTATATGATGGATATATATGATATATATGATATCCAAATCATGAATATCGTTCTGGATATAATGAACCTTTGACCACATGAACAACATGTAATTGTAAGAATTCCATTTTTGACTTAAGTACCAAATATCGACAAAACGAACATTATTAATTTAAATGATTACATAATGTTTATAACATGGAAATAAGTGATATAAAAGGAATAATAAACTTGAAAAATGTTCTTAAGCAAGTAGAGATTAACTTTAGTTTATTATTTAAGAGATTAAAGAATTATCGAGTCAAGTCGGACATGAGGTAAGGGAATTCATCTCAATCTCCTTTCATTGAGACATATTTTGTTCTAATACAAGAAATTATTTTATACGTTGTATAAACACCTTGGACTTTTCATTTCATTCAAAGGGAATATTTTTCTATGAATCATTTTACTAAACGACAAAAAGGAATGTTTATTTTAACGTATGCGGTGACAACGACCTTTTCCGCCGCCGCGAGTACTACTTGATCTTTAGCTTCCTTAACAAGCCGTAATGTTTTTAAAAGAAAATAAATACCATATACTCTTTTATGTATTTTGGTATTGAAAATGGTTTTGATAATGGATTTTTATGTCAATATATTTAAGTGATATATTGTGTTTGAAATGTGGTAATGTTCTCTTTCCATTATATTTGTTTTATGTCTTATGATTTTATAATTGTACTTGGAAATTTGATGGGTGGTTATGTGATAAACCAAATGAAGGGTGGTGCCGTGAATATGAGGATGGGTGGTTATGTTATAACCTCCATTGTATTGGGTATGGAAGTCGGCCGTATGGCTATTCTATTTAGTGATATGTGTGGAAGTCGACCGTATGGTTATTCCATTTATGTATGTTTATGTCCCAAGTTACCTTTATATGTTATGTGTTCTTTATATGGGTTTTATGGTAATATTTTGGTTACAAAAGGGTAAGTAATGATCTTTTATTTAGTGAATAGTATTTACTACTTCATAAAGGTGAAAAGTATTACTTATGATAATGTATTCATGGTTTACCTATTATTTTGAAGAAAACTAACAGTTTTCCTTCTTTGTGTATCCCTTACTAAGATTTTTATGCTAACCCCATGTTTTTGAAATGCTTTTCATAGGACATAGTGTGGAATAGGGTCAAGGATGGGATCCAGAAAAATTCATGCTATCTTAAACATGGAACTAGACATGACTCTTTTTTTCAAGCGTTCATGTTTTGTAAAAAAATATGGAAACTGTGTAGAAGTTTCTACATTGTAATCTTTTGAGATGTAATAGTTATTTTCTAATTCTCTAAAACTATAATCCTGAAAAGATCATCAATGCGAATTATTCATTTAGTTAAAGATTAATTAATGTTTTAAGGTGGGGTCCTTATAGTTGGTATCAGAGGTCGGTTTAGACAACTTTAGGAGTTAGAAAATTGTTAAATTTATGTCCATAAATTAATTTATGGTATGATTGAAATGATATAGAATTTAAATATTACCATGTTGCTTCGCTTAAGATATTTTTGTGTTCGGAATGGTTTTCCGCAGAGGAAACAGGGAAGCTATATTGGGATGACATCAGGAGGAAGACAAACTTCCAAATAAGCAACTTGAGATGGTCAGAATCAGAACTGAATAGTTTGTTGTAGTGATGGCAAAATTGAATCAGGCTATAAATGGTGGTGGTATCCATGCACGATATCAGCCAAATCAATGGAAGAGGAACATGTCAGTGGTGGAACATTTCATGAGGCAACATCCCCCATTATTCATAGGATCATATGACCCTGTGCTAGTAGAAGGGTGGATTAAAGCACTGGAGAGGATTTTTGATGTCATGGGGTGTTCAGAACATCAAAAGGTTAGTCTCACTGTTTACCGTTTTGAAGGTGAAGCTGATCAGTGGTGGTCGATGGTGAAAAATATCAGGGATAGTGATGAGATTGATGGTCTTCACTGGGATGAATTCAAAGGTATGTTTCTTGAGAAATATTTTCCTAAGGTGGTTCGTCTTAGGATAGAAAAACAAGTCCAAGAAATGAGGTAGGAGGATGACTCAGTGGCTGCTTATGAAGAAATGTTCACTCGACTGGAAAGGTATACTCCAAATTTTAAACGAGATCTTGAAAGTAAAATCAACCGTTTTTACTCAGGGTTAAAGCCAAAGTATCAAAGGGATTTATCTTCTCGTGATTTCAAAAGTTATGAAAAACTTGTTCGATGTGCGGAGAAGGTGGAAATGGAGTTTGCGGATGATCATGTGTTCTTTGACAAACAACATAATAAGAGGTCCAGTTGGCAGAAAAATGGAAAGAATTCATCAAAGAAACCAGGAGGTAAGAAATCCAAATATCCATCCTGTGAGAAGTGTGGTAAAATGAATCCTGGAGAATGTTTATCCAAGTCTGGAAAGTGATATCGGTGTGGTAAGTCTATTCATATTTCTCGTAACTGTAAGGAAGATGATCAAGCTCGCAATGAAAATATAGTGGTAAGATGTTTTAAGTGTAATAAAATGGGTCATTATATAAATGAGTGTTTAACGAAGAACTCAACTGAGGGAAAGAAGCCAGACTACAAGAAAAAAGCGGTGGTGAAATCCTTTATAACTAATTTAGCAGATGTTGGGCCATCGAATGAAGTAGTATCAGGTATACTGTTTGTTTGTTCAGATTATTCCAATGTGTTTTTTGATTCAGGGTCTACACATTCTTTCTTTTCTGAGAAGTTTTCTATTAAATTGGCAATTCCATCTCAATACATGAATCCTGAACTTATGGTAAAAACACTAGGAGGAAACGTTGAGCTAAAAAGAAATTATAAGAACCTTCCTATCATTGTGTACGGAAAGAATCTACCTGCAATCCTTATTGTTTTTCCTCTAGTAGAGTTTGATGTTAGTTTGGGCATGGATTGGTTTTCTGTTTATCATGCTAAGATTTACTGCAGAGCTAAAGAGGTTTCTTTTCAGAAAGATTTTCAGTTTGTGTACAAGAATGAACCCTTTATTTTGATAACATATCAGGAAATTGAGAAACTAGTAAAAGATGGAAATGAATGTTACCTTGCACATATTTTTGAAAACAAAGGAACTGTTTAGATTAATGATGTTCTAGTGGTAAATGAGTATCTTGATGTTTTTACTAATGAGTTGTCTGGTATTATACATGATCAGGAAGTTGAATTTACTATTAACTTAGTTCCTAATTCTAATCCAACTTCAAAACCCCCTTATTGAATGGCCCAAGTGGAACTTTTAGAGTTAAAGAAGCAATTGCAGAAGTTATTAGATAAAGGTTTCATTCAACCTAGCACATCACAATGGGGTGATACTATCTTGTTTGTTAAAAATAATGATGGTTCAATGAGACTTTGCATTTGATTATAGAGCATTGAATAACATCACTGTTAAGAAAAAGTATCAATTGCCTTATATCGATGATTTGTTTGATCAACTCCAGGGATCTCAGTATTTTTCGAAGATTGACTTTAGGTCGGGGTACCATCAGTTAAAAGTAAAAGAAGTAGACATTCTGAAGACTGCATTTCGTACTAGATATGACAATTATGAATTTTTTGTTATGACTTTTGGGTTAACCAATTAACCTACTATATTCATGGATCTAATTAATAGAATTTTCCATGAGTTCTTGGATAACTTTGTGGTTGTGTTCATTGATGATATTTTGGTGTTTTATAAAATTAAATAGGAGCATGAAATTCATTTAAGGGTTATCTTGAAAACCATAAAAGAAATGAAACAGTATGGAAAATTCAGCAAGTGTGAGTTTTGGTCACAAAAAATTTCTTTCCTTGGTCACATTATTTCAAGAAATGGCATAACTGTTGATCCTGCTAAAACAAAAGTTGCTGAAGAATGGCCAAGACCCACAAATATAAATGAGATCCATAGTTTTCTTATTTTGGAAGGTTATTACCAAAGGTTTGGTGAAATTTTTTCACAGTTATCTAGTCCAATGACTAAGTTAACTCGAAAAGGTGTTATGTTAATCTGGACAAAATAATGTGATGATTGTTTTCTGGAATTGAAAAGAATATTGGTGAATGCTCCAGTTTTGGAACTTCCTTCCAGAAATACTGAGTTTGTTATCTACAGTGATTCTTCATTGAAGGGACTTGGTTGTGTCCCTATGAAGAATTATCAGGTAATTGCTTATGAATCACGCCATTCGAAAACTCATGAGTTAAATTACCCTACACATCATTTGGAATTAGCTGTTGTTGTTTTTGATCTAAAAATTTGGAGGCATCATTTGTATGGAGTAAAGTGTAAAATATATACTGATCATAAAATTTTAAAGTATATATTCACTCAGAAATAATTTAACATGAGACAGAGGAGATGGATTGAATTAATCAAAGATTACGATTGTAAAATTCATTACCACATGGGAAAAACAAAAAAAGTGGCAGATGCTTTGAGTCGAAAAAGTAATGCTTCATTAACCATGATACGTATAGAACAAGATCCTTTGGTTTTTGATTTGATGAACTTTGGCATATAAGTTTTTGGTGCAGGAAGTTCTTCTGTTTTGTTTTAGGTGTCAGTGAGATCATCTCTATCAGACAGAATTAAGCAAGCATAGAAGAAAGACAGTGGGTTGCAGAAAAAGGTAGAGCTGGTTCAGAAGGGTAAGTTTCCTGAATTTAACATTGATAATGAATGTGTTTTGAGGTTTGGGAAGATATTATTTGTGCCTTGGGATTCATAGTTGAAGGATGAGTTGTTATGTGAGGCTCATAGTTCCCCGTTTTTAGTTCATCATGGCAGTACTAAGATGTACAGAGATCTGCGGGAGTATTACTGGTGGGATGGAATGAAAAGAGATATTACTGATTTTACTGTGAAGTATTTGACTTATCAGCGGGTTAAAGCAGAGCGCCAGTTATCGAAATGGATTATTCAGTCATTACCGGTGCCAGAGTGTAAATGGGAAAATATATCCTTGGACTTCGTTGTGGGATTACCAAAGACTTCTCAAGGTAATAATGAAAACTGGGTTATTGTTGATCAATTGACTAAATCTGGTCATTTACTTCCTATTTGAGATACATTCTCTCTAGATCAACTTTCTCGGTTGTATGTTAATGAGATAGTCAACTTACATGGAGTTCTCCTCTCCATTGTATCTGATCGTGATCCCAGGTTTACATCAAACTTTTGGGAAGGCCTTCAGAAGTTGTTGGGTACTGAATTAAATTTCAGTACATCTTTTCATCCGCAATCAGATGGGCATTCAGAACGAACAATTCAGAATATGGAGGATATGTTAAATGATTTCATGATGGATTACCAGGGATGTTGAGACCAACATCTTCCTTTGGTTGAATTTTCTTATAATAACATTTTTCATTCCAGTATACAGATGGATCCGTTTGAGGCATTATATGGTAAACGATGTTGAACTCTATCTTTTTGGGATGAAGTAGGGGAAAGGGAGCTGATGGAACCAGAATTGGTAGAAGAGATGGCAGAAAAAGTTTAGTTGATTCAGAATCACATGTGAATAGCTCAGAGCAGGCAGAAAAGTTATGCGGATAACTGGAGGAAGAATCTATCTTTCGAGGTAGGTGATCATGTTTTTCTCAAAGGTTCTCCATGGAAAAGTGTGATGAGTTTTGGAAAGAAAGGAAAGAATAGATATATGTTTATTAGACCTTATGAAATCCTGGAGAAATTTAGATCAGTTGCATAGAGAGTGGCATTACCTCCAAGTTTGTCCCAGGTACACAATGTTCTTCATGTTTTGATTTTGAGAAAGTATATGCCAGATCCATATCATGTTTTGAGCCTAGAGGTAGTTCAGTTGGAAGAGAATATCTCTTATGAAGAATAACCAGTCCAGATTATTGACCAAAGAGAGAAAGTGTTGCAAAATAAGGTAATTTATCAGGTGAAGGTTTTATGGAAAAACCATATGGTTGAACAGGCAACATGAGAATATGAAAATACTATGAGGGATAAATACCCCCACTTATTTTGATAAGTGAATAAAATTGTGAGGACGCAATTCCCAAGCCCTTTGGTTCATCCAAACTCAACTCAAATAATCTCCCAATATCCCTCTCTTCATCCTATAAGCCTTACCTTAGGCAGAAAGCTCTTCAATAAACCCTTTTGGTTCAAACAAAGTGGAGTTACCCGATTTAAAGGTAATGTCTTCTCTTATGTTCCTTTGTTTTATTTTTCTTATCCAACCCCCTAAACTATTTTTATTCCTTTATTTTGTAACAAAACCAGTATCTTCAATATAATAGGGTGTTTTTATGAGGATTATTCTAGCTACACATACACACACCTCCGTCTAATGGTTAAAGAACATACTGTTTCTGTGGATGGCGAATTACTGTCTCACGAAATGATGATTGTTCAATCTTATCATAATACCTTTCAGGGTGAACATTAAGATGTAAATGTATTTATATATGATATATATTATGTTTATGATTTCCTTATTCTTCTGTATTTTTCATTTATGGCATACCTTTATGGTTTCTATAATGGATAAACACGATAATTTCATTTTTGGAAGTGCGGACTACCGCCCCTCAAAGTGATATGAATCATTAATGCCATATATGGGATGTATAAAGGATTGAGTTAATAATATTATATATGATATTATAATATAATTATAATTTACCTTTATATCATTGTGATTTCATTCCATTAAATATGAAATAGAAATGAAAGTAGCGTTCATGCATACGTACGGCTTACCGTCTCCATGAACGGTGCATTTCATTTCTTACCTCTAAATGTTATGTACTATTATAAATACATGTATATGATGGATATATATGATATATATGATATCAAATCATTAATATCATTCTGGATATAATCAAACTTTGACCACATGAACAACATTTAATTGTAAGAAGTCCATTTTTGACTTAAGTTCCAAATATCGACAAAACGAACATTATTAACTTAAATGATTACATAATGTTTATAACATGGAAATAAGTGATATAAAAGGAATAATAAACTTTAAAAAGTATCTTAAGAAAGTAGAAATTAACTTTAGTTTATTATTTTGGAGATTAAAGAACAATCAAGTCAAGTCAGACATGAGGTAAGGGGCTTCGTCTCAATCTCCTTTCATTGAGGCATATTTTGTTCTAATACAATAATTTCTTTTATACGCTGTATAAACACCTTTGAGTTTTCATTTCATTCAAATAGAATCTTTTTCAACGATGCATTTTACTAAATTACAAAAGGGAATGTTTCTTTTAACGTACGTGGTGACAACGACCTTTTCCGCCGCCATGAGTACTACTTGATCTTTGGCTTCCTTAACAAGCCATAATGTTTTTCAAAGAAAATAAATAACATATAATCTTTTATTTATTTTGGTATTGAAAATGGTTTTGATAATGACTTTTTTATGTCAATACATTTAAGTGATATATTGTTTTTGAAATGTGGAAATGTTCTCTTTCCATTATATTTGTTTTATGTCTTATGATTTTATAATGGTACTTGGAAATTTGATGGGTTGTTATGTGATAAACCAAATGATGGGTGGTGCCGTGAATACCAGGACAGGTGGTTACGTTAGAACCTCCAATGCATTGGGTATGGAAGTCAGCTGTATGGATATTCCATTTAGTGATATGTGTGGAAGTCGATCGTATGGTTATTCCATTTATGTATGTTTATGTCCCAAGTTACCTTTATATGTTATGTGTTCTTTATATGGGTTTTATGGTAATATTTTGGTTACAAAAGGGTAAGTAATGATCTTTTATTTAGTGAATAGTATTCACTACTTCATAAAGGTGAAAAGTATTACTTATGATAAAGTATTCATGGTTTACCTATTGTTTTGAAGAAAACTAATAGTTTCCTTCTTTGTGTATCCCTTACTGAGATTTTTATGCCCACCCCAAATTTTTGAAATGTTTTTCACAGGACATAATGTAGAATAGGGTCAAGGATGGGATCAAGGAAAAGTCATGTTGTCTTAAACATGGAACTAGTCATGACTCTTTTTTTTTCAAGAGTTCATGTTTTGTAAAAAAAATGGAAACTGTGTAGAAGTGTCTACTTTGTAATCTTTTGAGATGTAATTGTTGTGTCATAATTCTCTAAAACTCTAAACCTGAAAAGATCCTCAATGTGAATTATTCATTTAATTCAAGATTAAGTAATGTTTTAAGGCTGGGTCCTTATACTAACTCCTAAAATATTTGTATTCCATTATTTTATAACAACAGCAGTATCCTAAATATACTAGGATGTTGTTATGAGAAGTATTCGAACTACACTTACACACAACTCCATCTAATTGGTGAAGAACATACTGTTTCTGTGGATGAAGAACTAATGCCTCACAAAATGATGATTGTTCGATTATCTCCTACTGCCCCTCATAGTGGCCATTAAGATGACAATATATTTATATATGATATATATCGTGTTTATTTTTTCTCTATTCTTATTTATTTTTCTTTTATATCATACATTTATGGTTTCCATTATGGGTAAACGCAATAATTTCATTTGAGGAATTGCGGACTACCACCCTCTCAAAGTGATATGACTCGTTAATGACATATGTGGGACGTATAAAGGATGGAGATAATGATATTATATATGATATTATACTGGAATTATAATATACCTATGTATCATTATGTTTTAATTCCATTAAAATAAGAAATAGAAATGAAAGTAGCGTTCATGCGTACGTACGACTTACCGTCTCACTGAACGGTGCATTTCATTTATTACCTCCAAATGATATTAACTGTTACAAATATATATATATATATACTGGATATATATGATATATATGATATATATGATATCTAAATAATGAATATCATTCTGGATATAATGGACTATCGACCACATGGACAACTTGTAAATATATGGTGTTCATTTATGACTCACGTACCTAATATCAACAAAATGAACGTTATTAACTTAAATGATTACATAATTTTTATAACATGGTAATAAGTTATATAAAAGGAATAATAAACTTGATAAAGGTTCTTAAACAAGTAGAAATTAACTTTAGTTTATTATTCAGGAGATTAAAGAGAGATCGATTCAAGTCAAACACGAGGTAAGGGACTTCGTCTCAATATCCTTTCATTGAGTGATATTTTGTTTTAATACATGATTATCTTCTATACGCTGTACAAACACCTTTGAAGTTTCATTTCATTCAAAGGAAATATTTTTATACAATGATTTTTACTAAAAGACAAAAAAGGAATGTTTTTACGTAAGCGGTGACAACGACCTTTCCACCGCCGCGAGTATTATTTGATCTTTAGCTTCCTTAACAAGCCGAAATATTTTTAAAAGGAAAAATAAATACCATATACTCTTTCTACGTATTTTGGTATTGAAAATGATTTTGAGAATGAATTTATTATTTCAATATCTTAAAATGATATTTTGTTATTGCAATGTGGAAATGTTATCTTTCTTTTATGTTTATGTTATGTGTTATGATCATGTTATGGTTCTTGGGAATTATTTACGTATACAGGTGGTTCCGTGATAAACCTAGGGTGTGTGAGCCTGAGATAGCTCTCCAATTCCTTGGGTAACATGACTCAGAAAAACGTGAATTTTTCTCTTAAGAGATTTAGGGAATATAATGTGACGGGTATTACAAAGTAACTCCCTATGTAGCTGTGATAGCTATAATGTAAGTATGATATGTATGTGACAAGTTACCTATATGATTTATAATTTCTATGTGTTATTCATAAATATTATGATTTCATGAGTTAAGTAAAAGAGTTTATGTTCTGTATGTATTTATGAACTAATGTTTTCTTTCTTTGTTTTATAACCCTTATTGATATTTTTATGTTCATCCCATGTTTTGAAATGTTTTTCACAGGACTTAAAGTTGAATAGGGTCAAGGATGGGATCAAAGAAAAGTCAGGCTGTCTAAAACATGGAACTAGACATGACACTTTTTTTCAAGAGTTTTTATTTTATGAAAAAATGGAAACTGAGTAGAAGTGTCAACTTTGTAATCTATTGATATGTAATAGTTATGTCCTAATTATCTAAAACTCTAAACTTGAAAAGATCCTCAATGTGGATTATTCGTTTAATTCAATATTATGTAATGTTTTAAGGCCGGGTCCTTATAGTAAGATTAATGTTTCATTTTTTGGTTTGTTTATAGTTTGAAATAGAATTATATATATATTAATATTATATATGGATTCTAAAGGTTATTTCTTAATGTGTACATTATATATTATCATTTTTCATGTTTATTTTTTTGTTACTACTCAATAGTTATATAAAATATAATGAAATGACTATCTAGATACTCTGGATTATAATAATATTGGAACTAAGGTTCCCTCAATATTTTATATCATTAATTTCCCACCCAATGAGAATTTATAAGAATTATTTTCCCTATTGTAATTGATATAGGATGTATAAATATTTTTTTCCCTCATCTTTAGGATTTATATATAATATTTTTCCACTTAGATTTACTTCAAAATGTTTTTAGAGTTTTTATGTTTTCAAAGTTATAATTAAAGTAGGTATGAATCCTCTTAGTGATGGTGTAGTAATTATTCATTACCTTTGATATCACTTTTTATGATGCTGTTAAAGGAATCTGTTATTAATATATGATAATATTTTGGGATCTCCAACGTGATATATTTTTTTATTTGTTTTTATATAATATATTACTAAAATAAATTCTAACTTCACAAACACATGGATGAAATTAAATGTTTACACTCATAAGAGTTTTGACGTATTGGTGTTTCCTATTGGGTCATTTTCCTCACACACCACATGTTAACCTTTACACACATGAAATTTCTTATGTGGAATTAATGGTATGAGAATATACTAATAGATAACTTCTTGGATGAACTAAATATTAAGGAAAATCTATAATAGTGAAGAAATAATCCACTAGGTAGTGAAGTGAGGGTGGAAAATACTAGATGGAGGTATTAATGAAATATCACTATGTTGTTTATAGTTTTTTTCATTTTATATTTGTCTCCCTGGGTTATTTTTTATTTAAATCGCTACTTTTTATGATGTTATATCATAGAGGTAGTTATTATATTTTTATATAATTAAATGTGAGATTCCATTTCACAATCCTAGTGTTTATTTTCATAGTTTATAAGATTAAGTACATATGGAACATAGTTGGGTCATGTTGAATCTCAAATAGAATTTTTTATTGACCTGTTTAATTTTAAAAATGGTAAATTATTCCCTAATGATTAACTTATAACCAAAGTGATTGTCGCTATCCCTAGGAAATCATGGAAACATTCTTGAGTCATGTGGAGATATGGTATGGGTCAATGGAGGGTCTGATTCAACTCATTATAAAATGGTTTGAGAGTAATTTTGTAAATGATTCAGTGTCAATTATTATTGTATATAGGATGCTGAGACTTAGGGGATACATTTTTTCACATTTGGAAAAAATGGATGTAGTGGAAACCTAAGATACCAAGTATATCAGGGTTTTTAGTTTCAAAAGTTATGTAATAATAGATAATTGTATTAGATTATTCATGTATGGAATCACTAATTTGCATTCTTGGGCCATGTGGCTCAAATAGAATTATATTTGTATATTTTTTCAGTTATAATCTAGATAAAGACACATGAGAAATGTGTGTATTGGATATTGTGATTATTATATATGAATTAATTTAATTAATCAAAAGTCACTGATATAAGTAATTATTTTTTACCATTATAATTTATTAAGGGAGATTTAAATAAGTAATGTTACTCACATGTATATTTTATTTACATTTAATGATTGTTTATTAATTCACGATGTATCATAACCAGTTTTTTAAAATTTTGATATTTCAAAATGTAAATAAAATTTTTACTCTAGAAAAAAATAAATTTTGAATTTTATATTCTGTTTATAGATACAAATTATAATATAAATCCTTTATAATATTTTTTTTAAAATTATTAAAAATTAGAGATTTATAGTTTCAATGAGTTTGGAAGAAGTTTGAGTAGTTTTTATCAAACAAAAAAACACACCACAACATTGTATATATAAATACATAATTAATTTTTGGAAAGTTATGTATTATGGTTGATTGGTTTTTCCATAATGTTTATTAGTAGATGATGATAATTTGTTGTGGAAATTTAGTGAACTAGAAAAGTGTACACAACCCTTTCTTGTTAAAATATGAAATCATGAATTGTTATGTAGGTGCGAGTCTTGAAGAATGGGTGGTGTGCTAGAAATTACCGAAATATTGTTTCACTATAACATGAAATCATTGTTTTCTATTATAAATATTTCTTAAAAAAGGGGTGAAAAACTTTACATTATAGGCCTAAGTGCAAGCCACGAAGCTGGGTTTTGAATTCTAGATTCTGTT
This sequence comes from Viscum album, assembly GCA_963277665.1. Taxonomy (NCBI): domain Eukaryota; kingdom Viridiplantae; phylum Streptophyta; class Magnoliopsida; order Santalales; family Viscaceae; genus Viscum; species Viscum album. Next base: position 616,177,084 of record OY728134.1, read on the forward strand.
ATGGTGATTATAGTTATACCACAATGTCATGATTAGATATATCTTTTAATTTTGATTACGTAAAATATTTTAGAGACATATTAATATAAAGATATTATTTTTAAATGAAATCAGAGTTTAAAATAATTCAATGTAATGAACTAAGTTACTCAGTAATGATATCAAAGTAGGTAGAATATAAATAATTTAATATCCTATAAATGTTCAGTTAATATCATGAAATGAAGAGGAAAACAATAACCCCAATAGATGTCTTATACTATAAAATAAGTGTGTAGGACACATTTTTTTTTCAAAGAGGCTTTGGATGACAGGAACTAATCATAATTTTTTATTAAATCTCAATGTGATATGAAAATGTTGATGGGATAGCTATAAAAATAATAAGAGACAATTGGAGTAAACAATTTTCTAGAGAGAGTGTACTATAAGAGATAAAGAGTTTTTTTTCTATTGTAAATATATTATTTTGGTATACTAGCTCATCGTAATGTGTATGCTTCTTTGATGTAACACAATGTGGGTGACCCATGAAAAAATCATTTGAATTTCTTTTTTTATGTCTTTTAAATTAATATAGGGATATATTTGTGTTTTTATAACCATGAAAATTTATTTTTTAAGTGGTTTATTAAAAATGGAATACCATGAATTACCCCCTTATCCTGTTATCATCCCATTTTTGCAATAATTAGTGATATCAGAGTGGGATGTTCAACCTTAAAGTGTTTTCATCTCTTCCAGAGTTATCGTATAAATTTTAAACCACATGGAAATTATAATTTTTGATTCACCTAAATTAAAACTATAAAATAACTGTATAATACACTACTTATGATTATTAGTTATGGATTTTTACATGACTTCCATTCATTGAATTTTTATAATGTGGATAAATAGTATAAATGAATCATAAATAGTTGGGTGTTGACACCAATGAAATTAATGATTTAAGGATAGATTTATCTAATTTAGTATACACAAATGTGATACCTCATAAATTATTAAATTATATATATATATATATAATTTTATATAAATATTTTGAATTTTTCTCAAAATTACATGAAATGAAATTGAATGTGTTTTGTAATAAATATGAGGAATTAAAGATCTACTAAAATGATTGAATTGATGCATTATTTAATAGGGTGAATGCTATTATAGAGTATATTTATGGACTTGTGGAAACAATGGAGAATATTAACATTTTAAAGTTGATCATGAGAATGTTTCCTCCTCAGTTCAATACAAATTTCTTGATGATTGAGGAGAATGATACAAAGTATATCTCATTGGATGATTTATATAGAATAAATATTTCTTATGAGACGAAAACTAATGAATGTAATTTCATAAAAAAGGAAAAATAATTATAATTTGTGTTAAAGGTAATAAATATTCACACTTTATGGGTTTATTTGGAGGAATAATAAGTGGATGAGGAGATGTCCCTCCTCTTGTCAAATATAAAATGGATAAAAGGAAAGTTAAAATGAATTTTTTTACACAATTTCTTTCAATTTGGAGAGGTTTAAATCTTACTATTAAGTATCCCATTAAGTTATGATATGTATAAGAAAATGATAAAATTAATAATAAATAATATAATGACGTGTAAGGTAATAAATTATCAAAGTAGAATTTCATTAATAAAAAGTTCTTTCTTTTACAGGTGAGAAATATCTCAATGGAATCAAAATAAGATGAGATATAGGATTGAAAAGAATTTAGTGAAGAAGTAATTTTATTGATTATAGTGAAACCGAAAATTGATGAAGAAAATAATGATGATGATGAATAATAGGAGGTTTTTATAGACCTTAAAGGGGAATTATAGGCTACATTAGGATAAATAGATGATTTTATAGATAAAATGAATAAAGATAATGTTTTGTTACTTGATAAGAACCACTATATAATGAATAAAAAGAATTTAAAAAATTGAAAATGGTTGATATTGAAAAGATGAAATATAATGAGCCTGAAAATTTAAAGAATTTGGTGAAGATAGAGTTTAAAATTGAGTTTTAGGAAAAAAAATTATGAATTGGCCAATTATAAGAAAAAATGGTCAAAAAATTGAAGATATTGAATGAGAACATATTGATGAGATGAAAATTGGAAGACCAATATAGAGTTATGAATCTTGGAATAACCTTAGAAAATTATCTATCATAAGCTGTGGAAAAGTTAAAAGAAAGTAATATAGATCCTACATACAAGATTTATGATTTCTTATAAATGAATCATTTTTATAATGAATACAAAGTAGATGTTGGTATTGATTTGAAAAAAAAATCTATAATGGTTAAGGTTGATAAAAAAGCTACCAATTGTGAGAAGAAGATTGACTTTGTTTGAACCAAAATCCAAATGAACAAAAACATAATACACATGAAAATACATCTAAAATAGTGTAATTATTTTTAAAATATGGGGTATATATAACATGTTTGTTCTATATAATAGTGGAACTTTATAGCACAATACTAATAAATAAAGGTCTGTAGAAATTAATAATATCAATATTTTTTTATTTTTTAGTATTTTTTGGTGTCTTGGTTATGAAAGAAAATACATTAATTTTTCATCATGTATATCAAGGAATATTCCAAGGGATACGAAAATAATATAATGTGAAGAACCCCCAAACCAATACTCTCAGATCTAATGTAAAAAATAAAAAACCCACAGATATACTCTAATACCAACTAAGATGATCAAAAAATACATAATCCTTTTAAAATTTTGATACATATCATATCAATAATAAAAGAAACTCTTAGGACTCATAGGATAAACATATTTTAAATTTGGATATATATATATATGACTTATCACAGAATAATATTTCAACATATCCCATAAAATCCTCCACACAATAATTCTTCTTACACATATCACTGTATATAAATTCCAGGGGAAATGAGAAAACATAAGAAAGTAGTTAAATAAAATTCTTAGAAATGTAAAAAAAAATTAATGTGTCATAGAGGATAATATCATAAACATGTGATAAAATATGAACATGGGAGAAATACCTAGTTAAGGAATAATATCGTTATAAGTGATTATAAAACATGATAATATAATCATAGATCAAGACATGGAAATATATAATCATAATTTAGATCATTAGGGGAATAAATTTTACCATTAAATAATAATTTGAAATCATAAAATGGTATTAATGATCCATGGGAACATAGGCATAGGGATGTAGTACAAACAAAAGTAATGAAAATTATAACATTAGTCAAGGTTAACCACCAAGACCATTATAACAAAGTGGATCAAACATCACCAAAATCATACCATAGAATAATGTATTATGAATCTCTAAATTCTTCCTATAAACAATGTATTAGGAATAACTACCAAAAACCAATAACATAATGAATCCAACATCACTACATGTGTCCCATAGTGGATTAAGAATCATTACTTTCATCCCATAGAAATATAAAGAGATATAAATCTTAACCAAATTCATTAAAGGGTTATATTAGACCCACTTATCACATAATTATAAACCATATAAAATTTTTCCAAAATAAACCAGTCATAAAATTTATCATTAAAACCCGTTTGAAATAATATGTGTTAGATAAATTTTTCAAATGATATCACATAAGAAAAATAAATAATTGTAACTTTTTTTACAAAAAATTCAAACATTAAAAATAAGTGTATCATAATAGAATTTAGAGGGTGATTCAAAAAAATAACTCCATAGAAGATATAAATTTTGGATATATATAAGAAAATGATAGTGAAATCATAAAAATAGATTTTATTAAGATTCTATAACATCATCATAAAAACTATGTAATATGTCACTATCAAAATAATTTTCACCAAAATGGTTATCAATATTACATTCAAACCCTTAAATTTAAAATAATTAAAAATAATGGAACCTTTAAATAAAATAAATGAAAATAATAAAAAAATTGGAGAGGAAGATAAAAAATATATGAAAGAGGAATGAAATACCCTTTTAATTATGTTAAATGATATTAAAAAAACCTACATATGTTATAGAAATAGGAAATTTACTTTTTAAAATAGATAAATGGAAATATAAAAGTTATAGGAAATAATTAATATTTGGATTATTAAAAAATTTAAAAAAACATTTATGGTTAAAAAATAAAATGGGCATGGAAGAGAAAAAGGTAATAGAGAGGATGCAGATTATTCATAACAATGCCACATTTTTATGAATAAATAAATGCATAATAAATGCATTTTTTTCCGTGATAATGAGATTTCCAAATATAAGTATTAAAACTACAATTTTATATTGAGAATGGTATAAAATACTGATCATAGAAGAACATGACCAAAGAAGAGAAATTATGACAAGAAAATACTATCTCCGGGAAAACTCTTATGAATTTGGAATGTATGAATCAATAGATAATTGAATTTATATAATGAAATAGAATTTTACATCTTAAGAATAAAAAATGGATTTTGATAAAATAATGAAAACAGTAAAGTGGATTCTCCTTGAAAATTAAAATAGTTTTATAATGTGAAACATGCATTAATAAAGGGAAATTGAGATGAAAACTCTTGCAATGCCATATTTTATGTTTTAAAAATCAATAAAAAATGGGATTATAAGCAAGAAATTTAAATTAACAGAAAATAAAGACTAAATAAAATATAATAAAATTATTTGAAAGAATAAATCAAACTTATATATACATAGTTAAATAATAAGGTGTACGATTCAATAAAGAGATATTGAGTCAACAAAAACCCTTATAATGGCATATTTTATAATATATGAATCGATAAAAAATGTGATTATAAGAAAAATAAAAATATATATAAACATAAGAGTAATAAAAATAATATACATATATAAGTAGAATGTAGCCAACATAGAAGAATGAAATTAAAGATGAAATATTATAACTCAATGAAAGAACATTGTGTTAACAAAAATTATTATCTTGAACTCTAGATTCCTCAAACATACTATAACTTCTACTATAATAATCATAGACTACTTAAACATATATTTTAGAACCTTATTCATATTTATTAACATCAATTTTATTGTTTTTTATTAATTTATTACAAACAAATTACATATTTTTAGTTTATATTTATCATCAGTTGTCATTAGTTTCAACCATTCCCCATATATTTCAATACGAAGGTATCAGTCATAATTCCATGTTAATTATTTCAATATATACACGATAGTAAAGGAATTATAATATTATTTCCATAATTATTTGTGAAATTTCAAGATAATTACCAAGTATTTTTGTGTATGATTTGTTAATATGAAATCCATAATGAGCTTGTTTCAGTAATTTTTAACAAACATGGGGTGCTATATTAATAGTGAGATAATTATTAATATTACTATTACAAAACCATAAATATAACATAATTTATATATTAATTTCATATATTACTAGTAATTATGTTTTCATTTCTATCCATGATAAAAATTTATAGCATCATCCATATAGGTGGTTAAACCAACTCAAACAAGAACATGATACAATCAATGGATACATAATGATAATGAACAAATTTTATTAGAATTCCATTATTATAGAAGTATAATGATATTATTTAGAATTTATTTACGTTATAAATCAAAAATTTGAAGAGGTATATTGTAACAACCCAGATAATTATAGGATAATTTTTTTTTCATATTTACTATATTGCATAAATTAGATAGTTTTAATCATTATAAAAATATTATGTAATTTTTAAACCCAAAAAGAAATAGTCTAATTAAACTGTTTTCATAATGTTTTTATTTAAAATTTTAATTTCTAAATTATAGAATTTTTATTTGAAAAAATTAATTCAAATTTTTAATTCAAGATATAAAAATTATGCTAGGATGAATATTTGGGATTTTTTGAAACAACTGTTTTTAGTGAATTTTGAAAATTAATGATATTTCAAATGTAGTTATATATTTTAATTATATAAATTAATTAAAAAGTATCATTATATTTAGAATTAGTTTTTAATGTTACATATGAAACATTTTATTTATAATAATCTAATTAACTCCTTTTTAATCAGATATTTTAAAGATGTTTGGTATAAGTTTATTTTTATGCTTAAAAATACATTTGTCAGAAATATAATTAAAAGTTTATAATGTTTCTCTATTTTAATTAATAAAAAACCATAACAAAGAATGATTTAAATAAAATATATAGATTATATATATATAAATATGGATTAAAAATCATTTAATGATGATTATAAGAAATATAGTTAATCTAAGAAACCTTATGATTGAAAAAATACATTTCTTAAAACCCCATTTTTGTCATGTATGTGGGTTTAATTTTAAATTAAATTATAAACCTTATATGTGTTTTATATAATAAAATTAATTAAATATTTAGAATCACAAAATTTAAAATTAGGTCATAAGTTCAACATAAATTTTTGTTATAATGAATAATAAAATAGTAAAATAACATGTTACCATGGTTAAAGGTAAATCATCTTTACTAGGGATAAACTAAAGAGATAAAGGTAATAATGAATTAATAACTAGAAAAATTTTAATTCTTTGTCCACATTTCAACCCTATCTCATATTTTTCTAATCAATTTCCCATTTTTGAGCCACATGTATTGATTATGACCTATATAATAATTTAAGTAAAGGGAAAGACACAAAACAAACCCTCCTTGATTTTAATATCTAGAATACATTGTGATAGGGTTAAAAAACCTATGTTTGGTAATAAATATAAATTTTAAATTTATTTTTATCAGTTTTATTAATTTATAATTATTTTATTAAAATAATTACATTAAGATATTACTCAATTATGAAATAATAATTATTTAATTAATAGAAAATAATATAATTAGTTTAAAAATATTAAAATTAATATAAATTGAATGAATTATTGTGTTACAATAATTATTTAGATAATTATAACATTTTTTGAGGTTTTAATGGAATATATTCTAAATCCACATTTTTTATGTTTTTATAGTGAAATTTAATGAATAGAATCAAAATTGAAATTAATGATATTTTATAATAAATAATATTTATTTAAATGATTTAATATTTATAAATATAATATCTTCATCCAATTTATTAGGATATGGTTGAATATTACAACCATGGTCTAATTATGTTCTAATTATCCTTTTATATTAACTATCTTGACTATAGATAGGAAAAAAACAAGTTATCGTAGGTGAAAACTAAAATAGTAATTATGAGTAACCTTAGTGGTTAGGGAAATTTTTTAAAACATACTTATTTTTTTTAGTTTTGGATTGAAATTATCTTATATAAAATATATTATTTTTCATTTAATGAGGTACTTGGTTTCAGAGTGACTCCTCATTTTTGAATAGTTTTGGGTGTTTATAAAAATTCCATTCATTCTCACTTATAAAAGTCCATGCACTCTTCTCTCCTCTTCAAACCATCAAATACATTTACTTAAAACAATAACTTCCAAAATACCTTACTCACTTCACACCCCTCATCTTAGAGAACTTGGTTTGATCAGCAACCAAATCTATCATGGTTTTAGGTGTAATACAAAAGAGGTGGTCTAAAAAAGTGGTATTGTTCTTAAACGAGCATTTTTTTAGTTTATTATTCCACATATTTAAAATATTATTAAATAATGAAGGTATAATTATTATTATATCTCACATATACTAATATTTTTTTTATTTTAATGTAATAACCTTCATACATCTCCCTTAATATCAAATGGGAAATGGAACAGTCATTAGTGAATATGGCAGACTACCACCTCGCGAACCGATGTAATTCATTTTTGATCATCACATATCATAGATGGTTATAATGAATGAATTAAATTTTATATATGATATTACTAAAATAATTATTATACTGAAAAGATAATATATGATTTCATTTTTTTAACTTTCTATTCATTGAAAAATGATAATATTGTTTGTCCATACGTGGTGAATGCCGCCTCTACAAAGTGATGTGATTATTTTTTAAATCACCTCATCACAATGATGATATATATAAGTATATTTAATGAATTGATATTTTATTAATGATATTATGTTAATTATTGAAGAAGAAAATATTACTTACATTCCTTCCATAACAATCATCAAATAATAGAAAAGTGACTGATGCATATGTACAACCTACCATTTGAATGTTGGCAACATCGTTAATTTTTCATACGAATATTTATAGATTTGTTTTAAAAATATTATATAAGTATAAAAATTATAATTATTTTATGATTAATATTATATATATTATTTAATAATTACCTCTTTGACCATATTTAACCTCCCAAATACATTTTGTACATATGAATCAAATATTGTCAAAATAACCAATGTGAACTTACATTATTAAGTAATTGTATATAACATAGTAATAACTGATATAATAGTATTAATAAATATGAAAATTGTTCCAAAGAAATTAAATAATTAATGTATGATTATTATTTTGTAACTTAAGAAATGCATGTGGCAAGTCAAGCACAAGGTAATAAACTTTCTTTTAAAATCATATTTCAAATTTTCTATAAAACTATCTTTTTCTTCCATGTTAATATTTTTAAAAAATTATTTTATTGTTTGTATTTATATGAAAATAAAATTATTTTAGAAGATATTTAATATATATTTTTTATATTCCATCAAATATTTTCAAAATGATTCATTTTACATAACACTGTGACTTTTCTAATAAAAGGATCAAGGAATGTTGTAATTTAATGTATATGGAAGCAACATGTTATCCCACCGCTATAACCATTATCTTATTTTTGGATTACATTATAATCTTCCATGTTTTCCAAAATAAAATTCCACCTTTCACATGATTCTATGGATTTTAGTTTTGAAAATTGGTTTTTAATGGAAATGATATTTCAATATATGAACAAGTTTTCTTTTGGGTGAAAAGATTGTTTTATGAGTGTAATGATGAAAATTTAAAATTTAAAATTTTTTTATTTTTTTATGGTCCTTGGGAATTATTTATTACATAGATTGCTTCTATTATAAAATAATTAAGGGTTGTTCCATTATAATCCATGAATTGGTTTTTAGGTTATTAACCCAGGATGGGTGGTTCTTTGATAATCCCAGGGTAGGTAGTTCCATGATAAACCAAGGATTGGTTAATCCATTATAGTCCTCTAATGCCTTAGGTGTGGATGTCAGCTGTATGGTTATTCCATTTGTATGTGTGATATAAAAAATAATTTCCCCAGTTAACTATATGTTTTATCTGTGATTATTATATTTTTTTAAGGAAATAATATGATTTATCAAATTAAGATAATGATATTATTTTTAAGGGAATGTATATGATAATATTTCATGGTGAAATATATAACTTTGGGAAAAAAAATTTATGGTTTTTTCATGGCTGTAATGAAAACTTTATGAGTTTTATTTTTTCCCATTTTGATTTCTTATGAACTTTTTAATGAAATTTTTTGGGTGGATAAGGCGATTTATTGGGTAAGAAAAGTTTTATTTTTATATGAAAGTTTATTTTGAAATAGTAAATAAATATGTTTTTAGGGACTAAGAGATTTCTTTCTTTCTACTTGTTATGTACCTTATTGGTATTTTTTAGCTCATCTCATGTTTTAAAATATTTTTCCTATGGGTTAAGGATTATAAATAACAATAAATAAGTCAAGATATATAGAATTATGATTTTTCAAGATAAGAAATACAATTTGTTTTTAAAAGTTTTATACTAAGGGAAAAGTGGATAAAAATTAAAAGTGTCCACTTTGTAAAATTATTGTTCTATTATGAATGAGTTATGAACTAATTCTCTAAAACTCTAAATATGAAAATATCCTATAAATGAAAGAAAGTTAATTTTTATTACAACTCAAAATTATGTTATTTTTAAATCAATTAAAGTATATATATTATTAATATAAATTCCAAATGATGAAAATAATTTATTACATACAAAGAAGAAAATATATCTTTTCTTATAGGCCTTCCTGGTTTTGAATGAATCACGAAATTTACACGACACCATAAGATTGGAAATGTGGTAGATTCTTATTACAAATATTATATGGGTAGATGTTAAAGAGAAAAATGAAGGAAATGTGTGGGTTTAAGTGGGAAGAGGACGGGTCCTTTTATTGGTAATATTGTGTGTAATTTTCATGAATACTAATTCCTTAATGTGTATGGAATTTCATTTCTAATATAAAGTAGATAAAATTGAAAAAATAATGTAAATGGATATGGGAGGTATATCATTCTCTCATACATACATTAATAAATATTTTATGTGATATTTTATGACTATACCCCTCATTTTAACCAATTTACATTAGTTTACCATTTACTGTGTTAACTGACTTTTACCTCGGCAACATTTTTCCAAAAAACTAATTAGACCTTATTACCTAATTTAGAAATTATAACTAAAAATATTAAATACATTTTCTTATATTCAATTTCTAAAAATGATAAAAATTACTTTTAATATACATATAATTCATAAATATTTTTTTAGATAAACATACTTTTAAATATAAAAATGCATTAATTATTATTCAATGAAAAGTAATAGTTATTAAAATAATTATAAATTATATTAAAATAATAAATTTAATTAAATTAATTCTTTAATATATATAAATTTAATTTTTTGGGATAAAAATATATAATATACAGCCAAAGTAATTCTTTAAAAAATATTTCTTTTCAACATTAAATGATTTTATCCATATAACTAACCAATTTAAGAAATTCAAGATTTTTTATTCATTTCTTTATACATATGTAATAAATTTCCTTAAATTTCATTTTATAAATATGATAAATTTAACTTTTATAAAAAAACTTAATATATAAGAAAAAATATTTTTAAATACTAGTTTTTTGTATAGCCATTAATAATTAAATTATAATTCTTTATCGATCATTAATTATTTCACAGATTTTATTAATTTATTTTACTAATCATTCCATGAATTCTATCAATGCTATTTATTAATATCACTCTTTAAAATTTGTAAATTTTAAAAAACACACAATTTATGAAAATAGTTTCATTATAATGAATGATATTTTCCTAAATGAATTAATATATTTTAATTATATTAAAAAATAATTTATTTATTTAAAATAAAATATTTATATTGAAAATTTCAAATTTCAAAATTTTAATATCTAAATAATATTTATTTATATTAACTACATACCAGTAACTCTTACTTTAAACATGTTCACTAATATTATACCCAATAAGTACAAAACTTTTTATAATGGTTTAATAATAGCTATATTACCCCCATTAAATTCTATAAGGCCATTACATTCTAAATTCTCAAATCACTATTTTCATTAATTTAGATATTTTAAAAAAATATTTCCTTATTCATGATGTTTTTTCTTAGTGTAAGTTTAATTCTAATAACGGTGATTTTGAAGGGTGGAGATGATCCAGGGGATGTCATATTTATAAAAATACCAGTCTTATTTGTTTATTGTCACAATTTATTTGATTAACATTTAAAAGATATAATCATCCATGATATATAATAATCTTTGGTATTTATTAGTTGGTATCATGTATTTTTGTTGTAATGTTCCATTATGATTGAATAAAGTGTTTTTATTTTGATTTATATGTGATATGATTTATTTCTTATCATCTTTGTATTCATTATAATTAATAAAATAAGTAACATGGGGAAAGAAAATTTATACTTAAATAAGGGATGTTACTTTCACCCATAAATTAATTTCATCCTCAAAATTTTAATTTTCTTTCACTAATGAAATAAATAAACTTATCTATAAGATAGGAATGATTGGAGAAATAATTTATAATGAGATATAAAACCTTACTATTTTTGGAAAGACTAATAAAATCATATTTTCCATCATAATAGGCATATATCGATATTTTAATTTTTCTAAAAAAAACTTCAAAATATTCTTTCATGCCTCGTTATAAGTATTTATATTTTCTATAGACATCCCACTCAGACCTCAATTTTCATGATCCAATTCCCAACCAAATATAAAAACCAAAGAGATTATGATAATATCTAATAAAATCATAAAAAATAATCATATTAATATACCAAATCTATCCTCATATTCCTTACTCTATGAATTTTTTTTCATCATATGATTTATTTCATTCCACCTAGGTTTCATTAATATGGTTATCTTAAACTTCTTAATTTGACCCTCATAAATAACTAAACACTAATCTAATATAATATTATGAAGCAATGACCCCATAATCATAGATCCACTACTATAAATATAATCTTGAAACACATAATCTGATTCCAACTAAGATGACCGAAACAAAACAATGACTATTTTACATTGTTATACATATCATATCAATATTAAAACAAACTCTCAAAACCCACCAATTTTGTTGTTTCAAATTTATCTACATAAATTACTTATTACACAATATTGCTTCAATATATCCCATAAAATTACCTACATTATAATATTTCATATAAATGTCTATGTATATAAATTTCTATGTAGATGGGGAAACATAATAAATGATTGGCTAAAATTATATGTAAGTGAAAAATAATATCAATGAGTCATAGAGGTTTTAATCAAAAAAACGTGAGAAAGAATGAACATTGGCTAAATACCAAATTAAGGAATATGATCATAGGGTGGGATTATAAAACATTATAACATAATCATTAATTAGTTATATTAATATATAACCACAATTAATAACATCAAAAGGGAATAACTTTTCCCATTGAATGATATTGTGAAATCAGAGGATAGTTATCATGAGCCATGGGAACATAAGTATTGGTATGTTCCACTAACACAATAATAAACGATCAAAACCGTATTCAAGGATTACCAAAAGACTATCCGAACATATTGGATCGGGAATACCCACACATATCCCATAACATAATGCATAATGCACCACTATTTGTGTCTCACAAAATAATGAATCAATAATCACTACCTACATCCCATAAAATAATTAGTTTTAAATCACAACCTTTGTCCCTTAATATATAAAACATTATTACTCACATCTGTTAGCAATTTCATGAGATATAAATCTTTACCAAATTCATTATAGGGCTATATCAGACCCACCAGTCACATAATGATATGACATACCTATGCATTACAACTGAAATAAATCATAAATATTATAATGAAAAACTAATGGTAATAATATGGTATACATCACATTTTTATATCGTATCACATAAGAAGAAAACTATAATTGGTTCAGTTGATATAAAATATTAAATCACCCAAAACAAGAACATAATAACTAAATTTAGAGTTTGATTCATGAAATATAACTCTATTAACGATATTTATTTTAGAAATATAGAGTAAAATGAATGTGAAATCATAAGAACAAGTTTCTAGAATATTTTTTTTATCATTTTCATAAAAATAAATTTATAAGTTACATTCAAAATATTTTCCCCTAAAAATGTATCAAGAAGACTTTCAAAATATTTAACATTAATAAAAATCAAAATAATGGAGCCTTAAAATTAAATTAAAGTAAATATTAATAAATATTCAGTAGAAGATAATATCTATATGAAAGTAGAATGAAATAAATTTTATATAATTTTAGTTTTTTATTCAAATCATACCAATAAATGAAACATAATATATAATTTTTAATGGATATAAATATAAATAAAAAGTAAAATAATATAATTAATATTTGTATTTCAAAATAATAAAATAAAACATTTATTGTGTGAAATAAATTGAACATATATGTAAAATCTCCAATTGAGAGGATGGGAAGTATTATTAATAATAATATAATTTTATGAAAAATTAAAACTATCAAAGAATAATATTTTTTCATGAAAACATGATTTTCATGGAGAAGAAGAGAAAATAAAACTTAATAAAGATTATAGATGTATGGATCAATCAAAGAAGGATATGGTTAAAGAAGATATTATGACTCAAGGAAAAATATCGAGTCAATAATAACCCTTAATAAATTTATAATGTGTTAATCAAAATACATTTGAAGATATATAATGAAATTAAATCGTATTCCTTTCAAGAAAAAGTGGATTGTGATAAAAAGATGAAAATCGGGTAGAATATAAACCATAAAAAGGAAAATAAGTTCATAACATGAATCATGAATTAATGAGATGAAATTGAGATGAAAACCATTACAATGTCATATTTAATCATATATGAATCAATGACAATATGGATTATAAGAAAGATATGTAAATTAATCGAAAAGAAATAGGGTGTAATGAAATGATATTAAGTTAACAAAAGGCCTTATATTGTCATATTTTATTATATAATAATTAATAAAAATAGAGATTATGAAAAAGAAATTACAATCAATAAAACATAGGTGAAAGTGAAATATAATACAACTGTGATGTACAATGTACAAAAAATAAAATACTGATGATAAAGTAGAACTCTTATTACTCAATTAAAGGAATTTGAGTTTGAAAAAAACTTTCCCTTATATTTTTTATTGCTCTGATATACTCTAACTTCCTGTATAATAATCATAGACTCATTAAAAATTTATTTCAAAACTTTATTCATATATATTATCTTTTATTTTAATATGTTACATTCATTTGTTGCATAGTTATTACTTGTTTATGGTTTATATTAATCATCAGTTGTTAGTAGTTTCAATTATTCCTCTTAAGTTTTGGTATAGGGGTCTCGGTCATCATTCCATGTTAAAGATTTAAATATATAAATAATATGAAAGTCACTATTATATTTGTTCTATAATTTTTTTATGATGTTATAGTTTCATTCCATCAGAGTTGTGGGATTGATTTATAAAGATAAAATCCAAAATGATATTATATCGATAATATTTAACAAAATAAGGTGTTAAATTAATAAATATTTAAAGATTAATAATATTATTATAGATATATAAATAAAACATTATTTAATTATTAATGCAATTTCATACAAAAAATTAAGTTTTCAATTTCATCCATGATAAAATTTATAGCATCATTGATGTTGGTGGTTAAACTGAACAAAATAATAACATGTTATAATCAGTTTATAATTATTATTATAAAGAGATTTTAATAAATATCATTATTAAATATTATAATTAAAAAATTTAAATATTATTAAAGTGATAAATTTCAATTTATAAGAGGTATATGAATAATATAACGAAAAAAAGTATAAGAAGTTATTACATGCATAAAATAAATCACATATCCTCTAAGAAGGCTTCCTAGTTTTGAATGAATTTGGGAATTATCTTGAAACAATAAGAAGAATAAAATTGGAAATTATTATTATGGTGAAAACAGACGTTTAAATTCAAGAGAAAACAGATGGAATGTTTTGGGTTTAAGTGGGTAGCGGCTGGGTCGTTTTATAGGTGAGCCAAAGTGGAATTTTCCCAAATACACTTTCTTTAATATAGAAGGAAAGCAATTTATCATGGAAATTGGATCCAAATATGATTGACAATGGAAATTTCATAATATTATGTCAACAATTCACTTAATATATTTATAAATATATTTTTTATATTTCATGGAATTACCTCTCATTTTAACCCTTTTGCCTCATTTTAGCCTTTACTGTGGAGACCAACTTTTAACTCATTAACTTATTTTTATAGATAAAAATAATATTGACCTTGTTAAATAAATTTTAATTGATTGTTACATACATAGAATCCATATTATTAGATTCAATTTAAAAAACATTGAAAAATTTATTTTAATATAAGAACACATAACACATATAACACAATTTTAGAATAATTTTTTTAAGACTCAAAATGAATTTATGGTTTTTCCTTACCATGTAATAGTCATTGAATGAATTATAAGTTATTTGTAAACTATTAATTTAATTAAATCCATTATTTAATTTTGATAAATTTAATTTATTGATATCAAAATACAAAACATATTGAAAAAATAATTACTTGAAAAGTATGAATTTTTAATATTAAATAATTGTAAGATTATGAAAAACGAATTAATAATAAATTCATTAATATTTATTCATTTTATATATATATAAAATAAATTTCATTAAATTTCATAGTCTAATTATGATAAAATTGTATTTTCAATAAACATATATAATATTAATAAAAGAAACTTTTTAAAATGAATCATCTTTATTCTCCATAAATATTTAAACTAGTATTCCTTAATGTTTTATAATTATATCTTATATTTTACTAATTTTTACAAATAATTCCTTGAATTTTATTAATATACATAGTTCATATAATTATTTAAAAATAATAACTTCAACAAAAATTTATAATTCATTAAAATAGTTTCTTCATAATCAATATAATTTTCCCAACTGAATTATTGTCTTTTATTTATATTCCAATATCAATTATTTTAGTTCATATAAATTATTTTTCATGAAAATTTTTATTTTCTAACATCTAATTAATATTTTTCTATATTAACTAACATATCTATAATTCTTAAATTTTACCATGTTTACAAGTATTATACCTAACAACTATATAACCTTTTATAATGGTAAAATAACAACAATATTACTCCCATTAAATTCTATAAATTCATTCCTCCCTAAATTCTCAAATCACCCTTCTCATTGCTTTAGTATTTTAGAAAATTATTTCTCTATTATTTCAATTTTTCCCATTGTAGGCTTAATTCTACTAATAATGATTATTAAGGGTGGAGATAATCCATGATATTTAATAGTTGTTAAAATATTATTATTTTATATTTATTATTCCAATTTATTTTATTAATTTTAACAGGATGTAATCATCAATGATATGTAATAATCCATGGTATATAATACTTGATATCATATACTTTTTTTATAATTTTTTATCAGGATTGAATAAACTCGTATTATTTATATTAATATATTATATGATTTATTTTTAGGTATGTTTATATTTATTATAAATTATAAAAAAGTTAAATTAGGAAAATAAAATTATTACTTAAATCTGGTATGTTATGGCTTGTAACAACTCAAGGAGTCATTAATCAAGTTAAAAACCAAAAAAGTGTTTTCATTTTTCAAGTTAAGGAGGATCCATTATATCTAGAGGAAAATAATGTATATGAACCACTAATATATGTGAAACAAAAACATGGATAAAAAATAAAAGGATTGAGAAGGCTATAGTGGTATATTTTTCTTTATAAACAATTGATCAAGTTGGAATTTAGATTTTTGAATGAATATATACTTATCATATGATGGTAAAAAATGATTTTATCATGGGGATAAAATATGATATGGAAGGATTCATAGGTTTTATTAATGAGAAGGGAATAAATATTTTTAGCTTAATAAGGGATATTTTTTTAGAGAATACATGAGAAAGACATATGTATTGATTGTTGAAGTTGTTAGTAATAATATCTTATGCATAATCCAATTATGTTACTCGTTACAAGAAATATGTTTTACTAAAAATTCTTATACTATAAAAGGAAAATACAATGTAATTTTTATGAAATAGAAATATATAAAAGGGAATATCTACCTTAAAACTAAAGAAGAAGAAATTTACTTTATATTAAAGGATGATGAAAAAACTATAGTATAAATCAAATAGGCACATGATAAAAAAATTCATTGAAGATTTTTTAAAACAAGAACATTCTCATGATATCTTTAAGATTTAATGTGGTTTCACTTATTTTGTTATTGTTTCTAAAATAGAAATATCTTTTAGAATATATAAAAGATGAAATAAAACAAGTCAATGAGATTACTTCTATTAGTACTAGTATTCTTTTGTAGCCCAATACCACTAAGAGATGATTATTGAAGGGGATACTATGTAAACTTTAGTTACTAATATAGTATGATTATATTATTAATGATGAAAATTAATAAATATAATTTTATTATATAAATTACACGACAATGATGATTTTTGGTAATAAAATATTAAATCACAGAATCATAATCGGATAGACTCTACAAATAGTCAAGTACAAGAATATTTTCAAAAATGGATTAATGAACTAGGTTTCAATGGTGATAACTCATTTAGAAAATAGATAAATTGAGCATAGAAATAATATAATTAATGGCACATATCATTTTACGATCATTGAGAAATATCTACTAGATAATTTTTGGAAGAATTTTGTATTCTAAACAGTTAATATCATAAATATGAACTTGCTTTATTGGGTGGGGAAAAAATATATATGAGTTTTGGTATGAGAGTAAGCTAATATTAAAATTATTTTATATCAACAATGGATAATTTTTATTCTGAAAATGGATAAAATACCCCATAGTTTTTAATTTCAGGGTGATGAAGGAATTTTTATTAGAAACACTTAAAAGAGAAAAGTTTGTTGATTATTCAACAAGAGTCTTGTGAAAATTACTGAAATCCAATATAAATTTGATGAAGAAAATGATGATGAGACATTGGATCAAGTTTTCATGTAGAAAATAAGTTAATAATCAGTGTTTAAATTAATGAATAAATATCATTGGTGATAATAAAACTCTTTCAAAAACAATGAAAAATAAAGTCTCTATAGAAAACAACATTTTTACTTCAAGTAAAGCCTAAATTTGTTCACGATCCTATAATTAATTATTTCTTGATAAAAGATATTAATAAAGATCTTATGAAAATTGATAATTATCAAATATGGGATATTTTCTGAGGCCAAAGGAAAATATGTTATTAGAAAAAAATGGGGTTTCAAAAATAAGTAAAATGAATAAAAAAACTAATTTAAATAAATCATGAACAATATGGTAAAGATACTATAAAACTAAAGGGAATGATGTGGATGATAATTTTTCTCATATTTCTAGATGAGAAATGATACATATGTTCTTAGAAATAAAAATGAATTTTTTTCAAGGATTTAAAGATGGATATTAAGCCATCATTTTTAAATTTATTTATTGAAGAAGTGGTGTTAATTTAGAATCTCTATGTTTTCCTCATTCTTGATGTTGAGAAAAAAGCGTGTTACACAAAAATTTTACATTATGGGTTGAAATTATAACCAACATCTTGGTATTCTAGGATTGATCAATACTTAAAAATGATTGGCTTTCAGTATGTAAAGGTTAATCATAATCTAAAAGCTAAGAAGGTGGATGATTATATGATTATTGTGATAATTTTTACCAATGGAATAATATTTGGATTATTGATTTAATAATAAATCATGTAGTTTTACATTTTCATGATAATTTAATTATAAATGTTAATTATTGATGAGTTTACATTTTTTCATGGTTTTATGGCGACATAAGGAAAACATGGGTATTTTATTTCCAAATCAAAATATATTTAAGGAGGTTCCAAAATTATTTAGCATGGATTATAGAAATGTTATTAAAAAATAGTTTATACATATATAAATATATCAAAGGATGATGATTAAAAATAGTTCTATACAAAAGCTTTCATGAAAATCATTGGGATCCTATTGTATATAAATAATTCTTGATAGAATTTTTTTTCATTAAATTTTAGTCAAACAGTTATAAAAGTTATCAGATAAAAGATACATTCTTTAAAGGAAAAAACTAATTTTAAACTATTTTATAGTGGTATAATCCAATAATAGTTATTAGGATGATTGGATTTTTTCAAAAAAAAAGATAGATATTCTAAATAAAGAAATAAATTTAATCTTAAAGAAATGTATATTTCTAGTCTATTTAAGTAGATAGATTTTATTTCATTGAGTATTTCAGATCCTAAATATATAAAATCCACTCAAGAATCCACATAACTACTATTAATAAAAAATAGGTTAAAGATATTGAAATTGAGGTGAATCCTACTATTGTAATTTAATTATGATTTCTCAACTGAAATAAATATTATCCAAATTCTAGTTAATCATCCAAGGATATGTTATATTTAGATGATATACCACTTTATCTCTATCCACTTGATGTTTTTGAGAAGGTACACCACTCCACTAAGGTTATTATCATTCCACTATTATGTTAGAACATGTGGTATTCTCAACAATCAATTTATGGAATTTTATGCTTTCTATTATGAGTTAACTAATTGATTTATTAATTAATTTAAACATGAAAAAACTTTTGTATTGTTTACAACGGGAGAGAAAATACTCTAATTCAATGGATAGATCATACTAAATGTTTTGTAGACAAAGATGTATAATATCTTAGAGATTCTAAAGTTTAGTTTAAAGGGTGAGGATACTCTTTAATTGGCATTAGGATAGAGTAACATGAATGTTCTATCATAGGGATCATGTGAATTTGGAAAATATATATCTATGTGTGAAATTATTAGTCAAAAGTGATGTCAAAATAAGGATACATGATATAACAAGTAAAATTTTATTAATAAGTGAAAACAAATAATATGTATATTTAAGTGGATATTTAATAAAAATTTCATTTTAATCTTATTTCTAATTACGAGAATGAATCATTTAGTTTTAGAGTGAATGAAATGCAAATCATTGGATACATGATAATCAATTTTTTGATGATGGAAGAATATGGTTTTTGAATAAGTTTGGTGTTTTTTCAAAACCCATAGAGGGAGATTATTAGAAAAAATCAAAGCATCAATTTTATGTTCTGTTTCTTGAAAAAAGGCTAATATAAATCCTTTAAATGATTCATAAATGTATTTTAAATTCAAAATTCATAATTTCAATGAGTTTTAATGAAGCTTAAAATGATTCTCACTAACAAGAAAAAATAACATTGTAACATAGTATATATTGGATTATAATTAATTTTATACAGGTATGGATATTATAGTTTCTTGGTAATTCCTTGAGATTTATGGATAATCTATAATAATATATGGTTGAATTTTGATTAAATATAAAAGTATGCATCACTAAATGCTATTAAAATATCATTCCATGGTTTTTTTCATGAGATTTAGTCTTGAATAATGGGTGTGATGCCTAAAAATACAAAAAGATACTTATGCTATAACATGACACCAAAGTTTTCTTTTGGAAATGTATCTTAATAAATGGTTGAAAGGTTATGTATTTTAGGTAGATGGTCATTTTATAAAGGAGGTCCATGAATTTGAGGTTACATTATGGTGATTATGGTTATTTTGTAATGTGTCGATCAAATATATCTTCAACATTTAGAAATGCTAAAAATTTAAGATGATAAATATAGATAATGACATATTTTTTTGAGAAACATGATGTTTAAAGGAAATATTTTTTAATTTAAAAAGTTATTCTATAATGAAGTTGGAGTAGGAAAATTTTATATATTTCAGAAAATATTTGAATATTGAATTTTTAGCCGGAAATATGGATATATAAAATGACCCAATTGGATGTATTATACTATTTAATAAGGGGAGGATAGGAATATGAATCAAAAAAGATTTTTATAACATGAATAAATTCTTTTTATTGATAAAATATCAAGAATAAAAGAAAAATTTGAAGACATAGATAAATTAATGAGAATAAAATTTGAGAGAATATATTTCTAGAGAGGTTTTTAGATAAACATGAATGTCTTTTATAATATTTACCCATCAAGCTAAAAGATGAATTTAAGATCATTGGTCATGATGAATATGGAGTATATTGTTAGAATAATGGATGTGAAATATTTTTTTATTTTTATGATCAAATCTATAATTTTTTGAGTAGTGAGTTCTTATTGAGTGGTGGACTAGTGAGTTCTCATTCGTGTGGGTGGTTATGAACTAAGAGGGATAATGAGCCCACTCAAAAATTTGTAAAAAAGTTTTCTTATTTAGGGTATTTTGGTACATTAACACATCACTATGTTTATTCCCCTTAGATAAACCCTAGTATAATTGAAGAAAGTAAATTTAGTAGTGACACTTATTATTTATCACTTTTATATTCTATTTTTGAGAGAGTTGTGTTTTGAATAACTAGGAAACAAGATTTCTGGAAGGGATTTAATAAAAGTGGCATACCTTGATTCACCCACTCATAATGTATCATCCATTTATGGGATGAATGATTTTATAATTATTTGATGAATATGAAATAGTTATTGGAAGATTTATTAAAAAATGTAAGTGTTCATTTCAATAAAGATAAATTATAAATACTTTTTTAAATGGGAATTATAATTTTTATTACTTTATAAAACCTATCGTTTTAAATATTAGATTAAAATTTTATTTTATATTAAAGGTTTTACCTCTAGGAAAAAATCTCAATTTATTTTTATGAATATATTTTGACTGATTTAAAGAAAATAAATTTATTTTTATTATTCAAATATGTTGAGTTTATAAATATGATGACAGGGTCAGAAATTTTCATTTAATAAGAAATTATTATAGTGAAGTGTTTCTAATAGGGAGTATTTTAGTGAATTGGAAATTTAGGGTTGTGAATTTTTATAGAGGGGTAGTGTGTCCAAGTTTTTTAGTAATACATTGTAAAATAATGGTTATCATATTAGGATAAGATTCCATATATGAGTGTTGAATTTTTTATCGGAGTAGGTAGTGGTTTTCTGGTGAGATATTGATTTATTATTTTAAGGATGAAAAGTGATTTATGTAGAGTTTGTAATGTCATATAGTATTAATTAATAATTAAAATATTGATAGGGATTTAAAGTTTGGAATTAATGGTGAAAAACAAGTACATTTGAGTTTTTGGATTTTTTTGAAGTAAGAGATTGTTTTTGGGTATTGGGAAGTTTAATGTGAGAATTTTGAGATAATGATAAAAATAAAAATTCCCACAGAAGATTGTTTTTAGTGCTTTATAAACCATGGATGTTTTTGTAATGTCCCGGATTTTTCAATGTTTTTTTTAATATTATATGGGAATTATTTTGAGACCAAGCTCTGAGACGACGTTCAGTTCCGAGGCCCAGTGAGGCTGGAAAAAATGTTTGAATTTAATTTTATGATTCAATTACCCGCACCTGCGGCTTTACTGAAAAATTGGAATAACTCTCGAATGGGTGCTCGGATAAGAAATCTGAGGGCACCATTGCGTTCAGAATAGCGATTTTACCTAAGGCGGTGCCTAACATCAGTCGGCGCAGGTCGGTGGTGAAATCTGGTTTATGGACGAAACAGTAATAAAATATTTAATAAAAATAATTTATGAAAACTTGTTTCTGTAGCAATATCTTTTTAAAATCTACTGCACCAAATATCCTTTATCCTCTTTAAATAGAGGCTTGCTCCAGGGTCCAGGGTTACAAACCCCATAAACCTGAAAAACCTTGGTGGATCTGGAGGTCCTAAAGGAAGCCTCCCAACGCGGTGACGATGTTCATGAAGAGATTCGCCGGTGACGATGACTCGGCAACCAGATCTTCACCAACGAACCCCGTGAAATCTAGGTAGGATGTTGTTGTGATTTTATTCTTCCCCGTTTTTGATTTCCACGATGAACACAGACTAATCCACGAACAGATTAGCCCTTGGATTGATCGTTGTTGCAGGATGGGATATTTGCGGGAATCGTGGGATTTCATTCTTGAGATTGTTTTGGTTTTCGTTCAACCTTCTAATGGTGACGAACCAAGATCGACAGGAACTTCGATCGAGGTTTGTCCCTCTCGATTTATTGTGTTATTCTTCCCAAAATTCTCGCGCCCTTCATCGCGTTCTACGCGTTCTTCGCGGGGATATGAAAGACGGATCGTCGCGCACCCATTATGCAATGCAACAGTCCCAAATTAAAGATCTGGCATCGGTCTAACCCTACGGAGGTGCGGCTGTGGTGGCGATGGACGGATCGAAGCGGATTTCAAGAAATTGTTCTTTGAACGATTTCCACACGGGTGACTAGAATCAGATTTCGGAGTCCATCGGAGGCTCGAAACCCACGGATTCGGATTCCCGAGGATGAGGCGACCTAGCACCTTGAGTTTCACGGCAAACCGATGGCTGAATCAAAGTCCAAAGGATCAGCCAAGGCGCGCGGAGGAAGACAACGATTCTAGAAATTTCCCGACTACACACCGTGTAGTATGGGCTACATGGAGTGTGTTAGTCGGTATGTTTACCCGTTGTGTACTCCGAGAGTACACAGGCACGGGCAGGGTACACGGCCATGGACACGTTTTGTATACCCCCCACCCCGGCCAGACCCAGCCAGATACACGGGATACCTCGTGTACTGGTACATGGGCAGGCGACACGGACACGGGCAGAGGCCGTGCACGGGCACATGGCCAGCATACACGGAGCGAGCCTAGGTACTCAAAAACAGTGTGTGATTTCTTCTACATGTCGTGTAGTTGTTTTCTATCTGACAAGCCGAGTGACACGGGCTGGTTACTCGGGCAGTACCTGGGGTAAAGGAACACGACGTGTACTTTTCTACACGCCATGTTGTTTGGTTTTTCACGGCTTGAACGAAGGACACTGGCCGTTTACACGGGCATTACCCAGGGTCAAGGAACACGGAATGTAACCATACAACACGCCATGTAACCTTTTCTTCATGACTTGAGCCACTTGTCTTCTATGACTTGGACTAGCCTTCTTAGGGTTCGTACCCTTGGTATTTTTCCCTGAAGGTTCTGGTATCATTTACTTTACGCAGGAGTATGATCCCTTCAGCTGAACTCCCTGAATAGAGTTGTTGGAATCCCCTCTATGAGACTTAGAGCCAGATCTTGTATTCATTCCTGGAACCCTAGGTAGAGTTCTTGGTATCGACGTGACAAACATTACCCAGGCATCGATCCTCTGCTTAGCGGAATAGCTGAGACTGAGTTGTCTGAATCACCCCATGACTTGGCTGTGATCCTCATCTGAGCATCGTGTTCCCAAGGTACTTGAGGAGTATGTTGAATGAGTACTTTTTGTCTCTCTCTCTCTAGACCTAGGAGTGTGTTCTCCCGATGGTATGCTTAGTGGAATCTTCGAGCTGGATCCTAGTGGCGGTATCGCGAAGGTCATTTGTGTATGAGTATATCTGGATATTCTTGTTATATGTTCCGTAGACATATACTGTGTAGAGATGACAGTACCTTTCTTTGTGGTATTTTCCCTTGTTGTATTTACTTTTTGGTTTTTTGGGTGTCCTACTGGGTATTGTTATACTCACCCCTACATGGGCCTTGCCCGCACGTGTCGTGTCTTGTGCAGGCGAGCGAGCCTTTGACATGATTCTAGGCGGACCAGGACCGGATGGTGTTTAGTGAGATTAGATAGGCCGAGGTGTGTTCCTTCAGTGATAGGTTGCAGTCCCAGTACCTTTATCTACATGTTGAACTTTTTTGCAGACTTTCTTTTGGTGGGCTTGTACTTTTGGCCCAGGGTTTTACTTTACTGTACTTTACTTCCCTGTCGTACTCTGTTGGTTGGGTTTTTAGTGTATGCGTGTTTTTTCCATCTTTAGCAGTTTTTAAATTTTATCTTCGTGGGATTGGAGATGTGTGTGCATGTGTATAGGTTTATAAGAAATGCCTCCCATGTTAGTAGCATGCCTACTCAGTGCTAGTCACTAGCCCCTGGCCTATTGGAGGCGGGCTTGGGGAGTTGCGGCTCGGGCCCCACTGGGACGGGGCATGACAGAGTGGTATCAGAGGTGTTCGGTTCTACCTTAGGACCAAGAATCTATGAGTTGATTTGGGGAAATAGTGTTAAGTGTTTTGAGTTCGGCTCTCAGGTTAGGGACCCCAGTGTTGGTGCGGCGGCCGACGTATCCATACACCAGGACTCTGATAACTTGATTTTCGACTCGGAACATGAAAACACTAGTTGCATGGGGGAAAATAATGGTACATGCATCATATAAGAATGGGTTGTGGTTTCCATGTCCTTCTTGAGTCAGCTCTCCAGATATACTCACAGATTGTGATACATCTTTTTTCTTAAACAGGATGCCTCCATGACGCGCACCCGCTAGGATCCAGCAGCTCGATCACGAGGATGACCACCTCAGTGATGAAGCTTCGATACAGGGACCAGATCCCCCTATTCTACAACTAGGTGGCATGCCAGTTATTCCACCACCTGTGGGGTAGTGTTTAGCGCCTGCTGTACCAGTGGAGGAGGAGCGCAGGGTGAGCGCACTCCACAAGTTTCAGAGACAGAGACCCCTCAGGTTTCGAGGTGAGCCTGACCCTC
The DNA here is from genome assembly GCA_963277665.1 of Viscum album. Taxonomy (NCBI): domain Eukaryota; kingdom Viridiplantae; phylum Streptophyta; class Magnoliopsida; order Santalales; family Viscaceae; genus Viscum; species Viscum album. The sequence goes on from OY728134.1 coordinate 616,203,199, forward strand.
AGGCAGCAGAGGACTGGCTTGAGGTGGTGGCTAGAGTCTTCTGTTTGGTCAGGACACCAGCAGACCAGATAGTGATCCTCGCAGCGAGCCTTCTACAGGGCTTGGTAGGGCGATGGTGAAGTTTGGTCATCCAGACTCACGACGAGGTGACTCTTGCATGGTCGGAGTTTGAGCATCTCTTCAGAGAAGAGTTTTCACCGGTTACCCTGAGAGCAGTATGTATAAAGGTGCTTCTTCAGCTCCAGTAGGGAACCATGTCGGTGGCTGACTACTCATCGAGGTTTACTGACCTCTCGCGGTACACGATGGATATAGTCAGAGATCAGTACTTCAGAGCTTGGACTTTTGAGCAGGGATTGCGCAGAGATATCCGAGCTAGCATCATCCCGATGAGCATTCCTACTTATGCGGGGGTGCTCGAGCGGTCTTTGGTGGTTGAGAGCTTCCTGGAAGAGCAGGGACAACCGACAGTTGTCAGTAGTGGGTGAGCTAGAGCAGAGACCTCAGCGGCAGGGAGACGATGTCAGGGACCCAAGTGTGGGAGATGTTTCAAGAGTAGATCCCAGGACAGGGGATCAGTCGTACAGGGTTCATAGGGCGCATCGAGCCAGCCTTGAGAGAGGCAATGTTACTCATGTGATGGCAGGGGACACCTCGCTCGAGATTGTCTGACCCATTGTACTACTGACACTGGAGCAGTGGATGGACCACCGAGGCAAAGGCAACGTGTGGAGTAGGCAGATCCACGAGGCCGCGGACATGGAAGAGGAGTTGGGAGAGTAGCTAGAGGTGGTCGGCATTTCGACCCTTTACCACCACCACCCCCAGGAGGTCCACCCCAGGCTCAGGGAGCTGGTGGATAGAGGCAGGGGTAGCTGCAGGCGGCAGAAGCTTATGACCCAGGTACTCCCGGAATGATTAGAGGTACTATCTGTGTCGTTTCTACTTTGGATACCGTATTGATAGACACAGGTTCTAGTCATTCCTTTCTGGATACTTATCTTCTTCGAGACCTTGAGATTTTTGTTGAGTCGTTGAATCGACCCTTATGCTTAGAAACACTGACTAGAGAAGATTCATAGATCACACACCTTTTCAGGTAGTGTGAACTGACCCTTGGAGATGAGAGATTCGGTTGGAAGCTCTTGGTGGTAGCGTCGAGGCCTTACGATGTCATTCATGGTATGGATTGGCTATCCACAATTCATGCCCAGATTGATTGTTTTAGGCGAAGGGTGCAGTGTGTCTGCAGTGATGGGATGAGGTTCTCTTTTGTCAGGGAAGGAGAGACCCAGGCAGCATAGGATGGAGTCATGCATAGGAGGGCACAACCGATTTCACATCAGTTGGCCAACCTGGGCCTTGGCGTGGAAGATGTTACGAGTTTCCTGTTTCCAGCAGTGGTGGCTGAGTACAAGGACGTCTTTTTGGAGGATGTCCCTGGGCTACCTCCCCGTCGGGAGATACATTTCTGCATTGAGTTGCAACCCTGGACGACCCCGATATCAGCATCAGCTTATCGGATGACTCCTACAGAGCTTCGTGAGCTAAGGATGCAGCTTGATGACCTGTAGAAGAAGGGCTTTGGGATACCCAGCGTTCCACCCTTGGTAGCCCCAGTGCTGTTTTTCTAGAAGGCGGACGGGAGCTTGAGGCTGTGTGTGGATTACCGGCACTTAAATCAGGTGACTGTGAAGAATTGGTATCCACTACCGAGGATTGATGACCTCTTCGACTAGTTGAGAGGGGCACGATGGTTCTTGAAGGTTGATCTACAATCAGGTTATCACCAATTTCGAGTACGGGAGGAGGATATACTAAATACGGCTTTCAGATGTCGCTATGGTCACTATGAGTAATTGGTGATGCCCTTCGGCGTGACGAACGCCCCGGTGGTGTTCATGGGACTCATGAACCGGATCTTTCAGCCCTATATAGACCGGTTTGTAGTGGTCTTCATCGATGATATCCTTGTGTACTCTACGTCTGAGGAGGAGCACGCGAGACACCTAAGGATGGTTCTGGACACACTCTGAGAGCACCAGTTGTATGGGAAACTCTCGAACTGTCAGTTCTGAGTACAGGAGTTCCACTTTCTGGGGCACGTTATCTCAGCAGATGGTGTAGCAGTGGACCCAGTAAAGGTGGAGGCAATGCTAGCATAAGAGCCACCCCGAAGCCTGACGGAGGTGTGGAGTTTACTTGGGTTGGCGGGCTACTATCGGAGATTCATCCAAGATTTCTCCAGGATTGCAGCACCCAGGACAGCTTTGACCCGAAAGGGACAGCCTTTCGTGTGGACCGAGAGATGCTAGCAAGCTTTCCAACAGTTGATACAGAGTCTGATGAGCGCCCCGATCATGAGATTACCGGAGGAGGGTGTTGAGTACGTAGTGTTCTACGATGCATCAAGGACCGGGCTTGGTTTTGTCCTGATGCAGAGGCAAGCGGTGATTTCCTATGGCTCACGTCAGTTGAGACTACACGAGTAGAACTACGTGACCCATGATCTTGAGTTGGCAGTGGTAGTCTTCACATTGAAGATGTGGCGGCACTACCTGATGGGCGAGAGGTTTACCATCTACTCTGATCACAAGAGTATCAGATATATCTTTTCTCAGAAGTATTTGAATTTGAGACAGATGCGATGGCTTGAGTTCCTACAGGACTATGACTTTGAGATCATTTATACTCCTGAGAAGGAGAACGTGGTGGCAGATGCTCTCAGTAGGAAATCCAGTTCGAAGTTTCTAGATGAGGCGACAAGGCAGTTGGCCTCTTTACAGTTGTCCTTCGTAGATGGAGATGAGGGAGCTTACCTTCATTCGATGGTTGTTACCCCTCCACTCTTACAGCAAGTTAGGGAAGCACAACATGAGGATGCTAGCTATGAGACTCTATGTGCTCAGATATCCACATGTGATGCTGCCGATGGATATTCAGTAGTTGGGGAGCACATTGTCCTTTTCAGAGGGCGCACGGTAGTACCAGTGACGTTACGAGAGGAAGTTATAAGGGAGTTTCATACATCCCCTTTGGCAGTTCATCCAGACGGGGAAAAGATGTATCAGGACCTCCGACGTCAGTTATGGTGGCCAGGAATGAATAATAGTGCGGCGGAGTTTGTTTCTCGGTGCCTTACTTGTCAGCAAGTAAAGGCTGAGCACCAGGTTCCAGCAGGTTTGGCTCAGCCCCTTGAGGGTCCAGAGTGGAAGTGGGACGGAATATCCATGGACTTCGTGACGGGTTTACCACGTACGTCCAGGGGGCACGGTGCCATCTGGGTGATCGTTGATTGACTAACCAAGTCGACCCACTACTTAGCCATATGGGAGTAGAGTTCAGTAGAGAGCTTGGGACGCCTCTACGTATAGGAGATTGTTCGACTTCATGGAGTACCATCCACGATCGTCTCATATCGTGATGCTCATTTCACATCCTGGTTGTGGAAGGGATTGCAGGAAGCTTTTGGGACTCAATTATGCTTGGGCACAGTGTTTCATCCCCAGACTGATGGTCAAATAGAGCGGACCATCCAGGTCCTAGAGGATATGCTACGAGCTTGCATACTTGACTTCAGTCGTAGCCGGGAGGATCACCTACCACTAGTGTAATTTTCTTATAACAACAATTATCATTCCAATATTGTTATGACACCATTCAAGGCTCTATACGAGCGACCTTGCAGGTCGCCACTTTGCTGGACTGACCCGGGAGAGTCAGCACTCATGGGCCCAGATATGGTGAAAGATACTACAGAGATGGTGCAAGTCATCCAAGAGCAGATGAAGACTGCACAGAGTCGGTAGAAGTCTTATGCTGACTGGAGACGGAGGCCCTTGGAGTTCGAGGAAGGATACCATGTGTTCCTTCGGGTCTCACCTCGACTGGGATTACAGAGATTTGGCCAAGGCGGCAAGCTATCTCTGAGGTTCATTGGCCCTTTTCAGATTTTGAGTAGAGTTGGCGAGGTGGCGTATCACTTGGATCTACCTCCTCAGATGGACCGGGTACACAACATCTTCCATGTGTCGCAGCTATAGAGGTACGAGCATGATCCATCACATGTCATCGACTGGGGCGAGCTGGACATCGATGATGGAGCGACCTTTGCTGAGTACCCAGTGGAGATCGAGGATCGGCAGGATAAGATCCTTCGTGGATGAGATATTCCCTTGGTGTGTGTCCAGTGGCAGAATGGGAATCTCTAGGAGAGCACGTGGGAGCCAGAGGCTCAAATTCGCTGTAGTACCCACACCTTTTTGAGTATCCCTTGTTTTGGCTTTTCGGGGACGTAAAAGCCCTATGGTGGGTGTGATGTAATGTCCTGGATTTTTCTATGTATTTTTTTAATATTATATGGAAATTATTTCAAGACCAGTCTCTCAGACGACGTGCAGTTCTGAGGCCCAGTGAGCCCGGAACAAATGTTTGAATTTAAGTTAATGATTAAATTATGTGCGCGTTCGGTTTTCCTGAAAAAGTGGAATAACTCCCGAACGGGTGATCGGATCAGAAATCCAAGGGCACCATTGCGTTTAGAACAACTATTTCACCTAAGATGAGGCCTAACATCGACCGAAACAGGTCAGTGGTGAAATCTAGTTTTTGGACACAACAGTAATAAAATATTTAATAAAAATATTTTATGAAAACTTGTTTATGCAGCAAGACCTTTTTAAAATATGTTGCACCAAATATATTTTATTCTCTTTAAATAGAGGCTTGCGCTAGGGTCCAGGGTTACAAACCCCATAACCCTGAAAACCCTTGGCGGCTCTGGAGGTCCTGGAGGAAGCCTCCAAACGCGGTGACGATGTTCTTGACGAGCTTTATCGGCGATGATGACTCGACAACCAGATCTTCACCAACTAAACCAACGAAATCCAGGTAGGATGTTGTTGTGATTTTATTCTTCCCCGTTTTTGATTTCCATGACGAACGCAGACTAATCCACGAACAGATTGGCCCACAGATCGATCGTTGTTGCGGGATGGGATATTTGCGGGAATTGTGGGATTTGATTCTTGAGATTGTTTTGGTTTTCGTTCAACCTTCTAACGGCGATGAACCAAGATCGACACGAACATTGATCGAGGTTCATCCCTCTCAATTTATTGTGTTATTCTTCCCAAAATTCTCACGTTCTTCGTCGCGTTCTATGCGTTCTTTTTGGGGATATGAACGACGGATCGTAATGCACCCATTGTGCGATGCAACGGTCCGAAATTGAAGATCTGGCATCGGTATGACCCTACGGAGGTGCGGCTGCGGTGGCGACGGACGGATCGAAGCGGATTGCAAGAAATCATTCTTTGAACGATTTCCTCATGGGTGATTGGAATCAGATTTTAGAGCTAATCGGAGGCCCAAAACCCATGGATTGGGCTTCAAGAGGACGAGGCGACCCAGAACCTTGAGTTTCGCGGCAAACGGATGGCTGAATCAATGTCTGAAGGATCAGCCGAGGCGCGTGGAGGAAGATAGCAGTTCTAGAAATTTCCCCACTACACGCCGTGTAGTATGGGCTACATGGCATGTGTTTGTCGGTAGGGTTACCCGGCGTGTACTCCGAGAGTACATGAGCACGGGCTGGGTACACATCTAGGGACACGTCGTGTATACCCCCCCTCCCCAGCCAAACCCGGCCAGATACATAGGATACCCCGTGTAATGGTACACCAGCAGGCGACACGGACACAGGCAGAGGCCGTGCACGGGCACATGGCCATCGTACATGGAGCGAGCCCAGGTACTCGAACACAGCGTGTAATTTCTTCTACATGTCATGTAGTTTTTTTCTATCCGACAAGCCGAGTGACACGTGCCAGTTACACGGGCAGTACCCGGGGTCAAGGAATACGGCGTGTACTTTTCTACACGCCGTGTAGTTTGGTTTTTCACGGCTTGAACGAAGGACATGGGCCGTTTACACGAGCAGTACTCGGGGTCAAGGAACATGGCATGTAACCATACTACACGCCGTGTAACCTTTTCTTCATGACTTGAGCCACTTGTCTTCTATGACTTGGACTAGACTTCTTAGGGTTCGTACCCTTGGTCTTTTTCCCTGAAGGTTCTGGTATTATTTCCTTTACGCAGGAGTATGATCCCTTCAGCAGAACTCCCTGAATAGAGTTGTTTGAATACCCTCTATGAGACTTAATGACGGATCCTCTATTAATTCCTGGAACCCTAGGTAGAGTTCTTGGTATCGACGTGACCAACTTTACCTGGGCACTGATCCACTTCTTAGCAGATTAGCTCAGACTGAGTTTTCAAAATCACCCCATGACTTGGTTTTGATCCTCATCTGAGCATCGTTTTCCCAAGGTACTTGAGGAGTGTGTTCTCTCGGAACTAGTACTTCATGTCTCTCTCTCTACAGACCTAGGAGTGTGTTCTCCCGATGGTATGCTTAGTGGAATCTTCGAACTAGATCTTATTGGTGGTATCGCGAAGGTCATTTGTGTATGAGTATATCTGGATATTCTTGTTATATGTTCCATAGACATATACTGTGTAGATCTAACTGTACCTTTCTTTGTGGTATTTTCTTTTGTTGTATTTCCTTTGTGGTTTTCGGGGTGTCATACTGGGTATTGTTATACTCACCCCTGCACGGGCCTTGCCCGCACGTGTCGTGTCTTTTGTAGACGAGCAAGCCTTTGACAGGATTCTAGGTGGACTAGGACCGGATGGTGTTCAGTGAGATCAGACAGGCCGAGGTGTGTTCATTCGGTGATGGGTTGCAGTCCCAGTACCTTTCTCTACAGGTTGGACTTTGTTGGAGACTTTCTTTTGGTGGGCTTGTAATTTTGGCCTAGGGTTTTACTTTACTGTACTTTACTTCCCTGTTGTACTCTGTTGGTTAGGTTTTTAGTGTATGCATGTTTTTTTTCATCTTTAGTAGTTTTTACTTTTCAGCTTTGTGGGCTTGGAGATGTGTGTGCGTGTGTATAGGTTTATAGGAAATACCTCCCATGTTAGTAGCATGCCTACTCTGTGCTAGTCACCAGCCCCTAGCCTATTGGAGGCGGGCTTGGGGAGTTGTGGCTCGGGCCCCACTGGGACGGGTCGTGATAGTTTTATTCATTTTCGTAGTTAAATTTTAAAAATATTTATGTGACCTTATTCTTAAGGGGGACCAGAAAGAAAGAGTGGAAACTCCCCCTTACACTTTTCCTCTTTTCATAAATTACACTTCCTCTTTAATATTCTTTGATTTAAATTGGTCATGATACATATTTGGAATTGGGATTTCATTAAGGCAAGATGAAATCACTTCAACGAATAGATATTTCATGTATAAGGTATATAGGAAGTCAATGAATGTTGATTAAAATCGATTTATACTCACTTTGATGAAGGATATTTTTTCAGTGAATTTATTAGATACTTTATAGTACTTGTCTTAAATTGATAAATATCCAAGTTATATGATTAAGTATTTTGTGTGTGACAATTTAGGGAGTCTATCAAGAGTTTTCTCTATTATTTTTTTGGATTTTGGTAAATTATTTATGGAACTATATCTTTTAGGTTTAATTGTTTATATAATGTGATTTATAATGTTACCGATAACATCATTATTTTCATAATATTGAGATGTTATTTAAATAATATTATTGAGGTAGGTGGTCTCATCCACCTTATTGTTTAATTGGGTTTTTTGTTATGTTTCTTCATAGTTATTTCTAAAACCTTAACCAAATTTAGATATTTAATATGAAAAATATAAATTGAAGGATTTAATAATTTATTTTTTATTAAATTAAATTTTTATTCATTGTAATTTTACTTAAATATTTTTATCTAGTTGTTGGATAATTTAAAATCTTTCTTATACATTGTTATATTTCTAGTCACTTACAATGAATACTAGAAATTATCCTATTAATTTTTTTCACATTATTACCCATTGGGAGAAAATTAATTTGCTTATTTTGTTTAAAAATTATGTTTGTTGGATTAGGTTATTGATTTTTTCATCCTATTGATTTTTTGTTTTATTATTAGGCATGGTTCTGTTGATTACTTGTTATAAACTATTGGATTATCAATTCCTTTTATTTGAGTTCCCAAATCAATTGTATGTCATAAAAAAACACCAAACCTTTGGTTAAGAGGTTTCATTAGTTTTGATGTATTGACTTGGTTATGAAGGATGGAAATGAATGGTTTATCCCTTGATATTTATATAAACAATTTAAACTAAATTAGTTATTCATAAACAAAAATTTTTGGGGTTTTAACATATTTTATTTAGGTATTGATAATGTAACACCCCGACCCCAAAATCCCTAATTTGGTGCATTATTTTATTACATTTTCATGATTACAAGGAATCAAATCCAAAAGTGCCGATCAGTTTAGCAGCCTTAGAAAAAAAGATTACATAGACCATCCCAAAATACATTTAGAAATATAAACAAGAAACATGATACATAATAAAATGAAATAAACTAAATCCAGGAATGTATAATCAAATATTTATTTTTTATATCCTATATAAATGAAATAAAATAAGTATGATCTCAAATGCTCAATAAGGGTAAGTAAAGAAGAAATAATAATGAATCAATGGGAATATGTTGACATGGAAAGGTAAATTACTAATAACAAGTGCCATTAAAATAACTATAAAAGGAAATATCAATATGAAAAGGTAAGAAACTAAATCTCATTCCATGTAAATCAATAATACTAGAATAAAATGTATCCATATATATATCGACGCAAAATCTCATGGATAAATAATAACTTAATGAAAAAGAAATGTATCCATGGATATGTCGATGCAAAATCTCATGGACAAAAAATAACAGAATCTAAATGATGGAAATGATTAATTATTGGAGGCCATGTTTCTTAGATACATGGAACCTTTATCATCAATACCTTTCATAAGATGGTTTATCTATCTGGTAAAAACCCATCTAATTTGTCTAACCATTTCATCTCATGAGATTACCAATGCATTGAGGGGATATCTATTATTGGGCCCCACCTCTATCACACCAGTCCAAAAACTTACTCATATCTCAAATAAATAATAGGACTTATAAAATATAAATATTGAATAAATAATATGTGTTTATCAATAATACCTCATAGGAGGATAAGTAACAATAAGAATTGTGGACATTAAAACATTCTTGAGAGGAAATAATATCTAAACATTCTAATATGTCCCATACCACAGAGAAACATTTAAATTATAATTTGTTGTGAATTAAATGAAACTTATAATATCTTGATAATAATGATATTCATTATATAACATATTAAAAGGTATTAAATACACCAAATAAAAGTTAATTGGTGCATAATATCAAATAAGTCTCAATGGAATGTAAATTTAGAAGATATTCCCTTACCTTAACCTTCCATTTGTGTTGTAGTCTTTATCTTATAGTATATTGGTTAAAAATATAATTCTAACTTATCAAAGAACCATAATAATATTTATAATATCATATATTATTTCATTATAATATTTTATTACCCATTTGTTAACACTTGTTCATTTATTTAACTATTTTGGGTGTTAATTGCCTAGTTTTCCCGAGTAAGTTTTTACTTGTTAATTAATTGATACCATTAATTAGATCATGGTTTAAAAATATAAATAATGTAAAACATGGATAAATTAACATATATAATTATTATATATGTTTTTTTCATAGTCCATTGTATTTGGATATTATAAATTATGTGTATGGTTCATGGAGATGGTTAGATGTAAGTACACATGAACGCTACTTCCATTTCATTATTGTATTAAAAAAATAAAAAATAAATAATATATATGTATATTATAAATAAATAATTATATATATGTTATATATGTTACATATTTTTAATAAAACCTTCTTTTATATGTTCCATGTATGGTAGGAACAAGTCATATCGCTTTGAGGGGGTTGTAGTCCACACTTCCTCAAACGAAATTATCATATTTACACAAGATGAAAAAATAATGGTATGTTATAAATAAAAATTAATGAATCATAAACACATTATAAATATCATATATAACATATATAAATATATCCAACAACATAATGGCCATCATGATTGGTGGCAATGGAAATTTGAACACTCGTTATTTCATGAGGCAATAGTTCATTGTACATAGAAACAGTATGTTCGTTACCCAGTAGATGGAGGTGTCTATAAGTGTAGGTAAAAAAAATACTAGTATATTTATGATATGGTTGTTTTTATATAATAATGTAAAAGAGATATTTGAGGGGGTGGAGAATGGAAATCAAACTTGAGAGCTTGAGAGAACAAATTACCTCCTAAGCAGGTAACTTCTTTTGGTTTGTACTAAAAAGATTACTTTGAAGGATTCCTGAACAATGGTGGATTCAATGTCAAGGAGATGGATTTTGGGAATCTATTTTGAAAGATCTTTTTCAACCCTAAGATTTTTGAGAGGTGTGATGAAGTGAGAGAGGTGGTGGCCTTTTATAGGGGAGGAAAATGACTCGCTTGGAATGTTTGGAATCAAGTTTGTTATAAACTTGTTATTACTGAAAACAAGTCACAAGAAACCAAAAAAATTAAATAATGGAAGTTTTATTGCAGATATAACTCCATATAATTGGTTTTGGAAAGGTGGATAGGTCATTGTTTCCTTAAGTTAAAGGTTTTTTCCTTTATTAAGTTCAATTGTTCCTTGAAAATTGTAACTAATTTTAATTACTTTCACTTATAATTTTTGTAAAAAACAAATTTGACCTTATTAGAAATTATAAATTGAAATTATTCAAAATATGGAGTCCATTTTTTCAAATTTAAATTACATAATTGACATAAATTAATTTACAATTCATCCCATATGCGGGATGACAATGTAGGTTTTTAAAGTAAAAACATCCGAAAGTATGATAAGTTTGTACATTCAATTTCAAAGTGAAATAAATCCAAATCACCTAAATTTTCATAATTGATAAATATATAATCTAATTGTACTTTAAAACCAATTAAAATTATAATTTTACCTTACAAATAAATTAGAAGAAAATGTAGTTTTGAATTAAATTTCAGTACTTTTCACTATTCATTAAAAATGATATGTCTCCGAAAAATATAAAAAAATCTCAATAACCTAATTAATATTATTAAATTTAAAATGAGAAGTTTATTTTGACTTATTAAATCAATTAAAGGGTTAAAATTTATATTTAAAATGTGTTCTCCATTAAAGGGAGGTAAAATTGCCTTTATAAAAATATAAACTTTTTTGTGTAAAATAGGGTTTGTTCTCTTCTTGTTATGATAAAACATATGAGATGAATATAAAAAATATTTTATTGAATATATGACATATATATTAACTTTAAATAATTAAATAATTGTTACTAAATTTTTTTTATTAATGAAAATCTTATTTGGAAGCATAATAATAGTTCTTTTTATATCCAATTAGTTATTATATACATTTCTCATTAGTTTATAACCAATAAATTTATTTTATATTAATATAAACCATAAATATTCATAAGATAGTTAATACTATTCATAACTACAAACATAATGGCTAGGATATTTCATATTATTTTAAATAATAATTTTTTAATTATACATTTTTATTTGGTGAAACTCAATCTTGGGTGTAACGCAAGCTATCGAGGATGGTCTCTCTTGTGTTCAATGAATACTAACTCGATGTTGCATTTATTAAAAGCTATATCATGTATTTAATATATTTAAAATATTAAATATATATTATAGTCTTTGATTCTTATATTCCCTTACGTACTTTGTGTAACGTTTCATGCACACTATCGAATATAAGGTTATTACTTTAGAATTTATGGGTGTTACATTCTCCCCACCTTAATTAAATTGCATCCTCACAAATTAAAACCGATCTCAGTGATAAAGGGACTAAAAAAAATTATTTTTTAAAGACCCGCATCGTAAAAATATTTAATATCACATCTTCTTAATAAAATAGAAAGTAATATACAATTATAACGTAACTAGATTCCCTAATAGAAGAACATAGGTCAGAAGTGGAATCATGGATATGGAAGAAAATTTACAAAAATAAAGCTCTACTTGAGAGTGCAGAGAACATGTTAAAATGAAATTTCATGGCCACAAAACCATATACAATAGGTTTGAATAAAGGTCCTTTATATCTTCAAAAATGATGATAATAGGACAAAATTTTGGTTTCAAAATCATTTTATTTCTATTGTTAAGGAATTATTTCACTCTATAAGAATATAAGTAAATATATGATTCTATAAACAAAATCATTTCCATTAATTACTCCTTCAACTATTTCAAATTCATCTCTCAGCATAGGATGCATCGTATAGTAAAGTAATACATACCCTTGGTAAATATCATCCAATGATCAACTCAAAATATTTTATAAATGGTTAATTTTCCAAACTTTTTTGATCCAATATTTATAAATAATGTCACTAAATTTCCAAAATATAAGTATCATTAACATTTAATCAAGATGAAGTATCTCTGAATTTTCATATTCCAAACACGTGAATAACTTTTCCATTTACCCTCTTGAAATATGGTAATAACTCAAATCACCATAAAACATCATTAGAAACATGAATTCTTCCTTATTACTTATATAATACATAGGTTATTGGATATATTATTTTAATCCAAAATTTTTATAAACTCCATCAATAATATCATAGAACACTTGTTGACAAGTCATTAAGGTAGTCACAAATTATCCAAAAAAATCATTTCTTTATCATTATCTCAACATCAGGAACGTATTAAGGGTTGTCTTCCCCTCAATCATGTGTTTTATGAAATGTTTAAATTTATAGATAATAAGTTTTCTTGGAACCATTAAAAATATGATCTCAAATAATTAATGAAAAAAGTAATGCAGTAAAATCCTGACATGTTTCATAAATCATATGATGAGAACATCCCAAAAAAATACTTTTACAACATATTTCATCGGTACAAATAAATAAGTACATTAATCATTCTACTTTGGTAATTTCAATGACATATGATTGAACTGGATCCATTTTATTATTTAGAAGTATATTCCATTGATTTTTATGGAATTTATTTTCATAGTGCCCCATCTCATTACTGATGTAATATTGAATAACATTTTTTACTTATTTCTATTGCATTCTTTTTCCAGGTGACCTATTTCCCCATTATTACCATGAACTCCCAATATATTGAATCATTTACAAAGGTTATTTTTTCCATAGTTATCAAAAGTTGGAAAATATTTCTTCCCATTTACCTTCTTTGACTCATTCCAATTTTTATGGTGTTTGCAAGACCTATTCTTCTCTTGTTTTCCCTTGAATGCATAGGACTTTCAGGATTCCTTCTATGTATTGATGTCACATAACACTATCTCTACATATGATGAAACATTATGAGAAACAAGTTCCCTTCGGAGATTTGGCTAAAGTCCTATAAAGAAGTTGTCAATATATAACTCAATGTTGCATATATAATCCATAGTATACCAGGATAACCCTATAAAGGAAGCTTCATAATCCATAACACTTTCTTCTTACTTTTTCTTTAAGCTAAGGAACATTATCTTTATATAATTTTTTTATCAATATGGAAGTATTTATCAAAGATTTTATCCTTAAAAGTCCCCCATTCCATCAGTTCAATTTCTTCTTCCTCCCTTGTATTTCGGATTAGAGACCACCATTGATCATCATCACCTCGGAGATGATAAAATTCATGTGTAACCTTTTACTTTTCACTACATTCTATGGTCATAAATATATTCTCCAAATACAGAATCCATTTCTCAGCTACAATTGGATTAGTAGTCCCACTAAATTGTAGGGGCCTATTCCGCACAAAGTGATCCAACATCAGAGAATCGTAATGTGGAACTGGTTGTTCCATCCCAGAAATGTTATGTTTCATAATCTGATTAAGTTTCCTTATTATTTCAATAATATTCTTAGTTCTAATACCAACTATATTGGTTTCCTTAGAAGGGAAATATCTACATTTTCTATGTGTATTAATACCATTATATCTTCCAAGAACCATTTCTAAATATTGTCATACACTGGATTATCTCATAAAGTTGTGAATTTTGTATAACTCTAAATATGGTATAACACATAAAATAAATTTATGCATCATGAATCATAGAATCATAAAATTTAGTTACATTGGGTAAATATTTACTTCCAGGTCCTTTAAAATGGTAGGTAAGATAATGTGAATTAACCTATGTATATTCCCTAGGGTGTCAAACCAGGTGCACAGTAAGGCCCATTGTTGGGTACCGGGTTACCCCGAGTCAGGCCCTAAACCACTTTTTGGAGTTATAACTCCTAGGTATAATTGTACTAGATTGAAATCCAATTGTAGTATCTAGACAGGGATTTATTTATAATAATACCCACATAATACCTACCTTACCAAAATTCTAGGATGTTCTTGTATACTTATCATCAATGTCTATCTTAGGGGTTTTCTCCATATTATATGTTTTCTAAATATAATTTCCAAGGTTGTTTCTAAACTTTCTTTGATACCAATTGTAACACCTTGACCTCAGAATCTTGAAGCAAGTTCATTATTATATTACATTGGAATGATTACAGGGAATACAATCTTGAAGGACCGGTTAGTTTATCAGTCTTAGAAATCCATATTATATACATGATGCCCATAATACATTGGGAAAAGGAAATTTCAAGAATGAAACATAATAAAATGAAATAAACAGTATCCCTGAAAGAATAATCAAATATCCCTTATTAATAAACTAGAGAAATGAAAAATAATAAGGGTGATCTCAAATGATCAATAAAGGTAAGTAAATTGGAATCAATAATTAATCAATAGGAATAAGTTAACAAAACAAGGTGACTAACTGATAACTCATGTCATTGAAATAACTAGATAAGAAAATATCAATATAATAAGTTAAAGAACTAAAACTCATACCATCTAAATCAATAAATTTTGAATAAAATTTATCCATAGATATTTAGATAAAAAATCTCATGGATTTATAATAACTGAATGAAAATTAAATGTATCTATAGATATGCCAATGAAAAATATCATGGAAAAATAATAACAAAATATAAATGAGGGAAGTTCATTATTATTGGACACCATGTTTCCTAAGTACATGGAACCACTACCGTCAAGACCTTTTATTGGATGGTTTATCTATAGGATAATGACCCATCTAATTTGGCCAACTATTTCATCTCAGGATATTACCGTTACATCGAGGGGATTTTTATAACCGGAACCCACACATGTCATAATAGTATAAATAATTCCTCACATATCAAAAAAATAATGTGACTTATAAAACATCCATATTGAATAATGAATATGGATTTATTAATAATATATCATTGTAGGATAAATAACAATAAGGGTTATTGACATTAATACATTCCTGGGGAAAAATGATATTTAAACATTATAATGTGTCTCATTCCACATTGAAACATTTAAATCATAATTCCCTATGAATTAAATGAAAATTATAATATCATGATAATAAGTATATTCATGATATAAAATATTAAAGGGTATCACAAAAATCAAATAAAAGTGAGTGGGTTCATAATAACAAATAAGTCTCAATGGAATGTAAATTGAGATGAAATTCCCTTAACATAACCTTATTATTATTGTGTGGTATTTATGATCATGTGTAGTTGATTAAAATATATTAATAACTTATATCAGAACAAAAATAATGTTTATAATATCATATATTAATTCCTTAAAATATTTTATTACATGTTATTGAACACTTTTTCATTAATTTTACAATTTTGGGTGTTAATTGCCTAGTTTTCTTGAGTAAGTTTTAATTTGTTATTTGTTGTTATCATTAATTAAATCGTGGTTTCATCATCTTGAAAATGTAAACCATGGATTAATTACCATATATAATAATTATATATGTATTTATATTATTCCATTATATTTGGAGATTAGAAATGAAGTGCACCGTTCATGGAGACGGCATGTTGTTTGTACGCATGAACGCTACTTCCATTTCATTGTTCTATTAAAAGAATAAAGAATAAATATTCATATGTATATTATAATTCCATAATAATATCTACATTATGTAGGATACATATTTTTGTTAAAACCATCCTTTATACATTCAATGTATGGTATGAACGATTCGTATCGCTGTGAGGGGGCAGTAGACTACACTTCCTCGAAAGAAATTATCGTATTTACACAAGATGGAAAGCATAAAGGTATGTTCTAAAGAAAAATTATAGAAGAATAAATACATTTTAAATATAATATATAAAATATATAAAATATATAAATATATTTTCTATTATAATGTCCACCAAGATAGGTGTTAAAGTAAATTTGAACAATCGTCATTTCATGAGGCAGTAGTTCACCATACACAGAAACAATATGTCTGTTACCCCTTAGATGGAGGTGTGTGAAAGTGTAGGAATACAATTTTACAAAAAAAAATCATATTATATTTAGGATACTCTTTTTGTTATATAATAGTTTAATAAATAGATTTTAGGGGGTGGATAATGGATATAAAACTAGAGAGCTTGAGAGAAGACGTTACCTCTTAATTGGGTAACTTCTTTTGGTTTGTAGCAAAAGGATTCTTTGGAAGGATTAATGCCCAAAGGGAGGATTCATGTTTGAGGTTAGTTATTTTGGGAAGATTTTTGGGTATATATTAGTCTATCATAAAATGTTTTCTAAGTGTGATGTATTAGGAGAGGTGGTGGCCTTTTATTGGGAAGGAAAAAAACTCACTTGGAATTTTTGAAAATAAGTTATGTGTACACGAGTTCTTACATAAAAAATTCATAAAAACAAAAAAATAATGGAAGTTTTATGGACAATATATGTCCATAAAATGGGTTTTGTACAATTTTATAAGTCATTTGGTCCCCTCCATTAAAGGATTAGTCCTTTATTAAGTTTAATGTTTCCATAATATTTGTAATTAATTTTAATTACTTTTACTAATATTTTTGGTAAAAAACTAAGTTTACATTAATATAAATTATAAATTATAATAAGTAAAAATATGGAATCCATTTTTCTAAATTCCAATAATTTATGTGTTAGAAATTAATTTAAAATTTGTCCAGCAAGCGGGATTGAAATGCAGGTTGTTAAATTAAGAACGTCCAAAGGTTTCATAAGTTTTTACATTAAATTTCATAGTAAAATTGATCCAAATAACCTAAATTGTATTTTTGGATAAAAATATAATATAATTTAACTTTAAAACCAAATTAAAATTATAATTTATCTTTATAAATAAATTAGATGAAAAATCATTTTTGAATTAATTTTTATTATTTTTTACTATTCATGAAAAAATGATATTTTTCCGAAAAATATAAAAAAACAAAATAGACTAATTATTATGTTTCTATTTCAAATATGAATTTGCATTTGATGTATTTAATCAATTAAAGAGTCAAAATTCAGATTTAAAATGGGTTCTCCATTAAAAGGCGGTAAAATTGCCTTTTTAAAAATATAGGTTTTTTATGTGTAAAATAGGATTTGTTCTTGACTTATCCATATCAAACATAATGGATTAATATATAAAAAGGTTTTATTTAATATATAAAATATATATTTATTTAAAATAATTCAATAATTGTAATTAACTGTGTTTATTAAGACAAAACACCTTTGGAATCATAATAATATTTCTTTTTTATATCCAATTGGTTCTTATTTACATTTCTCATTAGTTGGTTACCAATGAATTAATTTTATATTTATATAAACCATAAATTTTCATAATTCAGATAATAATATTCATAAACATAAACATAATAGCTAGTATATATCATATTATACTTAATAATAATGTTTTAATAATACATTGTTATTTGGTGATACTCGGTCCTGCGTGTAACACAAGCTATTGTGGAAGGTCACTCTTGTGTGCAATAAAATATAACTTGGTGTTTCATTCATTAAAAGCTATATCATGTATTGAATATATTTTAAATAGTAAATATATAGTAGATTCATGAGATATTATATTCCCTTATGCGCTTGGTGTCGCATGTTATGCACGCTATTGAATATAAGGTTCTTACTTTAGAATTTCAAGGTGTTACTGATAACCAATATAAAAAACCGTATAAGGAAACTAAGATATAATATGATTAGTTTGATTGGGCTAAAATGATCAGGGATATAGTATCTTAGTTT
The DNA here is from genome assembly GCA_963277665.1 of Viscum album. Lineage (NCBI taxonomy): Eukaryota > Viridiplantae > Streptophyta > Magnoliopsida > Santalales > Viscaceae > Viscum > Viscum album. Next base: position 616,221,418 of record OY728134.1, read on the forward strand.
TGGGAAGTTCCCTTGAGATGATTATATTTTTTGGTTTTTCTAAGGAGAGTTAACAAGGATGGATGTATTATTGATTTTGGTTTATTACTTTCTTTTTTTATTTGTTGTTTCTTCCTTATTTATCCCATTATTTATTTTGTAATTCTTCATTTTTAACAATCTATCTTAGTTTATTTTGTTTTTTAGATTTTTATACTTGTTTGGACTTTCACATTTACTTTTAATCAGTTTTCATTTTAGTCTTGTTTTCTTCCATTCGTTTCTATTATCATTAGTTGGTGAGAGATATAGATTATATGGGTGTTAATAAAAAATTATTTATTAGGGTATTTAACATGTAAATTTTTAAACAGTTAACTATCCTTATGGTATTCATTCAAGGGATGATATTTTGATATGGTATTGTGATAGGGGATTGTGATATGGGTATGTGTTTATTTTAGTATTCTTTAATTCATTTATTTATACCTATAAATTTTGGATCATTTATGGTATTCTATAGGTTTGATAAATTGATTGTGTGGGATTTTGTTGCGGATATTTATTTTTATAAAACACCATGAGTTGTAATGTTTTATTTAATTAGGAAATTAATATTGATAAGCCTAGTGTGACTAATATTGTTGTGTTTTGATACTAGGAATGATAAATACCATATTGTATGGGATAGTTTAGGTGGTGGGGAAATTTTTAGATAAATATTTATTTGAAATAACAACTTATATTCTTTTATGGATATTGGATTTTTCAAGTTGTTAGGTATACTTGTATTTTTGTTCCATAGGTATGCTTGTTGTTTCCTTTAGGAAACACTATGGTTTGACACACCAGAATATATATTTTATTATTCAAGGAGGATTCTCAATGCTATGGATTAATATGGTCAGTATATATTTTTATTTGGAATATGTATTTTTTGTGTACTTCATGGTAGTTATATGGGGGATAATGGGATGAGTATGTAAATACTTTGATTGGAAATGTGATGTTAATTATGGTGATATTATCCTTGTATATTAGCTATTTTTTTCCTTTTAGTATGGATGCATAAATGTGTTTTCCTCATAGAACTGTTAGATTATATCTATATATTATTTTTCCATATATTAAGGATATACACATGTTATTTTCCTTATTTGTATTACCTTGAATATGTATGTATTTTTTTATGTTTTTCAATTTATAATAAAAGTAGGTATAGATTATCCTCATGTTGTAAGAGTCGTTATTCATTACTTTTGATCTAACTCCTTATAGTGGCATTGGAGGAATCTATTATTAGTAAATGAATATACAGTGTGATCTCTAATATTTTATGATTTTTTATTTTATTATTATATATATATTATTACTATAAATTTAATAGTAACATGATCATTAATACACCGAATTATTTACACTTTTGGGGGTTGAGATCTCTTTGTGGCCCTATTTGTACTTTTCACTCACACCCTACAAATAAATCTTGATGCATAGGTCATTTAACATATAGAATTATAGTTTTGAGAATGTAATTTTAGATTAATCTTTAGATGATATATGAACTGATGATAGGCCATAGTTGCAGAATAGGACCCCACATGGTTGTAAAGTGATGATAGCAAGAACAAGTAGAAAATTTCAATGGAATATCACAAATTTTGTTTTAGATTTATAATTTTTAATCTATTATCTACCAATATTTTTTATTTATACAGAAAATTTATATGATGATACATCATATTAGTAGTTTTCTTTCATTGTATTGGATTGTGGGAGGTCACGTATATCTCTCAGTTTTTCCAATAGGTTATTTGTTTTGGGATATTTGACACAAGGAAGTGTGTCGCAATATTTTTATGAGAATTTTGAATGGGTGCGGATTTTTTCAAAGGAGGGTCAAATTTCCCCTATAATTTACTTGAACCCTCAAATCTAGTCTCCAACCCCAAATGATTAGGAAATTGACCTAGGAAATATGGTAGTTAGATCTCAGTTAATGGAGTGTTTGGGTTATTTAATTGTATGGGGGATGATCAAAAGGTTGATTGGGATTTCCTTTAAGATTATAAGGTATTTATCTATTATTATATTGAGATAAAGATTATTTATGGTTTAAAAAATAATTATAGATCCTTGTTTAGGTTAACCAAATAGGGTTTTTATTGGATTGATGAGTAAGTAATAAAAGTGAGTAGACAAAGAAGATTAACTCATGTAACGTACATAATAATTATATTAAGAATTTGTAAACTTAATAGGAATTTGTGACTTTTTTCAAGGATAAAATATAATTAGATTATGAAATTATGATGAGTTGGGATTTCAAATTTTTACCTGAATGATGCTTTTAATTGAGAGATAGTGTTTTTTTAGGAAATCACATACTTGATTAAGGCCTAACATTAGTAAGAAACATATATATTTTTTGTTTGAGAGAAATTGGAAGAAATATAATGATGGTTTGAGATATAAATTTTGATTTACCTATAGATATATTGGAATGGTGTATCATGATCCTTTAGAAGAAGTTGGGTTGATTACCAACAACCTAAACTAAATATAGGACTACAACAGCCATGATTTGACCTCTTTGGTGAGGTCACTGGGGGTTGTTGGATGTAGAAGGACCCTACTCAAGGGTATAGGGGGTGAAGGCCCTTTCCATAATTTTTGGAATTTTTTAAATTCCAACCGAACTATATTAGATCGGACTAGTGACACAGAAAATATACTATAATAGTGCGGACTTTAACGTAGTTATTATTGCATAATGGAATTTTGAGACAACAGAAATGTATCTCCACATGCTTTTTAATGTTATTCACTGAATCATTTTGGTATTATTGTGCGATGGGAGAAACTATTTTACCATTTTCTTTGTGACCCCATCAAAGATAGGTTTTCTATGGGTATGTAATACTCTAGAAATTTTCCTAGAATTATACACCTGAATTAATGAAATTATTATTCCTCTCTATAGATTTAGGGACTATTTATCATCTATTTATATCATTTCTTCCTATGATATTATTCTTGTTGTTTTATTTCTTTCCTTTTACTCTCATTTCTAGAATTTTTCACCATTGTTACCCCCAAAAATATTTCATAATAAGATAGAAACTAAAAAGGATATATGAGGGCTCAATGATTAAAGTGTTTATAGATAATCTCAATGACGCTTATCAATGTAGACAATCCCAATTGGGAGTATTTTATAGAGAAACATGTATTTATATTTTATAAACTATTTATTTCATGAAGAATTGTGTTAATTTGTATTGTTTTATACATAAAAAGGTATAATATGGACAAGAGTTGTAAATTTTTGGGGATTTTTACTAATGGGTTTATTTGTAGAAGTAGGGAACCCATCTAATGTTCAATAGTGTGATATTATAGATTTAGTAGTAAAAAAAATTAAAAAAAACATTTTCCTTCCAATAAAATTTATTTGGGGTGACACCAAAGTTTTAGTAGTGGCGATATATGGATAATAGCCACTGACTCTATAATAATGTTCTCATCTACATCCAACTATGTTCTAGATAAGAGGCCATTGTTTTGTTAAAATAGTGAATGGGGATTAATTTTACACAGGTATAATCTTTCTAAATCTGGATAGGGTGCTCAGGGTTGATAAGTTATGAATGTTCAGGGGGTTCTCCTTTTCCCTCTACATTATTTACTGCATCTCGCTTCTACTGAAGATCCATTAGGTATGAAATCCAAGATATATCATAAATTATGGGTATATATCATTGATATAAATTTAATCCATGCAGATTAATTTTTCATTTCTTTCTCAGTCCTAGTTTAGATTGGTTACAAATGTTTTTTTTTGGATTTTGAAATTGGTTTGTCTGATTTCAATTAATTGGGTGGATTTATCCAAGGATTTTATGATAATGATTTATTTAACAGGAAAATTAGTTTTCCCTAATCATTTACATCTTATTTTCAAGTGTTTATTAATATTAATATGAGTGGTCATGTGAAATTAGTTTGGCGAAATCAATTCTGGTTCTTGTATGTCTAAAAATAAATTGGTAATTTATTGAAGCTTTTAAATTGATAATTTTGTATATAAAGGTTAACCATTTTACTATAGTCCATTTTATTTTTGGATGTTTTAGTGACATATTTACTTAATTGGAAAATGATTTAATGGGGGAAATACACTTAGGGGGTGGGTTGATGAAAAGGTAATTAATATGAGGGTGCGGTATGTGTTAATATCATTGTGAATGAAGAGTTTGGAAAAAAGTGACATATGGGTATTGGTGTAATTTTATCACCATTAATTTTAAAATTAAAGGTTATTATGATTTTAATAGACACATTATGGTCAAAATTGAAATGTAATAAATTAATAAAAGGTAGAATGGGTAGTTATTCATGACCCGATGGGATGTGTATGAGGTATAAGTTGTGCCTAGAATATGATTTTTTTTGAAATTAAATATAATTCGATATAATAAGATAATGAATATGATGATATAATAAAAATAAATGGATAGGGAACTGATATGATTAAATAATGAATGAACTGGATAGTTAGTTTATAGGAAAACCATTATAAATTCTTATTCATGATATTAGATGTATATTAATTTATGTGGCTAGAGTTCTAATGTGACAACTTCAATAAATATTGTTAGAAAACATATAAAATGGGAAATAAAATAAAAGGGGTTTTATATTATGGAAAAATATATTAATATTATAATATGTAAATAGAAATATAATTTTTTAATAAAATAGAATTTCTGGGGAAACATTAATATGGAATGTTATTGATGAGTTTTTCATTGTTGTCATGAGCCTAATATAATTCTTTGAAAATTTGTGTGGTTATTTGTGATATATATTTAACATTATGGGGTTAATTTAAATAGAAATATAAGTCCTCAATTTTTTTATTCTATGGTATGTTCTTATTTGATTAGTTATTTTAGATGAATGACATATGATTGGGTAGCATGATGTTGGTTTGGGGGGATATTAGAATGATTTGTTCAGGGGGATGCACAATAATTTGGGCTAGAGGTCTTGAGTCATATGAACTATGAGGTTAGGGTGATGTGCTTTAAGGGGAAAGTGTCATGGTTAAGACATGGGTATAATGAAATATGGTCTAGATTGTAGAATAATAATGTTGTACAAGTGTAGAACAATGTGGGTAGTGGCTAGAACCATGATTTCAATTATGGGAAGTGTGTTTCAATCCATGGGGTCACTATACCATTTTGGTAAAATGGTAGAACAATGTGTGTCAAGGGAAAACATGATGTGGGATATGTGGTTAGTGAAAAGTGGGACATGGGGTTGATGTAATGATATAGTATAAGAGGTTTTGGAGATGTGAGTTAGGGTGGAGTGACATTTTGTTAGCTAGTATGAAAAAGCTTCCATGAGACATGGGGATTGTTTTTTTTGTAGGGGAGTTGTAGAGATTTGTCATGGTATGGGGTAAAATTTAATATACTTAAGGGTATGGTATTTTTTATTTATCTTATATTCCAACATGGTATTGAGAAGGAATAGATATTGATTTTGGTGTCTTAGTAAGAATTGTGTGGATCGACATTAGTTATATATTGTCTTTAATTTTCAATATATTATTTTTATTCTATTTATTTAACTACATATTGGATACATTATATTTTCATTATTGGGAGACTCATAACACATATACATGCATGCATATTGGCCCTAGAAACTTTTCCAGGTCTTTTAGTGACGTGTACTAAGAATAGTTCATATAAATTTCATGCTCACCTCACCGCATAATCATTCTTTATTGTATCATCATAGATAATGGAGTGGTATTGATGGAGAGGTTTTCATGGATTAATGTAAGGTCACTGAGACTAGCATTGGAGATGGTAGTTGGGATACAATTGTATGGGGTGTCAAGAGGTCCAATAATGACCTCATTAATTTAACTTTTTTTAATTTTTATTGGAGTTTCCATTATTGAGAATTATTGTATGCTACATACAAGTCACATGTTTGTTATATATTGAATCATAATGTGTTATATTTTAGTTTTAGTTATTTATATATATCATTTTTGTTTATATGATTTTTTATACCTTGAGGGTAAATTGTCCCCAAATGATTTCAGTACACCCTTAACACTAGTGAAAACCCACTAAAAATCATGGATAATACTTGAGGGCCTGTAACACCCTCCCAATGCTCATTTGTGACAATCCCCTAGGTAGGGTGTTTGATATAATATTTATACATCTATTAAAACTAAAGTGTTTATATGAATTCAAAAAATTAAATAAAAAAACATAAATCCCAAATTTCAAGATATATATAGGTGTTATTTATAAGAAATATAAACAAATATAGGATATACCATGTCATTATTGGTCATAATCGTATTATTTAATTTTTTTTGATGATGATAACTTTGAAATAGATTAATAAATATTGGTTATTCATGTGATCCAATGACTATATAAACCTTGGATCTTATAAATTTTATATCTTTTACTTGACAATAGGCTAATACATTCATAGTAATGGAAAAGGATAAACTAAGAGAGATTAAACCATTAGAATTTATAGGATTGGACATACACTTTGTTTGATGCCATGGATCTCTTTTAAATCCATCTTTTATTGAAGAAAATAGAATATAAGAACATAAAATTTCTCATAATTTCCTCTATTAATAATTTTATGTAAAATATTTATGTAAGGTTCACTATATTTAATGAACCAAGACATTATTTACAAGTTTAAAATTAAAATAATTAAAAAAAAAGTTAAAACGCCTTTTTAAATTAGCATCACATAATGATTTAGTCGAGATAACTGATATATTTCATGGAAGAAAAATGTGTGGATAATAAATACTGAGATATCCTATATTTCATTATGTGATATTCCATATCTCAATCCTCACACTAACATGTTTCATGAATCAATAAAACCCATATCTATTCCCCCAATATGAATTCCATAAACAATAATTTCATTCAAATACTACATTCAAATTCATTTTAAAACTCTGTAACTTTTCCAAATTATAATTTTGATTTTTGATTATATGAAATTTTTCTTTAAAAATTTCTATGACTGGTGATATGTAGAATTTCAGTAAAATAATGACAAAAAGGTAACATATATTATACATTTTAACTTTATACTTTAGATAGTAGATATTAACATTCAACACTCTTTTATTTTCACTATCATACTCTACTAACATTTATTTAATCAAATTCAAAGTAAGGTAATGGCCTGAAAACATAAATCAATGCCACCCATTCTAGGATCCCACCTAACTTTGGGTTTTCATCCTGATCATGAGAGAGTACTAGAAAATACTAGGAATTTAATAATTCATAACTTGGGAGTGCTTTACCCTAAATTTCATGAAATAATAGCCAAAAGATAACATAATAGATAAATAAATATCATGTTGTAATTGAAATACATATGGATTTTCAAAAAATAACCAACCAAAATATAATAATATTTTATTGAAAATGTAAACAAAAAATTTAGGATAAGTCATACAATTCATACATTAAATGTCATAATGATCAATGGTAGGATGGGATTTGCAACGAATCCCACTTGAATAAGTGTTTATCGAATTAAGTATATAATATAATGAATAACATAATGTTGATCTATTGAGGAGGCCACTAAAAACAATATTTCTATACTATTTATATTTAATTAAAATGTACTAAATATAAAATAATATTTCTAAAATAGTTGGGGTTTTATAAAATATGTGTGAATGAATATAGATTAATGTAATTAAAAAGACAATGAATGAAAATGTAAAACAGAATGAAATTGAAAATATTTTGGGTTTTTTACTTATGATTACATAGTGACTCCAATAATAGTTTTTTAAAAATTAATTATGTATAATTATCCTCTTCAATGTAGAGATCAATTCATGTCACTCTATACCCTCATAATCAAATAGTGATTATCCAATACTGAGACCACTTTATGTTGTAGAATCCATTTCTGAGTTCAACTAACTACAAATTTAACTAGAAATAAATTCTTAATAAAAAATACACATTTTTAATAACCAATATATTAATGGGATAGAAAATAGATTAATAATGAAGAATAAATCAATAGAAGGAACAATATGGTGACTGCTTATTTAAATTAGTTTAACAAAAATAAAATTCTAAGAATTAATTAATTAGAAAAAATAAAAGATATCATAAATTTGTACCTTATTTGGAACCAAATAAAGAGTGAGTTTTCTATAAATTTTTATATTTTTAGATAAAACTTTCAAAAACAAGATGAAATTATAGAAGAGAGATAAAACAAAAATATTAAAAATACAGATGTATTAGAAAATAAATAAATATAAACCTTTAACAACATCACCTAGGGATGATTCCAAAAAATAGATTCCTCTATTGGGGAAATGATTGTGGTTTTTATAGGCAGAAATAGTGGATTTGACATGTGAATGGGGTGCCTTCTAACATGCATGAGATGAGAAGTGGTAGGTTTCAAAGTTTTCTGTGAGATTTTATTATTCTTTGAATTCCATCAATGATATTTGGATAATTTTCCTCTTGATATATTTATTTAATTATTTCATGTTTCTAGATACATAAATTGAAACATTTTAATTGATAAATATCACATTATTCATATCTTGGATAATATTCTAAGGGATTGGTATGTTATAGGAAACGATAGAAGCAGGCTGCATCACTTTGATCCCACCTTACATAGGTTTAAACATGGGTTATCTCTCCCTTAGAAACTTGGTTTTAGACTAACAAAATCGATGATTTTAATGTGATGTTAAATATATTAATCATTATTAATCTCAAGCATCCAACATTTTATGATTCTTACATAGACGATCCAAACCTAAATAAAGGGGTGATACACTTTATTCATATTAAAAAATAAATTGAATATCATGAAAGGGATTAAATCTAACATATATTCTTCTTCATAAAAATTAATCTTTATTGGACCATTAGGATATGGGTTTACCCTTATATACTATCTTAGTGAAATTTTCACTAATTAAAACACCCTTACATTTCCTAAAATTAACTTTTACATATTGGTAATATCATTTGATGGAAATGGAATTGAATTTTATGCATTGGATAAGGAATCATACATATTTCTTTAGTATCTTGTCATTTTCAAAATTTAACTGTATTTTTGATGATTTCACTTTCATGTTCCATTTTATACAAAATCAATTGACATTAAAATTTTAGAACTCATTCTTCTAATTACATTTAAAACATCTATATTTTTTACATGTTTTTCTTTTATACTTCTTCTTCCTGACTGAAAATTACTTTTTTATTATCATCCACTTTTAAGATAAAAGTGTAAAACCATAAGTTCAACCACTAAAGTAAATAATAGTGCCATTAAAGGAAAATTGATGTCTACTAGACATAATCTCTCTATATAATTTCTAAGAGATAGTGTTTACCTAAGTATCTTGTTCATCCTTTAAAATATATTTGCACTAGCATTCCATCTTGTCCTAATACTAAATGTACTCCTCTTTATTTTTCTTCCCATCATTGAAACCCCTTATTAATATCATAGTTTTCTTGTCGATCCAGGTATTGTGCTCATCATTTGTAATCACCCTTAATGGTCTTCCCATCATCATATGATATTCTTATTAAGTATCATTAATCACCACTATAGATTCAAACATTTCTTCTTCTGAGTGCATAAGAATCATCAAAGAATGATCATGTACTAAAATAAACTACCACTACGGATCAGATGGATTAGATTTGGGGTAAAGGTGGGGATTATTTTCCTCAACTTGAATTTCAAATTCTTTGTGGATCATGTTTCCATTATTAGTGGAAAGTATGAGTATTCATTTATCCCTTTTGGATTTCCCCTCTGGTTATTACTTCTCCTCGGGGTTGAAAGTCTACTACCTAGAATGAAATCTTCAGTATCTCATGAAAAATGGCCGTAATACACATCATTAGACTCAATCTTAGGGACCCCTTCTCATCAATGAAATGCCTAACCTATAAATTTTCAAATTACTAAACTAGATCAACATTAATAAATCCTTCAAAATGGTTTCCCATCCCAATAACTGCTACCTCCCATCTTAGACTTGACCTGATCGTGGTCATGCCCCCTAAATCACACTTTAGAACTTTCCTAATGGATGATTCACCCTCCCTTAGTGCCATATGAACCTCTTCATTACCACTAACACTGCTTCCATTACCTGAACTCACTACCTCATCATATGAAGAAACTGTGGGAGTCTTGGGTCTTCCCTCACCCCCCATTTTTTCCAACATCTAAGTTATGACCACTTCTACATCGCACATCTCCACCTTGAGGATCCTCAAGAGAGTTAAGAGGATTTGAAACACCAATGAAATTCCCAGCATCTAAACTCACTTGCCCCAACGAATCTTTCATAGAATGGTTAGGAGCGCCCAGATCCTTTCTCAAGTATCTAAAGATGTCTATAACCACTAGATTACCTTCCTATGATCCATATTATACATCCTTTGTATGATTTATCTTATTACACACACCCACCATCCTTTGTCCAGATGAACCTTCCTCAGCACTACACTGTGGGTCCTTGCTAGTTCCTCTTATATCAAAATCCTTATTATTATCAATATTTTTAGACCCACGCCTATATGCTACAACATAATGACCCATTCACTTACAGGAAGAAAAGAAATCATACCATGAATCATATACAACATGTTGTCTGTAATGAAACTTTTCACCTACTATAAACGAAATATATTCGGAAGGCATTCTTGTTGAATCTAATTCTACAAAAATTTGATGATTTATAGTATGAAAAACAGAACTAGTTTGGTTATCATAACACAACTATCTACCCATGATTTTCTCATAAATTTTAATATACAAATTTTTTTTCTAATGGTAAAGTAATATTATGGAAACTAACCAAAATTTCTATTAAAGAAGATTTTCTCTTCATATGGAAATCATAATTCAATCTGAAGAGGAAGAACCAGGATCTATTGAAGTTGCGTGGGGCACTAGAACATTCTATGATCAAGTCCTCCTCTAATGTGAAGCAGATTATAAAGTGTTTTTTTATAAAACCCACTATTTTTCTATCCTGTAAATCTCAATACTCAAAAATGAACATATCAAATAAATCAACCAAACACATCCTCTGTGTGAATAGAGAAATAAATTTCAGATTTAGAATGATCAAGGCTTTATTAAATTCCATGATCAAAATCAAAAGGATATTTAAACTGTTGAATAGATATGGAACTTTAGGGAATAGAGTGATTTGAGGAAATGGGGGGGAAGAAGATCAGGGTTGGGGAAAGGGGAGAAAGATGATTCTTCTCCCTTGAAAGATGTTGGAGGTCCCTCCCCCACCGATGGTGGAGGGATTGGCTTGGTGGACACCACCATCATAATGCTAAAGTAGATATCGTGTCACCCCCCATGATAGCCCCCACTGAAACCGCAAAAATTATGTTTTATCAATAATTATTCTTCCTCTACACTTATCTTCACAATCATTGTCCATTCAAGAATATTTAACTTCAGGACTATACTACATTTATTATCAATGACTCTTAGCTAATAGCATATTACTCTTACATATTCTAGTGAGAAATTTCCCTTTTCAGGTTTCTAAGTCTAAATAAACTTCTAGTTTTTCCTTAATCTAAACGTCTACCTAACTTACAGATCAACATAAAATAACATCAAAACAATCTAATTCAAAGTCTAACCATATAAAAATAATAATAAAATCACTAAAATAAAAATTCAGATCATTTTCATAATAAATACTAATTTATTCCTAAAAACTAAATTTGTAAAAATTACCCACAAAATATTCAAATGGTGGGATTAAAACTAGTGAATTACAAAATAAAAATAATGAAAATATAGGATTCATAAATCCCCATCACTAACCATTGAAATTAGGGTAAATGATCTAATACCAAGGTAAAAACATATTTATCAAGGCATTAATGCAAGGAAAATTAAATTCTCACACTCTTCTAAATATCATGCATCATAAATGGATCTCAACTCCCTATTTCCTCATTGATCATAAAAAATCATTCAACCGCCCGCTAACATCCTTATTCATTTTGTACAAAACATCCTTGAAATATTTTCCTCTTCAATCATGGTATAATAAATGGAGTTTTTACAATTTTAAAATTCATGAATTATTCCATAGGCCTGCTACATTCCTAATATCTCCACATTATTAGGTCACAAAGGTGCACCAATGATGAGGAATTTCAATGGGTTATTTTATGGGTTAGGGTTTAAAGGATACATGTGTGAAAATGTTAGAGGTAGAATAACGAGTTTTGGCTATAAAATAAAGTAATATGATTGATTTGAATTGTTTCCTCAAGAATGGTATCCTCACTCACCCCTTTACAAATATTGACCCACAAAAACCTTATGATTCCCATGGAAATTTTACATAAGACACATTTCATAGCCATCAATTTGTTATTCCTTTCTCTCTATATTTTACATCTTTATAAATTCTATTCCATTTTTTCATTTTTAATTCTATAAAAAATATAATTTTTTATACATAAAGAAATATTTTTTATTTTAGTAGTTGTATGAACTCCATTGACTAGTTTTTTAGATCATTTTTTTCCTTTCATTCATCCTATCCTAGAAGATATTTTTTAGGTTCCACCAAACAAATTCTGTTGACAGAAAATCCACAAATAAACACCCAAAAAACATTTCCAGATCAACACAAAACACAAATTCTTTTCCCTTAAACGAGAACCAATATTTCTTAATTGTTTTACTACTTTTATTGAATATTAAACCCCTAATACAGATTAAACCATGTTAATTAATTGACTGTTTATAATTATGAAAATATGAAATTTAAATTCTAAATGTATTTAGAGATGATATTTAGTTTCTATATTTATATATTTGAATTCAATTTTCAGGCTATACCGTGATTATGAATTTTTTAATTTCAATGTTTAAAGGGTTTTTATTCTAATTTTCATTGTTTAAATTTAATTTTATTTATTTTGTACTAGTCCAACATTGAGAATTGTGATTTTCATGTTTTATTAGTTTTGAGTTACCCTTAAATACATGTTTCATGAAGGTAAATGGAGGATATTTGAATGTTGAACAAATAGCAGTAAAGCTATATAAAGGTACCCACTGCCACTAAGTAAGCATATTTTAATATATCCACAATCTATGTAAAGTTATGACCATGATTATGAGAGATTCATAGGGTAGGAAAAAAATAATATTTTGAGATATAAATCCACCATAGTGGCCATTTCAAGGTCCAATATAGTTTATATGTAAGGGTAATATGGTGTTACGTCAACGTCATAGTGCACTCGTGTAGTTTTAAAAATATTACCTACAAATTCAATGTTATAAATGAGGGTTACATAAAGGTATAAATCATGTTTACAGACCAATGTAATGGTATTCAAGAGTATATTAAAGGTAAATTAGTCATTGTGTAATGGTGAAAATCACTCTATTAAGGCTATGTAAAGGTAATATCATGGAGGTGAAGGCTATTTAAGGGTACCTCTATGTTATATTATGGTGGAAATCACATTCCAAGGCATATGTTATAAGTCCTTGGCCATAAACAATCCATAAATTTAATCCTTAAAAAATAAATCATTTTATTTCATTATAGAAGATATTTTAGGTTTAGAGTTTTAAAGAATTAGGTCATCACAACTATAAAATAAAATATTACATTAGAAAGTGGGAACATCAATTCAGTATCCATTTTTCAAATATAAAAAAATTAATATAATAAACATTTATTTTCATAAAATCTATTCACAATTTTCATCTTGACTTCATCATTGTCCCTAAAAATCCTTAAAACCCTATGAAAAACATTTTAATACTTGGGATAAACACAAAAATTCTTATTAAGGTACATATAAAAGAAAAAATAATAATTTGTCTGTGATTACTCTTTATAAAAAAAATTCTTTTTCATAATAAACATTTAGTTTAAAATAAATAATTTCCTACCCAAGAAATCAAATTTAGTCCCCAAATATTTTCATAAAATATTTCATCTGAAATATTAAAGGAAGAAATAAAACTCATAATTTTTTTTCTTATCCCAAAAAAATCGTTTCCATATCACTCTAACAATCACTCTTAAAAATTGAATATCATACTCGTTAAATTCAAATATTCTATTAAGAGAAGCCTAACTGGTTAACTCCATCCATTTACACAATGCATTATTGAACTATATCAGGATCACCCATCATAATGAGATATATTAGTATCATCCATCTTTATGAGCTACATAGGGCTCACCTATTTTCACAAACAATGACCAAGAACCATATAATAATTATAATAAATGAAATCATGCATTTCCATCTTCATAATCATAAAAATATTATTTCCACCCATATGAATAACATTTTCATAGAACTAAATATCCTTCTCATCTAAATACCTATTTTTAAAATAACCAAAGAAAAGGGAATGTGAGATTTTCTTTGAAGAAAACATGGAAAATTATAAAGGAAAAAAATCAAATAATGGTTATAGTGGTGGTAAAAACCATTGATATCTTAAAAATAATAATATAAAATTCATTATTTTATTTTTCAATATATTTAGAACATTCTGTTTAAAATACCTAAAAGGATTCATTTTGACAACCTCGAAAATAAAGTAAAAAAGAGACATAAAATGTAACATCCTCGACCCAATTCACTCATAAGTTACTAAACCTAGATGGCCACATGGCCTCAAGTGTGCCTCTCGGTATTTTATAGGCTACTGACAAGATGTTAGGGTCTATTATGTTATGGTGGGGATAATATGCCCATGTGATTAGAGTGACATGCATTGATGATAATATAAAAATAAACAGAAGCAATATAATACAACATTGGGAGTAAAAAAGTTAGAGTAGTAGTGAAATTAAACCATCCAAATATAATAATCATACAATCATACAAATGATCTAAATAACATATAGTAACAAATAAAAAAAATTATTTCATATCTATATGATATACAAAAAATGGGAGTATAAGGAAATATAGTAGCATGAATATACAACATGGTACAAAAAAAATAAAAGATATCCTTAATATCATCACTAGTATAATCATTACCCTATAATATAATTCTATAACATAGTATAAAAAATTAGGCATCCATAACTAAACACCTTACATTGTACCTACTTGTTTCCATGAAGTCTGTTCAGGTACCAATTGGTTGAACCAATATGGTCTGAGATAAAGATAGTAGGCCACCACCAATGGTGTCCAGCACTTTCTAGTGTGGAAGTATACTAAATAAGTGTGATGGATAAATAAATTATGTCAATACGAGTTGCACATGGAACACTCATCCGATATTACCTTCTTTGGCCTATTTCATGAATATATCTCAACATTTTTTTTTACAAAAAATAAAGGACATCATGTCTAATAATTAGGCAGATAATATGAAACACCATGTCACTTGAGTAAAATTAGCTAAATTGTAAAATGTTTTCCAATTATTATACTTAGATAGTATGGAACATCATGTCTTTTAATTATAGATAAAGAATAGTTGATGTCATCTCTTTTGATTCTAAATAAACAATAAGGAACATTTTATCAATTATTTGTGAATAAAAATAAGGAACGTCATGTCCATAAACACCAAGTGAATAATAGGGAATGTCATTTCCATGAATTAAAACCAATAATAAGTAACATCATGTCCATTACAAAAGTTAATAATGATGTAAACACATCCATGTAAAATAAGTTTCAAGGATAAATAAAATCACACTTTCTATTATTCAATTAATTTATTCATTTAATCCATAAAACTAATAAGTATATTATGGGGTCCAAGGTGTATAATCAATGATTCTAAATCATTTCATTTCATTAGTTTAAAACATTTCACTAGCCAAATCCAATAAAAACAAGCCTTAAAGGTGTTTTGGTCATAAGGGGGATGCAAGTCATTAATGATTACAATATAAGTCACCCAAGGGGTGGTTTGGTTTTTGGTCATCAACCTTGAATAGATTATCAAGGTCTCATAACCTGTCTAGAATAAATATCTAATAATTAATTTAGGAGTTTATTTATTTTAGGGGAATCATCAAGAAATTCAAGTGTGAAACACAATGAAAACATTATATAAACAAACAAAAATTAGGGAAAATTATGAAACAACATACCTTAGATTGGTAGTATATTTATCATTGAATATCAGGTTTGGATTCATAAATAAAACATGAGAAATAATAAAAGTTGATAAATACCACAAAATTGGGCATAATAACTCTCACAAATTTATCATTCAATATAACAAGATAAAATTATGAATGAAGTAATAGGAATTAAATAATTAGAAATTGTAATCCATTGTGACCAATGATTCTTGGATCAAAGTCTGATTGAGTGAGGATTATCAAAGCCTAAGTAGATAGGAGAAGCTTCTAATAGAAGGGATATTTTCTATGTTAATATGGAAAGAAAATTGGGGAATAAGGGGTAATAGGAATGAGGGTAAAAGAAACATAATTTCCCATATTTTTAAAGGCTTCACAATTTGGCCACACTATTAGCCAAACTGTGTTCTCACTGCACACCCCCAAAATCAATCTGGTACACCCCTTCTCATTGATATGCCTATGGTTTGACAATCATTTTCAGCTCATGCTTTTTCACCATCGAAGATTTATTCCCCCTAGTACGGTTTTCATGAAATTTGAAAAAAAATATGTACACCATGAAAATTACAAATATAATAAGTCTGCACCATTTCACATAGTGGTGTATCCTCCCTTGTACAATTTTACCTAACTATTTTCTTAAATATATTGGTTATAACTTTGAGATGTATAGATACAACTAAAAATGTTACAATCATGAACCTAAATATATATCTCTAAAAACAAGATCTCTAGGCTATAAATAAGCCTCATACACTCATGAACCCTTATTTGATCCCTTAAAGGATATTAAAAGAGTAAAAAGTGGTATAAATTGAAATGTAAAGGACCTATACAAGCCTGAAAAGTTGAGATATTATAATCATTATTCCTTAAAACAAATATCCTTTGATTTTCCATTCTATGGGTGGTTAAAGATCATATGAGAATAGTTTTGTCCATGAGTCACATATCTCGACCTCCCTCTCTTAGGTATACTCTTGTACATGGCCATACTTCATTATTACTGAAACTGGGGAAAATTACATACCTTAGTGAGCCTTCTTGTGTTGATCCATGATATGTACCAAATAATATTAAAAATAATCCTCGACATCCAACTCCACCCTATCGGGATGGAAAACATGAGATTAGTCTAAATAGTAATCGTGAAGGTGTGAAACATGGAAGACATTGTGCATGGAATGGTACCTCTGATATAATTGAAACTGATAGGCTATCATCCCAAGTATCTCAAAAATCTAAAACTTTCTAATGAACCTATGTTCTAGATTCCATTTTTTCAGAATTATTCGATGCTAAAATCTTAGTGAAACACATAAGAACACCTGATATCCCACCTCAAACTCCTAGGTTTGGGGGTGAAGATCAACATTAGAGTTATGACCAGACTCAACTATAGAAATATGATTTTTTATAAGATATAGATACTATGATGTCTCTTATATGATATGTGGTCTTGGTAGCATTGCCTCTCCTTCCTCTAACCAGCATAGGGTTAAACTGAATGACCTACCGTATAAGGCCTTCTAAGGAGATATATGTATCATAGAATGGAAACTATTATTTTAAGCTAACTTGGAAAGAGCCAATTGTCTCTCCTAATAACCACTAAAACAAAGGACCCATGCTTGGGGAATTTCTTCTAACATCCATATAGTATTATTAGCCTATCCCCCAGTATGTGGGTGAGAGGTT